>CM060964.1:89534848-90159848 GCA_030765045.1 Tenodera sinensis
TCCTATTATTTTTAAGGTGGTATACAATATGTCATTCATTTATACTGAGAAGTAGTATACATCGTATAAAAGAATTGAACACCGGAGCAAAGATAATTTTAAACTGATAACGTTAAGCTAGCACTGTTTCTGACTTTTTGCTGTTCGTATTCCTTCCTCCTTTCCTGTACCTCAACAGCCAAGTTAGTATTTGAAGATTCTTAAGGTCGAGCTAGAATGTCTTTTTCACTTTATTACAAATAAAACAAATATTTAAATCGTTATGCCCACATTTTATAAGTTCGTAAGAAACGAAAGCTGCCTAGGACTAAACTAGGACCGCCTCCGTAGCGCAGTTGGTAGCGCGCTTGCCTCTAGCGCGGAGGACACGGGTTCTATCCTGGTACCCGCTGGGAGGTCTGGCACGGGATACACTCAGCCTCGTTAGGTCCCGGGGGGAGACATTTGAGGAGGTAGTTGAAGAAGTAGCGGCCCCTGTTCGAGAAGGCCGCATAACTGGACGGGAGGGCTCGGGGCGTTGACCACGTCCCGCCCTCCAGTACTGTACCCCACCAATGACGCCTGTAGTGGACAGAGGTGGGGAACGCAGTGGCTGGGCGGCAAGAATTTGGTTGTTCATGGGCTGTTGCGCTAGGTTTTAGTGTAGCACTAAAGTAGATCTGTAATGATTTAATAACACTCAAATCCATATTTATGAATGTTGACAATTTTTGGCTTTGTTCCCAATGGGCATCCTTAAGGTAATGCACCGGCAAGATTCGACCAAAAACTTGAGAAATCAAAACAATAACTTTTCCTCGTAATATAATAATGTAAATTACAGATTTTAAGGACACTATAGTTCTTCCCACGTGTCACATTTAAAATATAGTTTTATTGAAGCTATAAATGCACAGGGGTACGTTCAACTTAAAACCTTGTTTTCTCTCAAATATTTTTCAACTTTTTTCCATATTAAAATGCTCCACATTATGAATTCTTTTACTAATTTGCTTCACATTATATTTACTGCCTCTTAAACGTATAGATACTGCATAAAATGATCATATGTTTTTAATAACACTCCAGTTTGAAAAAATAAAACATTAAGCTTCTAAAAAAGAAATATTTTTCAAAGTGCAACAAGTAATAGTGTTAATTGTGACATCGGACTCGGCACACAGCAGAGGACAGGCGGGGCCAAGCTACTGCACACTACATGCCAGACCGGCGAGCTGGCAAATACGTTCAAGGTCAGGCTGTCTCGTGCGACGGCTGTGTGTACGTGACTGTCAACAATCGAAGCGGAAGAAACAAAAAGGGTTTCGAGAACGTCCGCAAGACTTCTAGCTACGTCATTTCCGATGCGTGTGTGTGGAACTCGAGAAAAGTCCGTGTGACGTCATCCCCAGTATAGAAAGAGGCCAGAAAGTAGCAGAGCAGTAGGTTTTTAGAGTTACAGTTACAGACACGAATCGGTCAGTGTGTCAGTTAGTGCAAGACAGCTGTGAATGTGTGTCGTCGTGTTGGTACTTAAGAAGATTCAACGAGCCGTGCTAGCCTGAAAGACTGTAGACTGTGTTAACGGCGAGAAGAGAACTATACTTGTGTTGAAATTTTAAAAAATAATAAAGTGACAGAAAAGTGACTGGACTGATTTTTTTGTCATTTGTCACAATATGTTAATGTTTATACAAGTTAGAATAATTTTGAAACGCAGCAAAAGCGTTGCTGCTATTGTGCGTAATAACAGGCGCATATTTCAAAAACTTCTCTGGCATACTTGGAGCTCCTAAATTTCACAGGTGCATTATCTTAACCTTAGCAAACTTAAAAAAAAGATTAATTGGTTTCAAACGTTCACATGTACAATGCTTTTATTTCGAGAATGTTACATCTCGACATGCTGCAGTTCAAAAGCTTCTATCCACTAGTGTCATTTGTTGAGTTCCCGCACCATCTCACACTCCCGGTTACTAACAAATCCTGCTTCTTGCCACGCGAAGTCCAAAGCAGATTAAACGAGGAATTTCAGACGAAAGGGAGACTATCCAGCAACTTGTAGTTGTTAAGTTTCTGAAAAGTAGCTTAAGTGTTTTCACTTTCTATAAACTAAACATTTATTTTCAACTGGCTTTGCAAACATTAAGCGCTTTATGGCATAGCATGGAAGTTGAATTTATGACGAGAAAAGAAGCACGAATGTTCAGATCTCTTCTAGTACATTAATTGCAACTTTCGTTTATCTGACTTTATCAAGCGGAATGGCTCAGGCAGTAACGTTTGTGACTCGCATTTGGGAGGTCACGGGTTCGATCCGTGTGGCCGACTTTATTGATCTATGTTTTTTTCGGAGGTTTCCCTGGTTCGCAGGCGAATGCTCCGAATTTCCTGTCCCTGTATTTCGTTACATTAATCAATTTCATTTCACCCTTCATCCCGTTAGGTTCCTTTCAGGGTTGGAAACATCGGCGAGCGTCGCGGCAGTAGCACAGTAGGAGGAACAAATGCTCTCTGGAAATCTCTCCCCCCCCCCCTCCGGATCGGAAGGCCAGCCTACTGGTTTCCGGGGCCCCCATGGGATGATACAAGCCCGAGGGGGGAATGGAGCCGGTTTCCAAGCCCACATCCCCTTAGGAGTACGGACCCAGAGGGATGGGAGAGGAACCAGGCTGAGCCAGCCACCACCGGGATGCTTCTAGCAAGGAAAATATAGGGACCCTGTCACCTACTCTGTGGTGGCAACATTCCGGCCGCCCTTCGGATCCATTCGCCTCATTCATACTCCCGGATGTGCCCTGTCAGAGGCATAGGCACAAAGGATCGCCTTTCGATCGATGTGCTAAGTCCCCCCACAAGTTGTCATTGAGTCATTTAGTCTGGCTTTTGTTTTCAAAAAGAAAGCAAACTGTAACTGTTATAACGTAAGATAACCTACAAAATGAGTATCTGCACTTATACAATAAGTGAAAGTTTATAAGATATTTAAGATTTGCGTATTTGAAGGAAAAAGGTTGCTGAGTAGAGTGTGAATGTTTCTGAGGAGACAGAAATAATGTAAGTGAAATGAATAATTTAAAACAAGCTTTCCCGCGTTTGAAAGTGAAAAAGCATGTAAATAATCTGGTGAAGAAAAGGGGAGGCACATTTCATGAGAGAACGTAGGTCCGAGCCAATAAAGTTTCCAGTTATAAGGCACATTTCACTTTGAACTTGAGGACGGATGTGAACAGAATTGAGTGGCTTTAATAACAGAAACACTTTGCCGAGGGACATGGCTGCGAGGTCTTGGGACCGGTAACTCTTACCATAGCTTTTTCGTGGTTGTCCCTGGTTGGCAAGGCGAGTATTGTGGTGGCTTCTTCTCTACCACGAATTTCCTATCCCTCAGTTCCTATTATTTTGCTGCCCCTTCCATGTTACAGAGAGTCTTGGGCGCTGTGAGTTGTCGGTCGGTGTCTGATAGATGGTGCGGATGCTTGCTCTTTGGAAAGTTATTTACCACCCTGCCAGATGGCAGGCTTCTCTGAACCGCCTCTGGTGGGTCGAGTAGTTACCGGTTCTGCTAGAGCACGTGTGCGCAACTCACGCTACTGAGGGGAAACGCTTCAGTGCTCCATCCGCTCACGGCCTACTAGGAATGCTGGCCCCGGTGCAAAATGCTGTCTAGTTGATGACGTAAGCAATGTAGATTGCTCACATTATATGAGCGAGGAAGAAAGGTTATGATGGATGTGCTAAGTTGCTCTTGTATATCAGTGTTTTAATTAAGGAAATGTGTTTTTCACAGAGTATTGCGCAGTTAATTATATTCCATAGTTCCGAAATGAAGAATAAAGGTATGTATTTAAAGCTGATATATTATAACATAAAGAATCAAAACTGCCTTTTGGTTCATTCAGACAGCATGCTCGACAGAGTTTATTATAATTTCACTATAGCTTGTTAATAGTGCAACAGTAATACAATAGTCAATCAGTATATGAGATCCTGGCAATTGACAGTGTCGTTAAACAGCAAAATAATTTAATTTTAATTTAATATATCATGATAACGCTGCTGAATATTCATTAATTGTTTCCGGAATTCAAAATGCCTAGGTGCTGCAGTATAGCTGGCTGTAAAAGCAATTACAAATCACAGCGTGAAAATATTAGTACTGTGGCTTTGAGTCGTTCAACAATGTACGGACGAGAGAGGAAGGCCAGGCGGCCTGGAGCTGTTTTGTGTGTGCGTGACAGTAATAGCGCGATAACACCAGTAGGGTCCAGAAGCTTCTCGTTGATTCCGCTGAGTCATCATTGCACGTGTATATGGAGAGTTCTCGAAGGTCTGTGACGCCAGCTCCAGTATAAATATAGCTTGTGAGAGCAGCCAGTGAGTCAGTTCAGAGTTAGCTCGAATAGAGTTAGTTTAGAGTTGAGTTGTGTAATTCATCGCGTACAAATAGTTTTTAGTTACGAGAGTGAGTCGGCCAGCCTGTCAGCGAGTACGTATGCGTCGTCGAGTGATTTCATTGTAATAGTCAAGAAATAAGAGACAGTGAAAGTGGAGAAAGACAATGAAAGACTGAAAAAGATTATCAGAAGAACAATTGTGAATGGTACTAGCGGAGAAGACCATAAACTGTGTTAGCAACGACAAGGAAATAGTGAATTTGTAGCAAAATTTAGAAGACAATAAAGTGATAGAAAAGTAACAGGATTTTAGCATTTTGCTGTTTTATTACAGTACATTTGCCTTACCAATAGATGAGGAACTTAAGAAGTGATTGAGAAGCATTCCTACAGACCTGTTACCTGTGAGAAGCGCTTTCCTGAAGGGAGTTGATAACAACAGAGACATTTTTAGTTGATGGGGAAATAAAATTTTTCCAAGAACCTACCCTAACCTAAAACGTTTCCAAAAACCCACCCCTGGTGCAATACCTTCAATATTTCCCGATCTACTTGAGTATTTGTCAAGACCACAAGGTGTTCAATGGTACCCCTTCGTCCACTTCATGTGTTTGGATAAGCTGCATCGAGGTGAGCTGTTACATTGCGATGGGAGGGGCTTCATCCTGCTGAAAGTAAATCTCATCACCAAACATCTCTTCAATGTGTAGACCGACGGACCTCTGCAGCAAAGTTAGGTACCTGTCACCATCGGCAGCTCCGTTAAAGATAGATGATCCTATGATGCCCACTGCTAGTATCCCAAAACACACTGTTAACCCTATGGTGTTCAACAGAATAAAATTTAAAGGACCCATGTAAGTACAACTGTGATGAGTGAGTCATTTAATTTAAAGGTGACATCACTCCAGACAATTTTATGTGGAAACCCTTCATCTTCTGCATATTTCGCCAGCTACCATTCACAGAATTGAACTCTCCGATCCTGATCGTGTTCATTGATAACATGGATTAATGTTGGAATGTATTATTTCCAGTGCAGGTGCTTCATGATACTATGGACGCTATCTGTTTCGATGTGTGTCTCCCGAGTCGTTTGTCGCAGAGATCCCTGTGGGGACCGAATTAGGGTTTCCCGCACCTGCTCTTCTTTTCCAGAGCTGGCAGATGTCCGTAGTCGTCCAGAACGTATCTTGTTGACGTTATGAACGGTTTCATCTGCTTCAAATTTATCTCTGATGTGAGCAATGGTCCGGTGCGTTAGTGGCGGTTTATCAGCACGTTATGGATAGTCATTCTTTAATTACACCTTTCCCCTGTAATTCAAATCTTTAAACTTGTCTCTATGCTTATAAATAATAATTCTATAGTCATTCAACGTGTCAGTATATTTTTTAGGCATCTTGTACTTAACAGACATTGGTGCATGCTGTTTGTGCCGAAGGTTAAAGATTCCTTTAGCTTATTCTAAATTTTTCAGTTTAACCGCACACAAGGGCATAGATAGTTTATCATTTAAGAATATAGAACGTCAAACAATCTCTGTTCTCAACAACTATTCTCTATCCACTCACACACACAAACATAAATCATTGCAAGTAACCCTCTAAAACTCATACGGGTGAAAAATTGGAGCAATAACTTTAGACTAAATTATTCTAGGGCCACTTTCAATTCCCCCGAAGAATCTGAAAATATACCTATACATATTTGTTTGATTTGTTTAGAAGGTAGTACAGAATTTTCTGGTCATTTTCATATTTCATTTTGACTATTCTATGCACACCTTCACCTGTTGGACGAGGTCACCGACGAAACGGTTGGAAATTTGCTTAAGAGTAAACTAAAAACATGCTTGACTTTGAATTTGCCGCTTAGTGAAGAACCTCATAGTTTGTGGTGGAATCATATCAAAACGAACATTCCAGATGGCATGCAGGAGGATCCAGATAATTCATTTTATGGGACAAGAATGCACTGCATTGTTAACATTTCCTTTAGACTGTTTAATCTTTAGTCTTTCAATGTGCTTTTTCTATTTGAGATAAAGGGATAAACTTCTGCTAGTTGTTATTACTATAGCCAAGCATATTTTAATACTTTGTTGCTATTTTTAGACGTTTAAAAAGTTACGTGTAAAATGTTTCATTAGTTTTTTAGAATATAGAACTTCAGTATTAAAATTATGTTTCAGTAAAAAGGTTAAATATTCTCAAACCACCATGTTAAAATATTCATAAATGTGTACACTGTGTTCTGCAAATAAAACATCAGAGTTCTAGAAGCAGCAGTTATTTACAAAAGGTACAGCATATTTGTTAAATTTAGCATTGCTAAGAGAGGTAGGGCCGGCTCCCCTTAAAATAGAATGCGTGCATTATTGTTTCTGTATTTACGGCGTTTATACTGACGATAGAGACGCCATAGGCATGTTACCTCTTCAGCTCCCATGAAAGTACCAGAACGTCAACCGAACGAGGTGGCGCCACGGCAACGGGAGGTCTCGGATTCGATCCCCCTCGACCGACCACTCTAACTTGGGGTTTTCCGTGGTTTCCCCTTGTCACTAGGCGAATGGTGGGGTGGATACTCTTCTCCACGGATTTCCTTCCCTTCATGTCTCATTCCTAGAGCGAGGATAAATATCCCATCGCCTACCATGTTTGCGCGCTCGTACTATACACGCTCCGTGGTGACTGGCAGACGGCGTAGCACGGGTGTTCAGAACACGTAAACAAACTGGCAGGGCTGTGTAAGAAGCTCTAGTCCATTTACATCAGTTCATATCGTCATCTATTCGTTCCTCAAAAACATTGCCGTGAACAATACATTTTTTAAATTGTTCAAAGTAAAACTTGTCATCCAAATAATGTTTATACAGCGAGAAACTTCTCTCAACGTCACATGATGTAACGGGAGCAAACGTAAGATATTGTGCATTGTGTTCGTCATACGTAGATGTCATTTTGTCTAGCTGTTGTAAACGAATTTGTATATGAACCATTGTAGCGTAGCCAGGATTTCTCTCCAACACGGTTTTCAGTTTATTTTGCACTGCTTCGGTTACAGCTGCAGGATCTACATTTTCAATTTTCATATAAAGTTCGTCTATCAATTGTAAAGCATATGACAGTTTGTGATTTCTTGATCTGGAAAATTCTTTTTAATAAATAACAAATGTTTACGTAAATTGCCTGAAATCAGTGACTGAGCAGATTTAATCGCACAGCTGTCTTCACTATCCAAAACATTGATTACTTTAATCATTTTATCATAATAATCTGCATAATATGCAGCAGCATTTAGCCAGCTACCCCATCGAGTTACAACGGGTTGGGGAGGTAAAGGGACTCCAGGGGCCATTTCTTTTAAAATCAGTGACCTGCTTGGGGCTTTCAGAATTTTTTTTTTTTTTTTTTTTTTTTTTCCCACATTAGCAATGAAGCTGTGCACATCACTGCACCAGAAGCGTATCATTTCGATGAAGGCCGTGAGCGATGCACTTTAAATGTACCATGTCGGGATGATGTGTAGTTTTAATTTCTTTAGCTGCTTTTAGCATGTAGCTTGCACCATCTGTCAGAAAAAGTAGTACATTATCAGTTTTGATCCCCTCTGGCCACAGCAACATTAGACTCTTTTGAAACATTTCGACAATACTTTTGTGGTTAACCTTATCAATAGCTTCAGACACCAATAGAAATGATTTAGTAGGTCTGTCTGGCGAAAGTACTCCCAAAATTACATTTGCAACAAACCGCCCCACAGAATCCAGAGTTTCGTCTATGGAAATCCAAATTTTATTGTCACCCACAGATTGCCGAATTTAAGCCATAACTTTATCATAACATTTTGATAGATACTATTTACGTAGGGTTGTTGCACTGGGAGACTCCCGCTTAGTGTATTTTTTATGAAGATTTCAAATTCAGCATGTTCTACTTTGTAAGATGGTATGTTCCTACGTACCAACATTTTGCACATGTCTTCAAAAAACTCCGATTGAAGTGATAAATGGTCGTGTTCTTTATTCTTTTATGCTGCAATAAGCGCTTTATGGTTTTTTGGAATTGCAATGTTGCTTCAACAATTTCCGTTTCTCCTTGGAATCTCTGAATTGTGAATAACATAACTTACGTTGTATCGTATCACCATTCAATACGAAATTATTTCTTCCAAATTCTTCCAATAACTGATTTAATTTACCATCACCTAAAGCTGAACACATTATTCACCTCGTATGTAAACACGGATCGCACAGAAAATAACACTCCCTTATCTGTACGGTACAGCTGTCATACTGAACCAGAGCACGCTGTTCACCCCTCAGTCCGAGGTAGCAGCGATGACGTCAAGCAAGCAGTTCGCTGTGCAGTCAACCTGATTTCTTCTTCAGTGGATATATGTCCTCGCTCTACTCATTCTCCTCCCTTGTCATCTTTCAGGTTTGGTTGGTAGCGCGATACGTTCTCGCTGATGCGGACGGATGGCACAGATGCTTGCGCTCTGAAAACCCTCCCCACCACCCTCCTGGAAGTTTCCACCCGGACCGCTGAGATCGCTCCGTCACCCTCTCGCTGTTTTCGGGAAACATTTCGGTCGTGCGCCAGGTGTGAATATCTGAACTGTTAGAGACTTCTGTGCGTCTCTGGACTTTGCTGGCTCCGTTCTCTAACGAGCTTACGGTCTCACTTCACCTTATCCCTTCCCCCTGGGGGTGGTAGCCGCAAAAGATCCATGTCGGGGTCGCGGTGGGTGGAGTGGTCCCCCTCCGTTCCTACACACACACACACACACACACACACACACACACACACACACACACACACACACACACACACACACACACACACACACACACACACACACACATGTATACAGTCGAGTGCTGTTGCTTCGGCGTGATTAACACGGCGTCAAACACACCATGCGTACTCTGTCTCTCAAAAGTATTTAGGGGCCGCATCACGCACAGGTGTTCACTGAACTTTGTTCACCCTTCCAGCGGAACTGTGGGAGAGGCACTCTGGTGTAACGGGGAGTGTTCCAATATGGGAATAAAGTTTGTCTCATCTTTTTTTTTTTTTTTTTTTTTTTTTAACTTACACGTGATAAACCACCTTCGTGCTGTTTAGAAGCATATATTTGTTCGTTTAACTATAAATAATTTAACATAGCAGTGTAATAGAACAATATTACACGAAAGCCAAATGGAGTTTCTATTGAATGTATGTTTCTGTTAATACTACTACTAGCACCACTACTCTTGTAGTAGTAGTAGTAGTAGCAGCAGCAGTAGTAGTAGTAGTAGTAGTAGTAGTAGTAGTAGTAGTAGTAGTAGTAGTAGTAGTAGTAGTAGTAGTAGTAGTAGTAGTAGTAGTAGTAGTAGTAGTAGTAGTAGTAGTAGTAGTAGTAGTAGTAATAATAATAATAATAATAATAATAATAATAATAATAATAATAATAATAATAATAATAATAATAATAATAATAATAATAATAATAATAATAATAATAATAATAATAATAATAATAATAATAATAATAATAATAATAATAATAATAATAATAATAATAATAATAATAATAATAATAATAATAATTCCGCTGAACGAAATATTACTTCTGTTGCATGAGCTAAAGTTGACAGAGTACCTTGTAATTAATGCTTATACACTATCTATCTTGAGGAATTTGTAGCATAAAGGGTAGTGGGTTAATGTGATTCGAACAGGCAGTCGATCCATCTGAATTCTTGATTAAGCTGGAGGTGATGCAGCTGGAATGCACTGTTCCCAAGCCGAACACTGATTAACGTTGAAATTTGTGACGATTTCCCAGGCGGATGTTCAAGAACGAAATCAATAGCGAGTTCTGGCGCTCATTGCCGGTTGCAGCAGGGGTACGTATGGATTTTCGAATCTGGGTATTTTTAAAGCCTTTCAACATAGGTATTGTTTTATATGTATCTACTTTCTAAGTCTTCAGGTTATTAAAATAATTAGATTACAGTGATGTACCTGTGAAATTTTACCAGTTTATTAAAGTTTTTTCACAATAAAATAGCACGAGTTATAAACTTAAGAAAACATTTTTCTTCCACTTGCAACATTTAAACTACCAATTAACTGAAGCTATGAAATCAAGTGCATAGCTACATGATTACTAATAGGCACAGCTAAAGGTATTTTCTCACAAACATTTGCTCAAGCTTTTTCCATACTAAAAATATTCCACAGCAAACAATATTTTACTAATTTGTTTCAAAATGGTTTTACTTGCTCCAAAAGGGTATTTCTTTTCAATTAACGTCCTCCGATGTAATGTCGTATCGGACGGTGAATGAATGAAATGGGTGAAATGATGCTCAAATGAGCCCGAGGTCCAAAGAGCTTTAAGTTACCCGACATTCGTCTTCTCGGGATAAGGGAAAACGTCGGGAAAAAAACCTTACCCGGATAAACTTACCCTAAGCGAGATTCGAACTCGCGACCTCTTGAACGTGAGGCAGGTACGCTAACCATCACGCTCCCAAGGCGAGCTGCTCTAAAATGTGCATTCAAGAAAATAATCATATACCTTTTTACTTTCCCTACAACGTATAGTAAGTAGGGGAACTATTGTATTCGACCCAAAATTTCGATGTCGAGATTTCACCAGAAATATATGTTTTGAGGCCACCTGAATCCAAAAAGAAAATCTGACGTGTTGCATTCACATGACTTTCTCTACTCTTGTACTAACTATTCTTAAAAACTCGTATTCCTATATCTTCTTCATGTTAGTCGAGATAAGCATTTGCAGAAATTATCTTATTGCTCATTTTCTTGTAGGTACAAGGGGAATATGGGAATTAAGTAGACTTTAAGCTATAGTCAAATCTTTTAAAGCTTTCAAATTTCGTTCTCTTTACACGTTTAACATAAAAAAGTTAATTACGACCTTCCATTTGAGGAAAGTATAAATTTTGGAAAGCTCACACAAATAAACATGAATATCTCCGAAATGGTTCACTCCACCAAAAAAAAAAAAAAAAAAAAAAAAAAAAAAAAAAAAAAACATTATTTTAACATAAATTGTGTATTGTAACAAGATCTACATTTTTGCATAGTAAGATTTGGTGTATCTCTTATGGTCTACGAGTTATTCAAAGGCCATCGAGAGTAAACAGGACTACATAGCCCATAGCCACAAAGTTCAAAATATACATTTCATTTGTCATAAAATATCTTAAACATATGGCATTTTAATCAAAATTATTAGAGCCATTTTGGAGAAAATCAAAGTTTTCGAAAAATTTCCCCATGTAAAAGGTAGTTTATGGTAGAGGAATTTTCTTCAAACTCTTCGAGTCGTATGCTTGAAAGACATTAAACTTAAACATCAACTTTGGTTCTTAACCCACTTTTCGTTTATGAGTTACGCTATTCACATTCATCCACACAAACACAAGCACACACAAACTGACCTTTTCCTAAAAATGCTTTTTTTTTTTGGATTCAGGGGGCCTCAAAACATATCCTTCCAGTGAAATATCGACATCGAATTTTTGAGTGAAATAGTAGTTCCTCTACTTACTATAAAAAAAGCATTTTTTAGGAAAACGTCCGCGTGTGTGTCTGTCAGTCTGTGAACAGCATAACTCAAAAACGAAAAGTTGGGTAAAAACCAAAGTTGGTATTTAAGCTTAATGTCCCTCAAGGATGCGATACGAAGATTTTGAAAGAAATTCCTCCACTCTAAACTACCATTTCCTTGGAAAAAAATTCGAAAATTTTGATTTTCTCCAAAATGGCTCTAACGATTTTGATTAAAATGCCATATATTTAAGATATTTTTATGAAAAATGAAATTTATATTTTTAATTTTCTGGCTATAGCCTATGTGGTCTTGTTTACTCTTGATGAATTTTAAATAACTCGTAAACAATAAGAGATGGACCAAACCTTACTACACAACAAATGTAGAACTTGTTAAAACACACAAGTTGTCTTTGTGTGTGTGCCTGTGCGTGTGCGTGTGCGTGCGTGCGTGTGTGTGTGTGTGTGTGTGTGTGTGTGTGTGTGTGTGTGTGTGTGTGTGTGTGTGTGTGTGTGTAGTGAACCATATCGGAGATATTCCTTCTTATTTGTGTGTTTTGCAATACTTAAGCCCTTCTCAAATGGAAGGTCGTTATTCACAGCAGCAGAGCAGTGCGCTCTGGAAATCTCGTCACCCAGATTGGAAGGCGAGCTTACTAGTTTCCGGACCCCCCCCCCCCCCCCCCATGGGATGGTACAAGGCCGAGGGGAAGAGGGGAGCCGATTTCCAAGTCCCCCCCCCCTTGGCAATACAAACCCAAAGGGGTAGTAGAGGAATCGGGCTGAGTCAGCCTCCGCCGGGGTGCTTCTAACTGGGAAAATGTAGTGACACTGCCCTCTGCTCTGTCGCCAGCGGCATAGACACAATAGATCGCCTGTCGGTCGAGGTACTAAGTCCCCTTATTAAGCCATTAAGTCAAGGGTCGTAAAATTAGCAAACTTAATAGTGGTGGGATAGGGCTTTCAATCCCTTTAAACTGCTGTAGTCACAGTAGCAATAAGGAAAGTAATTCTTAAGTAGTGAACCAATATTCTACATTTATAGCATTACAAAGTGCGTGCGTGTAATTACATACATATTTATTCCAATGAGTCAGACAATTTATCATGCATAGTTCTGTGTTACACTCGCAGCAGAATATTTTGGCTCTGTTTATCTAGTTGATGAATTTAATTATTTTATATGCATACGTACAGCGACTTAATCAGCAAAACATAAAACAGAAACTGCTTTTCTACATTTAACTGTTGAACTCTTTCACGTAACAGGAACAAAATTATATCTCATAATACAAAAACCCAAGATAGATAATACAGTTAGAACAGTTAATGCTGAAAAATTACGAATAAGTAACTTATATAAATTATAAAATACAATAACATTAAACAGCAAATTAAATTAAGTGTTTTATTCTTTGTTGGTTAGATTTATGTTGACCAGTCTAAGAATATTTGGGGTCATATTTTGTGTTTTCTAGATACTGAACACTGCATCAAGATTTTTATCAGGGAGGTTAGCTTGATGTCGGTCTTTTCTCAATTTTTAAACGGAGAAGAGCTGCTCATACATATAAGTAGTATCAAATACACACAAGGCTTTAGCTGCATGAACGCACATACGTGTATTGCTATGCCAAACGTTGAACTCCCATTGCTGTGACGTGACGGGTCGCTGCTCGGCAAGGAAGCCCTTGGTGCCGTCTACTGCGCACTGCTCCAAAGTAGTGCATGTACCTACCGATGCCTCACCTAACCGTTCCCACTACTGAAGCCGGCCAAGTAGGGTTATGAATGGCTCGTCAATAAAGAAGCCTTCTAAATCCAACGGGGAATACTCTTTTCTTTGAGTAAGAATCCACGCCACCTGTCCGGCACTGTCATAGGGCACGAAACCAAAACACACGCCTAAAATATAAGAAAGAAACGAAATTAAAGTGTAATGATGGAAACGAAATAATGTTAGATGAGAAAACATCTCAGTATTCATCTTCCGAACAGTGAAAACCACGAAAAGCTTGGGACCAGAGTGGACAGTTGACGGAAATCTAACCCGGCACCTCCCGAATGCGAGTCTCAAGCGTAATCTGAAATTTGCACCGCAAATATTTCTCGGCAAAAAATATGAATCGTAAAACGACTTTCACAGGCATGAAGGCTGGAAAGGGGCTCATTAAATTAGATTAGATATAAAATGTAAATAAAGACGATCTTCAGGATAAACTTAGAGTCTTTTTAATGAAAACCCCCTATTGTTTTTGTTACACTGTTAACATGTAAAATAGCACTAGGAATGACATTCTTTGTACCGCAACAGGATCATTTTACATCCTGAGAAATGGTAGCGAGGAACCAATGCAAAAGAAATAAGCTTTTAGTGATCTTCCTTTTGATATGACTGGAAATGTGTACTTTTGCAGCTAACTTGATAACAGTGGATATAACGTTACCAACAGCTTTTTGCACATTGTAGCACGTCAATCACAACGGGATTAACTGTAACGCGAGACCCAACGACGCGGATGAACTCAGGATGTGTGTTTCGTTCTTTTTGTCCCACTTTTTATTGATTCAGGGGTGAAATGGACATGGTTAAAAGGGATTAAGGTCCTACAAACCGCAACAGTGCTTCCCTTTCCAGCTTCACACATCTTAGCGTTAGCCTATTTTGTAACACACTTTGGTATATAACACTCCTTGGTGTGCTCTGCATGCTGTACGTTGTCAAAACTGGGCACTCAACTTTTCTGCTTATGATCTGAACTTTGCGATTATGACGTAGTGAAACATCTATTTGATTCGTTCTAGAAACGGAAACTGTTCACCACCCCCAGATTTATATAAATATAGGCTCCTTTTTATTATGTTTTATTTGCTGTCGTAAGTATGTAAATTATTCTGTTTTTATCTCGTGTGTAATTATAGTAAACACAAAATTCAATGGTGGGTGGTAGGAGGAGCTGGTCAACACAAAATCTAATCAGGGACGTATCACGCCTTACGGTGATATGAAATCACGCCGTAAAGCCGGTGATATAAATATCGTTTCTGCGCAAAAGTTTTATTTGCACAACAGCAAAGAACATAGTAGTCAGCTCTAAGCCGCTGGACGCCAATTTTGTGGTCATTTTAATTTAGGATCCCGTCGCATCTGCTGATTCTATAAAAATATGGGTTAAGAACTTTGAGGAAACTGCTTCTGCACTGCAAAAGAAGCTTTCAGTCAGTAGGAAGACCAAGCGTGCACCAGAGAACGTTGAACTGAAGTCCAATGCGCTCCTGCTGGAGGAATATTGCACTCGGATATTCATTTTCACACCTATAAGCCTCAGGTAGTATAAAGCCTTGTAACTTTTTCTCACTATTGACATTTTGAGAAGAGATGTTAAATCCATGAATGAAGATTAACTAATTGACCAATTGTGGTCGACTGAACAACCATATTTTTACCTGTCTTGCTTTGTAAACAAACACAATTTCAGATATTGGTCACGAAACAATCATCTCCAATTAGACGAGAAATCATTGCACACTGAGAATGTAACCATTTGGTGTGCCGTGTCGTCTTCTGGGATAATTGGGCCTTTCTTTTTTTTTTTTTTTTTAAATAAGGATGATTAGTGAAAAACAATGGCCATGATATTAGCCAGGTACAAACATGATTGAAACCTACCTTACTAATGAGATTGCACAGTTTCCTTGTGTTTCCTGGTTTCAGCAAGATGAAGTAACTGGGGCCTCCATGAATGCCGTACGGAGACTTTTCCCAAATCAAATCATCTCCATCAGAGGCAACATTACCTGGCCAGCAAGACCCCAAAAATCGCCAAATTTGACCGTGTGCGGTTTCTTCTTATGGGGATATTTTAAAAATGTTGTCTTTAAAGATCACTCGCAAAACATTGAAGGCTAATGTCCGTCATGAAACCGCCAGTTTCACTAATATTCGCGTCAAACCTCCTGCATATGACTTTCAGAGGCTATACGGCTGTAACGAATCACGGGCGTGCATGTTGCCTAGTCAGAACTAACTTCGTCTCCCTTAGTAAACAAGATCAACGCTCGCATGTTGATGGTTTACCTTTTACAAGCTTAAAACTTATGTCAGATGTAAAGAGAATGATCGGGCAAGTACGTACGATGAAAGAGTGTAACTTTAGCTTCAGCCATTCGGCATTTATACGCAATTATATTTTGCGTGTATTTTGTTTGCATTAGCTCGATCAACTTGCTAATGAAATGGGGTATCAAATAATACGATTACCTCACTGTCATTGCTAGTACAATCCCATTACACTTGTGTGTGCTCAAATAAAGCTTAACTTTCTCTCAGAAGCAATACTTTTAAAATTGTGGAGATCGAAAGACTTGTCAATGAATAACACTAGCCTACAAAAATACTTTTTTCCCCGCCGGATTGAGATCTCAAATGTGATCTCAACTAGTTTCGATGTGCTAAATTGAATGGTGATTACATCTTTTCTCTATCACGTAAGGTTTTTCTACAAATCACTAAATATTATTATGAAAATAATGAAAAATGGTATGTTTGTTGTTAAAAATGTGCGTTATAAAATAAGTAAAGAATGAAAAATTTATCAGTAAACAATAAAAATAAATACCTACATATCTGTAAAAGAGGGTAAGAAGTTACATTTTCCTTGCCCGGAAGGATGACTGCGTTGATTTACGTTTATAGCCTGGTTGAGCGATTTCCCTTTTCAAGCACCAACAGTAGTCCGCTAGCATCGCAACATTCCACCGACCCTGATATCTCCTCTCCATCTCTTTGATTTCTTGACGGAATCTTTCACCTTGTTCATCATCGAGGGATCCTAAATTATCAGGAAAATAGTCTAGATGCGAATACAAAAAGTGAAGCTTTAAACTCATGTTACACTCAAGTATTCGTAATGTTCCTAACATATTTGTCACAATTACTTCACATTGCGGATCCTTTGTATTTCCCAGAAACTTATTGACTACTTCTTTGAAAGCACACCATGCTTGAAGTTCTCTATCTTTCATGACACCCAAAAATGCGCTGTCCTTCATTAGCTGCCTTACGTGAGATCCATCATATACACCCTCTTTTATCTTAGCTTCTGATATCACAGAAAATTTACTATTCAAATATTTGAAACACGAATCATTTTTGTTCAATGCTTTCATGAATTGTTTCATAATACCTAGTTTTATATGCAATGGAGGTAATAACCTTTTCTTTGGTACAACTGACTTACATTTTTTCTCCTTGTGTTAAACTTTTTCTCTTAGGGCATTCTCTCATTTTCCAATGTTTAGCCCTATCTCTACTGTTCTATTCACATAAAAACATGGGTATTTTGTATAACCTTGTTGCCCTAGTAAAATACTGGACACCTTTAGGTCCCCTCACAATAGCCATTGATGTTTCTGGTAATTAATAGTTTCTAAAATGGTTTAAAGGTTTCCGTATGACTCTCTTAGGAAAACAGAATGTGCAAGTGGTATTGAGGCAAATTCGCTTCTATTGTGCAATAAAACTGCTTCTAGGCTTCGTTTAAGGTATCAATAAATAAACGCCAGTCGTTACTATCGTATGTTGGTCTCCCCAGTTGTTGAATTAAACCTGGTACATCATTGCAATAAACAAGCTGGTCTTCTATTTTACAGAACCTGGTAAATTCTATATCTCTATTCCTATACCAGGAAAATGTGCTGGAGAGGGAAAGAAAGGGAAGCTACGAAGGCCCCGTTAAATAATCATGATACCGTTGCATTTTTCTAAATTCGCTTTCTGTTCAACATGTGGCCGATTTATGAAGACTGTCTGCGAGTGAACAGTTGTCACTTGAAAAGTGTTTTCAAGAAATAAGTAGGATATTATGTTGGTTAACAACCACTGCTGTACCTATGGAAAGAAAGGTTTTCTTATACAGAATAAACATAATTTAAGGTCGCCCGTTCCTCTGCTAGACCTTTTATAATAAGCAGAGAGAGAAACAGTTCCCACAGGTGTGAAGATATTCCCCTACTTCCCCGCCCTTCGTGGCGATCAAAGCGGAAAACTGGGGAAAAACAAAGTGAAAGTCGGTTCTACCTAACGCGTGCTACTGCAGCTAAGGACGGAGGACTCCTCTCTTTACGCCTTTGAAGTAATCTTCGACAGGTCTGCTTTATAACATGCTCCTGGACAGTGGCGCTACTGCATAAGAGACAAGAGCAACTAACACCCTAACTTTTGAAACCTTGCAGATTGTTTACTTCTGCCTTGAATGATGTTACACATAATGTATGAGCGGTAGATTAAAATCTACCGCGCTACTTCTGTGCACTCAATGAGACATGGCAACAGGGTCCTTAGCACATTGTGACTTGTAACACGTTTTAAGAAGCTCCTGGGCATGCGCAACTGCTGTGATGTAATTAACGCCTGGTGCCAAATACATGTCAAATATGCATCGCCTATTACACACATTGAACCACGGCACAACAAAATTCTCGTTGGCCCCAGAAAGGAGACTTTCTATAGACTATTCGAAAAGCCTCAATTTTTTGTACACAGGCAAACACCTGTGCATAATGCCAATATTTGCTTGTAAGCCGGCCCCAAGAGCAGGCACCGAACCATCAAACGTAAATAAAAACCCTTAGAAAAACTTTGAAAAAGGCCGTGCACTCTTGAAAAATTGCACTAGTGGGCGAAACCTTTGTGGCACACTATTTCCATATTACCACTATAAGTTTACGCCAATGCTACTAGGTGGTACCACACTGCAGCGCAGATTACCATCGCTAGATGGCAGCAGAAGCGTTAATCCTGCCATCTAGCGTCCTTGGCATAAGTTAGTCATTGTAACAAAAGTAGCATAGATGCACAAGCGTGGAAACATCCCAATTTCTCCATTTCATCCATAGCCTCAATACATTATTTCATTTGTAATTACTTCGTTCTTGCCCTAACACGCTGTACTTAAATATTCACAAGCATCCACAAAAATAACGCTTTCTTTCGCCAAATAATTTATGCGTTGTTGATATATTATTTTTTATTATTATTATTATTATTATTATTATTATTATTATTATTATTATTATTATTATTATTATTATTATTATTATTATTATTATTATTATTATTATTATTATTATTATTATTATTATTATTATTATTATTATTATTATTATTATTATTATTATTATTATTATTATTATTATTATTATTATTATTATTATTATTATTATTATTATTATTATTATTATTATTATTATTATTATTATTATTATTATTATTATTATTATTATTATTATTATTATTATTATTATTATTATTATTATTATTACTATTATTATTATTATTATTATTATTATTATTATTATTATTATTATTATTATTATTATTATTATTATTATTATTATTATTATTATTATTATTATTATTATTATTATTATTATTATTATTATTATTATTATTATTATTATTATTATTATTATTATTATTATTATTATTATTATTATTATTATTATTATTATTATTATTATTATTATTATTATTATTATTATTATTATTATTATTATTATTATTATTATTATTATTACCTATTATTTATTATTATTATTATTATTATTATTATTATTATTATTATTATTATTATTATTATTATTATTATTATTATTATTATTATTATTATTATTATTATTATTATTATTATTATTATTATTATTATTATTATTATTATTATTATTATTATTATTATTATTATTATTATTATTATTATTATTATTATTATTATTATTATTATTATTATTATTATTATTATTATTATTATTATTATTATTATTATTATTCTTATTATTATTATTATTATTATTATTATTATTATTATTATTATTATTATTATTATTATTATTATTATTATTATTATTATTATTACTACTACTATTATTAATCATCATGATTACATTTCGCTACAGCAGCATCACACTACATACTCTTCTCTGTTGTTGTTACATGTATTTACCAACAAGCATTATTTCATCTTTTCTCTCTTTGGTGTTTCGAGACCGAGTATTGCTGGAACCACTATGACTTGTGACATATTTCCTAGTCATATAGATCCATCTCAACGCAACTTCAACCTTCTAACTTTATAAATATTGAAGTTAAATTCATACAACAAAACCAATACTGTGACAAAATGACATAGTCCAGATGCTTTTTCTGTTACTTTATTTCTCTTCTAAAGCTGAACCACAAAATGCAGTTTTATTTTATCGTTAACACAATCTACAATAATTGGTCGTGACCTTGCATCTCATAGCTGTTCTGTTCTCCCGTAACCTCGACACACACTTTTTTGTCTTTTAGTTCTATGTGACACCTGGCTTCGACAATAAATCACTAAAACTGCTTCTCACAACAGCTCGGACGTGACGATTGAATGACCCAAATTGTCTGTGATGACACACACTCGAATTTCTGTCCACGACTGTACACCCCCCCCCCCCACACACGCACACACACACACACACACACACACACATACACACACACACACACACACACACACACACATATTCTGCATTCGGTAGGTGAATGCTGGTTTTCCTTATGTCACGAACTTCCTACCCCAATCATTTCCTTTCGTCTACTTCAGCTTGTAGGTCCAGGCCACGGTGGTGGTGTGTTGCGGCAGGGCGGTGGACTGTGCACTAAGGAAAGACTTCCCCCTAACACTTGGTGGGACTGCAGGGGCTCCTTTTGTTCCTTGGAATCTCTCGTCTATTCAGGCTGTGCGTGGCTAAAACAGGGCTAACCGACGTCTCTACTGTTATGATGAAATTGTTTGGAATCTCATTCTTGCTAGCGCGCATCGTCGTCCAGATGTGGTCGCCCTTCGGGTATCCCTTCATCCCTTCCCCTCAGGGATCATGGAGGCACAAAGGGCCTACTATGGTCTACGCGTGGTGCTGTGTTTCAGTGATTGGAGGATCTTCCGTCTAATCCTAATACCTACTACAATATGTATATGTGTAGACTTGTTTTAAAGCTTGAAATGTGCTACAGAATGTACTGAATACAATAATAGCTGTATTTCTGTTGTTTTAAGCATAATTACCGAAAACAATCAAGGGAAGTAATTACCATGTCTCGCGCTTAATTAATTTGATTCAGGTTCCCCCCCCCCCCCCCCCTCTGTTATGAACTTTCTTGGCCTTCTCACTTCCATCTTGCACACTGTGTAGTGCACGCCCTGTTTGTCCCGCCCTGTGTTCATAGAATGCCAACAGGTATCATAAGTTAGCTGAGACTGCATATTTATGGGCAAACTTAAAGCAGATAAATAATATATGTATACACACATAAACTGGGGGGCGGGGCCTTAAGGTCTTATTCGCCTTATTGTGCGACTAGCGAAATCCAAAATCGCATCAATGTCCAAAATATAAGCTAAGAATGGAGCCAACGTCAATAGGTAATTCAGAGGATAGACAGTGCATCCAGATATCATGGCAGCGGGCAGCCATGAAAGGCGACATTCCTCACGAATATATCCGCTGTTAGCAGTGAAAGAGTTAATGATCATAGTCACGATTTGATGCCGGGATAGAACAAATAAAAGGGTACCGAGAATAAAATATGATATAAAACCGCAATTAAGGTCCCTTCGCTGTAGCATTCCTGATATTAATGTTTAATCCCTCTCTATTAGTATTCATGCAAGTGCACTTGCATGTTCAGAAAGCACGGAACTGTTAGATAACTGTGCATGCAATTTTCTTTTACTTCTCAGCTTATTGAAGCACTTGGCGTCCTTGCAGAGAACAAAATTAAATTTGTGTACCGTATATGGCTTGTGTTTGTTCTCTTATGAAACTATGCGGTCTGTAAAGAATCTTTCACGTTCCCAAACAAACAGTAAAACGGATTCCAAAAGCAATAACTCTGGGCAGTATGTTTGTAGATCTTTGAGGCCCCCTGAATCGAAAAAAGCACTTTTAGAAAAAGGTCCGTGTGTGTATGTCTGTCTGCCTGTCTGTGTGTCTGTCTGTTTGTATGTCTGTTTGTCTGTCTGTGTGTCTGCTTGTCTATCTCTCTGTGTGTCTGTCAGTCTTTGGACAGCATAACTGAAAAACAAAAAGTAGATTAAAAACTAAAGCTGCTATTTGAGTTTAATGTCCAAGGATGCGACACGAAGATTTTGAAGAAAATTGCTTCACTCTAAACTACCCTTTACATGGAAAATTTTTCGAAAATGTTTATTTTCTCAAAAACGGCTCTAACGATTTTGATTAAAATGCCATATGTTTGAGATATTTTTTATGACAAATGAAATGTGTATCTTGAATTTTCTGGCATGAAGTCGTATTTACTCTGGATGACTTTTGCATAGCTGGTAAACCCTAAGAGATAGACCAAATCTTACTATACAAAAATGTAGATCTTGCTAGAATACACAATTTATCCCTAAATAATTTTTTGTAGAGTGAACCATTTCGGAGATATGCCTTGTTATTTGTGTGAATTTTGGAGAATTTATACTTCTGTTAAATGGAACATCGTTATTCAATTTTTTATATGTTAACCGTGCAAAGAGAATGGAATTTGAAAGTTTTGAAAGTTTGACTATCACTCAAAGCCTACTGTATTCCCATATTCTCCTTGTACCCACAAGGGGATAAACAGCCTGACCTTGAGCGTCTTTGATACATGCACCACCAGTGGGGTGGGGCAACTCGGCTCTTATCGTCCTTTGTTGTGCTCCGCGACCGGCACCACAATATTTATACTTCAAGCTTGTTTTAATCAAAACCATTTGAGTCATTTTTTGAGAAAATGAGAAATAGTCAAGATTTTTCTATTAAAATGGTATCTATGGAATGGGCTTCCACCACTGCATAAAATAGAACTGCTCAGTGAATATAATGGGAATTCTATAAATAGATATATTTTTGTACACATTTCAATTTAATATAACACGTCGTAGAAAAAAACTGGTGATACATTTTTTTTATTTTTAAAATATTTATGTACAAAATAGTGGAATTTTAGATAATGAAAATGAGCAGCAATATTAAAGTACCCAAGTTGTGTGATAACCTAAAGGCGCAATAATGTCACAATTAAACTAACAATTCTAGGTTTTTGCTCACTTTAGGGCAAGTGATCCGTTACATCTTGCACGTGTTTATGGTATTAGAAGCATGAACAGAAGGAACGCGTCACTCTGTGGAATAACATGCCGCCGACATTTGACATACCACTCGGCGCCGGCGTGTACTTACATGAGAAGAGTTAGCCAATTTTTTCCAGCACTCGTCTTTCAAAAGAGTAGCATTTATACATTTCTGTCACCTCGTCTGAAGCTTCCAGGCCCTCGTGAATGCAATTTTAGATGTTATCATAATTAGGACATTTAGTATACGGTTCTTCACATCTGTGACTGGCTCCCGTTCAACACTCCAGGTTTACAAAATCGCATAGGCCACCTTAGAGTAATTTTATAGTTCCATCTCGTCGAGGGAGATCATGACTGCTCAAGATCATGAGGTATTTGATGATTTAGGAAGTAATGGTTGGTAGCCGTGTCATGAGGGCCAGCTTTTGCGTGAACCGTAACACTCGTTAATATTTGTAGGCTGTACAGATATTTCAATCACGATTTTACGCTTAATACCAGATTCCAACTGATGTATACAGAACTTATAATAGTATATCATGCAACGGGAGCATAATTGCAGCAATTAAGATGCGGGTATATTTTATGCGGTAGCTAGTTTCATAATATTCATACGAGTATCTTTATTGTCATTATACTCAAGTTTCATATTACCTTTATGGACTGTAGACTTGTGAGTTATGAATATTAACATGGTCAGTGTCTATAGACTGTACATAAGAGATTTTACAAAGCAATTTAGGATGTAATTATGTAGTAATACATTACAACTACTATATAGTGGCCTCTAGATTATTTATCCATATTAGATATAAAATAATAATAATAATAATAATAATAATAATAATAATAATAATAATAATAATAATAATAATAATAATAATAATAATAATAATAATAATAATAATAATAATAATAATAATAATAATGATAATGATAATAATAAACAATAATAAATAATAATAATAATAATAATAATAATAATAATAATAATAATAATAATAATAATAATAATAATAATAATAATAATAATAATAATAATAATAATAATAATAATAATAATAATAATAATAATAATAATAATAATAATAATAATAATAATAATAATAATAATAATAATAATAATAATAATAATAATAATAATAATAATAATAATAATAATAATAAATGTATATAATTTACACCACGTGGTCCACCTCATCTGGCATTGCGGTAACCCTTCGTGCGTTAAAAGAGTTGCAGAACGCACCGGGGTAAATCGGCAGTGGCGTGAGTGAACTTTGTTCTGCCTGTAAGAGAAGACGAGCTGGAGAGGAATTCCCCAGGCTTCAACTATTATGTGTAGCGCATGATAATAGACAAGAACAGTCTTAGAGTATTTTCCACTTCACATACAGGACTTTATTTTCCAGGAATAACCTCATTCCTGTATATGCTGCTATTATCTAACGTTACGGATTACAGATTAAAGATTAGGAATCAATTGAGTCTGGAGCCACTTTTCAAATTTTCAAAATTCATATCGTTGTGGTAGTCTCCAGTTTTCTGCCCAGATTTGGAAATAAGTTCAGCACCAGATATAAATCCATTTTCGCTTCCTGCATGGACGATTATAGCTGTTCTTCCGGTGGAAATAGGAGACTGAAAACTAGGTTCCATATTGCTGGACTAACCGTGTTGCTTAGTATGAGATGCATGGATATAGTTCTCATATAGTTGCGATACTGTTGCACTTTTCATAGGAAATGCACCCCGCTTTTCTCTTGTATACGGATTTTCAATAAGAACCTTTCTGTTATTCTGTGTTTTCTTCCATCTGGGCCCCCAGGTGTCTTACTGTTTTCTAAAGCACCCATCTCCACCCTTTGAAGCTTATCTTTTCTTTAAGATCCTGCAGAAGTGAACGCAATGTTGGACTTTCGTCGTAAACAGAGGGAAACTGGTTGATAGTTTATTTCGCTGCACATTCGTCAAGGTTATCAATATAACTTTTAATGTTTGACCTTGGGCCCTCTACGTGGCGTAGGAAATGGCTCATTCTTACCTTCGTGTATAATATGGTTCAAGCTTGAGCGCGACACGCCTCTAGTTACAGGAACTCTTTCCTGAAGCTTGTTCAGATCTATTGCGTTGCCCATTTCCTTTTCTTTTTTCATATAAAGCTAGACAATATACGCAAACTCCCTTGCTTGACTGTGGATAACCTTTTTCCCACCAATCCTCTTGCCTTTGCTGGACATCGCCGTTCTTGCACAAAACGCAAACCTTAGCTTCTCAACCACTCTCCACCGTTTTTAGTGGAAAAGTGAGTGTCGTTCACCCCCACCCTTCCTAGATAGAGGGGCGTGGACTGGACAATTCCTTTCCATTTTATCTACTGCGCATCATGTCATGTGATCATGTCATTCCTAACGACCAGGTATTGTGCGCAGGTTTCTCTCTCGCACGTGCTGCCTATGCCGGCATGTGGTGTCACCGTTATCAAAACAGTTGCAGTTACAGATGCAGACTTTCCGTGTCAAATAAATCACTAATACAACAGGTAACATTGTTCAACTCTGACCATTCGATTTAAATTATTGAAGGTAAATGAGCAATTGTTGAAAATATCAAATATAAAGATTCACCTTATGCCTCACGCACGCTAAATGTTGCCCCCAATTGTTGTATCATTTCTGGAATTCTTCTGCTTGATAACTGCATCCTAACAGAGTTTAAAGCTACATTAATAAACAATACAACAGACAGTAAGTATTGCGAAAACAAAAAAGAGTATACAATAAAATATTGTACCTGATCCAGCGTTTTCTGCGTCGTGTACCGGTTTGTTTATTCAGTTGCAGCACACTTTCCTCGTTTTCATTAATTTCTTTCTCGCCAAATTTGTTTGTTTCTGCGTATTTCCTGCTTCTCTGATTTTTTCTTGTTCATATTCCTCAGCCTAATAAATGTGCGCGTTCGAACAAAACACTTTACGGCTTACTGTTCTATATGCGGATACTTAGACCTTAATTTATCAATGAGGATCTTCATTACTTTTCGACTTTTATTTATGCCGGGATTGCGATGAACTTAACGCAACGGGACGTAACGGGAAACTCTAACATATATTAAATGGAGCTATTTAGTGTCGACTTAACGTGACATAACGTAAGAGTTTGGCAATGCCAAACTTTTCCTTCACGTTACGTCAAGTTTGGGGATCACCTGGTCAACTAGAACTAATCGGTGAGTAGTGCCATGCAGAAATAAATTGTACGTACTTCTCTATTTAGCTACTTGGAACAAAACTGTTTCTCTGTTCTTTTGTTTTGTATTTTCTTTCTTTTCATGAAACATAACCTCTGAGTAGAAAAAGAGAGGCGCTTTCAATATCCATCATGTCTGTCGAGTAGAAGAGTAAGCAATCAGAATCATTCCCATAACGTTAAGGAAAGTGCATTAGTTTCTTACTTCACGTTACGTCCCGTTGCGTTAAGTCACGTTGCGTTAACTTCATCCTAATTCCGGCATTAAGCCACTTCCATAAAAGCCAATGAAGTCTTGCCCTAGACTAATGACGGAGTGAAGCCACTGCTCAGTTGGTTTAATTAGTGTTCCCCTTGAAAGCGACGAAAGCCACGATTTACCTGTAGGAAAGTAGGTAGCTTGTATACTTCCCATACAATTAAGCAATTTCATCTGGCTTTGATTTTCTTAATCTATATGCTACATAGTCTGGCAGCATTTCTAAAAGTTTCGCATTTTGAGAAGTTGTCTCGTTTACTGCTGTTTCTTGTATGTGATTTAATTGTCAACACAGGAACAGAACTCATCATCCTCATATTCCGCCGGTCTCTACCTTAATTCCTTTCTTCTTCTCCTGCCTTTTCTTCTGCCTCTTTATCGTCACTTTCAATTTCGCTGATCATGGTTACACTTAAAGTAGCACTAATATCCCGTGCATAATTCTCAGACTTCAATATCTCAGAACAATTGCGTCCTAGAAGAAGGATTTTATTCTCTGATTCACGGTAGTTGGTAAGGGATGATCATAAAATCTATCTAGGCCTCTTATTTGAGAAGAACAACTCTCAATTACATCTTGATCACATTTTGATGCCGAAAGATATGTGTATCCTTCAGATTTTAGTTCTTCAAACAAGCCACGTGAGCTGCAGATAGAGATCAGAAATACTGTCTGAAAACGGCTTTAAGGATGATTTGCTCCTGACTCGCCCTGTTCCAGTTTAGATAGTGCTTCATTTTGTGCATCTAGATTCATTCTACATGCACTCTTAATTTTGTTTGAAGGATGATTTGGGATTCTAGAGTTCGGTACATCAAAACCATCGTTAATAATATTTACAAATTGGGCTATATGTTCGAAATCTGGAAATAGATGTGATATAGCGGTTGAAACCGTTGCTGATAGCAGCTCCGCAGTAGGGCGAACTTTTTGCCTCTCGGTGCCTATAAGTAACATGAGATTGGGACAGTTTATGTATATACTGTAAGTCACTGCATGTTTTAGCATCAATGAGCCTTTCAAAAACCTCTTTTGTAACTTCCTTCCCATTATGTAAAATAAAGCATTCGTTCAACAAATTATTTCTGAGTAATTACAACATGTCAGGGATGTTGTAGAAAGCCCATAAGCGGCGATTTTCAGCTTGCCTAACAGGGTGCGTAGGCAAAGTATCATTTCTCTCTTATAATTCTGAAGTCAGAAAGTTACTTCTATTTGACCCTCCAATATCACAAAGGTAGGAACCCGGAAACTGTCTTTTTGAGCATTTGAACAATGTCTGTTAGCAATCTTTTGTCACTGCCTCATCAAAACTGTAGTATTGGTTGTTTCCACTTTCCTGATAAGCTGCGTAGAACTAGTAACTGCAGATGATTGTGCGGAACTCGAATTGTGTCCTCTGTGTTGTCATAAGTTTCATCTTATAAAACCGCAGCACAAGGTCCTTCTCAAACTCACTAACAAACTTGCTTTCTGTTGCAATATGCATAAACTTAATTTAACGATTTCTGGTGATATGGCGAATTGGACTAAACGTCTTTTGATGGTTATTGCACTTGGTAGAGGATATTTAAGGCACACTCTCACATACCCATGCGCTCTCTTAGACATGCATCTCAAAATTATTGCCTTTGAAACGTTATCAGGGTCTCAATTTTCACATTTCCCTGTCAGTAAAACCTCCTGCTGACGAAATGAGAACATTTGCTGGAATACACATTCAGCACTTCTTAACGTATACATTTCGGATTGTGCTCCTTGCAATTCATTTTCCAAAAGTGTTACTTTCTGCTCTAACCATAAATAATTATAATATATAATTATAACAACACAATTATAACATATAATAATATATAACACAATATAACACAATTTATGTGTATATATGTGTATATATATGTCAGCCGCGCCTTATTTTTTTGGAAGGTAGGCCACCCATCTAACGGCATGTGCGCCTTAGTCCAGTTTTGCGCTTACTAAAATGTATTGCTTGACGTTCTTAAAGAAAAGAATGCGCAAAATTGAGAGCAACAGTGCTTTCAGAACGTACTCCTCGCTAAAGTACACCTCAAAAACATACGACTCGTTTACTGAGAGCGAATTCCGGTTTCCAGCCGATTTTACAAACTTTTTATTAGAGTATACATAGCAACGTAATTCAGTAAACGCCTCGGAAAAAATGGACCCATCATATGAGTACACTAACAACGTCAGCTAAAAATAAAATGGTGGATTCTTGTACTTAGAACGGGGATTGGCTGCCAAAAATTAGGAAAAATTTAGACACGCCTCATCCATCATGGACCCGTACAGTCAAAACGGACATATTATTAAACAACAGTTTATTTGCATTTTTGCGTGAACTACGCCTCGTGCATCTCAATTAATATGTATAACAGCTTTTGCCATTTAAGTAATAATATTAAAACGCCCAATAAGTGATTAAAACTGTCTTAAAAGGCTAAAACAAGCACGCAAACTTGCGAGGTGGCAATGGCATAACGCCAGGCATACAAGTCCTACTATTGGACGTGGTACGTGCTTTCAGGAAGTCTCGAAATAGCTGAATAGCATTGTGACGGGTACTCTCCGGTAACCACCTATGACACAGGTTCGAGTCTCAACATTGTAAATACTTTTTTTTATGTTCATCAAAACTTGGAAACCGAATTCACAATAATCTAATTATGAAGTCCCTGAGGGTTTAGGACATTATAATTTAAATCGTTTTTGGTTGTCTGCATTTTTAATAGCACAATAATTCATTGTGTGCAACATTGAGTTTAATTTCCATGTTAAACTCTGACAATGTAATTTCCTTGCTTTCTTGTTCAAATGTGTATGAATGATACTTATTTCAATTGCACCTACCTATAGGTGTGTTTAAACAACTACATAATTGCAGTTAACCAATAAAGAAACGTCAAACAATGTCATAAAACATAAATAAAGCAATAAAAATGAATATAATAACAGTTTTCAGAATAATAGTTTGTAAATTGTGAGGATTGCACGGTAAAAAAAAAGCTAGCACATACAGGTGATTCGAACCACCTTCACAGCAGACAGATTACTTCGGAGTCTTGCACCCGTTCCAACTGATCTACTTAGTAACGTGAGAGGTGAACACTCCATTTAAGATGTAATATCGCTGGTTCCAGTGAACATTTTCAGAAGTGCGAACATCAGCTGTCTAATTACGAATATATTAAAAAGCGATGTGATAACATCTATATTAGTACTAATTTCATCGAGTGTTTAACATCCATGTTAAATACACGGGTAGAACCTAGTAATGGGGTCGATGTTTTCATGTTGGACTATAAAATGTGGATTGCATAAAACTCGAGAATAAGGGGCAGGTGAGTCAGGTGAGCTGAATTACAATTACAAAGGCAGATTTGATTATTGCTTAAAGTTTACTATATTCCCATTTTCCCCTTGCACCTACAGAAAAATTAGCAATATTGTGTTGTAAGGTGAATCCTGTCCCTATAAGCACAATCCACATGGTATTATTGATACTGAAGTGTGCAGTGGTAGTGCTTCTGATTTATACATCCCTTTATTATCACAATGTCTCCAACCTTATCTCTTACAAAATACTCCCAAACCATAATAGAAACCCAACCATGTTGAACTGTAGGTAGAATGCACTGCTGGCCACCCTTTCTCCTTCACATCACTGAACAAATACCCTCTTTCTGGTTGCAAAAATCTTGAACTTTGTTTCATCTGTGACTAACACTTTCTTCCACCCCTCAGGTGTCCAATTATGATGTTTTCTAGCCTATTCAAGTCTCTTCCTTTTATTTATGGGCTTCAGAAGGGGTTTCTTTGCTACCACACATCCTTTCAAGCCACATTCAATCAGCCTCCCTTTTACTGTTGCAATAGATATTTTTTCTTGTTCATTTCTGTCAATTCTGTGCAAATTTTTGGCACTGTTTTGAATCTATTTCTCTTACTAGTAATTCTGATCAATTATCATCACTTTTAGTTGTTTTACAAGGTTGTCTTGATTGTGGCAGTGGCATAGCTAAGGTTTTGGGACCCCCCTACAAATAAATTATGGGGGCTCTACTTAATAATAAAGCTTAAAAATGGAGAGATTAAAATATTATATATTTACTCACATAGAATAGCATGAAAGTGCAATAAATTCACCTACTGATAAATCCTCTTTGGAACAAACAAACTAGCAAATTGTTAAAATAGCACTCCCTGATTACCAGCATTAATGGTTATTTTTCCTAAATAAACAACATACACTTGCTAAATGCATAATGCACATAGGTGCAACAAAATCATTACCTGTCAATATTCTGGGTAACTCGGGTATTCACCCAAGTAAACTTCTATTTGTGGTACCTCAGATATTGTTCAGGAGCAATAACATTGAACAAATTGTTAAAACAACATATATTGATTTATGTTTATACCTTATTACTAAACGCTAAAATAATCCAATTTATTGGCCAATCAACTACATTTTCACATAGGTAGGTGCTAGCCATACTTACTATGTAGTTTATTTGGCTATTATAATAATCGTATTAAATAAAATGCTGTGCTTTAATGAATTTCTCTATATTATAGTGAGCTTTTCAGAGTATACACAGCTGGATGTAAGCTTGTTTCACAGTTTTAAGCAAGAAAGGATAGGAAGTGCTTACATGGTACACTTCTGTTGTCAGTATGTCATCAGTAAACTGCATCTGTTCCAGCATTTCTTCCTAGCGACTTTCCATAGGTGAATTGTGTATATAAAATGTCATTTTTAAGAAACCTATTAACCCTGCAGCAGGTGCATGACGGTATACAGTGCTGCCAATTTAGTTTTCTTTTAATAATTAAGTTAGCATGCCAAGTACTCCAAAATTGTGCTAGATATGTTTGTATAGGTTATTCAGGTGCCATATGTCACTATTGTCACATTACTATATCCACCATAACAGTTGTGACTGATGTGTAAAGTGCACAACTACACTGAGGCGGCACTCTGTGCCACACGGGCCCGGTCATGTAAGCTAATGTAACCTAATCATTATTGAATGCTTTATACATCAGAAGCTTTATTTGGCAAAAACACTTTGTGTGAATGATTACTTAGTTATAAAGATTACTTTGGCATTATAATTTTCCTGATTGTCTTCCAGATATGCACAAAGAAAGGGTTATTGATGCCAGAAGAAATGAGTGTCTTCTGGAAATATCTGTCAGAGGATTATGGTGATTTCTTTTACATTGATGGCGAAGCACAAATAATCGAGATAAGTCCAATAAATCTGGGCAATCATGTGCAAGAAGTGAAAGAAATACCAATTGATGGCTGCCATTCTTTATTGGTATGGACCAGGAACCTTTGGATGCATCATTCGTTAGCAGCTCTAGGGAAAACAAAATGCAATAATATATTCAAGGTTCTGCCAGCCCAAAGCGGAATACTAGAGAAACTAAAACTGAAATTGAAGTTTTTATCAAATTGTTGATCCTGAGATAATGGATTCTTCTTTTAGACCAAATGACAAGCATAATATAAATGCAATATAAGAAAACAAAGCCCAGAAATTCCATTATATAGCTACAGTTGCGAAGTACTTTGAGTTTGTCTGCAGAATGATTTAACTGCTGTAAGTTTGGTTTTTTTCTTTCTATTTTAGTCTTTAATATTCATCCTGCACAAAATTTAGGTTAAAATAAATTCTGATATTTGAGGCAATATACTCCAATTACACTTGCTTTTTTAACAACTTCTAAATTGATTACATCATCAATGTAAGATAATGTTGTTGTTGTGTGTAGTGTTTAACGCCCGCTTTTACTACTACGGCACCACAGGCGGTGACACTGATGATACATGGAATGGAGCACCGGTGGAACGAGATGGCGGGGAAACCGGAGAACCCGGAGAAAACCCGCCCAGATGCCGCTTCGTCCACCACGAATACCACATGCGGGTCCCTGGGATCGAACCCGGGCCGCCTAGGTGGTAAGATAATGTGTCATTACTTACTTTCAATATTCAGCATTGCATTGTACGCACATTCAAATAAATTAGAATATAACTATACATCCTGTCACCCCGTATTGCTGTTTGAACCGTCCTTTATTTGGATTTAATATAAAAAGCAGAGAGAAAACTGGCATACAGATTCAAATAGGAATGTTACTACAAATAGCAAAAGATTACTTTTGTTAACTAACGTACTATTTCCATTTCCCAACTCCCAGTAAACTAACAATGAAAATACTTGTTTTCAAATATCAGAAAATATAGTAGGGTATCTAATCCTAGTTTACATTTTTATTTTCATAACAATCATACATAATAATAAATATATCCTCGAGACATTATAAATATTTCACCTTATAATAATTTCAGACTTAGTTTAAAGTTTAGTAATATAATTGCTGCCATTACCAAACAAAATTGAACCTTAACAGACTTTCTGTAAAAGAACAATAGTATTATACTTCAAGGGAGCTGTAGTCAAATGGGTAAGTTTAATTTTAACTAACTATTTTTGTTTTATTCTTTCTTTTTACCCAGTGAGTAATTTTCATGGCTTCAAGGTATTATAATTAATTTTCTTCCTTTCAAGACTCAATTTTCCAAATAATATTCTAAGTTGCTAATATTCATCCTTGTGTTATGTTATCTATAAGCAAAAGTTCCATCATTTATTTAACTTGATAGTTCTATTTAATAATGAACTCCTGGGTTCAAACCATAAAGCAGGAAGTTACATTAAGTTTAGTAAAATGTCAAAATTGGAGCACTTGAAAGATCAAGGACAATGCTTTGCTGATCTGGTGACAGTAAGAGTATGTATTAACCACATTTTTAGGTCCCATGCTTGTGCACTCTAGCTATGATTCATGTTGTTATGCTGCTATTCAGACCACTGGGAGCTCGCTACCCCTACATCATCTTAGTAGTTTTTCTAAGTGCATCAGGACCTGCTTGAACTCACAACAGGCAAATGGGAATAGTGTTAACTGAACTCTTGCACAGGAGGGTCCACTTCTGAGACCCTACACCTTAAATGCTTAATAAAATAGCTAAGCTACTGATAGTGTTATAGAACCCAGTGTAGATGTTATTTGACCTAATCACAGTTCCACAATGGCACCTTTCTATCCCAGCTCTGAATAGCTTTAACCCTGAGACTACAACTCCCGCTGTTGTAAGCAACCCTCAATGTGTTTGGTAAAATATACAACATGCAGATTTATGTCACTATTTTCACACCTTTTTATAACAGTTTGGTTGAAATTGGTTAGGTGACTTGGGAACTCCACCTGCTATACAATTTTAACTAGTTTGAAATGCAAAATTAAAGAAGTGAAAAGAGAAACTTGAAAGAAATTTAAAAATGAGCCCACTCCTACATTATGTTTCCATAATTCTGAGACTATGAATAATGTACAAGCATTTTAATGGATGAACAGCCAGTAAACACACAAGAAATAACACCATCAATGTACCCGAGTTGTAAGCTATCCAAGTTCAACACACCTTTAAATGTGGTATCCAAACAGAAATTATTGAATACAAACAAATGTTCTCTACTGTTGATATAAATTATTACTGGATCTGTCCTAATATTGACCAAAAACAGGTTATAGAATTGAAAATTTATTAATATAAGTTTCTTGGTGTGTAGACCAAAGAAATAAGAGCAATTTACATTATGAACCCTCTGGAAATAATTTCAGTTTGGTATGAAAAGCAATATTTATACATCCCATGCAAATTTACTGCAGAAAGCATAAATAATCTAATATATTTACAAAAATGCTTTGATGTGGCATAGATTTAAATAATCTACAAGCAGATCATGAATACAATATAATCGTAATACAGTGGAAGCCCGATAACTCAACCTAATGTGGACTGAAAGGCTGGTGAGTGACTGAAATATTTATTTTTATGGAATAAGGGGTCTGTTATTCACAAGTCATAACATAATACTGCAAATTGCATAAATGCATATTCTAGCACAATACAAAAAACAAAATAACAACACATTCTAAAATGTATTGCATATTAATATGCTCCCCTTTGTCTGGTCTCTTTAACGCATCCAATTTAATTTCCATTCCCATTTTCACTTGTCTTTTCTTCTCGTTCAACATTTTCACTGGCACAAATAACTCAACACAGCACTAGCAGTAAGGCTAAAATCTTGGAAGCTGAACTGTAACCAGAAATATGTAACTGAAAGTTTAGCTTACAGCATACAGGGGTATTTTCAGATGTGGTGAATGACCTTGCTAGGAGCTGTGCAAGTGGTATCAAGCAAGTTGAAGACGGAGTACTGCTTCTGTTTCCTTCCTTGAAATAAACAAGACACTGCTGATAATGTGAGATGACACTGTACTGATGATACATGGAATGAAGATGGAGCACCGGTGGAATGAGATGGCAGGGGAAACCAGAGAACACGGAGGAAACTGCCCCTGCATGGTCTGCAACACTTATGTACTACATGGAAGTTAGAAAGATAGCCTGACACCCCTATGGTGTTATAAATAAAAAAGTGAACTAGATCATAAACCACCACGCAATTAGTCACGTCTAAAAAGCACCTTTGTACTGGGTAAAGCAATACATCTTCAAACCTTCCTAACAAGTGTTTGTGCTATGTATCCACATTATTAGCAGCAAGCTTTTGGTTTCATGACAATAGTCTGCCAGCTGCTTATGTTCGAACTATATATCAAAGGTCAATACGCGGTCAGCCCTTTTGTACTGTGAGGGAGAATACTGTAGGTTGTATACGTATACTAATTAAAATGTACCTATACTATTTATACCTATAGTAGATAATAGAAATTGTTACAATCAAGTTTAATGGTAAAAAATAAAAACAAAAAAATGTTGTTGAGTTACATAGAATGTTGAGCTATTAGGATTCTACTTTATTAACCCTTAACTGGCGTTGCGGAGTCCCTGGGACTCTGGCAAAAATAAATGATTTAATAACGTCAGTGTTTTTCCACCAGATGGCGCGTGCTATTCAGTACCTTCCCACGGTAGGGAGAACTGTTATGAGCTCAGTCGCCAACTGTCTGTCAACAATGCCAGTATGCAAAGAGTGAACCTGAGAGTCTGTTGGACTCCGCGACGCGCTTAGTGTAACACTTCCGACACCGCAACTATGTCCGCGAATCCTAAAAGAATTAGACTTACGGATCCTATGAAAAAAAAAAAAAAAAGAGAGAGAAATACCCAAAGAATTTCTCCCTTCCAAATCAAGACCAGTGAGTTCCACACTGTACGGCTTTACAAGTAATAAAACATTGATTTCCAGAGTGCCAAAGAAAAACAAAGCTGTTATACTGATTTCATCGATGCATCACTCCAAAGACGATGTTGATGGTCTGCCTGAGATTAATGCATTTTATAATAAAACAAAATCTGGAGCAGATGCTGTAGATGAAAAAACCAGTAAATATTCATCCAGTAGAAGAACACAACGCTGGCCTATGGCTCTGTTTTACAGACTCGTGGATATGTCTTCAATAAATGCATACATCATCCATCAGTCATGTGTCAACTCAGAAAAGCTACAAAGAATAAATTTTTTGAAATTATTGGCCAAACAACTGTATGAACCGCTTCTTCAGGAAAGAGCTCAGAAAACAAACTTATCAAGAGAGCTAAAAAGCGGCATCTTCGGAATGTTGAAGATAGCGCCTGCGGCACCAGCTGATGCACAAGATGAACTTCCTAGAAATCAGAGGAAATATTGTTCTACATGTAACCCAAAATTGAAGAGAAAGACTGCTTATTTATGTGTTCAATGCAGAAGACCAATTTGTATGCAGTGTTATAAAAAAATCTATGTTGAATGTACTGAAAATGTAGAGTCCTAAACATTGTGTTGTTTTTTCTTGAAGCATTGTCAGTTTTTTATTATTGTATTTTAGAAGTTCATGTGTTTTTATTTTTTGTATTTTAGACGGTACCAAACATATTTTCGGTAAGAAAAGAGCTTATTTATCAGTTTTTGTTTCTCAATATAAAAATCAAAGAAACACAGTTAATTTTTGTTCCAAAAAATTGGTTTCATATTCTTTTTGTGTTTGGTTTGTATTTCATTCTGTTATAAATAAAAGTTTATTTATTTACATGCTTTTAGTTAATTATACATCCAAAAATAAATAAATGTATATGTAACATTGGGATAACAACAACTTTTATTTTGGAGCCCCAGGGACTCCGCAACGCATTGAATGTAAAAATTTCTGGCCACGCCGGTTAAGGGTTAATATACATAGCTACCTACTGAGTTGTAAGTTGTACATTGTTAGCTGAAAGTGATGTAAAAGGGAGAAGGAGACTAAGGTACAATGGGGAAGAATAATTAATAGCGTTTAACTCCCACTTTTACTTCCTATGACACTAAGGCGGTGATACTGGTGATACATGAAATGATAATTGGGAAAAGAAATTTGGGAAGGAAACATTCCAGGCCTAAGTTTAAGGGTATCTCCCTGGCATTTGCTAGTTACGAGGATTGAAGAAAATGTCAGTCAAGAAGGACAGTCCTGTTAGACTTTTTACCGCAGACTTCTTGTTCATCAGTCCATACATTTACAACCTAGGCTACATATATAAGTGTGGGGAGGCATACAACAATTATAAGAATACACACATATCCGTAAAATAAATTAAAAGACTCGAGTACCACAGGAATGATTTACTTAAATTCAGTCAGCATATCCTATTATTGTAATCACTAGGTTGTAAACATGTTTTAGGCATACATACAATAAACTATTTTACTAAACATTCTTGAGAGATGATAATAAAACAGTAATAATTATGATAATATACTAATGCAATTATGCATTTAGTTTATTTATTTGTCATATTATTCATAGTATCCAAACAAAATTTTGCTCTTTTGGGTGAGATAAATATGTATTGTGCAATTTGTTTCATAGATTAAATTCAAATTGTTTAAATTTGTTGCAGGTATTGTGCTGGTGCACAGGAGAATGTAGGGAATTTCTGCTCAGTATAAGAAACAGCTATTTCTTGACCTCTATAAATACATACAAACATCACAAGATATCACTTCTTGATCTAATATGACCTGGTATATGAAACACAGAGGTCATGGAAGTATGCCAATCCTGCAGATAGCCAATGACAAGCAACATTGTGTTACATATATGGTAAGAGGATACATGTACAAGTATGTCATAAAATATTTTTGTACATATTTTCTCTCCTCGTGTGTTCAAATTTTGCAAAGTTAAAAAAAAAAAAAGAAAGGATAACGTACCTTTTTTGATAATAGAGGAAAACATAATGCACCTAGGGAGTTTACAGACACCTAGGGAGTAGACAGCGACATGCGTGACAGTTGAACAAAAGGAGAAGCAATTGCAAAGGAGAGCCTTTTCTAAGAAAACTTTTGAAGCAAATTTCACATTAAATTATTAAATATTAAATGCTAAGTTAATGTACACAACCGATTAAATAGCTGAGTGACAGAGCTGAAGTAGCACACAGTAAACAATACAGACTGTTTCATATTAACCTTCTAAAGCATATTGAATGAAAATTAGTTCTTTGTTTGTCTCATTATCTTGTTTTACTTGAATGCTAATTCAAGTTTTCTTTCCTTGCTGTTAAATTGCTTGATTATATATCAATAGAACTCTTCCTCACTTTTGGCTAATTTTTGCTAAAATGTTGAACATATCTTTTTGTTGTTTTTCTATTTGACAACGTAGGATTTGATCTTCTGCACACCAGTATTTCTTTCATCTTTGCGGCGGCGCCGTGGCCGAGCGGTTAGCGCGCTCGCCTACCACCTAGGCGGCCCGGGTTCGATCCCAGGGACCCGCATGTGGTATTCGTGGTGGACGAAGCGGCGTCAGGGCGGGTTTTCTCCGGGTACTCCGGTTTCCCCCGCCATCTCATTCCACCGGTGCTCCATCTTCATGTATCATCAGTGTCACCGCCTGCGGTGCCGTAGTAGTAAAAGCGGGCGTTAAACACTACAACAACAACAACAACTTTCATCTTTGCAAATGACCACGTTCCAAAAGCCTGGGTATGAAGACTCTCCAATATGCACCTGCACACATCCCCACTCTGCCCACTTGCACCCATCATCTTCCCTTGGTTGCAAAATGACTTATGACAGTTCATTCCCTCCTCACTTCTGAACACCTAAGACTAAACAAGAAAAAAGAACTTGCAGCTAAGAGGTATTTTTCTGGTTTAAACACACATTTATATTAACAGATAAACCTACTTATGTATTATTTACTTACAGAAAATGATGCAGTGTTCTTTGGTAATTAAAACATGCACAAGTAAATATACTATTCACACAGCTACCATAACTGTAAATGTAGGAATGCTTTGGAAAACTTACTTCGTGTCCTGAGTAGAGCCAAGTCTGTCCAAGGTGCTGTGAAAGGTTATGAAGCAACAATGCAGTAGTACTAGAACAATGAAGCTCATGCACTTGTGAGAATCTGTTACTGCTGTTTGTTCATAATTCTGATAAAAACTTTGAATACACTGCAACCATTGTAGCATTAAAGCACTCAATGGCACAACAGTATTGCATATAAAACTGTTCTCTAAAGCAAATTTAAATATACATCTAGGTAATGAAAGGAGAAAATTATTTCTAAGTAAAATTTAAGGGAATGACTCATTCTCTTCATTCCATGGAATGATTGCCACTAAATATACACACCATGCAAATGCGTAAATGTTAGGGTGATGACTTGTTACAACTTTATTTCCCTGTATCTTAAATTGACGAGATTTCATTAAAGAATAGATAAAATCTTACTTTCAAGGTGATTTGATAAAAAACATCTCATGCACAAAATGATTTAAAACATTTTATCAGTTTGTTTACCCATTTGTCAGTGTAAGTGATATAAAATTGAACACAAGCTTTGGAGTCACAAATATACATCACACAACATTACATAGGACCATCAAACACACAAGGAAGTCAATTATTCATGATAATGTCATTGGACAGGATGAATCTCAGTGGGAGGTTGTCCTAGTTGTGGCAGGACTTGTGCAAGTCTTGCATAACTTTGATCACATGCTCACAGCCCTGTTTGCTTTGGGCTATGTTGTTTTCCAGTGGGTTATCTAGCTTTGAGACCTCTTGGGTAGTCATTCAGAACTGCTGATAGTTCATCAAAATCTTCAATTGACTGCTGAATCAGTAGTCAGCCCATGAGTAGGAAATGAATGAGCAAATTTTAAGCAGCCTGTTCTGTGTTTCAGGCATCAGAGTAAACCTAAGAATACTAGAATAGTATGACAGTTCCAGTGTGCATTGCTGATTTTTGGGGTATGTTGATATGCTGTCCATGACAGCATGAAGAATGCGACCCAGCACATGGTGCTGGCAAGTGGTAAACTTGGGTTTAGGGTAATCTTTCACTTCGAACATATGCTGCAGTCAAACAACAATGCCTGTCTCCTTGCTGGTATTCATGCTTGTTGTTTCAGCAACAAACATAACAATTGATCTTCACAGGTTGAACTCCTCTAACAAATCCTGAAGTCCTTCGGCTATTGTTTGAGCTTTCCCACCTTCAATTTGAGTGCTGAAAACTTAATTTCTTTTGCTTCATTCTTGAGCACTGATGGCCATGACGTTGAGCGCCTTTAAACCTACATTCATTCTTGAAGACCATGGCCTGATATTCAAAGCCATCAAGGTGTACACTCTACTTCTCCAGATGAAGCAAGCTCACCAAGTCCTTCTTCATCTGAGCAGCTCTCGTATAGATAGCCTTATGGATTGCTGACATGGGGTTGGGATTTCGATGTCTTCATCTGAAAGCTGGTGACACAGCTTTGCTGTTCTGTGGGATAAAAGCTTTGAGCTTGTAACAAGGTACCTTGCAATTACTGCTGGGTTATGCTTCCTTGTGCTGGTTGATGCTTTATTCTTACCCTCCCAAGGACTGTCTTTGCTGCTGTCAGATGAGTGTGTGTAACTCCAGCAACACTCAGGTGGTGCTGAGCTGATAAGTGTTGACACAGTTGCTTCCATTACCCACTTTTGCTTGGATGACTGGATAGCCTTTGCACTAGCACATTTGCCAGAGGAATAATAAATCTGACCCTTGCTCTCAATTTGCAGTTTGTAGAGGTTCTCATCCTCTTTTCACAACCATTCACCTTCCACCTTGGTCACGTCAGTTCTTTCAATGAATCAAAGTTTTGTTTCTTTCTGCATCGCTCATAGTCTTTCAGAGCATTTGCTAGTTTTGCACAAATGGCTTGATCAGATACATGCAGGAAGTGCAATGTTTTGCTCCATAGAGCTCTAAGTTCCTCAGCAATTAAACCAATCCTCTTTCTCCACACTTTGGCAGTGTATTCAGGAAATTTGAAGGGTCCAATGGGTGGCTTTTTAGAGGCATATGACTCCATTCACCGTTCCCACCCACTCTTCCGAAAATATTTGTTTGCATTCTAAATATCTGAATGACCATTTTTCCCAAGATGTTTTCTTCCATTTCCAACTTTTTGAATTCATTTTTCTGAAAGCATGTTTCCTAATGGACACTTTTCCGACATGTCTTTATTTCTCACTTCCTCAGAAAGTAGTGTACTGAAAATATTTCTCAATGTACACTGTTGCTAAGCAATAGTAGTTTGTTTTAAAATTTGTCGAAGTCTACAAGCTTAGAATTACATTTTGTCAAAATGTACAAAGTTAGAATTACAATTAAACATCCAAAGGAAGTTTAAGAGGTAGAACTGGAACTTAAAAATTCAATGCCACAACTGGGATTTGAACCACAGACCTTCCGCTTGCCGGGCGGACGCTCTAACCACTGAGCTATTGTGACAAACTGCCAGAATGGCATTAAATTCTCAAGCCAGTTCGTATTTCTCCTGGTAAACCACAAAGGCAGTTTCTTAAACTTTGCCCACACACGGCTTGTGTGTTTAAAAACACCAACAGTAAGTTTGTTGGCATAAATAAATAATAATCCAAAGGAAGCCTAAAGTACTTCATTCAGGAAGAGGTGGATTGAAACTTCTACATGAATACTATAGGACAAAAGATGGCAGTGATGGTAAAATTTACTGGGAATGTCAATGAGTAAAATGTAAAGAGTGTGCTGTAAGAGGTATCACCATTGGTGAGGGTAATGCAATAATAGTGCTAAAAGTTTTGGGCCCAACTTTGCATTCTCATCCCCCAAATGGGGAGGAGGCAGAGGTAGAAAAAGTGAAAATTAACATGAAGGGAATCGCAGAGCAACATCCAGAGCTACCACCTGCACAGATTTTAAAAACCAAACTACAAAGAGTCTCCTCTGGTATCATTAGCTTGCTACCTGATAGGGAGAATGTAAAAAAGGCCCTAAGAAGAGAAAGATGCTGGAATCAATCTGCTAACCCAACTTGCCTTCAGGATCTTGGAAATGTACCTCTACAGTATACCAGAACTCTGCAAGCTGAAAGATTCTTATTGTACAATTCTTATTTAGAACAAGAAAACAACGGAGATCAGGTGATTATATTTGGTACCCGGGAGAACTTTCAATTACTAATGAATAGTCATACCTGGTTTTTAGACAGTACCTTGAGGACAAATCTTGCTATTTTCATGCAGTTATTTACAGTTTTAGATGTGCTAAATAGGAATGAAACAACCTTTAACAAGGAAATTTCAATTACAGTTGACGCTAAGTTGTCGAGCTGCTGATGGGAAGAGGGTTGGTGGTCTTTGAATTATCCCATGTTAGATGTGTCCATTGGATGCTGTAAGATGTTACTGGATACCAGCTCCACATTAATAAAGACACCACTTATAAAGAAAATGCGGTCCCCCTCCTTGCTCCATGTGGTGGACGAAGCGGCGTCAGGGCGGGTTTTCTCCGGGTGCTCCGGTTTCCCCCGCCATCTCACTCCATCTTCATTCCATGTATCATCAGTGTCACCGCCTGTGGTGCCGTAGTAGTAAAAGCAGGTGTTAAACACTACAACAACAACAACTCCTTGCTCCATTACCTTGACTTAGCTCTGTATAAGCATGGATTCTAAAGTTCTCAGGGTATTCGTGAGTATTAAAGGAAAAGTCCAAACTATGTTTTTAAGTGTATTTATTCGCCAAATTCTTAATTCTTAATTCTGAGAGGAGCCAACCACAGCTAACTGCCAAAAACTGTTTCACATCTTAAAAATCTCTTACGTCGTCCACTCAACCCATGTTCTGGCTGGCAACTGTCTACTACTGATGCTATAACTCACGCGTCCCCCTGGATTCGAATTTTGTATGTTGATCACGTGAAGCTTGCCTGACAACCTCGCCTGCCTGACAACACATGATCATTGCTCGTATAAACTCAATTTCCATCTCAAATGTCCCACATTATTTTACATTATTAGTCATAATAATGTAACAGAATGTTATTGCCCGAAAAACAAAATATTACCATTTTAATTACTTTTCTTTTCAAAATTTTGATATCAATCTCGATCGGCAACTCTCATTTTCTGAATACATTTTCTTTCTTTTGTAATTATTTAACATGAAGTTTAATAAAACGCTCTTATAATCTAACAAAAGTATGTATCCTAATCATGTTACTATTTCACACTCACATTCGCACTGATTTACAAAAGCATTCTTATTTCTTCTGGCTCTATATAATATTGTTTGTTCTCAAAAGTGTTTTCTTTCTAATATTATTTCTCTTGTCTTTCTTTCCATACTACTTCACTTTACACACTTATTTTAGTCACTTGTGATGTCATCACCACACACTTTCATCAACTTTATATTTCATATTCTTTTCATAAGATCATACTCATGTCTTGTTTCACACTTACACTCTTATGCCACCATGGGCGTCGCAAAGGGGGGGCAAGAGGGGCCGCGACCCCCCCTTGGAAGTTGATAAACTTAATGTGCACTCAATTACCGACTATTAAACTATTATTTTAATTTTGATGTAAAGAGCAACTTTTATGTAGCACAAGTTGATACAGTTATCTGCAACAAATATTATAAATATTGACAGTAAAATAACGAATTAATATCATCTGAGTGCAATCTTCCAACATGTGGCCCCCCCCCCCCTGGAAAAAAGTCTGCCGACACTCATGTATGCCACTCTTTCATTTATATGTATCATTACATTTTTCCAACATTATTTTCAAGTTTTGTTTTTACTTCTATAATATCTTGATAATTTCAAGAAATATTCTTATTGTTCTACTAACATAACTTACTATCTACAACACATGACGATAAATTTTTTTTTTCTTTATCCCTTACATATATTAGCTTATAAACTGAGTAAATTGACTATCTTAATTTCTAGATCAACATTACCTTCTGTACTAATTGTATCATAATATTTTTAAAGAACAGGCTATTTTACATTTTATGCCCATTGCTTATATACATTTTAAGATTACTTTATTCAATCAATCTCTCATGACAGTTCAACATAGATTCTTTACCCTCAAAATCTACTATGTAAATCACTTGTCACTTGTTTCATAATATTTACTATGAGATCATCGTCCTTGGCCATTCACTTATTCGTGATACATAAACAATGAGTCTGCTGACTCACCTTTGGCCTTGAACTCTGTTTACCCTGTTTCAAATCACCTGATCCAAATATACGTTCCAGGAAAGTTACATCTTTGTTTCCCTTTCTTTCTCTCACTCCTACATTTTTACATATTTTAATTTATCCATACTCTTATCATCTTCAGTAATATTTCTACTCATATTTTTCATAGATATAATTTCTTTCTTTTATGTCACCTCAAAACATTCTCAAAGCTTTTTATATGGCCTTAGGAGTTGCTTGCTCCATGGACCTCGGGATTATTTGAGCATCATTTCACCCATTTCATTTCATTCATTCATCCGATATGACACAATGTTGAAGGACGTTAATTTAAAAAAAAAAAAAAAAAGAGTTGCTTATGCCATCTACCTACAGATTTTAAACTCTTTACATCCCTTAGTTCAGATGTGTGGTCCTCAAATTTGGCAATAATTTCCATAGGGCCTTTGTATATTAACTCCATTCTTTTATTTCTACCTTTTAATGCGCTTGATAATTTATGGTCTTTAACTAGGACATAATCCCCTAATTTCAGTTCCCATTTATGTTTTTGAATTTTATTTTTCAATTTTATTTTTTCTGCCTTTTTCTTTATATTCTCAAATGCAATTTTAGCCTTTTGTTCCTCATTCAGTTCGACTTTACTTTCTATGGTCCTAGTTATTCCCTTGAAAATTTGGTCAGGCTTAACTCCTAACATTAATGTTACAGGTGGAAATCCTGTTGTCGTGTTAATGGTATGATTCATTATTTTTTCAATAATGGGACAATATTTTACCCAATCTTAATGATTTTGGTGAGTTAGTATTCGGAAAAATTAACCAATGTCTCTAAGAACACGTTCGGTGGGATTCCCAGAGGAGAAATATGATAAGCAATTATATACCTTTATTTGAAATGATTTATCCTAAAATTCTGTCTGTTTTACTAACAATGCACAGGGGATTTACAACTTCAGAATGTGAAATTTCAATTACTTCATTTTGTAGCATGGATTTTATGACCTCATCTACTTCCTCTCTAATAGCACGTGGAATGGGCCTTGCTTTATGAGTAAAAGGTCATCAGTGTCATTTCAAAAGAATGAGTATGTTGGTTACATCTACCAGGTTTCTCTGAAAATACCTCTTTATTTTTAACAAGAATTTTAAATAGTTGATCTTTTTGTTTTTGATTCAATAGGGTTACTGGTTTACTTTCTCTCTTAAAAGCTCTTCTAGAATCTCAAGGTTTTCGCTATCTCTGTACCTATTTGTGTTTATGCAATTCATGATTCTTAAGAGATTTGCTTGGGGAGCATCTATTTGTTTCTCTTTATTTATTTCTATATATTTGTTGTATCCCCTATCTATATCATCATCTACATCATATTGTATATTATTTATCTTGGCTAGTTCCATAGCTCCTATTTTAATATATTCAACAAAGAATGCTCCATTTTTAACTTCCTCTTCTGCATCATTCATTACTACTATCTGAGAATTGCTATCTACCAAAAATGGTACAATTATAACTTCACCCTTAATTGTTAGCTCCAAAAATCGATTTTCAACATTTATAAGAGCTTCCCATCTATACAAGCAACCACACCCTATAATCATGTCAGTAACTAGCTTCATTACAACGAGAAATAAAATTTGGGTAATTTTCCCATTAATTTCCACATCTAGCATTGCTTGTAACCTTACCCTTTCCTTTCTCTTACCGATGGCTAAAGAACAATATACTCCACTCACTGGTAATGCCATTATTTACAATCCATTCCTTTTTAACTCATAATAAAAATTTTGTGAACAAACCGTGCTATTAGCCCCTGTATCAACAATTGCCTGATATCTTTGATTATTTATACCTACCTCAATTTTAGGTCTGTCTGCCATTTTCTCATCTTTGAGTCCTGTGTTTTTATTCTCACTGTTCTGTCCGATCAACATTTGCCCTCTGGGAACGTAATTTTGTGCATACTGTCCACCTTGTTCCCTAATATTTTTCCCAGTGCTTACCGAGTATGTGTCTGACTGGGGGATTTGTTTCCCTGAATTTTTCTTACTGCCCCTGTACTATTTCTATTATCCTGAAGATTGTTATGACTTTCTGGTACTTGGCCTTGGTTCTTACTGTGACCTACAGCTGGTCTGTTAAACTCCATTGCTTCGGTTTATCTGATCTTTGCTGGGGAATTTCTGTCGCTATGATTATCTACGTCATATCTCAATAAGTCGAATGACCTTCACCTAGGTGAGATGGGTGTCATTGGCACGTATTCATGACGATTATCAGTAATCCAATATTCATTATTATTATTTTTCCTGCAAGTAAAGTCCCTTTGCCTCCTTCTATTTTGGTTATATCCATCTGAACCTAAGAAATTTACCTGCATATTTCTACCCCTATGGTTCTCATGCCAGTTCCTGTCATTTCTCTGAAAATGGTTCCTCCCTTGACTCTCCAGTTATTTGTTTCGATTCTAGGCACAGGTCTATGATATCTTTCCCTAACCTCCTGATTTCTATTCAGATAACATGTTGCCCCTTGCCCGAAAGGATTTCTAACTTCTCTTTCAAATCTTTTGTGGTTACTATTATCATATCCCATAGGTTGTCTTCACTTATTAGCTTTTAGAGCTAGTAAGAAATCTATCATAGCTACCATACTTTCTGGTCGAGCTATTATGAGGTAATGTTGCATTTCTTCGGGAAAATGTGTAATAACTAAGTTAATCACGTCTTTCTCGCTCAAAGTTGGTTCCAACATTTTTTACCTATGTGCCAATTTCATGAAGTAGTTTACCATGGATTGGTCTTTCCTGGGGTCATACTTCCTGTTACTTAGTTCAAGCCTCATGTGAGCCTGTCTGCTGGTTCCCCAATACCTGCTAAAGAATATATTTACTAAGGTCCTGAAATCATTGTTATTTCCCAGGGATAAATTGAACCAATTAGCTGCATTGCCTTTGAAACATTTCTTGACTATAACCATTTTATATTTCTTAGGCACATTTTTGACATTAAAGTATTCTTCCAACCCTTCAATAAAAGCTTTGGGATCGTCTGATTCCTCATCTTTAAAAACAGGTGGTACTTCTTCGTTCCACATATGATTAGGTAAATGTAGACTATGGTTAACATTTCCTGAAATGTTTGTTCTGGTATTCAAATTTAACCATGTACTACCCATACTAGAGATAGAAATGTTCGCACATGCATTGGGCATTGCATCATTTCTAGTAAGTACCTCACTCACATTACTGGACATAGAATTAGGTACTGTTTCATTAATTCTTAAATTTTCTAATGCTTCTTTCACATTAACAATTTCAACTAATACATTCTTTACCTGATTATTTATCTCATCTACTTTCCTAGCTTGCTTTTGACATTCTGCTTCAGACCTCTCCAATCTAGCTTAATTTTCCACTCTTTCTTTCTCCAATTTCCCTTTCCTTTCCTGACCTTTGTGATAATTCCTCCCTATCTCTTTCTAACTTCTTTGCTAATTCCTCTCTCAATTTATCATTTTCTTTTTCTGATCTTTCTGCCATTCTTAGACATATTTTCTCTTCAGTATCACTTATCTCTTTCCTTACATTTTGTGTCTCCCCTTTAACCTGTTCCCTGTGTTCTTTCACTTTGCTCCTAACTTGATTTATTTCTCCCCTTATTTCTACCTTAAAACTTTCTTGCTGTTTCCTTATCTCTTTCTGTTCTTGACTATTTTCTACTATCTGTTTGTTTAGGTTTCCAACCTCTGTTCTTAAAGTCTCAGTATTTTCTTTCATTTTTTTGTCTAAATCTCCTATCTTTTGGTTAGTTACTCCTAATTCTGCTCTTCAATTCTAATAATTTTCATCTATATTTTAGTAAGTTTCACTCATCTGTTTATCTAAGTTTCCTATCTTTTGGGTAGTTTGACCCATCTGTTTATCTAAGTTTCCTAACTCTGCTTTTAAACTCTTATTGTTTTCATCTATCTTTTCTTCTATCCTTTTCTCTGATTTTCTAAACATTTCACACAATTTTTCCAGAGTTTGTTGCATGTTCAGACTGTTTTCATGCATTTCTGAACTAACATGCATTTCCCTAGTCCTAGGACTTTCCAAATCTTGCACTTCTAAATTACTTAATACATTCCTACTACATTCTTCTAATTCTACTATATTTTCACTACTGTCCTATATACATCACAATGTTCACTATTTTGCGCTTCCATGTTTTCCTGTAAGTCTTGGCCTAACATCTTTCCATTTCTTAAGTACATAGGATTATTAGTAAGTTTTCTGATTTTCACAGTACCTTATTTCCTGAAGTTCTGGAAGATCGTTGTTGTCCTACCTTATTTTTGGTGGTCGTTGGTTCCTCTGAAGTCCAGTTGACTCCTTTCTTCTTCATCAAGCCCCACATTTGGGATGCTAAGTTGTCGAGCCACTGATGGGAAAAGGGTTGTTGATCTTTGAATTATCCCACGTTGGATGTGTCCATTGGATGCTGTAAGATGTTACTGGATACCAACACCACATTAATAAAGACACCACTTATAAAGAAAATATGGTCCCCCTCCTTGCGTCATTACCTGGACTTAGCTCTGTATAAGTGTGGATTCTAAAATTCTCAAGGTATTCATGAGTATTAAAGGAAAAGTCCAACCTTCATTTTTATATGTATTTATTCGCCAAATTCTTCATTCTTAATTTTGAGAGAAGCCAACCACAGCTAACAGCCAAAAACTGTTTCACATGTTAAAAATCCCTTACGTTGTCCACTCACTCCACGTTTGGCTGGCAACTGTCTACTAACCCTATAACTTGTGCGTCCCCTGGATTCGAATTTTGTACATTGATCACGTGAAGCCTGCCTGACAACCTTGCAGTAAACATGTGGTCATTGCTTGCATAAACTCAATTTCTGTCTCGCAGTTCCGTGTGTACACTCTCTACTGCCTAACAAAGAAGAACTATCATACGCAAGAGTTCTTGAACCAATTCTAAACTCTGCATGTGCTTTCCTTGAAAGACTTCACACTGCCAAATTGAATTATGTGCAATTTCTAGAAGGCTATTATTAATATGGCTACAGCAACATTCCCAACTGCTGCTGTTTCATGTTGTCCTTGAAAGACTTCACACCTTCAAATTGAATTATGTGCAATTTCTAGAAGGCTATTATTAATATGGCTACAGCAACATTCCCAACTGCTGCTGTTTCATGTTGTCCTTTTTATTTGGGCCAAACAATATACAGGAGAGTTCAAGTGGAACCCTGTTATTGACTTGAGTGCTATGTAATGTAGCAATATAATGCTACACTGGAGAATGAATACCGCATCAATAACATTAGTGAAGGATTCCACAGCAGATTCCAGCTGGTGCTGGGTAAACATCATCCAAATTTTTATACTGCATTGACAGAACTTCAAAAGGAACAAGGAGATACAGAATCAAAGGTATGAGAACTTCCTATGGGGCATTCAGTACAAGAAGAAGTGGTTGACCTAGCAGAAAAGAATTAAATCAACAATACCACAATATGAACAAGCCTCACCAATATGTGTCCTGTGTAACGATCCAGCAGAAATGAACGAAGACCACTTGAAGACCTGTGAAGCATTAAGATCAGAAGAAACTACAGTTCAAAAGTATTGGAAAGCACGAATGCTAATGGCTTCATTGCCAGATGCAAGGCACTAGAAAACAACAACAACAACAATATGAACAATTTAAAATTGCAAATCGACAGATCGATTATTTACGCACCATCGGACATAGCTTCATACTTTCATAATTTTGCCCTGTGCATACAGCTACTCACTTTTCAAACACATGTTCAGAAACATTGAATTTTGGAAATAAAGTTTTTGGAAAATGGTATTCATAAATTTTTATTTCAGCACTTCTGCTTTCAGAAAAATGTTCATTTGTAAAACTGTTTTCAGAAAAACATGTGGGAATCTCTGTTTACTCTAGGGTGCTTCATACATTGTCACATTGCCTTTTCTTGATGGCGCTTGAAACTGGACTAACAAGCAAACATTCTGAAGGGGCAGAAAAAAATCATAATCATTCTATTTGATGATATTCACTATTTAAAAATAAATGCTTCTGCAAATTTTGGCCACTCGAACGCAATTGGCTCCGGATGCTGAAGGTATCATCGTCAACATATCTCACCCACGCTTTCAGCTTATATTTCTTCATGGAGAAGTGGGAAGACCAAGCACTAAGGACAGCTACATATAAGCTGAAAGTGTGGCTGAGATACATTGATGACATCTTCATCATCTGGAGCCATGGGGATGAGAAACTGGAAGAATTTGTTAACCATCTAAATAGTCAGAACTGCAACATACAGTTCACCATGGAGAAAGAAAAGGAAAACCATTTCTGGATATCCTGGTAACGAGAAACGCTGGATCACGTCTGCATCACACTGTTTACCAGAAACCAACACATACCGACAGATACACAAGACCCCATACCACCATCTATGATAAAAATTAGGAATAATTAAGACTCTCACTGAATGAGCTATTAAGATCTGTGAGCCATGTCAACTGGACAAAGAAATCAAACATTTGAACAAGGACCTCAGTAGCAAAGGCTACACATAGAAAGAGATTCAAAGAGCTCATCATCCGAGGTACTTGTCAGCTCAAGAATACAGGAGGAACTCATGCTTAGACTGCTCTTTTGATTCAGGTGTGTCATGGTGTACACATATTTCATTTGTTACAAACTGATGCATAGTCAGTGGGATCTCTTTGAAACTTTACAACTCTTCTCTCAAAATGTGAAATATGTGTTCTCTGAAATGCCCAGAGCTTCAGCATCACCGACTTTATTAGTGATTTCTGTTATCATGGCAGATTTCCGTCTTCCACTGCATGTTTCATGTTTCAAGCTTTCATGGCTACGTTTAAACACATACTCCACATGGAAATGGCTGAAATTTTCAGTACCATGTCCCCTAATGTGTTTGTTATATTGCCATGAATTACTGTTGCATTAATTTCCTTCATTATGAAGTACTTATTAACCACACAATTTTCAATATTCACCAGGTTTCCCATAAACATACATCTGTGCTTTAAAAATTGCTATGTTTAACACGACTCTTGAACAATTTCTAATAATTGCACAGTTTCCCTTGAAATTTGACAGGTTGTGAAAGGAACATTAGGAAAAACATAGTGCAATTGATACAGAAAGCCTTTCTCTCAAAAAGTTTACTGTTTTATTCAAGGCTTCATTTAGAAATGTGTGTGCTCCTAAGAAATTGTTTTCAATTGTTCATCCCATATTCTTTTCTAAGTCCAAAGAACCTATAAATGCAATTTTACTGCCAAGATCTGCTGTTTTAGAGAAGACATGTAAAATACCCATAATTCCAAACGTTATACCTCTTATAAAGCAATCCAAAACATGTTTGACTTCCAACATACAGTAGATAGTTTAAGGAAACAGTAGGTTTATGTATTCTGATATTTCATCTTTCAAACTGAATGGATACCACAAGTTATCAACATGGTGTGTGCCTCTATTTTCACTTTCTTTTTTACCTGCTCTACCAAGTAAGCAGAGAAGGCATTGCTTTCCATGCAGAAAATAGATACTGGGATTACACTGGAAAGACATGCTTTGAGGCACCCTGAATAAAAATACTGCATTTTTAGAAGAAAAAAAATACTCTGTGTACGTGTGTGTCAATGGCATAATTTAAAAACTAAAAGTCAGATAGATATAAAACTAACTGTTTAAATGAAATATCTATCTTTCAAAGCTGTAAGTCTTGAAAATAGTCCCCCCCACCCCTCAAAATTAACTTTTATGACTGACTCACTAAGATGGCAACTGGTAGTGTAGCATTACAAAGTAGCTCTGCGAATTTTGCTAAAAGAAAACGTAAATATAATTTACGAAATCATCCTGAAATGTGTTCTGAATGTGATATGGATAATGCGGATAAAGAGGCTAGAGATTTGATTAAGCAGGCAAGTGAAAATGGTCTTCAGGTAATCAATAATATTGTTACCGTATCGGTAGGAAAAAATCGCGAAGCATGTGGTACAGAAATAATATCCTTGCTACATCTAGAGGTTGATATATTGAATAAGGATCTTAAAAGTGCACAAGAATATATAAAAGTACTTAAGACGGAAAATTAAGTCTTAAAGAGTGATAGAAACCTGTAAAAAATACCATCGGCACAAAGAAATTCAAATAGCAGTTGAAACATGGTCCACGGTAGTGGAAATAAGAAAATCATCCAGGATTGACATGAACAAAAGGAGCTCAACTCAGCAGAGAGAATATCAAATTATCAGCATGGAGAGATTTCTACAAACAATAGATTTAGCGTACTACAAGCTAAGATCCCTGAAGCCGCTACCACTAACGAAAGAAGATTTAATAAAGAGCCAGACATAACCTGGGAAGACAAAAAAATCATCAAAGATGAAGGGAAAGCCACGAGAGAGCTAGCTGCGAGCGGAACCAAATCCAGATTTGAGTGGGTGAAGAAGAAAGAAGCGGAAGATAGTGTAACACTGTGTGGTGATTCCATGATAAAGCATGTGAAAGTTCCAAGGGCAGATCAGGCTAAGGTATTCAGTGGTATAAACTCTAGGCAACTGTATAGCAAAATAGTGGATGAAAAAAATAGCTGTGAAAAAAAGGTTAAAGTAATCCATGTTGGCACAAATGACCTTAAGGGATCAAATAATGCAAATGAGGTTATGGGAGATGCATATGATCTCATAAGAAAGGCAATAAGTAAATTTCCATCTGCAAGGGTAATTTTCAGCAGTATAATAGATAGACGTGATGTGAATCAAAAGTTCATACAGCAAGTCAACGGCAATCTGAGGTGGGCTTGTGAAAAACTGAGAGCAATTTTCTTGGAGCATAAATAAATACATGGATTAAACATGTCTTGGCAGGGATGGCCTTCACCTAAATAGGAAAGACCCATGCCTGTTAGGCAAAGCAATTGATCAGGCTATAGAAACCTGTATGCCACAGGGAAACTAGGAAGTAGAGTAGATTATGATAATTAGGCATGTAAGAAGCAACATGGGGAAATACAGAAAACTTCTATAAATGGTGTTGATGTAAGAAATATCACCCAAGTGTGTACCATACTAAAACATTCCCTAACAATAATGCATCAAAACAGTGTCTTAGGAATAAATTGGAAGAACTGAACCTTTCGATATCAAATGAGTTGAAAGACACCAGTGTACTATGCTTAACTGAACACTGGCTTAATAAGCTTGAAAAAAACCATTATAGCATCCTTGATTTTTAATTATCTAGTGTATTTTGTCGATCAACTCATAAAAATGGAGGGGCATTCATCTATGTAAAAAAAAACTATAAAGCATAAAGAAAAGATAATACATATTATCTAAATCAAGAAATGCATTTTGAACATGTAGTTACAGAATTAAGTGATATGAGTCGAGTGGTAGTGGTGTGTATATATAGATCCCCAACTGGTTGCTTAAAAATTTTCTTTGAGCTCTTTGAAACTCTTCTTACAAACCTAAAAAGAAACTACAGATTAGTAATTGTTTGTGGAGACTTTAATATAGACTTCTTATCAAATGATGAAACACGGAAGAAATTTAGGACATTAATATGTTCCTATAATATGACATTATTAACAGCCCCACCCAAATGGGAGCAACATCAAAAACATGTTTAGATCAAATAATTATCGACAGATATACTAACCCGTACTAAAAAAATAAATTTAACTTTGGGATATCACACCATAACGCAGTATCGGTACAGTTAAACCTTCAGGCTAATAATAGGCAACCAAGCTCAAAAAACACCAAACTAAAGCAGGCACTAAATAAGAAGAATATCAAACACCTAACATAAATTATTGAAAAAAGAAAGTTGGGTAGATGTAGAAAACAATAAGGAAATGGATGGCAAATCTGAATTGTTTGTAAATATTGTAGCTCATTATTTGAATATTGCATGTCCAGAGGAAAGAACTAGAACATCAGACAAATCAAACAATAAGAGATGGGTAATTGAAGGCATCTTGACATCCTCTAAAAATAAGAGAACTTTGTATAAGCAATGCCAAATCTCTAATAATTTTCAACTTAAAAAATACTACAAAGCTTACTGTAAAATATTAAAACAAGTAATAAATAAGGTAAAAAATAATTTCAACAGGGACTATATTCTCAAATCTGAAAACAGGGGTAAAGCAATTTGGAATGTAGTCAATCAAGAACTGTGAAAGACAAACTAGACAACCAATAGAATAGAGGAGGTAATAATTAACAAGAAAAAGACAACAAATTTAAAAGAAATAGCTGAAGCATTCAGCGAGTATTTTGCAAAACAAATGTTAAATTCAACAGCACCACGACCAATACAGGAAGTAAACCTAAGTAACCAAACATATAACTCAAAAACAATCTTTCTTACCCCAGTAACCGAGAAAGAGGTTAAAAGTATAATAAAAGGTATGAAAAACAAACTATCATGTGGTCTGGATGTAAAAAGATGCTCGCCCTCAATAATAACCCCTATCATAGGTATACATATGTAACTTATCTGTATCACAGGTAAATTTCCTAAACCATTCAAAATAGCAAAAATAATCCCATATATGAGAAAGGCGAGAAGGAAAACATTGGAAACTATAGGCCAGTATCTTTACTTTCTACTTTTTCAAAAACCATTGAAAGAGTAATGTTGAATAGAATAGTCCCATTCCTAGAATCCAGCAAATTACTTTATACTGTTCAGTTTGGGTTTCAGAAAAATCAATGATGCACTGTATTTGCTTATAGAAGCAATTATGAAATTAAAAGATGAGCATAACCAGACTTATGGATTATTTTTAGATCTTAGTGAGGCATTTGATATGGTTGACCACAATATTCTACCAAGAAAATTACACCACTATGGTTCAAGGGGACTAGCTGAAAATTGGTTCAAATCATATCTGAGCAAAAGAGTGCAACTAGTTGAAATAGGAAACACAAAATCAGCATTGAAAATGGTTAAAAAGGGAGTACCTCAATGCTCTCTTTTGGGCCTAGTATTGTTTTTAATTTATATAAATGACCTTCCCTTAAATCTAAGGCATGCCAACACAGTACTATTTGCAGACGACATCAACATGATAGTTGGTAACAAAGATTCTATAGAACTACAAGCAATGGTAAATTAGACAATGACAAAAATACAACAGTGGCTTCTAAATAACAAATTAGTAGCTAATATAGATAAAACTGACTCCAATTTTAGTAAAAAAGCTCAACATAACCCTGTTCAGTTTTCAATAAACAACCCTTTTGTAACCAATTCTTAGTAATATGGATTGACTCTAATCTCACGTGGAAACAACATATAAAGAAGTTAGAAGAAAAGTTGAGTCAACTTTGTTATGTATTCAGAATATTAACCAATGCATTACCTATAGAGATGTTAAAAATAATATACTTTGGATATGTACATTCAATTATCACTTATGGAATCATTCTTTGGAGCTCAACATCTAAATCCTTAGCAATATATAAAATGTAAAAAATAATATTAAAAATAATTTTAAAAATTTGCTTAAGAACAGGTAGCAAACCAACATTTCATGAGCTAAATATATTGCCTATACCCAGTAACTACATTTATGAAGTAGTATTTTTATACACAGAAATAAGTCACTATTTACAATTAATTCAGATTACCATACATATAATACCAGGAACAGCAAAAATATACACCTAAGTCATCATCGGCTTAATCAAAGTTTAAATTTTATCTTACACAAGGGTGTTATTTTATATAATAAACTGCCAGATAAGGCAAAAGATTTATGTAACAATAAATTTAAATCAGCTGTAAAGAGCATATTATTAAACACAATGCCAGTAACAATAGAAGAGTTTCTAGGCAGTAATGTTAATGACATTGTGAATTATTTGTAGAGTTACGGTATTTGATAGATTTCAGTAGACAGAATTTGTAAATGTTGATTGACCTGTTTATGTTTGTGTATAATTCTGTAACTTCATTGTGTTACTATGTAGAAATAAGTTTGAAGAAGCCATGAATACTTTGTATTCCTATGGTGAATAAAACTAAAACTATGTGAAACATTTTTCAAAATGTCTTACTTTCTCAAAACTTTCTGTAACAATTCTGATTAAAATATCAGAAACTGAAGATATTTGCTTGACAAATAAAATATATGTCTTGAATTTTCTGGGAATAGCCTCTTCATTTGGAAGGAATTTAGTACAAACTTATATAACTGGTATATGTTAAGCAATAGATAAAGATGTTTCTTTTTCTCTTTATCTGATTATCCTCCCCATATGTAGGACTTACAACCCCCCTAGAACTTACAAGCCAGTGCCTAGGGTCAGGTGCCTGTAGGGGAGCAGATGAACCTATGGACCGGATAAAGTGAAGACCTGGAAGTGGAATGGTCAGCCAAGCACCAGGTATGAGAATGAGGAAGAGGATGATACAAAATGCAGGCAAAATTGATGAATGGAAAGGTGATTATGGAGCAGTTGGTGCAATGAGTGATGGGGGAAACCAGAGAGCCTGGAGAAAACCCGCCCTGACACAGCTTCATCCACCACGAATACCACATGTGGATCCCTGGGATCAAACTTGGGCCGCCTAGGTGGTAGACGAGTGGTCTAACCATTCAGCCACTGCACCACCTTAAATAAAAATGTACTACACAAAAAAATGTAGATCTCTTTACAACATGCAATTTGTAATAAGTAACTTTACTTTGGGTGTAGCCATTTCAAAGATAAGCATTAATAATGACTTGAACTTTTAATATTCTTCTTCATCTGTTTACCCTTCCCATATGTAGGACTTACACCCCCTAGAACTCATAAGCCAGTGCCTAGGGTCCGTGCCTGTCTGGGAGCAGAAGAACCTATGGACTGGACAGAGTGAAGACCTGGAAGCGGGTGGTTAGCCCAGCAATAGGTATGAGAGTGGGGAAGGGGGTGATATGAAATGCAGGCAAAATGGATGATTGGAAAGGTAATGATGGAGCAATTGGTGGAATGAGTGACAGGGGAAACCAGAGAACCCAGAGAAAACCTGCCCAAATACCGCTTCATCCACCATGAATACCACATGTGGGTACCGGGAATTGAATCTGGGCTGTCTTGGTGATAGACGAACAGTCTAACCACTCAGCTATGGTGCCGCTCTGTTTAATATTAAATAATTTTATAAAGTCTTTTGACTTTCAGTTGTTCCTTACAAATGTATGCATAAAGTAAGGAATTTTAAAGGCAACATATAGCATCCAGTTCTTAAACGTTTGCCTATCACTATTATCTTTGCTCATATAATAAAACATGTAATATAGCCATTTCTGCAAATGTTTATCTTGACTAAAATGAAGTACATATAAAAATAAGCTTTCATAAGAATGGTTTGTATACCCACCAATTAATGACTGAGGTTGACAAAGTCATGAGAATGGTGTGAATGTAATACATCATATTTTTAAACTATTCTTATCATTTTGATTGAAAGAGTTCTTTGAATATTTTTAAGGAACCCTAGTTGAAAATCCAGGTTAAATTTGCAACATAAGTCAAGTTACATGAATGGGTATTTTTCTGAAACTTTCCTCCACTATGCTATGACAAATATCACACAATTCTAAGAAAGCTTATACTCTACAACCATTTGCAGCATTAATTATCCATTCCATTCATTATCTTTGTTGTTTAGTAATAACATAGGATATCTGCATATAGGTACATAAAAAGACATTGAAGAAGCGCACATATTTATAACGGCTGAAGGCATTCTGCTTGTATTGGATTTTGAAGTTGCTTATTTTTATTATTTCATTCTATCATAACCTGAGATCACTTACATAATTTATCATTGTACAATCTCCACCCCCCCCCCCCCCCCCCATGTTGCACTGATTCTGAAAAGATTTATTTTCACTCTTGTTTTAGTTTAATAGATAGCATTCTAATTGCCACATAAACTGTAAATTGCTATTACAACTATTTTATAAGTAAGTTTTCATTTGAATTGGAACAATATTGTTACAAATATTTTTGCTTTTGTATTATTTTAATAGATAGCATTATAATTACCACATAAACTGTAAAGTTATTGTTACAACTATTTTATAAATAAGTGTTAATTTGAATTAGAACAATAATATTACACACATTCAAAACGTGCTATAAGCAAGAACTGTACAAAGCTGTGTTTTAAACCTCTGAGGATATACAATTTGAATTGCTAGTACATATAATAAGATTACCAGAAGTCTGAAAATTCTCGGACATGCCCTACATTTTAATCATTTGCCCGGCATTTGCTTACTAGCCATAATTGCAACTCTCTATGATAATACGGGTACAGCCAAAGAGAATACACATGCACTAGTAACATTGAACGAGATATTGGCAATGCAGTATTTGTACTTCGAGTCAAAAGATTGGTATTCTGCAGAGGCAAAGAGATGCTTTACTCTCACTTTTCCATTTGCATTTTGGTTATCGAAAAATAAGGAAGTGGACAGTAAACGGTCTCTCTTCTAAGAAACTAAGCTTCACAAAATTCTGCTGGCATTTCAGATATTAAAGGTTTCTTCGCTGAACCCACACAATCAGCCTATCATGTTAACCTGTAAAAGCAACACTTGCATTTCACATTATTTATCACCAAGCATCATACAAATCTATCATCACATGTTCGAGATACTTTAGTAGGATTAGTAATAAAAAAGAAATGTGTAGCATTCACAGCAGACAATGCAAACACAACTTCCAGTGGCATAAGTCAACCAGACGGTAAAAATGTACTAACCAAACTAAAGTTGTATTAAGCGCAAAAGATTAGTTCTTCAGAGAAGCCTAGTTGACTGTTGATGATCGCATTTAACATTGTATGTTTCAGAATTTTAAGAAAATATAAATGAATTTATGTGCTTGTGGATATATATGAATAGTATTTACATTATAACTTTACTTTATTCTTGCACGGCTCGATAATGTTCTACATTTTTGTCAAATGTCCTACATTTTTTAACGTTGTGTCTTACATTTTCATAAAATAATCTGGTAACCTTAATGTATAAATAGAATACAACCATGAAAAAGGCATTTTAAGTTACATGTCTATTGATCTTGTTCAGTTGCGCGCACATGCCTTGCCAACATAAAAAGTGTTTACCATGTGTCCTTTGCATAGTGCATTGAAGCAGTTGTTAGGATGTTGTGTGTACTAATTCTTCCATTAGGGTATATATCTTGGCTTTACCTTACCTATACTGTAAGCAGTATGGATACTGTCAAGGGTATTTACAATTTTACCTTACATAAAACAATGCCTTCGGAACGGACAGTTATTTCATCAAGTGTGGTTTTCTTCATGCGTTATACTAAAATCAGTCAAAAAATTATTTATGAGGAAGCAATTCATTGTGTTGGCCTCATAAATGATTTGTGCTTAATTTCTCCAATGTTCAGAATGCTGAAATATGTTTTACAAGGCAGTGGTTGCATATATTTTGAAACCAAATATACTGAGTTTAGACATTGATTACCACTACATTTGCATTTGTAAGGATGTGTACAATAATCTTTCAGGCTTTTTCAGTTCATTACTACTGCCAGGAGAAACAATTTTACTATGTGTGTGTAGATTGGTAAGTATCAGCATCAGATTCTTTTATGTAAACCCTGATTCCTGACAACAATCACAATGAATCCTGACTATACTCTCCAGGGCTCTGCTAGGGGACAAGCTGGGCCTTGGTCAAGCCTGTCTCCTAGCTCCTAATCCTCACTCATCTGGTTACGCTCTGCAAACAAGCCCCATTTCTCACCAGTGAATACGCGGGTACTACAGGCGGTACCGCTGCAGGCTTTTACCTTCCTACTCAGTGGATGGGGTTTTTAGTAGGTATGGCCATCTTCAATGGCGACTTCTACAGTACCTTGGGGTTTTGTAACAAGACTTTTCCCCTCCACCAAAAAAAAAAAAATGTAAAACTTAAGAGTTGGCACAGAATAAACACTCTTAAGATTTCATTTATATTACATAATTTGCAGGAGTATATTTTCAGATGTGGTTAACCACATTGTCAGCTGCTGTTGACTGGTTGGGATATGTGGGTCCCTCATGCCTCGACAAAGTTCCCTGGTAGAAGAGGCTTGAACAAATTCAATATCTAATCCACATCTGTAGGAATATCAAAGTTCATAACTTCATCTTCATAATTCTTAGTGAAAATTTTCTTCCATACACCCAACTCCTATGGCCGCACCGTAGCCAAGTGGTTAGACCATTCGCTTCTCACCAAAGTGGCCCAGGTTTGATCTCAGGCAACCGCATGTGGGATTCGTCGTGAACGAAGCGGCGCTGGGATGGCCTTCCTCCAGGTTCTCCGGTTTCCCCCGCCATCTCATTCCACCGGTGCTCCATCTTCATTCCATGTATCATCAGTGTCACCACCTGCAGTGCCGTCATAGTAAAAGCGGGCGTTAAACACTACCAAAAAAAATCCAACTCCTACAAATTTTTCATACTCAACAGTTTTATATCATTGTATGTGTTATCATCTGTATTTCGAAAGTGGCCAGCAGACCTGTTAGTTTGTTTATATTTAATGTTTCTTAGGTGTTCTTTCAATCTAACATTCAGACTTCTTTCACTTTTCCAATTCATACACGATAACAATCGGAACAGTTAATCTATGTAGTTTAGTCCCAGTCTTTCTTTTTGTGTATGTGTGTGTGTGTGTTTGTGAGTGTGTGGGTGGGGGATGGGTGGGTGGGTGTGTGTGTGTGGGTGGGTGTGTCTGTGGGTGTGTGTGTGGGTGTGTGCATGCATGCGTGCGTGCGTGCGTGCGTGTTGCCCCATTGATATAATGTGATTCATGTACAAATGTAAAAAAGGAATAGTTAAGAAATGTTAAACATTACCTTTATAAACATGACAAGATATAATACCCAATTTTAAAATAAATTTGTTTTAAAAATTGCTGAGACATTTTATTATTATGGTGGTCATCTTCAGTGGTAGTATAGGTTCTGTAATAAGGATTGGCATAATGTCTAATGTGATTCATGTAAAAGAGGAATAGTTAAACAATGTTAAACGTTACCTTTATAAACATGACAAGATATAATACACTCTTTTAAAAAAAATTGCTTTTAAAAAATTGCTCAGACATTTCATTACTTATGGTGGTCACAAAGACTCCCTGGAATAAGGCTTGGTAATGCTAGCGTTAAACATACTTTGGAAACAATGCATAGCTGCAGGATAATAGGGGAATTTCCTAAATTATACCTCTAACTTACTCGATTTAAATGTTGCAATTTCTTTCAAAGGTTTCTGCTTTAGAGTGCAGATCTTACTATTAACTAAATTTTTGCTGAAGGCATTATACTCAGCTGTCTTTACAAACTCAAGAGTATTCCATATGTACTCTAATTATACTCAATGGCACATTTACCAATCTACCAGCTACAATGTTAATAATTGTATATTTATGTTTCTAATGTTGAAACCACTGGCTTTGATGTGATTCTGTGCATGTGTGTGTGTGTGTGTATGTGTGTGCGTTCGTGCGTGCGTGCGTGCATGCGTGCGTGCGTGCGTGCGTGCGTGCGTGCGTGCATGCGTGCGTGTTTTCTAAACCTATCAATTCAATTCTACCACTGTTTCTTATTAAGTTCAGGTCCAAAAAAGGCTACCTAGCATGTTGTCAGTTTTTACTTCTGACATAAAATTTTTGGATAATTCCTTGAGATCTGATGATTTAAGAGTGCCTCCTAGGATTTTTCCATTAACTAAAGCCAGCACATAAGGCATATACTGATGCCTCACCCTGGAATGTAATTAAATGCCCTAGTAACACAAATTTCCAAGCTGCTCATTAATAGTGTGACACATGACAAGTCTGGTAGTTTTTTATTTCACTTTAATCTTCTAAACTGAATCGCAATTCACAATTCATGACCTTGCAACTTCCAGCTGTATATTTTGTTGTAACCTTAACACTGCTACAGTAACACAAACTTCTCTCTCTGTCTCACAAATCGTTCTCAACTGCTCACAACTCAGTCTGGCAATTAACTAACTCCACTCACAAGTCAGTCTGCTTATACAGTCCCTAAATTACCAGCAACTTTTCTGGAAATTGAAGTTTTTCAACTTCTGTCATAAACAAAGCTCCTGTACCTTGGAAGCTTCTAGAAATGCATGTAATGGCATTTGTTCTGAGCCACCCATCATTTGTCTTGTTTGCCAGCCAGTGCTTACAAAGGCAGCTGTGTGAGGTAGCTGTCGCTCAATCCTTCTCTGAGGCATGACCACCGCAACACTGTTCCTCCTAAAGTCTGGTCATCCCAACTAGCACTGTCATCATGACGATGACGTGTAGTGTTTAATGCCTGTTTTTACTACATGGGGCACCGCAGGCAGTGAGACTGATGATACATGGAATGAAGATGGAGAACCAGTGGAATGAGAGGGGGGGGGGACTGGAGAACCTGGGGGAAACCCGCCCCAGTGCCGCTTCACCCACCACAAATCCCATATGCGGTTGCCTGGGATCAAACCTGGGCCGCTTTGGTGAGACCATCCTCATAAACCACTAGCACCTTCCATTAGAGCCACCTCCGGATGCAATAAACTACGTTGTTGATCCTCTTCACCATGCAGTATCATGCCTCCTATGGTTGTTGGGAGGCGTCCCTCGGTCCAGATAGAGTGTTGTATGCGTTCCTTCTTGAAACCTCTGCTGCAGGCTAGCAGGTCAGGACGGTCTTCTTCCGGTCGCCCTCCACCAGGGTGTGTTGACAAGCTATCCTGCACACAACAGAAGACGGCTCATGGGGTTCTCCCTGACCTCCCTGCACTTTCACAGCCAACTTTCTCCTTACTGGGCCAACTACAACATCTGCCAGTCTTATTCTGCAGACCTTAAGATGTTGGCTGAGGCTTCCTTTTCCGACTCGCAGGACACCCCAACCGACGTCGACCGTCACCTCGGTGCTCCTGAGGGTGTCCAGTCCAGTATTACTACCTCAGTCACCCTCGAGTCAAACACCCACAGCCTTACAACGCTCTGGCACAACGTAAACTCCAGCAAGAGCTCCTCTTCCAAAGGTAAGATGTCGTCTGATATCATCAACTTATGGTAGGGAAAATCTGGTTCCTTCGACGGCAAATCCTGCACCACGTAACGTCCAATAACGGTCACGTGCGCCCGTAACCCCAGTACCTGGCACAGCTTCCCCTGTATCCTGCTATTCGCGATGAAGCTGTCATCCACTTTTCTGTCAGTCACACAGCATCACCTGACAGGACGGCTCCGACGGCTCCACCGTGCCTCATGGTATGTCAATCCTTAATTGTCTCCCGATTTCTTGTGGATTTTTCTGCTGACAGATCATGACGTATCCTGGTTGGCCACATCTCCAGCGTACACCACTTGACACCCGTCGGCTCGGTCGTGGAGAGTCTCTCACCAACTGTCCCGGCTGGCACACTCCTCCAGGGGATCTTTACAGCTCTCCCTGAGCTGACTCTTTGTCTCCGTCGTGTCCTACACTTTTGTCCTTCGAGACGGGGTTAGAGGTTGCCTTGGCCGCTATCTGCTCCCTTCTAAGGCCTGCACTACCCCGACCATCCGCTGGCACCGCCCGCTCTTGAACTTGGCGTGACCAGTCCTTTGCTAGATGTTCTGCCGGGCCACACCTCCAATTCACACCTCTGGGAGATCGTCAAAATTCTTGGACTGATCCTTCGACCCCGACGTGGCGAATACTCCGGATTTTCCAGATGGGGGAAGTTGTTACCTTGGCCGTTTCCATCCTCAGCGTGGCCGTCAGCGCTTCGTGGGTGGTGTTGTAGTCGCCGAGCATCAGGTGCTGACATATCTCGGCGCTATGCTCCCCGTTTACGAAGGAGTAGGTAGCTTCCTGGAACACGTATCCGGTCGAGAGTTTCACCAGAGCCTTCTTCACCAATTGTTCAATGGCCAGAGCAAACCGCTGCAGCGTCTCCCCTGGCTGTTACAGCCTTGATTCGACCTGGCTGCGATAGGCTGCGGCCCGTCCCTGGAGGCTAGTAATCCGCTGTGCTGCTTTCTCTTCTGTTGATCATTGGTTGTGGTTGGCAACGTCGGTTAATTGTCGGTGGAGGACTTCAAAGGTTGACGTCCCGTCATACTTGGATGGTTTGGCGCGTGCGGATGTTGTGTCGCATCCTGGCACCTCGACCTTCAAGTTCTCAAGTTTTTCGCCAACCATTTGTTCCATCCTGGCGTTCAGTTACTGTCACTGCCGTCGAATCTGCCTTCCAGGGTGCTAAGCCATTCTCCGACGTCCTCCAGGGCGCTAAGCTGCTCCCCAATGTCTTCCAGAACGTTAATGCGTTGGTCAAATTCTTTCGTCTTCCCGGCGAATTCTTCCAAGTCTTTCTTCACTCCGGCCAGTTGGTCGCCAATCTTTGCCGATAGCTCCGCCTTCATCTCGGACATTCCTAGTTTCATATTTTCCATTCCAGAACTTATTTCGGTCTTCACTTCTTCCTCTACACCTTTCATTCTTGCCTCAATCATGCCTACAGCAGAATTCATTTCTGTCTTCATTATTCCATGACGGAGTTCGCTGTTATTTCACTTCCCATTTTCTCCATTCAGGTGTTCACGTTTTTCAATTCGGCCTTCATTTCCGCCTCCATCTTCTGCGTTCCGGGAAACATATTTTCAGAATTACCTCCATCATTGATTACGAATTCCGCAACTGACACCAGTATGACAGGTCCGGTAGCTTTTTACTTGGCTTCATTTCTTCTAAAACTGAATCACAATTCACAATTCGTAAACCTGCAACTCACAGCTGTTCTGCTTTATTGTAGCCTTGACACTGCTACGGTAACACAAGCTTCTCTCTCTGTGTCTCACAAACACTTCTCAACTGTTCACAACATTCTGACAATTAACTAACTCTACTCACAAGCCAGTCTGCTTATGTAGTCTCTAACTTACCACCGACTTTTCTGAAAATCTAAGTTTCTCAACTTCTGTCGTAAAGAAAGTCCTGCACGTTGAAAGTTTCTAGCAATGCGTGCAATGACGTTAGTCCTGAGCCGCTCGGTGTTTGTCCTGTTTGCGGCCGGCGCTTACAAAGGCAGTGGTGTGAGGTTGCTGCCATTTACTCCTCTCAAGCGTGGCTATCGAAGCAATAGATTAGCCAAAAATGCAGATAAGGTGTTGCCCATAGTCATGCTAGATCTTTCTTTGTAGAATTTACATTTCACTCTTTTTTTTTTTGTTTTTCTTATTTTGTTGCTTAACGATGCTGTCAATTGCCAGGATCACATCAGCGTCGCCGGTGTGCCGGAATTTCGTCCCGAATGAGTTGTTACATTCCAGTAAATTTACTGGCACACTTAAAAACCTCGGTCTGGGCCGGATTTTAACCTGCGACCTTGGGATCAATAGGCGAGCGTCTAACCAACTGAGCCATCCAGACCGACACATTTCACTCTGGTAAGCAAGCCAAACTGTCACTACAGTTATGCATCGTTTCCAAAATATGTTCAAGAAATACACTTCTCTAGTCTCCTCAAAACAGATTTTCTCTGAAAACTCTGCTAAAGGCCACCAAAATAAATATACAAAAATAATCACATACACCGCGAAAGTACCCGATTAACCCTTCTAATTGTGATCTTAGAACAATAGAAAAATTAATAAAAGTCTAAATGCTAAATTGAAAGAACACCTAAGAAACATTACATACAAGCAAACAAATTCACAGCAGCCGACCATCTCTGGAATAAACGCCACAACACAACTATTTTTGGGACGCGAAAGCTTTCACCTCCCATGAAACAAATCAGGCCTACCAGCAAATAACTATCTTGACCATTAAAGGCATTTTTTTACTCCGTGGCATCTATAGCAACTCAAAACTAAACCTTCTGGTTTGTCTACGGAGGCTCGAGTACTGTCTCATTTGTTAGGTCAGGTGTTATATAAGTTCAAATATAATTTAATTATTTGCATGACCTAGTCATTCACTCATCTAATTTCGAAACGTATTTATAACATTTTCGTTAGGGATTTTTTTTTCTGTCTTAGACGTGCTGGTCTCACGATTTGCCCGTCAAACGTGAGGTTTGCAGTCACTCAAATTTCATCTCATGGCATTTATATTGACCCTGCTGGAACTTTGGCAGTTCAGAAATTTCCACCGGCGACAATGCAATAACAACTTGTTAAAGTTTTTGGTGTGCTCTCCTTTCTCTCGAAATTTATTCTATTTCGTTTCTTTGTCGGAACCATTCTATCCTCCCCGCCTTAAAGGTATTAAGTTTATTTGTATTTCTATTCGTTAGCAAATATATGAAACATTGAATCCACCTGTTTTGGTTATGCCGTATTTTGGTAAACAGTTAATTGTGCAAACTGACGCCTCTCGGGTCACAGCTATCGCAGCCTTATTACAAGTTTCGTATTAGGGATGAAACCCCATTTATTATGTCTCTAAGTGCCTATCTGAGGCTGAACCTGAATTATCGGTTTATGAACTAGAACCTTTAGCAGCTTTAACTCCCTGAGATTAATTTCCCTTTGCCCTGACATGTGAGAACTGGGCCATTATGTGTGTTACTTCTTATACTCATAAAACGGGGCAGCTTACTCGTTGGGCATTCATACTGGGTTATTTTCAAATTAGTGAAACTTATCTGTAGTTCAGATTATTGTATTGCCGATGTGATCTGTAGTTCAGATTATTGTATTGCTGATGCGCTTTCTCGTATGTTTCGTGATTCCCCATCACAGAATACTGTCTTTTCTGGCCCCCCTGAAAACATACTTTCATGAAATTTACCAGCTGTTTTCGTGTCATTATCCAACCATTAGAAGTCTGGACCCGTGTTGACTCTAATTTGGCATCAGTCTCAAGAAGAAAATGTTCCCGCTGGATACAGCTTTAAACAGGATTGTTCGTACATTGTTCAAATAAATTGCATGCTCTAAGAATCTTGCTTTCTAGGCCTTTCACTCTTTTCCATTTTCAGCCCATTTGGATTTTACAAAACAAAATATAAAAGTTGGCAATATTTCGTGTGACGTCAGGTTTGCTAAACATATATCAAGTTTGTCTTCTACGTAATCCCAAACTATGAAATTTTAGTTTTGAACTCTAAAGTTGCATCTCACCGAATGGAAGGCCTATTTCTGGATCTCTGTCTAGATCTTTACGTACCTAGTAATAGATATCTTTGTGTAGTTGTCTTTTACGAAATGTATTTGGTTGGTGCCAGTTCGAACATCTACAACTGCTAACTCTTGTGGTGATTTCCAATATATTTGTATCCCTCGGGGTACCACATACTTTCTTTTTTATAAAACATCCTACTTTCGCACCCGAGCATTTCGTACATGTTTGTTTGACTAGGTACTCAATTAATCCGTACCTTTTCTTATTACCCGCACCCATCCCTAGCGGGAAGAATTAATCGCAACATAAGTAATACTGATAACCTTTCACTCATCTGATCATCGTTTATGGAACACTCGTTTGGCAGACTTCCAATTGGCGTTCAACTCCTTACAGTATGATATAATGAGGCCTTGTATCTTATGTGTCATTTTAAGTCACTTGACACTTCTAAAAACATGCGGCATATAAACGAATTGCTTCCTGACGATCCCTTACCTACAGGCCTTCAACGCATGTTGAATAGATTAGCCAGTAGCTCCTCTATGCCATGATAGCCGTGCGCCCGGATATAATGAAGTTAATGTTCCAGCTCCGTTTAAAGTGATGATCTGGTGCTTTTGAAAAATTATCGTGTAAATGATACTTCTCGTCACTTTACTGGCAGCCCCTAGGTATACTGGACGATTTAGAGTTATAAAATCCATAAATAACGTTTCCTTCCAAGTTCAAAGTTGTTCGACTAGGGAGCGTACCACTGCGCGTACTTCCAAGCTTCGATTTGTTTCGCCTATACAGTCCGTTGAGTGTGTTCATCAGCTGTTCTCGTTCTGCCATGTAACGCGCGCGCTCATATCCTTCTTTTACCCTGCTTGTAGACAGTCATGAACATGGTTTCAGCTTTTATTTCTACTGTGAAGTTTCTTACATGCCAGATTTGTTCTTGTCTTTCGTTTGCTAACGCACCTTATTTCCTTTTCCTTCCTTGTGTACTTTTTCTCCATTATCATCTTCCCATCTGTCTTTTCCTTTGTGTTTCTTTCTAATTAGATGCGACAAGCTCCCATACCCAATGGGTGAAGATGAAGTCTTTCTTTTATCCGGGATCAGTTTGTTTATAGCAACGTATTGGAAATGTTGCTTATGCTATTCCAGCAGCACAGGTTCAAACTAACAAACACCACCGTTTCGTGCTTAAAGCATAAACACACACAAGCACCGTATAATTTTTAAATATGCCTTCACTTTCCAATCTATGACGTATCTCTTTAAACCGAGTCTATGGTTATAACCCGACCAATTTCGTTTTCTTTTTTGTTTGTAGTGTTTAACGCCCGCTTTCATTACTACGGCACCGCAGGCGGTAACACTGGTGGTACATGGAATGAAGATGGAGCACCGATGGAATGAGATGGGGGAGAAACCGGAGAACCCGGAGGAAACCTGCCCCAGTGCCGCTTCGTCCACCACAATTTCCACATGCGGTTGCCTGGGATCGAGCCCGAGCCGCTTTGGTGAGAAGCGAATGGTCTAACCACTTGGCTACGGCGCGGCCTAGAAGTACACATCCACGTGGTGCCATCTAACGATGTATGGTTGTATTTTTATCAGCATCGACAGCTGAATCGGTGTTTGGTTTGGGTGAGCTTGATAGAATATTTTTCATTTGGAACTGCTCCCTAGCCACGGTTTGTAGAATGTACAAGAGTATGACATGACGGTGTCCTTCGAACCTGTCCACATGATAGGGAAACAAGCCTTCTGGTCCTAGAGTACGATGTAGTGCATGGTCACTGGTAGAGGGCCATATGAACCTGATAATATAGCACCTGCATACATGTCTGAATGTTATTTTCGAACCACAATGTTGAATGAAGGGGGATATAATATGATATGAAATGCTGCATTGGATATTTTCGAGACAGATATCCGGAATTTTAAGAGATACCTCATAGAATCCTTAAGATAAGCATTAAAATGTAAACATATTTATTGCATATTATTGGTGATTTATTGTGGCATTGTGTACCTAAATGACCAGGCAGCGAAACTTGGACACTGATAAGAGGGAGACGCACGACTTCAGGTTAACTGTGTTCTAGAGTACCGTAGTGTTCTTTACAATACGAGAGTGCGTCCTGCGCCGTTGCAGATCTACAAAAAACTCATGGATATGCTTTCTTCTTGTATATTAACGTCCTCCAACCTAGTGTCATATCGGACGATGAGTGAATGAAATTGGTGAAATGATGTTCAAATGAGTCCGAGGTACATAGAGTTTAAAGTTACCGGATATTCGTTTTAGGATAAGGAAAAGCTCGAAAATTACCTTATACGGATAACTCACCCTAACCGGGATTCGAACTTGGGACCCTTGGATGTGAGATACACGCTACTACCATACTACCGAGGCTGGCTATGGTATGCTTGGTAAACTTCTCACGGTCATCTGTCTGACAGAAGGTAATTTCAAAATTCAATAACAGGCCTAGAAGGCTCTTTCAATCTATCGTAGCTTGTCCTAAAAGTGAAGAGGGGCTAAATTTATTATTGCAAAAGTAAGACTTTTTCAAATGTAATTACTCACTGGAAATGAGTAGGCGCATTTGCCCACTGAAAGGAGAAAGGTTATTGAATTTTAAAACTGTCAGACTTTCTAGAACTTTAATTATCAATGAATACTAATTATTGCCAAATGAAATTTCAATAATTAGACAAAATAAACTCTCAATTCCTTAAACAATGTTATGCCCATGCATTTGTTTTCAAGCTGTGTGAAACTAGAGGTAGAGGCAGAGTATTTACGGAGAGGATTCCACACTGAACCCAAGCTCAGTTATTGTATGTCAGACCCCTAGGAGGAAGGAAGGAAATGACAGTATACTGCGGGCGTGAGAAACTCGGTGAGCAGCGTTCCATAACGTGTACTGGAGATACTTCATCTCAATGCCAGGGTTCGCCATGTGTGAAACTAACCTGTCCAATCTTAACAGAACCTTTGTGTTTAATAAGCTGCAGGTTAATCAAAGCGTATCGTTATATTCGCATTTCTCTTGAATTTGAAGGAATGTTTGCTGGGTAGCCTTCTGAGCATTAAAATGCCTGCCAATAAGTTACAAAGCTCCGTCTTAAAACGATGTAGTTGAAAAATTAATATTATACTTTGTAAGGTTGAATAAAGTCCTGAAAGAAAAGTGCAATAAATGTAACGCAAACCTACCTTCTTCTACGTGACCGCCCCTGTGGCTTTATTTTAATTAAACATTTATGCTCTTGCACAAGCTCCAGCAGCGCCATATTCTCTCGTTTTATGTAATTTGCGGAGCGCTTCTTGTTCACAACTTCCATTATAAATGTAACCTAACAATTATAACGCTAACTGGCCTAAAGATATAAGAGATGTAACATATTAAGAACTCAATAAACTAGCAATAGGTATACAATATTATGCTAAAATCTATTACGAACTAAATATTAATGAAAAAGTAACGCGATGACACAAGAAAATATGTGTGAAAACTACTGCTTCCATCGCTTTCAATTTTACGACACTTGTTCATGCTTTGAAATTCCCTGCAAATTACGTTCAAATTATGCAGTTAACCTCGAAATAGCGTTGCAAACACAGTGAAAGCCTAGTGATAAATGTTACCAATTGCTCGCATCACATCATCCTCAGAGTTATAACACTTCAGACAAATTGGGTTTGTAATACGAGGCACCGAACCTAACCATTGCTTTAGCGACAAGCGACAGGTAACAAACCACGACTAGCAACCTGACATCGTAATACATGCCCCGGGTCTATAGTTTTTTTAAACCAGAAGACTATTTTACTGTATCCCCAGAGAGATTGTGTTTTCTATTTCTCAACCCCCTTAAAGATCTGCAGTAAGAAGAAATCATAAAGATGTAACAGCTATTAAATTCTTTTATTAATACAGGAATTACATATTTTCCCTTTTATTTCAAAGAACACAATTCGGTTACAATTTTCTGTTTAATACTCCACTTGGAGTAACTTAATTTTATTAATTTTCCTTTCTATGACAACGTTTCGGATTACATACCAAAGTGTGTGATATTAACTTTGACTTCAGTGGTTTCTAACCTACTATTTAAAAGTCTAAAAACCCAATGCTGAAGCATTCCAGGGAAAAAATAATTTTAGAAGTCTTACTACTCTCTAGGTACACAGTATTCATTTCCTTTTCAGTCTGAACTCAATCAATGGCTACTTCCTAACATACCTCAATTTCCTCCATAAATTCCTGCCCATTTTGAGTTCGATAATAGTTACCAACTAATAGCCGGAGTTCGTTCAATAATGTTTTTACTCCACATCGAATCTTGTTACATGACACTTAATTGCTACTCCATCAGGAATCAATCCACATTATACACACTGTGTCTTAAATGTACCTGGAGGCAGTAACACGCACACCTGTTCAACAGTAGCGACTGGCAGGTCTTTAAGACGGCGCCCTCCCATAAATAAAAACAAGAAATAAAAGGCAACATTACATTGAGGGCACTATTTCAAATATCCTTGACATCAGATGTGCCAAAATACGTTCCTGCGCTTTCTGTTTCTATTTACACCACTATATATATTGTGAATATACGTTTATAAAACACTTTTATTTAATTTGGGTTTGAAAATATGCATCTAATTACCAACCTTTCTGAAATAATTATTTCTACTAGATCAATTTAAAAAATAATGTTTGGGAGAATTGATCAACAGTTATTTTTGTGGCTTTGACGAACTTTTAGATAATATGGCCGAAATGAAACAAATTATGATTAAATCTATAATGCGCTAAGCCCATTACAGTATTAGGGCGCAATAAAATGAAACTGAATTGAATGACATTGACTATCAGAGGAAAATTTGTGTCGATATTTGCAGCAATAAGAGTTTGGAGATTAACAGGTCTTAGAAAAGTAGTTGAGCAGGGAATTTACTCTCTTATATGTGTTGAGAAAGAATGTAAAATAGTTTATTTCACTATAAAAAAAAACCAAAGAAAATCAATTATTTAAAAACCAGAATTAGAAATGTCATAGTAACAAAGAAAATGCAGAAAAATAGGCAGCGTATTAAAAATTGTAAGATTTTACTTAAAGTTATAAACAGACATTTTTATGACTGCAAGAAACCTCAAGAACCGGCGTTAAATACAAACGCTTTTAATGTTAAGGCATATTATATCTCATAAAACATTCCATAGCTCAATTTTGCAATTGACGAAGTCTAGTGTACAGTGGCTATAGCTCAAACGCTGATTATCTTTGGGAAAATCTATTAATACGTGAACAAACTAAGCGGTTTAAAATCAATTAAACCTGTGCTTGACGTAAATCCAAAGAGATAGTGTAGGCACCTGTGGAATTATCAACATATGACTTTGTGTATCTGTGATCCAGTACTGTTCTATCTTTGCTTATTCTCTGACAAAGTGGTCCAGGGACGTAATTGAAAATGGCAACTTGTGTCTCCATCAAAACACTGAATTTTAGTACAGTTTAAGATTCCAAATTACTTAATAGCATTCAAACGTATTAAACATGTGATGGTGGAAGAAACACATGGCGTGGAAGGAAGGAGCAGGCCAACCTCATTATTTTGTGGAAGAAATAGATTACAATGAAATCGAACAGTTAGAGGTTTGTAAGGAAGACAAAAACATTACATAGAAATAGATAATTATATGAATGAAGTGTTTGATGAAGTCTTGCTGTTGTGTGTTTTTCTGTAATGCTTTAATAATGTGTAGAAGCATCCTTATTGTTTCACAAGTATGTTTTGGTAACATATGGAAGTTTGTAAATAATGAGCTAAAATAAGGCTTCTTCAACAATTTCATGTGGAATCCGTGTTCTCGATGCTATAATTAGGTAAGTGTTTATACAGTACAACTGTCAGCATTATAGCCATTAATGTTCAGAAAGTATAAAGAAGGTTAGGTTAGCTAAGGACGTGTTCCCGATAATCGGAATTTAGTGCATTATAGGCAGTAATCTTCGATAAAACCTTTGATTAAGTGTCGAACACAGTGCACAGAAGTAAAAAGCTCTTTGGTGTGAGAGGTTGAGACATCTCAGGGACAGAGACTTATCTGGCTAATATGACTCTACGTTGCAGGGACATGTAGTACATCATTAAGGAGTATGTATGTTTTAATTCTGTCAGTTTCCTTTTCTCATATTTGCAAGTTAGTAGACATTGTATGTGATAGCTTATCTGTTCTACTTCCCTCAAAGTATTTCTTTGCACCGTGGGATGACATCTCCCAAATTTTATGAACAAAGTCAAATTTCTATGAAAGCTCTGAGAATTCTTGAATGCAAATGACACATTCCACACTAAATTAGGAACTCTTTTTACTAAGGGTATTTAGATCTTTTTGTATTTATTTTTTTTTATTTTTAATATTTGGAGAATATAACTTAGGATTCGTTTTTTCTTGTTTGTTTTTCTTCCAAATAGGTTTCCTTAATGAAATATCATTAAGTTGTTTCTAGTTTCTTTGTTTGCACTAAAATAAACTAAATTTAAAGCTGAGTACTGTAACTACATCAGGTTCAGCAGCACAAATGGACAGTTCAATCAATCAATTTTATTGAGTTAAAGCCTCAAGCGAGAGGACATCTTGTGAATGAAACCATTTGTTTGTGCCACTGTTGCCTCCTTTAGAGGAACTAAGTTTATATTCCTTGTTGAATAACTGTGTTTGCATTGGGCAGATTGATTTCATTTCTAATTTTAATTAGACGATTATATATATATATATATATATATATATATATTACTGTTTAATATACTTTCTCTGATAAATACAGGTTTAGAGTAACAGCTATTCTGAGAACCAGTAATGGTTCAGGGTTCTTTCTTCTCTGGTTTTAAGATAACAGTTATTTTGCTAATATTTCCCCAAATAAACACCAACAGATATGATACTAGGAAATAATACAAAATAAGATGATTTCAAATATGTGTCAGGAAATTATGGCCTCAAATTTCACAAGAAGTAAATTACTCTAGACAGCCTGCTCCTAATATAATCATTATGTTCAGAACCAGTTAATGTGTCATCCAACACAATACTCAGTAGTTCGACACAGGATATAAAATTATTATTAGAAACACTCCTTAACCGTTACAAACAACATATAAATTTGTTAAGTTTTGAGATACTTTATTGTCTCTCTTAATTTGTTGTTATGCTAACCTAAATAAATAAAATGCAAGTATTTGCAGCTGTTTTACATTGTAAAATTATTAAATTTGTTCAATAAAACTAGTATTTTCTTTTTTTTTTTTTTTTTAAAAAAAAGGAAGCAAAATCCATGCAACTGCAGTCAAATGTAACCCAGTCAGCTTCCAAGCATGCCATTGCACCAGTTATTTTATTTAGGCCCTCCCCTTCCTTTACCACAGGCACATTTGACTGCAGTTGCTGGGACTCCAATTTCGTGACATTCAGCTTTGAATGGCTGTCCAATCTGTTGCGTATTGCCTTAACCATCACGGCTATTCTAATTGCTTCAGCTAAGTTGCCTCCAAAAAGGGATATGAAAACCGGTTTAGGAATTAGAGGAAGAGCAGCATAGCTAGCAAAATGACTTGCCAATTAAAGGATTAAGGTAAAACGTATAGATTGAGTCTTGTCAGTGTTTGGTTTAAAACCATTGGCATTAAACCAAAAAACAGCTTCATTTGAGGCATCATCCATTAAGAAGTTAAGCTGGTAATATTTTTATGAGAACCATAAAATCATTGGCAAATAATGACTTAAGGTTGACATTTAAAGGTAGGTCATTGATTATAATTGAAAATTGCAAAGGGCCTTAGATTGAACCATGGGTACATCGCTATTAACAAGTCTAACATCTGAGTAGTTACTGTCATAATAAATACATTGATGACATCTAGTTAAGTAGGTTATAAACAAATTCTGTTCTGGTCCTATTATACCATAAAATTTAAGTTTTTAAGTCAACATATTGTGAATAACACAATCAAGGGTCCTAGATATATATAGAATTGCAAGTGTACTTTCATGTTTTCTAAAAACTGAAGATAGAAGTTTCTCAATGGCGCATCTGTTGTAGACACACTGCATCTAATTCCAAATTGGGCATAACTAAACAATTTATTACTTACAGAGTAAGCAATAAGCTGCTGTTTCTTAATAATTTAAAGTGTCTTGGAAAAAATAGAGAGGGCTGAAACAGGTCTATAGATTTGTGGTTTTGTTTTGTCACCTTTTTTGAAGTACAGTTTTAGCAAATTTTAAACAATCAGGGGAGATTCCAGTCAATAAAAAACTGATTAACTGACAGGTTAGAGAGTCACTTTTAACCCAATTGCGTCATATTTACAGTACGTGAGGTTTAAGTTGAAACATGTTTTGCTGCTACCTTACGCATCCAGGAGAGGAGGAGTGCACTAATGGCGGTCCAAGTGCTGAGAAACACTGCCACAGTCACCTTCCACTGCCTTGCCTCTCAGTATCAGTTGTACAACATTTAATGCTGCCATGACCAGTTACACTTTTGTCAGTGAAATATGGAAAATATCCTGATATATTTAGCCTCCTTGTTTTTGGCATTCGTATTGTTACAAGCGAGTGTTAGGAAACAAGAAAAACCTTTGCAGTGCAGATTTTAAATAATAAGTTTCAATAGTAAAGGTTTTCCAGATTAGGCAGTTCAAGGACTACCAACTGGTGCATGGAACATAATGCTATCTCTCTATTTTCCATGTTTCAACTTAAAGCAAAGGCACAATAAATGCCCATTCCTAACGAAAAAATCAAATTTAGATCCCCTAGCAGTGAGGGTAGTAACAGCTTAATGCTTAAAAGACATTCAAAAACAACCAATAAGTATGTTTTGCTGAACATTTGCATGCACAATATTAACAGCATAAATGCACCAGTCTGTTATTGTGATGGTAGACCTCTGAACAGTCCTCTAAATGATGACCAACGTCACACTTCTTGCATTGCTACATACTTTCACTTCATTTGCTGCTGCTATAGCACACAGTGCACCTTTTGGTAACTTTTGTTTTCTTTTTGGTGGAGGGAATATGCATAGGAAAGTGAGCCCATGATTTTGTCTGTAGTCCCATAGGGGTTGTGCTGGAAGAAGTTTGGCCTCAAACCAAATACTCTGGTGTGACGCGCTTACTCCAGTAGCTGCTGTGTAATGCTTGTTCTAAAGTCTGCATAGCTTGTTTTCTTCTTTCTTGTAAACTTATGATACACAACTAAGAACCGTCCGATATGACGCAATGTTGGAGGACGTTAATCTATTTAAAAAAAAAAAACAACTAAGAAGTTGAACATACACTTGTCCAGAAGATAGAAAAGTATTTATCTCTACTCCTTTTTGAATAACCATTAATTTTGTCTCCTGTTTCTAAGTATCTGGTATGTCATCTTTGATTTCATAATTATTTTCTTCACTGATTTTTGCAGTAGATTCATTATCACTGTCACTAGAACTTTCTTCAGTGTGTTTCATATACAGAAAAATCACCACTATCAGTGTCTAATACACTTTGAGTTTTCTCAAACCATCCTCGTCATCCGCACAGATTCTTTTCGCTGTAATAAGGACCTAAACTACATGGAGTTACACAGAGCAACGCAGCATTCTAAGCTGAGCTTGTCATATGATTCTTATACCAAAAAGCATGTGCGAATCCTGGTCATAAAATGATGCAAATGGTTGTTAAGAATACTGGTGATGTATATGCCACTACTCCGAGATTTCTTCAATATAGTATTATTCTTTTGGTTTCATGAGTAGATACTAAGTTCCATTTGAACACACTAGAAGATTGGTTGGAGTTATTTTTTAGTAATTCCATTGCAATGGGACCGTTATACCCAGCACTGTTACTTATTTCCATAACTGAATTAAGATAAGAATTAAGATAATTTACTCTAAGATTACTATCATTCACAATTTGTTGAAAGTATTTCTTATTGAGTTAATAATATCCAATGTAGACATATGTTTATTAGATGAATTTATGAACAGTGCATTATACTCAAGCTTTACTTGTTTCAACCTTTTCTTATGCGTATTTCTAGCAGAAAGATATATCTTCATAGATTCATTTACATTAACATTGTGATTGACCATTTATAAAATGTAGAGAGAGATTGTTTATAAATTCCTCATGAGATTTAAGTTCATCTGTGTACTATTGTACCCGATTGAAATGCGTATTTGCTAGTGTTCCTATAAGGTGCTTGACCTTCTAATAAAGAGCCATGTTTATTATTATTATTATTATTATTATTATTATTATTATTATTATTAGATGAAGTAATTACATTTCTGCAACTTGTGATTTTTTGGCGTAATGTTGTTGAGATTTATGCATTTTTTTCCTCTTTGAAACATACACTCTTGTGAAATTACGCATCCAAGTTGGATAAAAGACCATTAATTTTTTCGAAATCGGCTGATCAAAGAACAAAATGCCATTAGACTTTTTTGTTTGTAATGCTTCTATGAAGCACATATTAGAAGGAATATAATGATTTCCCTTCCACTTTGTATATGTATGTATTTGTTATACTAAATTATTAAAGTAATTTGTACATGTAAAGTTTGTTTGCTAAGCAATTTACAATCTACAGTTGATAAATTTCATAAATCCAATTGCTTGAGCATCACAGCATATGATAGAACACATTATATGGGTGGTACAATTCATCAATTCTGTACAAACATCTATGAGGTAATTTTTCAACAACAATTTAAAGAAATCTTTAGCAGCATATTCTGGGGAAATGTTCAACTCTGAATAATTAGCGAACATATCTGGAAATACATAGGTGTTCCAGGTTACCACAGTAATGTGAGGGACAATCTCTGTATATATGAGAGGCGATCAGAAACTAAGGTTACAAGACTGATATTCCTGGAGTTTCATCCATTATAGAGAAATTAGTAGTGTGCAGTAATTCTAATACATGTGGCTGGCAACTGTGCACACCTGCCACCAACAGTGCTAGTTGGTGGCAATAGAACTTGTTTGGAAAACTGGTCTTGAGAAGAAATACACTTAGGTATTCAATTCCTGTGGCCAAAACTTGTAACCGCAGCTGAAATTCACCAGCAGCTGGTAGGGACTTATGGAGATATTGTAGTGTCTGGTCAGCATATCGCAGAATGGTGTCGAAAGTTTGCGGTCAGTAGAGAGAACATCACCAAGCCGTTGAGACAGTTTTAGTGGGAGATATCAACCACCCTCCCTAAAGCCAGGAGCATACTCCCAAGTGACTTTCATCCTTTTCCTCACTTGAAGGAACACCTAGAGTGCCACCATGCGCTTCAGACAAGGAGGTGAGAAACTTTGGAACAACATGACTGAACACGCAAGGACAGGATTTTTACCAGGAGGGAATATTCAAACTCATCCAATGAAGCGACAAGTGCCTAAACTGATATGGACACTATGTTGAAAAACAGTGTAATGTATGTCCTATCAGTTGGTTGTATGAATAAAATGTTTTGCTGCAGGCTCTGTAACCTTAGTTTCTGATCACCCCTCAGTAACTTTACCAAAGTAAATAATAAATTATCAGGAAATTGGGAACAGAGATCTGGATACACCTCGTAAGAGGCTGATTGACAATGGAGACTAGAACAAGTGATAACACCTAATGCTTGAAAGAAGATCATTTTCCTCTTCATATGCAAAATAAATCAAGCAATTACCTACATTACTTATGGTTCACTGCATACATAGAATATAATTATTTATATCAGACATTTAGCATAGCCGCAGTCTTATGTTTCAAGAATCAATGCTAAAGTTCACAGTACACTAATGAGATGCTTCTTGCTCGTTGAAAACTAATTTTATTCAACTGAATTGTGAGATGCTCCTTCATGGCAACTAAGATCTCAAGACCATAATCTTATGAGAAGCACTTGTTTTCATCCACAGCACTCAATGTCTCTTAGGTGACAACTGCGGAAGCAGTAATGAACGTTCCAAGGCATATTCTGCAAATCCATCAGTGGAGTGCTTCAGATGACATATCTTTCCAAAATCTGTATATGGCAGTTATGCTTCTGATGATCCAAGAGTGATAAAGGGCGAGATCATTAAATGCTTCCTTCAGCAGAAATTCTTTTCATCAGAGCTGAATAGCATCAAAACTTTATAGACTCCCAACCATTCCTTGTGAATGCTGGTTTTAGGCTTGTGCTGCACAGTGAGGAAAGCTTTCTTACTGTTAATTTTTGTCCTAGACAGCCCTATGTATTTTCACACATTGGAGTTTCTAATGAATTAATAAATGGGTAATATCATGGCATTTTTGACAGGATCACCACAAAAACTAAAGAAAATCTAAAACTACTTACTAAAACAGATCCAACAGAACTGGCAAAATGCGAAAACATATTTGGAAGAATAAACAATTAAGAACTTCAAAATCTTACCTGGTGACTTCCTACTAGGAATATACTTACATCGACAAATAACACAAAGTAATTAGCGACTCACACTTCACTTCAATAAATTGAGTTACACTCAATATTTCTCACAACGATCATTTCGACACATGTGTCATCATCAGGCAAACTGACCTTATACAATGATCAATTTTCCAAATGAGTTCTATTTGCCACCAACTAGCACTGTTGGTGGCAGGTGTGTACAGTTGCCAGCTGCACAGTTGCCAGCCACATGTATTAGAATTACTGCACACTACTAATTTCTCTATAATGGATGAAACTCCAGGAATATCAGTCTTGTAACCTTAGTTTCTGATCACCCCTCATATATACCGAGTTGTCCCTCACATTACTGTGGTAACCTGGAACACCTATGTATTTCAAGATATGTTTGCTAATTATTCAGAGTTGAACATTTCCCTAGAATATGCTGCTAAAGATTTCTTTAAATTGTTGTTTATTTGTTTGTGTTCTCAAGAAGCACCGTTACTGTGTTTATTTATGTACTGAGCTAGGGAAAGTGACACTCACACAATCTGCAGTGTTGCCAGCTTTTTTTCGAGAAAACTAAAATATCTCCATAGGAAATGGTCAGAAACAAAAATGTAAGATACAAAATGTGTTCCAAATAACGAGATCTATCATTGGTTTAAATTAATGTAATGACTTCCCTTCCACCCGGTATACGTAATTAGGATTTAGGAAATATATTAATTGTAGACATAACTAAGAGTAAAACTTTACATGTAATTTATTATTAATTGTGAATGGGTAGATCATTCAGATTAAGCCTGAAGCATGTAATTCATGTCTACAGGTGAATAAACTATGGTGGTTGTTGTTGTTATTATTATATTAATTATTATATAATTAAATTATTATAATAATAACAATAATAGTAGTAATAGTAATAAATAATAAATAAATAATGCCCCTGTGACAACTCCAGTTTTGAACATCTAATAGCCAAAGTATCTTTGATCCAGTTCAGTCACTTCATTCAGTTTTTGCTGTCACTTGATCTAGTTAACTTTTTCCGAGAGATTACTTACCCCACTCTGTCACTTCCCTAATGTAAACTAGTTCCATTGTTCACTGTCACTTCACTTTCTTCCATGAGTTGGCAGCACAATGAAATACTCCCACATAGCCTCTTCTTCCCAATGGTTTGCTTGCTGTGGAGTCAGACACAAGACATCTCCAATCCCGTGCTGTAACACCACTCACCACAGTCATCACAAACTTGCTTGCTGACTCATTCACGTTCCCACTGAATCTACTGCCAGGCTTCCTCATTTACCAGACTGACTCCTCGAATACCACAATTGTGAGCTGCTTCACAACTATAACTGTAGGGACTTCCCAGAACATTCAAGTTGTCAAAACATACAGAAGGTTCTAGCTCTCAATGTTAAGATTTACACTGGGTGAGTGTGTTATGGTTCTGACAGCCTGATGCCTTCCTCCTGAAAACCTTGGTCATAGCCATTATGTCACAAATTTAACGTGTAATTCATAATTTGTGAGAGCATGTTTGACTTATCAAATGATTGCCTGTGTAACAATTCCACTTTTCTCTTAGAAAATATGTAAACATGGCGTGAGCAAGGAGTAAGTGCTTCATACACAGACAGTGCAGGATCCAAGTCAGTCTTAGCATTTTGGTCAGATGGATTATGTGCAAATCAACTGCTTAAAATTTAGAAATACAGGCAAAGATTGCTTGAGCATTCACTTCAACATCTAATCATACCAAATAACAAGAAACTCAGTTGGTGGTTCTATGATACACAGATGGTGTAAAATACATAGGAAATGTGGACAGAGCTTAGATAATTTAAATATCAATATTTTGTAAATGTAGATTTGAAACAACACAAAAGATGTTAATTGAAGGTCATTTAAAATGTGTTTCAGGTTGTGGGAAAGGGCTCATTTGGTGTTGTGTGGAAAGGTAAATGGCGTGAAACCTATGTTGCTGTGAAACGCATTGATTCAGAAGCAGAGAAGAAAGCCTTTGCAGTAGAAGTACGTCAACTGTCCAGAGTTAGTCATCCTAACATCGTGAAACTTTATGGAGCATGTACACATAATCCTGTTTGCCTTGTCATGGAGTATGCCGAAGGAGGTTCTTTGTATAATGGTAAGAATATATCATTTCAGTAAATAATTTCATATAGCTAAATTTGTGACCCTTTGTTTAACATAATTTCAAATCTGAACTTTCCCTTATTTGGTAGAATAGCTTAGCCCACATCTGGTAATTATTATCTAAAAGCAACTTCTGAAGTTTGTTAAAAAATCACGACTGAGTTTTGAAACCATTAAACTTAAAAAATCCTTGCATTTACAAAACATTCAAGTTTGTGCATGAATGCGTGATCAGCATAGTTGTGATGCTGTAGAGTTAACATTACATAACTTATAAAAATTCACGAATATGTACTTTGGAAATACAGGTGAATATCTGAGAATTTTCTAGCTTCTGTGCTGTTATTCATGATGAGCATATTCGTAGGTTTTTAATGTTTGTGCTATTTCACTGTTGAAAGTAATAAAATGAAAGCTCAGGTTGGTTTTCTTGAAGGTGATATAGTGTGTTGGATAAGAAATAGCAGCAACAGTAGTTACTGTGGATTACTTGAATGAGAAATTATTTTGCTGAACTGAATCTTCTCTTTAGTCCCTTGAGGAAGACGAGGAAACAACTTTCTACGTGTTAAGAGATTTTCCTCATTTTTTCATAGCCAGTTACTTCAATGTAAGCATCAGCAATAGCCGTTCATACGAACATAAATCTAAGACAATTGTTCTGGCATCTTTTATTTTCAGCAAACACCTTTTAGCATAAAATGTGCATCATTTGTGATCCATAAAGATAAAAGGATGTTAAAATATTATTTTTACAAAAAGAGTAAACTCAAAAATTCTAATTTAGAAAGTTACTTTGTGCATGCATTCATATGCTTGTAGTTGCACAAATTTGCCCATTATTTTCATTTAAATCAATGTTCGGTAATGCTTTTCTAGCTTTTAAATTGGCCTTTACAAGCACTTTTGCCAGCTTCCACTATTAAGTTCTTATTATTGGTTCCATTCAAGGTAATCCATTGGGTATTTTGATTTTAGAAGCCAGTTTATAAAAATAGCTTGTGTTAGTTTTAACTCACCAGAAATATCTGGATTTAGCTACAAAGGGTTTTGAACATACTGTAACAAAAACTACAAAAGTCCAGTGTGGTTACTTTTGTATCACTTTATTTTTCATCTAAACCTTTGCACAAAAACAGTTCTCTTCTACTGACATTAACACAACCTACAGTATTTCATGATATTACAACTCACAACTGTTTTCTTTTCATAACTTTGACTCACTCCTTTCGCTGTCTCTGTACAGTCTCTTTCTTTCAAACACAAACTCTGACGATACAATCACTCAACACTTGTTAAAATTTCTTCACTTCAACACAGCATTCTCACACTCACTGACACATGGACAGACACAAAACTGCCTGCCTTTACGTGCTTCACAAACTTTTTTACCAGCAATGACATAGCTAGTTCTTTCTCGAACATCTCCAAACAAGTCGACTCTGGACTCTTGTTGAATGCTCTGGAAAACTGTGTTGTTGCTTGATTGTTGTTAGTCACATGTTTGCTCATGTGAGAGTTGTGGGGAAGCTTGATCTTGAGCACCTTTGTTATGCACTGCATCAGTGGGGTGGAGCAACCTGGCACCAATTGTCTTCTGTTGCATTGCCACTACCGTGGGCCTGCGTCACAATACTGTGCTGAAAAGCTAGTGCCTTTACAAGTGGTGGGCTCGAGTTCATGATCCATGACGAATGCAATATGTCACTGCCTCACAGTATTATGTTGAACCTCTTATTGAGTCTGTCAGAAGATTAAAGGATGTCATTCGAAACAAAAAAACATTATAGGTTAAATATGTATTTTCTGTGAATTATGAAGTTATTTTCATATTAAAATTAAAGATAATATGAAAAATGGTTATATTGATTATTAATATTGAATTTACTGTAACACTTACCTATGAGAAAATTATTATTATTTTGTAAATTTTATTTTCTGAAATGTATTTTTTATTTATCCTACAATTAACATTTAATATAAACAGTAATATACATTAACCAAGACTATCAATTACTTGATTTGTAGAGCTACATTTGTAAAAATTGATGGAGAATTGGGATTTGTGTAGCAGAAGTTTTGGAGTGCACATCCCTATATAAGAGCACCAATGGCTTCATTGCTGAAGCCCAACTTTAGGTAACATATAACCCCATGGCACAACAGCCCATCCGGGCTAAGGTCTACTGCCTGACTGCTGCGTCCCCCACCTCTGCCCACTATAGGCATTATGAGTAGGCTGCAGTACTGGAGGTGGGACATGGTCAGCACCCCAGTCCCTCCCAGCCAGTTATGCGGTCTTCTCAATCAGGTGCCACTACTTTACAATCAAGTAGCTCCTCAATTGGCCTCTCAGGGACCTAATAAGGCTGAGTGCACCCTAGACCAGACCTCCCAGCGGGGAAAAAATCCCATACCGGCACCGCGGATCGAACCAAGGTTCCCTGCGCCAAGGGCAGGTGCACTATGGGACAGGGGTATTAGATAACATATGAGCCAGTATAAACTCCCTAGAATTGGCATGGGCAATTTTCTATGACTGGCACTATGCATTCTAAAGCAAAGCAAAAAAAAAAATCCAGGAAACAAGGACCTAGGAAAATCTACTTTGATTCAAATCCAGTCAGTACTGAAAATCTTGGTTATTAATTGCTAATAAAACTAACATTGATTCAATTTGCAATGATTACACATCAATTAGCATTTACTGAAAAGATGTTTTATCAGCTTTTTGTCAACTGCTGGTATTGCTTTAAGTGCTTGTACTTCTCCCTGATGGTGGATGGGTGAATCTTCTTAGTAGAATATCACCGGGCAGGATTTCAAAGTTAATAATTCTGTCTTTGTTTTTCCAGGTGTGTACTCACCCATGTTGCAACTGCCTTAGAAAATTGATCAAGTTCTGAATGAATGTTAAGGAAGTGTTACAAATTGACTGAAACATTAATTATATCATAGTGAGATCATTGTAACCAAGTCCTCGTGATCTTATGTACAGCTGATAATGTGTAATGCATTGATGCAGACACATGCTTCTCCAGTGTGCAAGTCTGCATCACAAGAGCGACAAACAAGAATCTCATTTTTCATCTCATATTTCATATGTTGCAGCTGCTGACACATTCGGTAGGTGGCCTCCCATCTCTTCTCTGCTACCATTGGCAGCATTAATTTCTTCTTTTTTGTAAAGAATAAATTATTACTTCACTTGGAGGCCTAGAATGACATGGATAAAAGAATGTGATTTTTCAGGCAATGCATAGCCAATTTAACAAAATTATTGATCAAAATATAACAGCAATGAATATGAGTGAATACAATTAATGAGAAACATATGCAAAGAATGGTAACTTAAACCATGCAAATCTTTCTATGCAATACTCTTATATGTGGACGTAAAATAGTTACCTTAACTTCGTTGTGTTTCTTTGCTGACTGGGTTAAATTATTGCATAACAAGATTGTACATTTACATCAAAACCATTTTGATTCTCAAACAACGTAACACATACTTAAAGCCTTAAAATACAATACAATTGATAGCATTCATAGTCATCTATATTTCTCAATATACTTTGTCAGTATTCGTTTCACTGTCTTCCAAGGCTCATTTGGAGTTTCAAATTACCATTAACCAAAAAGAAAAAGTTAAAGTTACCAAGATGTTAAACCTTGGAAGGAAGCTAAGAACTAACATGTAATTAATTTATGGGTATTACAACTATTCCCTAAATTGAAAAAAGGTGTAAATAATTTGTGTAGGGATAGTCTTGTCACCTTGTGTTGTGTTGTTCCATTTGTCATTAGTTGGGCTGTTCCAAGAGTTAATGTAATGCCTTACATCAGTAAGCTCCCATTTGCTTAACTGCCAAACTATGGTAGCTGCAAAATTTAATGGTGGCTGATAGCGGACCATTACTCTTCTTTTTCCTGTTGTGCACATAAATCTTGTTGGTGCAAATGAGATTTATATAATTGGCTTTACAGCGTGTTTAACTATCCTACACAGATGTGCCTCTACATAGTTCTAGTTGTCATGTGGGAAACCCTTCCTCAGGGTTGTAGTTGCAGTTGCTCCCATCTAGTATCTGTCTGCTATACATAACTATAAAGCGAAAATGTGATTATACTGTCACATAGGTTAAATTGCCCAAAGTACCACAGGCAACTCACCGAAACAACTTCACATGCAGTGAAGTGACAACTGGTGCCATTGACTCAACCTGCTTGCACAGACCAACTTGCAGAAGTAATTAAACATACTATCTGGGTTTGCAGGTTCCCATTAGACTACGGCCTACAAGCCCGGATAGTATGTTAATCAAGATGCTGGCCATGAAAGCCTCAGAATGTACATTGCAGAAGTAACTCGCAAGGCATTTGTTGCAGTTAATGTGTCATAACTTTCTTGTAAAGCTATGCACCATAGGTGCCCAACAATGGTTGTCTTGTAGAACTGTACCTCATGAGTGACCACCTGGGAGTTACATGTCAGCAATGCTAGAGAGCAGATGTGTTGACACAGTAAGTGTAAGCCAAAGGAAGGAAGAAACAGTGGACATGGAAATTCATGTGTATAGAACAAGAATTGGATGGTTTAGTGGCATGAAAAGAAGAGGAAAAACAACAAAAAAGCATAAGATTGTAATTAGGTGAATGATTGATGGAATCTCCATATAAAATTCTTTTAAATTTGCTTAACTTTGGTTATTTATTGCTCTTGAAATTTTTATTATTTATCCTCCTGTTTTAGAACTCTGGTGTTTCAGAATACATTTCATGAAGTTTTGCAATCACTTCACTGGACTGGCAGGCTTTAATCAACTCTTAAATGGTGTCCCTTTCATATGCTGTTTCCTTTTACAATGTTCATACATTTCATCTAGAGCATTGTTTCATTTTATTTTTGGACAAAATGTAAGGTGGGCATAGAGTAAGCAAGAAGTTAAACAGTAAAACCAAATGCACATGTGGCCATTGAAATAGATAGCTGTTCATGGTTATCATGAAACATACAGACTTCATTGGAGCAAGGACGTTCTTTTGTAGTTCATTTAGTTTCCATTCGACTGATCGTTATTTTCCACATAGCAGAGGTGACACCTGGTGCTGTCTTTTAGGTTCATCAGAGTATGAATGGCTTCCTGACCTTGAAGTAATCCCACAACCAGTGAGCATGCTTGCTAAGCAGTGGACGGTGACAATATTTTCTGTAAAGTGCTTACTGTTGGCAATGAGAATGGAAGCATCTGCATTATTGAAGTGTACAGATTACACCAGTTCAGCAAGATAACAATAATACTGACATTTTATGATGCAGGTAAGAGGTCATATTAGGTGCTTTTTTTCTTCAAAATGTAGAACCCATGTATAAATGTGTCTAAATGTGTGTCTTAAATAAGTACATCATAAATGAAATCTATCTCCAAGACAGCATGCATAATAATTTAAATGAGATAGTGGTTTGCAATGGGGGTATTTTGTGTCTTCTTACAAATGTTCCACAGCTAAATACAGTGGTCTAGATCAGTATACTGGACACTGCAATTGTTCAACATTTGTTTGTTTTACTGGGACAGTGGCCACCTGTTTCATCTTTAGTATATTTATATTCAATAACACACAGCCTGTACCATGGGGCCCACCAGGTACCCCTTTTAATTTCTTAGATACTCAGTATTGCACAATGTCTTGAATCCGGTTAAGCGTTATCGCTATCTTTGTCCACTAAGTCAGTTAAGTCCAGCCCTATGTCTGTTTAAATAAAGTCAGAACTTAGCAGAGCTCAGGTGGAAGACTCATTAATAAAAGAGGGAAATTGTCTTTTTTCTTTTTTTGACTTAAAGAAAGTTTTAAACAGAATGGAAAAATAGAGAAACTCTGGACTGAAAAAAAAGGGGTGAACCAGAATTTTATATATTGTAGAAGTTATTTAAAAGTTTTGTATCAAGCTTAATTAGAAAAGGGCATCAAAGGGTGTGTAATACAGTTGGTCGAAGGCTGTAAATTAAATGCAAATCTATTTAATCAGTTGACTCGTAGTTCTGTTAAAAAGAAATTCTGGTGGAAAATTAGTGTTACTGTGTACTAAATAGTAGCAGTAGTAGCCATGTTTTAGCAGATTACATATTAACACAAAGAACTAATTAGGAGATTATCTTGCCAAACCAAAGTAATAAGCAAAATAATATTTTAAGGAATGGAAGTTGAAAATTAAAAAGAACATGAAAAATAATGTAGTGTAATCAAAGTAATGAATACATTTAGTCTATTTGGGGGTGATGTGGAATGCAAATGGGGAATAGAGACCAAATGAAAAATGTATCATCAAAATGTAAATTGGCTATATAGTTAAGGTATTACAGTAGGCTATAGCAAAGCACAGAGTAATTTGCTTAAAAAGGTTGCATTTTCATTGCCAGTGAAATATCACGTAAATGTACAGAATTTGAACATTTTTGAAACTTTAAAAATGTGTTAAAGCTGCTTTTGTGCATTTTTGCTTTCATTAAATAATTGATAATACACCTTTTGTAATAACATTGTAGAAAATATTTAGCTGTTTGTCATGAGTTGTGCCCTAAGCAGATTTTATCTGCCATAAATTGACACCTAGGAGGTTGTGATGTACCAAAATATTCCAGCTTTGGTAACATATTTATCGGTGAATTAACGAACATTTTATCTTACGTGACTTCCATAGTTAAACATACTTTTTGCTTTAGTTGTATGCTAATAACTTTAGTGTTCAATGAAAAGCATAAACAAAATATTAAATAAATCCACCCATTTGCTATTTTTGTAACAAAGATAGTAATTCTCAGGTACAGTTGACTCCAAAGCAAGATGTACCTACATGTGCCACTTTAATGTTTGGTCATTCTTAGTTATACTAGATTCAGCTGCTTAGATGGATATAAAAGGGGAGGTGATGATAAACTGAGTAGCCTAACTAAAAGCTTGCATGTAGGTTCTTAGAGCCCTTTGTGCTTCTGGGCGATTACTGAAGTCCATTGGCTTGAATAAAGCAGACTGCATCCTTGGTATCTCCCCTGTTTATCCACTCAAGCTCCATAAATGAGGAGTCTTGGGCACTGATTTATGCATAGTAAATACTTCACATTGCATAATATGTTGGGAGGCTTCAAAATACATCCCACATTTTCTGCACATGGGACCTTCTACAAGCTCCATTATGCGTAAGTGTCTGTGCAGAATGTTGTGATCAGTAAAATAGCCAACAACATGCCTAGATCTAGTTAAAGTCGGGAGAAACTCGCTGCCAGGTCCCATAAATAAAAAGGGAAGGCTCGCATCCCCATTGCCATTAGTGACAAACCTTGTTTCCATGCTGTCATGGTGTACCAAAAAGTCAAATAGGACATAGAGTAGCCAATATAACATTTGAACAGCAATAACTTGTGACCTTTCATCGTGCTATAGGTCTTATGCATAGAGAAATTACTGCTAAGTTGAGTACTGGATGGAGCAGTATTAGAGACATCATCCCACAATATTGAAAAGACAGAATCAAATCTTTGCCCAAACAAGACATCCATAGAAGCTGGGTGAGAGAGAGAAGTTTCTGTTTATGGGAAAGATAATCACTAATCCTAAAATAAGTGCTCCAAAACTGGCAACTGAACTGCATCTGATAGCTGGTAGAGATATGCAGCTAGAAACAGAAGTGTTATTAGAAAAGAGGGCTAGAGTCTATTTTTGTAAATATTCACATACTATGTAGAGTTTGTTTGCAATATCTCGAATAATGATATGAGGAGCAAAATACTTGTTTCTGATATATGTTCTTTCCTATTGATCATGTGTAGCGTAATATTAGATATTGAATCACATTTGAAAAAGTTACCGTCTTGGCCAAGACTCAAAACCACAGTCGTTCAACTTTTCATGCCAATGCTCTATCCCTGAGATGGCGGCGCCGTGGCCGAGCGGTTAGCGCGCTCGCCTACCACCTAGGCGGCCCGGGTTCGATCCCAGGGACCCGCATGTGGTATTCGTGGTGGACGAAGCGGCGTCAGGGTGGGTTTTCTCCGGGTACTCTGGTTTCCCCCGCCATCTCATTCCACCGGTGCTCCATCTTCACTCCATGTATCATCAGTGTCACCGCCTGCGGTGCCGTAGTAGTAAAAGCGGGCGTTAAACACTACAAACAAACATATCCCTGAGATAACAAGACAAGGTGCCCAAGCACTCATTTAAATTCTCTTGTATGATTCAAGTATGCGACTTAGCCGCCATGGCAGTCTTGATTACTCAAAGATATTACAACTTAAAGGGAAATTGCAAGGCTGCAAATAATTTTATTTCCAGGCAACTAAGTAACCATACTAACATGTGTAATTTGGGCCTGATTAGTGTTATTTCACATTGGTCATGAATATGCTGAAGTTGGATGAATTTTATTGCAGTTGCAAGATAAAATATATTTATTTGATTTTAAACATGGATTGTCAAGATGTATCCAGTACTTCATTTGTCTCCAATGACCTTTTGTTCCAAAGGACACAGGGTCCCATGCCCTCCATTTAGTTTTGCAACATAGAAATACTAATTTGCACTATTATTTTAAATGTCATAATTAATGTTGTTGAACTATACAATTCTGAATGCTTTAATCACCAATTGTACAAGAGAAGTATGCCTTTTAAAGAACTTAATTGGTGAAAAGTGAGTAAAAGAATAAGATATGTTGCAGGTAAGCTTCATTTTTGACACAGCATCTGTGACATTTCTCTGCACACATGTGCAAACCATGTACTATTTTCAATTTGCCAGCAATGAGTGTTTAAGAAATACATACCCCTATACTTGTTAAACTAGTGCTGGGTTGCAAGAACACACTTAGAGATTTCTTTAGAGCTAAAGTGTTTGCCTCTGAAGTGGTTTGCAAGTCCGATCTGCAATGCTATTCAATCGTCACTAAAAATTGAATCTAAGATCTATAAACAGCTAGAGAATGGTCACCATTGTTGCTTTTATTGCATGGTTTCCTCTTCAGTTTTTTCATATTATGACATTCTCAGATACAAGTAAATAAAAACTATTGCTGTATGCATTATTGTCAATTGATGTGTATGTAGAATTGCAGTTTTATGCCAGAAAGTGTTGTATTTCTATTCTTACAATCTTCATCTGACAAAGAGGTTATATTGGATCTGAGTGCATTTCGTTTAAGATTGCATATGTCCTGAAAACCCTTTTTCGTCAAAATACCTTTTATCTGTATTGTTAGCAGTCATGCATGTTTCCAATTTTGACAAGCTACCGTACCCAATGCGATAAAATGAAGAGCTTCTTCTATCCACTATCTCCTTGTTTATGAGACTTGCTAATTTTGTTGTTTACGGTACCCCACTGTTAGAACTGCTAGCATATTTTAGTGAATCGTGGGTAGATGCAAAGTTATCCTGAGTTATTAAGTATTGGTTGCCTGGGCTGAAGGTCTGTCATATTCAAGTATGTATTAATTTAAAGAAATAATAGAGTAGTGGTTTAAGAACATAATGTTGCCTCATTAAAGTTGTTGAAGCCACCCACCATCCCTTTTAAGCGACTTGACATTTTCAAGCATATACATATAACCATAAGTACCATATCCTGATGAATTATTGTCAGTTACGCTTGTATTACTATAAGTTCTGCAATAAAGGAATGCACCAATATAATTCTACATATTTGCAATAAACGATATTGAGTGTTGACCATGATATTCAATTTAGATGGCTTTACTGCTTTATTTCAGGTATATACATACATATAACTACATACACATGTAACTACCACATCCTGAGAGTGAATTATTGTCAATTACATGTATTACTACAAGTTGTGCAATAAATGGGTGCAATGTAATGCTAATGTTCGCAATATGAAGTGTTTTAGGAAAATACAAAATCTTAACCTGTATTTCTACCAAGACTGAGGAAGTTTAGATAGAGGATGGAAGGGAAGTCATTACATTCCTTCTAATATGTGCTTCATAGAAGCGTTACAAACAAAAAAGTCTAATGGCATTTTGTTCTTTGATCAGCCGATTTCGAAAAAATAAAGGGTTTTTGTTCCAAATTGGATGTGTAATTCCACAAGAATGTACGAAGAACAGTTCGTTATTTGTAAGATACGTAGAGTAACTTATTTCTGACACAGCTTCGGTAGTAATTATGGGACATCACATAGGGTTTCGAAATAATTAATCACTTAAAAGCCGTGAAGAAATACTCTAAACGGCTTTTTCAGATGCGAGGTATGTCGACAACATTGCGTTGAGCTTGGTCAGGGAATTGGCCTGGTTTCCGTATGTAAACAGGTCAAACACTTTCCCTTTCTCCTTTTGTTTTGGCAGGTAACAGTTGTGATTGGCCTACACTCTTACAGTAAACATAGAAGGACATGTTCACGAGACATGTGTTTGTTTATGTATTGAACCAGTGAAAGTGACATACACACAATTTGTAGTGTTGGCAGTTTGTTTTCGACAAAACGATCTCCGTAGGTAATGGTCCAAGACAAAAACGTAAGATATAAAATGTGCTCCAAATACCAAGATCTACCACTGGTTTAAATTAATGTAATGACTTCCCTTCCACCCAGTATGAATCCTCTGGATTTTTTCTTCTGGGGAGACGTGAAAAGCAGGGTCTACAGAACAACTACTGCACTTGAATCTTTGAGAGAATGCATTTATCTGGCTGCGGAAGAAATACTCAACAATGAGGGTTAGAGTGCGCCTAATCACTCACTCCTCTATGCTGAGGTTACCCTCATCACCCGGCTGCTGTGTCCTCCAGCTGCGGTGAAGGCCACGGAGGAGTACAGGTTGGGGGGGGGATTAGCATGCCAACTCCCCCAACAGTAAGGCGACTACTTGACCTTTTAGGGACGCTACCTTTCAATCAGGTTAGCTCCTCAATTGGCTTCTAAGGGACCTAACGAGGCTGAATGCATCCCGTACCAGACCTTCCAGCAGAGGGAAAATCCAATGCCGGTACCGGGGATCAAACCCGGGTCCTCCGTGCCAGAGGCAAGTACAGTACCATCAGCACTATGGAGATGGTCAGCTTTATTTTATACTATTCTTAATTTCTGAAATTAATGCTGACGATATGTTGTTCCTTTAAGAGAAAAGCTTACTTCTGTTCATTTTGTTCTATATTTTGGCTTCCAGAAAGTACAAAATGACTTTGTCAACAAAATCAGAAGTGCAATCCTGGATGTGTAGCAGTTGTCTCTTGCAGCAACATCATACGTCTGACAAGATGACTATGTATGTGGACTACATTGGCTCAGCCGGATTGCTGCTTCACTTCTTAAAGAGCAGAATAGTTAACCAATCGTAAAATGTCATTCTTGAAACTTCCTGAAGTTTAGAGACTTCCTTAGTTACCCAGTCATTAACTAAAGAAGGGAATAGCTGCTTACATGGCAGCTTTGTTCCAACCCGGCATAAATGTACTAACCCAAGAATGAGTGAAAAAGGGTTATGAAATATCTTTTATTAGTAAAAGTTGACTTGTTGATCAAAGTCCTCAAGTAATAGTGTGATATACATGGCAGTATTGCTGGAATTGTCTTCCAGTTTGTAATCAATCTATCTACAACTTGATTGCAAAGCATTAAGAGACTAGCTGGTTGCTTCCAATGTTAATTTAATGATATCCTTAGCAATAATGCACAAAGAGTTGAATGCATCCACGCTAGTAAAAGTTTACTTGTTAATCAAAGTCTTCAAGTAATAGTGTGATATACATGGCAATATTGTTTGAATTGTCCTCCAGATTATAATCAATCTATAACTTGATTGCAAAGCATAAAGAGACAAGCTGGTTGCTTCCAATGTTAATTTAATGATATGCTTAGCAATAATACACAGACAAAGAGTTGAATTCATCCAAAACTATATTTTTTCTTTCACCTTTTTTTAAGGGCTTTGCAGCTTTTATTACACTGTTCTGACATACTACACACTTAGCCATGATTGCGACATGATCATGCGTGAGTGTTACTGTTACTTTGTTCTAGTGAACGATGTAGGAATACCAAAAACTGCATGACCATAATAATAAATACAGTGCATACCTAGATTGACCAGACTGCCCCGTGGTGGCACTGGACCAGGCGAGGACCAGTGCTCCCTCTGCCAGAGTTACGCATAAATGACCAACAAGGTATAGCTACAGAACACTTGACTACTGTACTTCCATTAGGCTTACCTGCATTACAACAAATGTTGAAATTGGTGACCTTCAATGCGAACGCATTTCCTATCTCAGAAAACAATTCTGGTTTACTTGCAAAACTTCATGTTGACTGATTGACTCTCTCATGATGTTGTCCTTTAATTCTTGTACTGTATATAGATTTGATGTGCTCACTTTATTCTTTAATATTTCCCATAAATATCACAGACATGCAGCACAAGAGGTTAACATTTCCAAGATGTCAGCTTTTGTGGCAACGAAACTTCTGAAACTTAAGCTGTACAAGGAAACTGTAGTTCATGCTTTACAACCATGACGTAGTCCCACCTTTTAACGTTCTTCACCGATGAAGCCTTATTTTATCTTTTAAGGTCACGTTTCTACTCAGAACAATTGATACTGGGCTACCAAAAATCCCCATATTATTCATGAAGTTCTTCACCATGCTACAAAAGTTGGGGTTTGGGGAGCAGCGAGATTGCGTTAGAACTATCAGCCCCATAGTTGATTCACACGTTTATGTAAATTCTATTTTAAATAATTTGTTTTCATAACTAACAAATGAAAGATTGTGTGGCTGGTTTCAGCAGAATTCAGCTACAGTGCACACTGCTGTGATTTGGGAACTGTGTATGTTGACAGAATAGTTAGTCAAGGATTGTGGCCACCTCCTTCCCCTCACCTATCACCAGGTGATTTTGATTTTTGGGGAACGTTGAACAATAAAGTGTAGCCATTAAATTTGCACACATTACAAAAGCTGAAGGGACATCATGAGAGAGGCAATCAGACAACACAAACTTTTGCGAGTAAACCAGAATCCCTATGTTCATGTTGAAGGTCATCAATTTCAACATCTGTTGTGATGCAGGTAAGCCTAATGTAAGTTAGTACAGTAGTTAGTGTTCCATACCCATGATTTGTTGGTCGTTAATGCATAACTCTGGCGCAGGGCATGCCGGCCCTGGTCCGGTTCAGTGCTGTCGCGGGGCGGTCTGGCTGACCAACAAATGCACTGTATCAGTTAATTATTTAAGTTATGTTTAAATGAAACAGTTATTAAAATACTATCATTATTCACTGTCTTTATATTTGAAATACTATCATTATTCACTGTCTTTATATTTGAAATACAAAGGAGTGGTAATACATGCAGTGCAATGTATTCTATTTTAATTCACTTGAAAGGTGTGGTGCAGTGGTGGCACATGTTTGTTTATACAGAAGTGTACTGAGAAATTTGAACTGTTTGACATTAATAAAGCTTAGTTCTTCTGGTGAACGCTGCATTTTGGGGTTTATCTGAACTATGTTTTGCCCATGTACTCTGCTGGGCTGCCTCTGTACTTCAACGGTGGAAGCCTGCAGAAACATTTATTCTAAGTTATATTCTTTAACCATAAGACTACAGAAAGATTTTCGACATAACCTCAAATGAACTTGATCATTATATTATTCTGTAACAGATATTTTTAGCAAACATGCTCATAGGTTCTTAGGATTCTCAGTATCACTTCAGAACGACTGTTGCTGTAATCATATGCAAGGGTTGATGAAATACAACATTAGCTAAATGTGTTACCACAGATACATAATTATGCTTTCTGATGCTGGTTTCAAGCTAGAAAATTAGTGAATTTAACATAAAGTGACTTACCACAGCGTAACATGAAATTGTAATACATTATATTAAGTGGAGTTATATAGGGTTGACTTAAAATGACTTAGCACAAGAGAACTTAAGAATTTATCAGTGCTAATCTTTTTCTTCCTGTTATCTAAAGTTTGATATCACATGATAACTAGAACCAATTGCCATGAAGTTGTACAAAGTAATAATAGCTACCAGTCATTATGTTAAGAGTATCCTAATTAGTCCTTTAGCTTAGCATAACTTGTATTACATCCCATTACAGTATGTTAAGTTCTTCATAATCCTGACTTATCTCTATCAATAATTCAAACTTTGCAGGTATCAATATATAACCAAAGAACATATGCTAATAAAACATTTATACAAAATTTTGTAAAAAGAGGATGCCTACTAAGAACACCTTGTTACATTCTTCTCATTGGACTTCGCACTTTCTGAAACTAATCCTCTTTTTCAAAGCAATTTTAAGACAAATAATGGATTTGAAATAAGCATGTTGCACAAATTGATGATGCACTATTGCTTTTACCTCACCTAATTCTTCTTCTATAATGTATTTTCTTTGAGGAGACAAACACTCAGATAATCCTTCAGCTTCACAACTGGTATTAACTAATTATACCCTCAAAAATACTTAATAATAATAATAATAATAATAATAATAATAATAATAATAATAATAATAATAATAATAATAATAATAATAATCATCTGTGGGGAAGATGATGCAGTTACCTTGATGTACTACCAAGATTTTAGGAAAAGCTCTTTTCACCTTGGATTTGTCAGGATAAGTTGAAATAAGTGTCAGCAAAATACGTAATATGATCAAAGCAAAGGTTCATACTATTAGCTGTAAATGTAATATTGTAATTATTCAAAGTAGTTTTACTTAAATAGTAGACATACTTAGTATATGCCCAAATGCATGCATTAGATTTAGTTTAAGATTGCTTCTTTGTTTAACTTATACATATGTTTTGTTTGCATCCATTAGTTCTACATTGTCGACCTCTACCAAAATATACTGCTGGACATGCAATGAGTTGGGCCCTGCAGTGTGCCAAGGGTGTTGCATATCTTCATAACATGAAACCAAAAGCTTTAATACACAGGTAATAAATTTTATGATTCTAGTATTAAATAAGTTGAGGTTATAGCGATGATAAATGTTAATTTCTGCTTGTGTGTTACAAATTTGGAAAATGTGGCATGAGGCATTTGTTTAATTATTGCTAAACAGTGACAGGTTGATCAATATCTATATTTACAAATGTGACTTCCTCAGTAGTGAGTATTAATAATGAATGTATTTATTTAAATTTTAAGTACATGTGTCCCAGCTCTGTTCTTTCTGAATCCTTAAATTGAAAGTCACTGATTCATAAATATTATATACAAGTCTGTGTTGTCCTGAACCAATAAACACTCATGTCATACCCTGGGTTAGGAGTCTCATCGCTCAAGTGAAGCCAGGTACAACAACGAGCAGAGACATTGTGGATTTAAGGTCCACTGGCGCCCAAAGCACATCATGGAGTAGAAACACTGCTTTAAAATCAACACCATCATTGCGAGGTGGAGATTGGTGCTTCATTAAATTTTTAGGATAAATTTTTGAGTTAAAAAACATTCTTTCCTAAAATGCCTGTACCAAAAATGTTTATTCTTTACTGTTGTTAAGTACCATAGTACCAATGCCAGTAGATTCCATGAAGAAAACTTCTTTTTTGAGTTTAACGATTTTATAAACAAAGCCCATGTTTTAACTTCCAGGCTAATTCAATTACATTTTTTTTGTATTTTTAAATGTTTTTTGTTGTGGGCTCTAAAAAATTCTGAGAAATTTACAGGTGATGTATATTTAATGGTACTGCTTATCCTGTAAAGGAGAACATGCCACTTTGGTTCTGGAATATTTTTTTTAATTCACTCAGTCTGATGTGCTCAATGTAATAAAGTAAGAACAACAAATTAAACAAAATTAGAACTGGTGAATTGTTTTTATTTTTCTGGGTTTTCTTTGCATAGAAACTTCTAAATCATTAAAATGGCCTTCTGAAGCAATGTGAAAACCTCCAGATAATTGCAGAATCTAAGAGAACCTTTTTGGACAATCATAAACCATCCAGGTTATTCCAGAATGTAACAAAACCTTCTAGGACATTCTGGAATGATCCAGATATTCCAGAATGTAAGAAAACCTTCTAGAACAATCTGAAACTGTAGAGATGATTCCAGAATGTAACAGAATCTTCTAGAACAATCTGGAACTGTCTAAATTATTCAATAATCACTATATCAAAGGAAGGTACTGATGCAAGTGAACAAATTTTAATTTATTTAATTCATAATTTCAGTTCTAAGCAGTGTACATAGAAGTGGTATGGTTTGGAATGTGTAATATGTTTTGGAACTTGCACATATATTTTGGAAGGTTTAATTTTTTGAAAGCTGTGTTTCTTTTTGTTATGAAGAATTAAAATGGCATGTACATAGACCAGATTTTAATTTCATGGGACCAATAAATATGAATGCAGTAACGGTAGCTGGTTTAATGCATGGCAACATTTTCTTTTGTTTATGAAACCTATTAAACTCAGAAGTGGAAGATATTTTTAGGGAGTATAGAACTGTATGGTACAGATCAACAGCAAAAAAAAAGAGAAGTTTCATAATGACATTTTTGAAGAGGGGTAGTAAGGGGTAGTGATGCGCCTCCTATAGCCTCTCCTACCCAATTCCCATCCTCATCCTGCCCGTGGTGCACCCTGCTTTTAACAGATGAGGCTCTGGGGACCGAATCACAGCGGTATAACTGTTTCATCTAAAATGGAGGAAATGTCATTTACATATGTGCTGGCCTATCACAGCACAACAGCGTCCCTCAGAGGCACATGAGGGGAAGGTCGGTGGATCTAAATATCATCTATTTAGTCCTCCTGGCTAGGTCCGATGGACCCGTTGACCAACGATAGGTGTGGTCCCCCTTGCAAAATGGGGGTTTAAGTCGGGTGATGTAACTGCCACATTGTAAAACTGGTGCCCGTTAAGAAAACAGTTACATGAAAGCCACATACATGAATATGAGTCCTAAAAATAAACATTCCGGAGTTAAAACTGTCCCCCAATCGGATCTCCGGGTGGGGACATCTTTAAGCAAATTTCATCACAACAATTCCAATACTTTAAGAATTCTACAATGGAATGCAGGAGGCATGTCCCAGCCTAAAAAACAAGAGCTAATGAAAATATTAAAAGACCAAGATATAGATGTCTTCACAGTACAAGAAGCCAATATATCACAAGAACAGGAAATATACTTTGAAATGGATCAGTACACTACACATATACTTCCAAAGGCTCGTCAAATAGCAAGTGGTATTCTTACAGGAATTAAAAGAAATATGAAAGCTACTATCCAAATCCAAAAAACAATGGAAGAACAAGATAAATCAGAAATAGTTAAAATTGAAGTATGGAAAAGTAACTACCACTATAGAATTTACAGTATCTACAATCCTCCAGACAATACACTAGATCTAAATTCTATTCCCATAGAACCCAAAAGTATTTTAATAGGTGATTTTAATGCACACTCCCCTAGGTGGGGCTACAGAGATATAAATTCAGCAGGAAGAGTCATAGAAGACCTATTAAACTCGTCAACAATGGAATTAATATTTAATCCAAATGATCCACCCACTTACCTTCATTATAATGGTTCGGGTACAAATCCTGACCTTCTGATGGTGTCATCTGACATAATTGACAATACAAAAAGAGAAATAATAGAAGACCCAGGTTCAGGCCACAGAATCACCATAAACTCCATAAGAGGTCTAATAAATAAAAGTAACAAACCAAAAGTTAAAACTTCTTGGAATTTTAAAAAAGCAGATTGGTCCAGTTTCCAAAATGAGATAGAAGGGAAGTGTAATATACTGTTAGAATCAGAGTTCAAGTCAACAGATGAAATGAATAAAAAAATTTGTGAAATATTATTGACAGCAGCCAAAACACATATCCCCAAAGGAAAGTTAAAGAAATATAGCTACTTTTGGTCTCCATCTATATCTAAGTTAAAACACGAAAGAAATATAGCAAGAGTCAAAGCCGAAAGAACCAAGTGTCCAGAAGATGTACAAAACTGGAGAAGAAAAGCAGCCATTTTTAAGAAAGAATTAATTACAGCAAAAAGGGCCAGTTTCACAAATTTTGTAGAACATATGGACTATAGGAAAGATGGAAATAAAATATACAAATTCCTTAATAAAACAAAATTATCAAAAAATACAACTGAACCATTAAAATATAATAACAAAAGCTTAACTACAGATAGGGAAATAGCAGAATCCCTTAACAAGTTTTATGCTCAGTCACAAAGAATACCCCAAGCGTATAAAAAACAAGATAAGGCTATCCAAAAAACTATCAGAGAAACTAGTAAGCCAAAAGGTATACGAAATGATATTTTTATTCAGGATTTTAATGAAACAGAACTGGATTTAGCAATAGAACAATTACAGAACAAAAAATCTCCTGGACCTGACAAGATCCACCCAGAGTTTATTAAACACCTTGGCAGGAAAGGAAAAGAAATCCTACTTAAACTGTATAACACGTGTTGGAGAATGACTGTACCTTCCGACTGGAAAAAAGCCATTATCATCCCGATTTTAAAGAAAAACAAACCCTCAAACAATATTAATAGTTTCAGACCAATATCTTTGACCAGTGTTATTGCAAAAGTGATGGAAAGAATGGTGGCATCTAGACTTAACTGGTTTCTAGAATATTACAGCTTAATTAATAGTTCACAGACCGGCTTCAGACAGAATCATAGTACAAGTGAAAATGTACTCCTACTAAGCCAAGACATCAAGGAAGCTTTCAATAGAAAGGAGGATACCTTGGCAGTATTCATTGATTTTAAATCAGCATATGACTCAGTCTGGAGAAATAAATTAGTTGAGAAGTTGCAATCAATAGGTGTGAAAAGTAACATGCTTAAGTGGATAACTCAGTTTATTTCACAAAGATTTTGTGCCACAAAATATAATACATACATTTCCAAATATAAACAAACACACCGAGGACTTCCACAAGGTGCTGTTCTGAGCACAACACTCTTTAACATATATATAAATGACCTTCCATCAATAATAAAAACTTTAGAAACCAAAATTGCTTTATTTGCTGACGATGTAGTCATTTGGACTTCAGGCTCTTCAAGAAAACCTGAATTAATTAAAGACAGAATAGAAACAGCCCTAAACAAAATACATGAATGGAGCTCCAAAAACCTCATGTCTATCAATGAGGAAAAAACAAATTATGAATTATTTACACTAAAATACAAACCAGTTAATATTAGCATAAATTATAATGGTAAACCACTCAAAGCAGTTGATGATGCCAAATACTTAGGCATCACTTTCGACAGAAAGCTAAGTTGGAAAAGCATATAACAAACATCTCAGAAAAGGTTGAAAAGAAATTGCAAATCCTGAAAAGGTTAGCTGGTGCTAAATGGGGCTGTTCAAGGAGAGTCCTTAACACAACATACAAAATGTATATTAAACCAAACCTCTTGTACTGTTCTGAAGCTTTAATAACAGCAGCAAATGCTAACATCAATAAACTTGAACAAATACAAAATCAGGCTCTTCGCCTAATCACTGGAGCAGTTAAATCCACACCTATTGATGCCATGCTTGCCTTAACACGGACCCCATCAATAACAACAAAAATAGAAGAACAAGCATTGCTCCAACACGAGAAAATGTTACGACTGCCAAACTCTAAATGGACAGAAAAGAACCTCCCCCCTTCAATCCTTAAAACTCATAGTAGTTTCCTAGAAAAGGTAACACAGATTAAATCCAAATTGAACATTCCTAACACCAGAGAAAATCTACTTATAAGAGAAAATCCATTGGAATTATTACAACCTACCTTCAATTTGGAATTAATAGAGGAAATAAGTAAATCAGACACACCAAAAGAAATACAAAAACTTCTAGCTCTGGAAACAATCAATACTAGGTATCCCACAGAAGAATGGCTGCACATATATACTGATGGATCCTCGAAGGAAAACCTTACTGGAGCTGGAGTTACGTGTTCACATTTTTCCTTTTATCATTCTGTTGGCAGAGACACAACAAATTATGATGGAGAAATAGAGGCTATATACATTGCTCTCCGACAATTATTAAATCTTCCCTTAAATAAATTTAACAAGGCAGTAATTCTTTCAGATTCTAAAGCTGCAATTCAGGGAATATGTTCAAATACTACAAAGAAGTCAACAAAAATTAGAGAATGCTACAAAATGTTAACACAACTCCAAAAAGTTAATAAGACTGTTCATCTCCAATGGATTCCGGCACACTGTGGAGTCATGGGGAACGAAGCTGCAGACTCACTTGCAAAGAAAGGCACAACAATAAAACAAAAGTCTAAATTCAATTTCTCATATTCCTCAATAAAACGCTTGATCATTAAAAATTTTTGTCATTCATATCTACAAGAAATAGAAACAAATGCCAAAGATAAAAAATGGATTACACTACTTTCCAACCCAGATATAATCCCCCAGAGACCAAGGAAAACAGCGGTTGCAGCCTTCCGACTATTGACAAATCACGACTGCTTAGCAAGTCATCTCTACAGAATAGGTATCTCAGCCTCACCAATATGTGTCCTGTGTAACGATCCAGCAGAAATGAATGAAGAACACTTGAAGACCTGTGAAGCATTAAGATCAGAAGAAACTACAGTTCAAAAGTATTGGAAAGCACGAATGCTAATGGCTTCATTGCCAGATGCAAGGCACTAGAAAACAACAACAACAACAACATTTTTGAAGAGAAAAATTATTTTTTAATTTACAAATCAAAAACAACAAAAATGATCTTGAACCTTTCCAAAGAAATCACAATTGAGAAATGGTGCCTAAGATACCATTTTTGTTGGTCTTTATCATGAGTCAGGATTTTTTTTGGACAAACAAAACTTTGCTTCTTATATTGTCCTGAGTTTTAGCATGTTAAATTCAGTAAGATGGGACTATGAAGTCAAGACTTTTTCTTTGCTTGCCTTATGATGCTGTTTCCATGTGTAAAGCACTCTTTAGAGGCCATCTTCAATCTCTTGATCTTTGATGGATCTGCTGCCGGCTGTTACAGTTATGAATTGTGTGATCTTTATCTCAGGGTATGTGTGGGTAGTATATAAGGATAAACGTCAGTTAAATTGGCTGGTAAATTTAATTTAGGCTAATAATGAGCTATTTGAAGCAAGCTGCTGACTGATTGAGGATGTAGGTTTAAACTGTTTCAGAATCTCAGCACTTGAAATTGTAATTCTTGAAGTACTATATCTGCTAGCGCATAAATAATGTCCAGCTTATTGTTTCATCTTGACTACAGATTTCCATTAAATATATATACACATTCCAGCCTTGGGTTTATTTTGCTACCTGTATCATTTTAAAGTCATTTCACCTTTTACCAAGGAGTACAGTCTCATAACATATGTTTTCAAATTCTTCTGGTTCTAAAAACATTGTCGGTCTGGGTGGCTCAGTTGGTTAGACGCTGGCCTACGGATCCCAAGGTCGCGGGTTCAAACCCGGCCCAGACCGATGGTTTTTAAGTGTGCTTAAAAACGACAGCTCCATGTCAGTAGATTTACTGGCATGTAAAAGAACTCCTGCGGGACAAAATTCCGGCACACCGGCGACGCTGATGTGATCCTGGCAATTGACAGCGTCGTTAAACAAGAAAATAATTTTAAATAATTTTTCTAAAAACATTTTACCAAAAGCAATATATCTTTTTAAGCTAAATTCTCACAGGAGCGTAAAATGTGGTCAGCTGTTTCAGTTTCTTTCTTGCACAGTCTGCAATCTAATTTACTCTGAATCCTTCCCATCATACTAAGATGCCATTTCACTGGAGCATGTCCTGTGAGAAGTGCAATAATTGTTCTCACCTGAAATATGTAACATTTAAGTAAGGTTTCAGCTCTTTCCTTACATGGTTTCCTAGTAAATAGTTTACCACAGGGCTGGGAAATGGTGTTCACTGAGCGCAGCCTGCTCACGGCCTTGCAGCACTGATAATTTTATGTTTAGCAGGTAAAAAAAATGAAGGTTGCTCAAGGTATACTGTGAGTCATCCTGACCTGGTTTCCCATGTTCGTTTCTTGGAGTTTTAAGCCAGGTTTTATGATATGCTTTGGATCAGTTCTTAGTGGCCTCTTACTAAACATTGAGATGTTCCCAGAGGCTGCTCTGGTCCAATAAATTGTGAAGCTGCTCCTTGTCTTGCAAGTTCATCATCCCTGTGTCTATTGCACACAGTCACAGTCTGAAGTGGGGGGCCACAGGCAGTTATACCTCTGTTAGAGGAATAAAGCTAGAGTGTGCATGGTGTACGGTACACATGTGGGCAAGCAATGGATATTGGAGGGTAGCTCCTCTGAAGTACGCTTTGAGATCGGTCATGGGAGGGATCTCTCTGACGGCACAGACCATGGAGATATGGTATCTTTCATCTCCTGGATGGTAGGCTGATGCCACCGGTTTTGGAAGGGGGTTCTGTTCATCATGCATCTGCGCGAAAACTCTCGACACTTTTTTGGTATTGACTTTAGCATGTGAAGGCAAAACTATTAAGGACCTTATAGCCATGTTACATTAAAAAAAGAAGTCAACAGGATCTGTGACCTGGTGAAAAATGTGACAGGACTTCGAGACAGCATGTTACTAATTTAGGTAATACCTCCAGAGCAATCACAGAAATGATTAAAAGTGAGTTTGTTGGGATCTTTACCCCACCCGAATAGCCCCACACAAGTTGTTAAACACTTGTAGGGGAATTGTCACCACCCCTAGCTTGGACGATCTGACAAATGAGGAAATTGTCACCTGCCTCTCAGACCAGCGATTATTGTCAGGCGTACCGTCTAACTTGCAAGCAGGGTGGCACAGAGTACCCTTCGCATACGGTGTTTCTCACCTTCAAGGGTACTCTTTACCGGAGTACATCTTCTCTAGATACGAACATGTTGCAGTATGCCCGTATGTTCTGAACCCCATGTGCTGTTTTCAGTGCCAGAGGTTCAGACATTCTAAGAGCTCATGCAACCATTCTGCTGTTTGTGAGCATTGCGGCTTACCAGCACATGAGACATGGCCTGTATTTGGGACCCCCTGCTACGTAAACTTTGGAGGGAGTCATTCATCTAGCTCGTGTCAATGTCCAAAGTTTCTGGATGAAAAATGCATTCAGTAGTTGCATGTAAAGGAATGTCTCACCTTTCCAGAATGCTTTGAGCTACTTAAACCTGCTAATACCACAGGTTATTCATCAGCAGTCCACTGCACTCCTGTGAACACTGGGTTTACAGCATGTCCCTGATGCCAATACTTCAACACAAACAGATTTGCCAGCGAATACCTCTCCATTTTTTTCTTTGCTCTGTAGAAATACTTCAGTGCAATCTTAATGGGTTCCGGGCATGTACTCCAGACATACAACACTTGGTTTCCCAGTAATTGCCTTTAATCACCTGTCTACAAGAAATCCATTTGCAGCCTAAACACAGTTTACATCTTTGTGACTTTTCAGCATTTAGGCATGATGCTGCAGCTAATTGGCGAGCAAGGTCTGGTGTTGCTATTCTAGTGGCACATAATATCTCTGCCGTTAGCATACCACTTAACACACTGCTGCAAGCTGTAGCAGTGTGTGTAAGGCTGCAGGGCCTATGATTCTCTGTTTGCAATGTCTATCTGCCACAGATCAGTGTCATACAAGAGAACGATCTTCAAGCTCTTTTGGCACAGATTCCATCACCACTCCTCTTTCTAGGAGGTCTGAATGCCAAAAACACTTTAGGGGGCTCCAACACTGATGATGCTCATAGGTGCCTTATGGCACACATTTGTAATATGTCCGGTCCGGCTTACTTTCGTTAAACACACCTTCTCATCATCTGTCTACGGTTCACAATCAGCCTTAGATGTTACTTTCTGCAGCCCAGCTTTTGCTCCACTTCTTGATTGATCTGTTCTTTCCTGCCTATTTGGCAGTAATTATTATCCCATTAATGTTCACCTATCTGGTCACCATCCTGTACCAACGCAACATCCTAACTGGATTATTTTCAAGGCTGACTGGGGGAAATTTCATCCTCTCATTCATCTCACTGATGATGTTTCCACCACCATCAATAAAATGGGAGAGTATTCTACATGTTTTATCTTTCTTGCAGCAGCTTTCAGCATTCCTCGAAGGTCATCTACACCATGACACGTTTCTGTACCTTGGTGGACCAAGGAATGCTGTTTGGCTATTAAAGCATGCAACCTTGCTCGGAGTGTTTTCAATTTACATCTTAGGAAGAACTTTGTCTTTAAACATTCTCATGCCTAGGCACACTTTGTACTTCACAGTGCAAAATGCACATCCTGGGAAACCTGTCTCTCTTTCCCTTCTGGTCACACTTCAGCACAAAAAGTGTGGACTACTGTTCAGCATATGTACAGCAAGTGTCTCCAAATGATCATTCCTGGTCTTGCCATACAAGGCTCCACTTACCTCCGTACAGGACATTGCCAACACTCTTGCTGATTCTTTCACTGCTATTAGCCAAATGCATAGTTATGATATAGCTTTTATATCTGACAAGGAATCTGCGGAGTGCATACTCCTTGATTTTACCACTGACTGTAGTGAATTGTACAGTGTAGTTTTTACTGTTGCTGTGCTAGCGCATTCTTTGTCTCTCACAAAGGACTCTTATCCTGGTCCCAATGACATTCCCTAAAAATGCTCCATCTTCCACCTGTGGCTTTCTCCTTCCTGCTGGGCTTATGCAACTGTTAGATTTTTATGTCAACCAACTTACTGCTGGTGTTTTTAAACACACAGGCCGTGTGTGGGCAATGTTGGACAGGTGGAATCAGGACTGAAAAATTCAATGCCATAGCCAGGATTTGAACCACGATCTTCTGCTTCATGCATGGCTGCTCTAACCACTAAGCTAACTTGGCCAACTTTTAATGTCATATTGGCAATTTTAATTTTTCCACCTCTGCTTTGCTGCCAGAGGAGTAAAAGCTTTATTTAATGAAAGTGGCTAATCTAGTGTGTTCTTCAGTTGTAATTGTGTTAGCTAGTGTTAGCTAATAGTGTGTTTTCTTCCATTATGTATTAAAAGCAGGAATATACGAGGGCCGTTCAGAAAGTAACCTCCGGTTGATTGCAAAAAATTCACCAAGTTAAATAAAAATATTTTAATATATACATCTTACAACTACATCTTTGCACTATTTTTCTACATAGTCTCCATAACGATTGAGGCACTTATCGTATCTGCTCACAAGCTTTGAAGTTCCTTCTGCATAAAAATCACCCGCTTGTGCCTGGAGCCAGCCTGTGACCACATCTTTGAGCTCTTCGTCATCAAACCGCTGGGACCTGTGCCATTTCTTCATATGCATGAAGAGGTGATAATCGCTTGGCGCCAGATCTGGGCTGTAAGGTGGATGGTTGACAATGTCCCACTTGAAGGACTCAAGAAGGGCTGTTGTTCTGCGAGCAGAGTGAGGACGGGCGTTATCGTGCAAAAAAACTATACCGGAAGTCAGCATACCACGGCGTTTGTTCTGTATAGCCCGTCGTAATTTTTTTAGTGTTTCACAGTACACGTCTTGATTAATGGTAGTCCCACGTTCCATGAATTCAACCAACAACACCCCTTTTGCATCCCAAAACACGTTGCCATCAATTTTCGGGCAGAAAAATCTTGCCGGGCTTTTATTGGTTTGGTAGGCAAATTTGAATGTGCCCACATCTTTGATTGTTCTTTTGTCTCAGGGTTCACGTACTTAATCCAGGTTTCGTCCCCGGTCACGATTCTGTTTAACAATGGTTCACCTTCGTCCTCATAACGTGACAGAAAGTCTAATGCAGAGGCCATTCTTTGAGTTTTGTGGTGGTCGGTAAGAATTTTGGGCACCCATCGTGCACAGAACTTACGGTAACCCAATCTTGCTGTCACTATCTCGTACAAGAGAGTCTTAGAAATCTGTGGAAAATCAGTAGACAACTCCGACATTGTGAAACGTCGGTTTTCACGAACTTTTGCATCAACTGTCTGAACGAGTTCGTCCGTCACCAATGATGGTCTACCACTCCTCTCTTCATCATGAACGTTTTCTCGTCCACTTTTAAATAAACGTACCCATTCACGGACCACTCCTTCACTCATAACTCTTGGTCCATACACGGCACAAAGCTCACGATGAATAGCTGCTGCAGAATATCCTTTGGCCGTAAAAATCCTTATAACAGCACGCACTTCACATTTGGCGGGGTTTTCTATTGCAGCACACATTTCAAACGGCCACAAACACTAAACTAGCGCAGGTACGACGTTCATCGACCACGGCTTGATGCCGACTGACCTGCTGAGTGCGTGAATGCACAGATGGCGTCGCTACTCCCCCCACTACCCGCACTGTGACCGATCGGAGGTTACTTTCTGAACGGCCCTCGTATCTCGCAAATGTGTAAATGATAAAAACAATTTTTGTTAGCATTTGTGGTGAGTTCAGTTTAAAAGCACAGAGGTAAAATTTGACTTTTTCAATTAAAAGAGCTTACAGATGTTTTTTGACAATGAAATAGACCAGAAGAAGTTTTAGGCTCTGAAAATCTATTATGCCAAGTATGTTAACACTATTAAGGGGAGATTAACAGTTGTTTTTGGTCAAAATTGTGCATATTTTGTTTTTGAAGAAGTGTTCTGCAAATTTTGATGTATAATTTATTGTTATACCTTAATTCTAAGTGTTTTAAAAATATTTTTTTAATTATTTGGATGTTTGGCATTTAAAAATTGGTTTGGTCCATCAATTTACAAAAGAAACGATCATAACTTTTGATCCAGTAACTAGAAAACTGGAACGTGGCTAATTTTTTTAGAGGAAATTGAGCTCTGTATATTGGTACTCTTGGCAATGTTGGTAAGACTTTCAATGTGGATTCTGCCGTATGTTTACAATTGTTGGTTTTAGTTTCTTGAGTATTTTTGTCAATTTATTGTGTATAAAATAGTATAGATTCATTTTTATTAGTGTGTTAGTGTTTAAAGTGTTTATATTATATAATAGAATATATTTAAAGATGACAAGACAAAAAGGAGTATTCAGAATACGTAAGTTTACTGGCAACCAACTTACAAGAAAGAATGTGGAAGAAAGTATATCACCCCCTGTAAATAATGTGAGTTCATCTATACCTCCAGTAGTTCTAATAAGTTGAAAATTAATGAAAATAATTATTCAAATGAGATAAGTAGTAATATAATTATAGGTGTAGAAATATCTTCTTCTATCCTTCAAGATAATATATCTAGCAATATTTGTGGTGGTGAGTTAAGTAAAATCCTATTATATAGTGTTTTTCATTTTAAATTTGCATTTTCTCAAACCTACATATTTTGCAGTAAATGCCACATTATCTTTGGGACTATATATGACAGAGACATGAAATTTTTACCACTTGTTTACAGCAATATAGACCAACATTAACTGTTGTATGTCCATTAAGTGATAAAAAAAATTGTTTCTGTAAAAAATAAAATTTAATCAAGATTATTTTAAAAAAATCATAACTTTTTTACAATTTGAATGTTTGTAATGAAAGTGGGTCAATTTATTTAGAAATATGTCTATATCCTGTAAAAATTTCAAGTTGATATAAGTAGTTTCTGAGATAGTGAGTCATATATTAAGATAATTTTACAATGATAATATTGGACGGTTAATCTCCCCTTAACTGACTGGTTAAAATGGTCCCATCATATGACTTTTGCAGTTCCTATGATATGGTGGGAACATAAGGATCATATAATAGACTGCTACTTCTACTTGAGAAATATATATGCAATAAGATCAGAGTCCAAACATATTAAATATGTCTTTAGAATCAGTAATTCCACTAATGTCTAATGGACCAGGCCTTCCCATGCCAGCTCCACCACACGACAGAAATGTGACTGAAGATTTTGGAAGTGTTGATGGAATGGCATTAGTAAATTAACACAACAATGACTCAGATTTTGTGAACGGAGTTATACAAACAAACCTCAGCTTCTAATACAGCATGTAAATGATTTGGTGTGTGATCTTAGTTTATCTTAACAAGTAGATATACTTGCTTCAAGATTGAAAGGTCGATACCTCCTACAGGATGGCACCAAAGTAAATTCTTTGCACCAACTCCAAAAGGAATTTGAACATTTATTTTCTTGACCAAGTTTTTTGTAATAATGGTGATTCTTTAAAGGAACCCCTGTGTGTTGAACATAAACCAGAAGATTGGCATTTGTTCATTGACTCCTCAGAAACAAAGTTGAAAGGAAACCACATAATGGAAACAAGTTTCCATCCATTCCTACAGGCTATACAGTTGGTGTGAAAGAGTTATGTGAACATACATCTGATGCTTATCGGTATCCGGTATGATAACTGTTTGTGGCACATATACACAGATTTTAAAGTGAGAGTTATCGTTCGTGGATTACAACTTGACTGTACAAGATTTTGCATGTGGAATAGCAGAGATAGAAGTAACCGTTATATTAAAAAACGCTGGCCAAGAGAGAGTCATTCACTCCAGGACAGCCAAATGTTGCTTGTCAACTACTTGTAAATACTAACCAAATCTTATTGCCTCCATTACACATCACACTAGGTTTGATTAAGAATGTTGTAAAAGTAGTCGATCATGATGGTAGTGCATTTCTCTTCCTGAAACCTAAGTTCCCCAAGGTCACTGAAGCAAAACTAAAAGAATGAATAATTGTTGGCCCTCAAATTGGGGAACTTGTGGAAGATCCACAGTTTGGAAGTCTATTAAATATGCAAGAATGAGGTGCATGATTCTCTTTCAAAGAAAGCTTTTTAGGAAACTACAGGTCTGAATATTGCAAATAACTTGTAAGCGAGCTGATTGGGAACTACAAGGTCATGGGATATGTGACTTTGAAAACACTCATATTGGACTCCCATCTTGATTTCTTCCCTGAGAACTTCGGTGCTGTCATGGGTAAACATGACAAGCATTTCCATCAAGACATTACTGAAATGAAAAGATCATAAGGAAAATGGACTCTAGGTATGTTGGCCGACTGCTGTTGCACACTCGAGAAATGTTCAAGCAAAGTATAGTTGAAAATCTACTTCATGTACATTTAAGTACATAAAAGGTATTCTAGTTAAGGTTTTACATGTATTAAAGTGTATAATTACCAGAAATGTTATTCATGGATTTCACAAAAATTGTGATTGGTGGAAAGGTTCTGTAAAAAGATTTGAAATTACCAGCAAAAAATCCATAAGAATCGCCATTGTACTTCTTTTAACATTAAAGAACTTAAATTTTATTGACCAGTGTAATCTGCAATAGCAGAGAAACTAATTTTAACCAAAGTTGTATAAATGCTGTATGCTGAAACATAGTAATTTCAAATATATGTATAGAAAAATAGGTTTACACCAACATATTACCTATTTAAAACTCTTACTTCAAGTCCAATCTGTTGAACTTTTACTAAAGCAGCCAGGAATAGGCATGCATTTTGGATAAAATAGAAGATTGAAGCTCCACTTCTGAAAGAGCTTTTACTTAACCAAAATTTATATATCTCTTTTATGCTAAATAATTCATTCCACTGTATTATATTTTTCTTGTTTCTTTAACTTTACTAAGTATAAAACATACATTTGTTCATTTAATATATTTTAGTTGCTGCGGGATCCCAGAAAAGGGAGTCTTCCTAATGATTTTCAAAACAATTTTAACAAAGGAAGCATTTTTATTTTTAGCAGCGATGCAGGTTTCCAATTTCGACAAGCTACCATACCCAATATGATAAAATGAAGAGCTTCATCTATCCACCCGCAGTCCCTTTTAAGCGACTTCACTTTTTCAAGCATATACATATAATTGTAACTACCATATCCTGATGAATTATTGCCAATTGTACTTGTATTATTACAAGTTCTGCAATAAAGGAGTGCACCAATATAATTCTACAAATTCGCTTAACAATGTTGACCATGATACTCAATTTACATGGTTTTACTGCTTTATTTCACATATATACATACATATAGCTACTTACGTATATAAGTGTAACTACCACATCCTGAGAGTGGATTATTGTCACTTACATGTAATACTACAAGTCGGACAATAAATGGGTGCAATATAATGCTAATGTTCACAATATCAAGTGTTTCAGCAAAATACGAAATCTTAACCTGTATTTCTACCAAGACTGAGGAATTTTAGATCTAGTTCAATACCTTTCAAGAATATGACAACATAGAGTTTAAAGTTATATTTAGGTTCTGAAACAAATATTCAGGGATATCTTGCATGTAGTGGGATTGCAGAGTGGAAAACTGACTGCAAGAAGCATGTAGGTACATGCCACAAAATCAGCTTTTGGTTACAAGGAACCAACCATTTGTTGATAAGCCTTCGTTATTACACAACAGGAGTCTTTCAGAATGTAATGGATCATATTCATGTTTACAAATGTACAGTATTGAATAATAAGTAATGTAAGCCCCAGCATAGCCGAATAAGGTTAAAATAAATATACCTCACAGTCAAGGCAATTATTTAAGAACTGTGAAACAAGGGTTCTATGATTAGTAATTTCTCCAATGTTACTGGTGCTACAAATTACAGGTACACGAAAATTCAAAGGTGTGGTGAAATGTTCAGAAACAGGACAGGTTAATTTTCTACTAATTAATTACTTTTCTATTGAAGTCCAAGCAGTCTGCATTCTGAGGACATAGTTCCACATTGCCAATGTTCTCACTTCAATTTGTAACTGTATCCGTGACTTTACTTTATACTATTCTTATTTTCTGAAATTAATGCTGACCATATGTTGTTCCTTTAAAAGAAAAGCTTACTTCTATTCCTTTTGTTCTACATTTTGGCTTGCAGAAAAGATGAAATGACTATCAATAACATTGGAAGTCCAATCCTGAAGGCATGGCAATTGTTGTTGAAGCGACATGATACGTATGATTGAGATATCTATGTACCGGCTACGCCGGCTTTGTCGAATTGGATTTTCTCATCTTGAAGATGGGAATAGTAAAAGAATGGTCTAATGTCTTTGTTGCAACTCACTGAAGTTTAGAGACTTCACTAGTTGACCCAGTCATTAACTAAAGTATAGAGTAGTTACTTACATGGCAGTTTTCTTGCAACCTGGCATCAGAATGGTACCTGTACCCAACAAAATGTTTAATTGTAATCTACCAACTACTTTAGTTTATACAAGTATAACTCATAACCAACTCCATTTTAAGCCTATTTAAAACTGTTGAATCATAGGTTAAGTCTTCAGTTGTGCACTGAGCGAACTTCTGTTACAGTGCTACTTAACTAAAATAAAATTTCCTGAACTTTCAAATTAAATGCACTATATATAGGGTGATCCTAAAAGATCACTAGTTATAATGTATCGAATTATAACCTTTATCTTTAAAAACTGCCTTATACAAGAAAATAAATATGTTCATCACACCTATTTCAGGTATAGAAGATGATAGTCATATGACCCTCTCTACCTGGCTGTAATGCTGTGTAAAATTCACAATGCCTGTCAAACAAATTTATATTTTACTTGAGATGATCCAATTCAGGAACCTCTCCTGGAATAACACACTTATTTCACCAGAAGTATGACAGGTGGCACCATCCTGCTGAAACCACAACTCTTAAGGGTCAGTAATTCTACCCATTCAAAATCTACATCAAATTGTCACTCGATATGGATGTATTTTTCATGAATCAAGGATTTTCTATCAGATATGGTAATTCTGCTTGTTCACAAATCCATGTAAATGGAAGTGTCACTTTATCAAAAGGGGTTTTTCTTGCAAAACTGCTGTTGTCCTCTCAGAACACAATGAACAAACTTACGATTGATCACTTTCACGTCCTGCATTAACAGAACTTTGTAAATGTGGCAATGGACATTGCACTTAAAAATTTGCCAACACTTAAGATTTTATTGAATTAAGATTCACGCTGTCATGAACCACTGTAATCTTTTGAACAGACTGGTGAGAATGAGGATGTCCAGGAACTTTTAATGTCGACTGTTGAATCTGTTTCATTGAACTCTTTTATAAGTCTCCAAATAGTTGCTTTATCCCATACTTCATTATGTCCTAGAATCTCACAAAGTCGTCTTAACAGTTGCTGTATGACTTTCTCCACTTTTATAAAACGTTTTCATAATTAATTTCTTCTTCTCAGCTGTATGCTGCTCCATAGTTCCATCCATCCCCATCTCTCTCTCTCTCTCACGCACGTGCACACACACACACACACACACACACACACACACACACACACACACACACACACACACACACAATGAAATGCATACTGAACAGATATCAACATGATACCAGACAGTGTTAACAACCCCAAAACAACAAAATTAAGAGTGATTCAAAAGAGTGCACTTTCTTTTCTGACCCTACAGACCTGGATTAAAATTTTATTTTTTTCATCAGTCTAATATTTGTTGGCCTAACCCAGATAGGTTCGGTGATAACACACTTATTAATTGTTTGAGGGAATATCAAGATTCTACTGAAGTAACTGCCTTTTTGTACACAAATATATGCTGTTATCTAATTTAATGCTTCTGTTTTTTTAGGGATCTGAAACCCCCAAATCTGTTGCTCATTAAGGGCGGTGAAGTGCTCAAGATATGTGATTTTGGTACGGCCTGTGATAAGAAGACTTATATGACAAATAATAAAGGAAGTGCTGCATGGATGGCACCAGAGGTATTTGAAGGTATATGTTTTGTGAAAGAGAAGATAAATCTGACAATTATCTATCGATTTATGAATGGATCCTACATTTAACATGTAACACATGCAGAACATTGTTTGGTTCTTTTTTTTTTTTTTTTTTTTTCCTGTAGAATATGAGATATATGAGCTTGCATTTCTCCGGAGTACAATTTAGCATTTTACATTATTATCATACTTGGCGTACTCGCAGAGAAGTTTCTAGTGGGACTACTGAAACTTCAGCTAAAAGTTACTTTCAGAATCCTTAATTTTGGGTTTTGTGTTAATGTTTTTATAAAACATCGTTATAAAGAAATCATTTGAACAGTCACGTTTTAAATTGCTTCAATCCAAGTACGAAATTTGCTCAGGAAAAGCAGCGTAACCAGCATTTTTAAAAGTCCTTGTGATCAGTGAAAGGGAAGCTTGGTATGTGGATGATAGCAAACCATGTCTACTCACACGTTTTTACACAAGCAATCAAATTATGACAGGAACTTCAGCCTGTAGAAATGCTTTGGAATTAAATTACTGCCCTGAAATAGAATTCATCACACCAAGGTTACCGTTAAACCCTTGAATTAATGAGATTTGAATGATAGGAACATGTAGAAAGTAGAGTATAAGATTAAGCCACCTTTAAAGTCATCAGACTTTCTCAAATAAAAAGACAGAGGGTAAAACTCTCAAACACTCCTTTGAAGCTCCTTCACTTAAAACTACCTTTCAACCTCCTAACAAAGTTTTTCCTAACTCTGAAATCTGCCTTGTTGTAATAAAGAAAGGAGGGGTTCTTTGATTTTTAAAGAGGCCTTAACCTCTTCACGCCATATGACATCCTGTTCATACATGCATTTAATGCTTATTTAACCCTAATTATTTATAATTAGTTTAAATAAATTCTAGAATAAATAAAGTCTTACCTTTAAAGGTTCCTTTTTGAATGGTGCTTCTCAACATGGATAGACACATAAGGGCACATCTCCACATTCACAGCATATCATGTTAGTCTCTTTACAAACTCCTTTTTTGCGGCACACCAGACACCTTCGAAATGGACGCGACTTTTTTGCTGTCAGTGGTATCCTTTTGGGAAAGTTTGTTCCTTCAAGTCTGAGGGGTGTACCGATTGTAGAGTTCTTACCCCCTGTATGAAGAGGCCTCCGAATGTTATAGCGCTCAATTAGGCTACAAGCTATTGATATGCGGAAGTCCAGGTAGATCATCATCTTGCGTAGGTTTAGAGTTCTCCAAATTACTAGGCAATTGTATATGGTGATATCCAGCTGGTGCAAAAATACTTTTTTTATACCATTTAACTGTTTTTCGTAAAGAGGTATATGATTGCAATACCTGATCTACTAGATCCACACCACCCATGTGCATATTGTATTCCTGGATAATACCAGGCTTGAAAATTGACATTTTGGTATGGGTATCTATTTTTCCAGTGTCAATCATCGAAATCTTGGGTCTGCGTCTGGACACTGCTGTAACAACCCTCCTATCTTGCCAAGTAATGTAGGTCAAGGGTGAGAGCTGATGCACCTGCATTTCTCCTCTCCTTAGAGTCTTTGTATTCACATTCTTCAACAAACCAGTATGATTTGAACGTACTGTTCCAATTGCATTTGTTTTCCTTTTGTATAAGGCCATATATAATTTAGGGGAGCTGTACCAATTATCTAAATATACCGTCCTACCCTGGTCAAGTATAGGTTCCATCAGGTGCATTACTATGGAGCCAGATAACCCCAATCTTTGTCTCCAGTATTATCAGTTCCTTGACCAGTGTAAATGCAGCTATTGTAAAGATATCCCGTTTTACTTTCACAAAGATCAAAACTCTTTATGCCAAATCTGGCCCTCTTTGTTTTGATGTATTGCTTCCAACCTAAGCGGCCCTTCCAAAGCATCAAACTTTTGTCAACAGTGACCTTATCACCAGGCACATAATTTTCTTTGAATTTTGAAATAATATATTCCAAAACCGACCTAATTTTGTCTAGTTTATCGTTTACATTTTATGTTCTGGTGAAATGAAGGAACCACAAAATGGAAGTAAACCTGTTATTTGATATGCATTTCCCAAAAAAATGGAGTAGCTAGCATGTAATCTGTAGACCAGTACATGTCTAAAGTTGATATACGAATAACACCCATGAGCGTAATTAGACCAATTAGCCTGTAAATCTCATTCAGTGTTACTTCTGTCCACTTCTGAATTCTACTTTCAGGCCCTAAATTGCCTTTAGAAGTCAGGTCTTCCTTCACCTTACTAGCATACGCATTTGTTTTTGTAACAATGAGAGACACTTAAATCAGCAGTAAAAAATGTGTGTGAAAATGTCAATTGTTTAACTGTCAGAAGTCCACTGAGCCTGGGGTTGTACACCAGAGGCTGTGCTCGTGAAGATATGTCTAGTAGTTTTGGAGTCATTTTGACTACCCCACAATTTTGCTTCTTCACAAACACCTGAAGGAAGAGTCATTTTCTTCCTCACTGTTACCTATATCCCTGCAGCCCCCATCAAAATCTGAAAACTCGCCATCAATATCAAAGTTACTGTCATATAGCAAAACGTCCTCCACATTATCTGAAGTAATTTCTGAAACCTGTACACTGCCTACACGTGCTAATGTATTAGGTACATTGCTAGTAGAAGCCATGGTTAGAACTGAGATATAACATTTTCAAATGTGCTTTTCTGATAGCTAAAACATAAAACTGTGAACCCTGTAGCTACACGGCTGTACCATAAATCTCAGCTGTGTATTCTAAGGTGAAATGCTGACAGGTTTGATTTCTTTTCAGCTTGGCTGTTTACCACACACACATACACACTCGTAGTTATTATTGCATCATAGCAATAAACAGCACGATAAAACCTTGAAGCCGAGAACATTGTGCTCAGCTAGCTATACGTAAATACATTTGTAAGCACATAACACAAGCCTGACTCACAAATTAGGTGCATTCGACATACAGAATGACTTTTGCTACAGAGAAAAAATTAGTGATATTTTAACATTTTCTTAATACAGTCTTTCTTTGTTTCTAGGATAGACGTATAGTGCATTTAATGGGCTTTAAGTCAGTTTTTGTTTCATTAAAATAACTTAATAAATACCAAAGATACAAATGTTTATGTACGAAGCATATTTACTTACATTTAACAATTTAAGTGCTTTGAATTGTGTTTTGGGTATCCATTACCGGCCGTGCAGTGTGTAAATGGCTATCGCTCAAGCAGTTAAACATGTCTCAATCTTAAAATTTCCAATTACTTTACTTTATACAAGAAAGAAAGGGAGTCTCATTTCCTTTAATGTCAAAGAAAGCTAAAGGTTACATATTGCTTTTGAAAGTTCGGTTGCTACATAGCAGATCACATATGTCAATGTCTGCAGGTTAATTTATCTAATATATGAATAGTTTATTGGTAAATTACATGCTTTAGAATGTGATATGGTTAATACCAGTAAATCATTCACGAGTATAAATATAGGCAATAATACTTAACTTTTTAAGGGCACTTGGTAGTGATTTTGCATAAAAAAATGGGTTTTTGGATTTTTGCGTAATATGAATCTAAGTAGTTTGCAAAACATGATCGTATAGGATTTTTGTGGTTTGCGGCAGTTAAGTGTATTTAAGTGGGGATTTAAATATAGGAACCCTTTTACACTGCACAACATTATCTTCTTTTGCCATTTACCATAATTTGCTTTTTTTTTAAACTTAAGGTACACTTTTCCAAAAAAAAACTATAATAGATAGCACTTTGATTTTTTATGCATGTGCAGAATGTACTGCTCTAAACAGCCAGTGAACACGTTTTATGTTGCACTTTCATAGAATTTCTCAAAAACTGTTTTCATACATGAAAAAATAAAAAATGCATAGTTATTTATTATTGATTAAAATGTAGCAAATTGGTGCATGCATGGCTGAATGTTTTAAGGGTGGGATAAAGAAAATAAAGGGAGCTTCATCTTTCCGCTTTGCTGTATTTCTAATGGACTAAGTGACTTGATCTGAAAAAACCCGTCACTCGGGTAACAGTAAACTAAAGACAGTATCTGCTGTTATAATTATGTGTAAATACTTGTGGACACACATTATTTTTGCAACAGTTACCTTGAACCCAGCTCTTTTCCTTCTTTCCCCTATGAGCTATGCCAATACTTCCAAGTTTGCCAATTTGTTGTACAATTAAACATAATACTGCATGCAACGTACTATATGCATATGGAAATACTAATGAAAACCTTCATCCTTTTCTTTTTGCATTTTTCGTAATGTTCTCAAGCCTGGTTCCCCCTCCCCCTCTTCCCTGCATGTTCTTAATACATCTGGCACCACAGGTGGTGGACACTGATGATATATGCAATGAAATTATATTTAGGAAAGGAATTTTGAAAGGGAGATGTTCCAGGAAAAAATCCTGAGACAGGGAGGATGGTCCTGACAGAATTTAAACCACAGACCTGAATGCAAGCCTCACATGTTACTGTGGAGCCATCTTGCTCAGTCACAGCCCTTATAGAAATATGCATCTAAATAATGGCAGCAGGTGCAAGATAATATATACCACTATTATCAAATTTTCACTCAAAGGCCATTTATTGTTTTACCTAGACTAATCATCTTTGAGTAATAATTTGCTGTTACAGTATCCACATTGATTAAAATGACACAGTTTTTCACAGAAGTAATTGGTAATTAACAATAGGGCTATATCAAATGTGAGGATATTAATTGTCTTTATTTGAAGACAGATTCTTTGAAAAACTTGGGCCCTAATGACCTAGCTGTCAATAGCCCCTTAAACCCTACTCACTCTTTGAGAAACTTGAAAGAAACTTGAGTTTCCTTCCTTCATTGGCATGAACTGTAAGGAAGCTTCAGGAGTATAATTTTTACATTCAAGAAAGAAGACTTCTTTGTAATGTCTTTAACAAAGAGAGCCTTAAAGATGTATTTTAGGATCATTCAAGAATTCCATCCAAAGAAATATGCTGCTCATATATCACAAGAAATTTTAACCTTCTTTATGAATAGGTTATAGGAAATTTAAACTTCTCAGGAAAAAAAGTTTTCAAAAACAAAAACTCTTGAAAAAACAAGAATTCTGCCTCAAAATAAAAGTATGATGTAAACATTTTGTTATGTGTTATGAGTGTAAAAAATAAAGTTTCAAACTAGGAGAGATTAATATAGAAGAATGAGAATGTAAGCATATTTAATGAACACATCACTTGAAAAACTGGATATTTCTACTTATTGTTAAGCTCCACTTAAAATAAGTTCCAAATTACTTTCCATTAAAACTAGTTTTACTGAAAGGCACTCATTAAAACTGGTTTTAACAAGACACCATTTGTGACAAAGTGCTTTTGATGGTCTGCAAGTTTTTAAACTTTTAGCTTAAATGTAAAAGATGTTAATCAATCCTTAAAAAATGTAATATTTTGTGTTTGTTTTAGGTTCAAACTATACCGAAAAATGTGATGTTTTTAGCTGGGGAATAATTTTATGGGAAGTACTAAGCAGACGAAAACCTTTTGATGATATTGGAGGTTCTGCATTCCGCATTATGTGGGCTGTCCATACAGGAGAACGACCTCCACTAATTAATGGATGCCCTAAACCTATAGAAGAATTAATGACTAGGTGAGTAAACAAACATAACAAATATCTAGGCTCTTGGAGTTTCAAATGTCACAACACTGTTTGGTGTGGGTCAAATAGGAAACATTTGCCTTTTGTTGCTTAATTGGGACCACATGTGTGTTTAATGGACTGTTGAAAGCATTATAGCTATTGCTCAGCTTAAAGTTAAGCAAGAGATTAACACCACAAAACAAATTCAGTTTGAAGAACCTGCTGAATAAGCCACTTAAAAATACAATCCCAAACACTTTAAAATCCAGAATTTATCAAATCAGCTGTAAGAATTGTGAGAAACCCCACATAGAAAAAGACGAGGAAAAATGAAAATAAATTTGGAAACCAAACTAAAGGAATACCAGAAGAACATAAAACTGAAGCAAACATAAAAGTCTGCTGTGTAACACCATTTATGTGTAAAAAGCCACAATATTACCTTAATATAAAATTGTTAAAATCTCTTACTTCATCAATAGAATTGAACATTTAGGAAAAAAAATATACATAATCAAAAACAGTAATAAAGCAATAAATTTCAATATTCTGGCATTGAACGAAGTGTTAAAACTTTACACTTATAACACAAGAGGGAACAGAGTTGGTAGCTTCTGTCACCCACTAGCTGAGGATGAGGTCGAATGATCTTGAAAAGTTTGTTTTTTCAACATTTTAAAGTGAAGGTGGGTGTAAAAAAGTGACTCAGCTGACTCAGAAAATCGAACTCAAACATGAACACTTCACAGTTAATAGTGCTTCTATTTCTAGTATTTATATAATCATGTTGATTATAATTTAATCAAAGAGAAATTATCTTCTCTCTTTGACAGTCCCTACCTGAATGCACCTTTTTCTCAGCTTCCTCCTCATACCAGAAGCCCATCTGCTTCCCTTGTGTGATTTTTGCATCCTCAAGAAAACAAACCAGAGTTGCCCATCTGGCACAATGGCACATGCTTGGGGCAAGTTCACCTTTGCAACATTCACTTCCATTTCTCTCCTTAGTTTATTCCCCTTACAGAAATTATTTATTTTTCCCAAGCGTATCACAGGCATATATTAGAATGGACCACCTTATGTGCCTTCAGTTAAGGAATTGGAATTTTTCATTGACTTGAAAGGAAAAGCAACACCTTCAAATGTAGAAAATTTGTCTTCATAAGTAACCACTGTTTCCTTGACAACCTAAAATGAAAGTTGTAGGGCCCGGGTTCGATCCCAGGGACCCGCATGTGGTATTCGTGGTGGACAAAGCGGCGTCAGGGCGGGTTTTCTCCGTATACTCCGGTTTCCCCCACCATCTCATTCCACCGGTGCTCCATCTTCATTCCATGTATCATCAGTGTCACCGCCTGCGGTGCCGTAGTAGTAAAAGTGGGCGTTAAACACTACAAACAAACAAACGAAAGTTGTAGGGGATGTGAGAAACAAGAACTCAGAGCTTTAATTATCTTTAAAGTAAGTACAGGAGTATTTCATTAGTGTTTGCGAATATACTTACAATTCAATTTGTTCTTGTTTGAATGTTTAATGCCCACTGTTACTACAAACAGTACAACAGGCAGTGATACTGCTGATAGATGAAATTAAATAATATTTGGGAAACAAAATGTAGGGTTCATATTATAACTATTTATATCAGCCATTCCACCTTTATGCAAAGCCATAATAGTTTTGACTTTGCCATAGAAAGGAAAATGTAATAATAAATTTGCATCACACCTAAGAATGCATGCTTATTTAAACATACTGCCAAGATCAAAATAAAATAATAATGGTTAACAAATATTAATAGACACAAAATATTGTACAGTGTTATTTGCTGTAAATACACTTGAACTGTTTTGTAATTATACATTAACAGCTTTAAAAATATTGTATATTTCCCTAGTATTGTGTTTGTTACCAGCACTAAAATTATTGTATGTCTTCATAATTACTCTACACATTGGATCCCTGATTAACTGTATAGTTTTCTTGTCATGGTTACACAAAACAAGCCATAATCATCATACAACACACAAAGTTTGTTTTCTGTTGGCATATGATTAGTGAATGGCAAGCATTGAAGATGCATACATATGATTGTACCTTAGCTGCGTTGCAGCATCACAAGTGATATGCAATAATTTTTTATCCCTCGAAAAGGTGTTGTGCATGTAAAGAACCATATAAAAATAGCATACAGGCAATTGTCTTCCCTGATTGCTTCATACATTTTTTATAAACACAACAAATATTTCAGATATGCAGATTTCAAACCACAAATGACAACTGAAACCATCAACACTGCAGCAGAATATCCCTTTGTGTTGATTAAAAAAACTAGTTATTGTTGCCACAGCACATGCTCAGAGTTACGTATACGTGAATGAGTGTGATGACATATGTTTGTCGTTCATTACATTACAGCCGCAGCATACTCCTCTGTATGTGCCTTAATATAAGGTTGTTTCACAATAACCTGAGAAGGAAAACCAAGCAGAAACAAGAATGGGAAGCAAAACAGCATAGGACATTTTGGTTCACAGTAGCCCAGTAACAAGAATGGGAATGCATAACAATGACTATATTGATAACAAAGTGGAATGTCATTTGTTTCTAACTGACCAATGATATTTTTTCACCTGCTTCTACTTTAGCCAACATAATATAGGTTAGTGAATGTCAAAATTCCTTGGAGTAAACATTTTCTAAATGCAGATACATTACTATTTCTGATTCCTCTAGTTGTACCAAGCCTCATTCCTTAAAGTGTTTATGTTGGTTGTTATTTGTTAATTTCTACCATTTCTTGCTGCTCTCCTTGCAGTTTTTAATATTTTTAAGGCAATAGTCAGCTTGTTGAGTTGCATATAAACAAACTGTGGAGGACACTTTCGCTAGAAGAACCAATGCTCAATGTATGCAATGAGGGAACCAGAGTCTGTGGTCAGGATGCACATTTGCTAAACTTTCTCACAGTTTTATGTTGTTAACATGCCTCTAGAGAGAGCTCTAGCACCTGTTTTATGACATAGCTGCCTAGTGTAATTTGTACAATGAAGAGTCTAATATGTACATTATGGATCGAATTTGCCATGCTTGGGAATGAGAATGAAAAAGTTAAATTTTGGTCAAGTCAATATTTCCATTCCCAGCACCCAAGAGTGCTTCTCGTTGAGAGCGATCAATAACATTACCATATATGCATTTTAAACTTATCATTCTTGTTCTGGTTACTGCTTGCAGTTATTGTGAACCAGGCCTTTAAATACTAAGAACAGCACACTAACACTTGTGAGTTGGGAAGGTAAACAGAGATGAACCACCAACTGTAGCTGGTGCTATACTTATGATTAGAATATAACTTCATCTCAATAGTTTAATTTAATTTTGAATTTTATGTTATTTAATTTATTGGTAGTAGAGAAATATTGCATAAAGTATAAGATTAGAAGGGTTTCTGTTGGAGTTTTCTTGAGCACCCCCACATAAGCCTGAAAGGCTTGTGCAACCCAATTGGAAAGGGCACTTTCATTGTTTCCCCAAAAGCTATTCCCTGAACAAGCTGCAGTATCTTGGTTCCAGTGTCAGTTTCCCTTGCTAGATCATCTCTGGTTATAGAATGAGTAAAAGAGTTATAGAATGGGTAGTCAACAAGGATATATGGGGCAGTTTCCTCATCCTCTTTGCACATTCTACATATATACATCCTTATAGAATCCTACTTTACTTACATGCTTTTGAAGTGACCAGGTTTAGAAATTAATGCACCTGCTTTCCTAATTCCTGCTCCATCCAATATCAGGAGAGGTTAGGAAAGAGTGTTACATGAACCTAAGACCAGTTTTTTGTGGCATACCTTTGTCCAGAATAGGTTTGCCACCTAATTGGTGTTTTTCCCTTAATCCAAGTTTCATAAAATATGAACAGCAAGTTCATAATTATAAACTTAATTTAATCTAAACACCACTTCTCAATGAGATAATTAGATATTCACAGGGGATTCCTTGCGTCTAGTTGTACACAGCATACAAATGTGTAAAAAATATAATAAATACTACTTATCTGTGCAGTTGTAGATAAATATACAGTAAGTAAATGAATGCTTTAAAAGATTATTTAAATCAAACTTAGGCTAGATTTGATTTCTGTGTGCAGGGGTAGACCTTTGTTTATTTTCATTCAGACAGTAATGAACGAAATTGGTGCATTATTATAATAATAAAAACAGTAAGATTTAATGTTTTAAGTTTTAGAAGTTAATATTGTTATACAAAATCATTAGCAACTAACACTCAAGTTAAAAGGGAAAAGAAAATATTGTTTTAATGTTTCATCCTTAATTTAATTTATTTTGTAGAAATGTTGATATTTCGCAATTAGCTCCTGCAAGAGTTCTTTTGCATGCCAGTGAACCAACTGACATGGAGTTGTCGTTTTTAAGCACACTTAAACCCATCAGTCTGGGCTGGATTTGAACCTGCGACCTTGGGACCAGTAGGCCAGTGTCTAACCAACTGAGCCACTCAGTGATAAAAAAAAAGCTGATGTCATCACAATTCGTAAAATTTAATGTTGGGAAGTATTTTTTCTTCCTATACGTTAAAAGTATTTTGAATTTTTTTATGTTTCTAAAGATATTGCATAGAATTTGTGTATGTGGTCATAGTTGAGGTTCATGCTTTGCCAACACATAATAAACTGAGTCTAGTTCAGGAACAGTAAACATAGTTAAAAGAGATAGCATTGATTTGACTCAGGAACTTGAGCCCTCTCAACTATATTGTTCCATGTAGACTAGACTCCTATGAGGTAGTGGTAGCTTAGTCGCCTCTCTAAATTTGCAACACATACTTGACCCTTGGCTTCCAACATTTATTGTGCACTAAGCCGTAACCAAAAAAGTAAAGAAACAAAATGAAATAATCACAATACCTTACATATTTTTACTCTCTTTGAAACGTACTGGAGCAAAGAAGTCACTTAACACAAATTGTTATTTCCTCATATAACATATTTCTTCTTATAGCCTTCACTGGAGAATCGTTATTCAGTAATTTCCATTGACTTTAAGGGAAGTTTTTCTTTCAAACTCCATTGAAACAACACTGGTTGACCTGGCTTAATCATTGGTTTCCATTCACTGCTAATTATGAACCTAGAATATGCTAAAATAACTGGATAATGGTATATTTTTTGCCACCTCCTGTCTGTCGCCTTATCAGTATAGGTGTTATGGTTGGTATTGACATTCTCGGCCATTGCTGTTCTTTACTACTTTAATTTGAGTCTTAAGAAGTAAACTAATCATTGTGCATCTCAAATCTGAACAGCTAAAAATGTCTTATAAGATTTATATGCACTAAAGTATCCATGTCTAAAATATCTAAAATGTCCATTCATTTATGCTGTCAAAATCTTTAAAATATGCTGTATAATCTTGAACTTATGCGATAAGCGTGTACTCAGTTTGTTAAATTTAAGTTTATATATTTTGGTATGCACAATGTGCATTCTTCCTTAGACATCCCAATCATTATAATTTGATTTGCAGTACAATGATATTTTTCTTCAAATGTGTAGCTTGTCTAAAGTGTTGTGAAACTCTATATACACAGGAGAGGAGAACTTCAGGGAGGTGATAGTGTGGTGGGGGAACTAGAGACTAAAAGTATTATCAGAACTTGGAGGTAGTCACAAATACAATGCATTGTACTTATCACTCTCACAGCAGCTGGAAGACTGACCTCTACTTCTCTTATCATGCAAGTAAACTGCTCAGTGCTGTGTCACATCTTTGCTTCAGGACTGGGGGAGGGGGGGTGGGAATGTCAGGACGTTTTACACAAGCTGGAAGTTTATGATCATTGCTTAACTCAGGTTGTATGCCAAGAAGGATATTTAAGCATCTACAGGTATTATTGGGCAACATTTAAAAGTACTTAGTAACAGAGGAAGTTTCTTCAGGAAGCACTTCACTTTAATCTTAAAGATATGTATCCACAGAACACAAAAACTTAAATGTTAAGATTGCTGTCTAAAACACCTCACAATTTGCTGTTTTATTTTCCTGTGTACTTAAAGGAGCACTTTCAAGGTATGTACATGCCAGACCCTAAAGACCTGGCTGTCTACGGGCCCTTAAACCATACTCACTCAAGGTACACACTTAATCTCAGTAAGGGTGAGAAGTAGAATCAGGACTGAAAAATTCAATGTCATAGCCAGGACACGAACCACGGATCTTCCACTTCATGCACGGCTGCTCTAACCATTGGACTACTGTGGCCAACTTGCCAGTATGACATGAAATTCCCCAACCAATGTGTATTTTTCCGATTGTACACAGGGGAATCTCACATCTGAGATAAATATCCCAAGGGCAACTTACAATCTTATCATAAGTACTTTATGTCCCAGGTTTAAATAACCTTTACATGACAATTGCTACTTTTTTATGCCAACCACCTTACTGCTGGTGTTTTCGAACATACAAGTCATGTGTGGGCAATTGCAGCAGTAAGTTGGTTGGCATAAAAAAAAAATAATTACTCAATAAGTGTGTTCCCATAGTAAGGACATTATTTTGTCTGTTACATGTTTAAATATTAATTTTAAAATTAAAACTAAAAGTACTTGCATTATATGCTTGATATATAGAAAAATTATGAAATGCACATCAGTATCAGAAACATGCAGTTATATGCACTATAAAACTTTACATACAAGTGCAGAACAACATGAAATGTATTGTAAAGCTTAATTTCATATCCAGGTAAAAACAAACTAAAGTCTGCACATCCTCAGTTGGTGATTGACGTTTCAACCAGCACAGATAACAGTGTTGTCACTTTTACCACTGCTGTCCAAATGCGTAATAGAAACACGAATAATAAGTGCCATGTAGACTTGCAAGAATTTACAATGTCTGCACACAGTGACTAATCATAACAGATAAGGCAACAAATACAAAAAGGGATGAAGATTCAATTCAAATATTTAAACACATTGATCTTCATGTTTTATTCGATACATACATCAGCATTTATTAGAAAATAAGCAATAATCGTCTGCATAGTGCAACATTATGAGAAAATCATTAAGTAAACTTAAGTTCTTGTTCACTTGACAGTAACAAAATATAAGAGCTAGACTGAATGAATGTGCAGCTATTTTAATTACATTATACTGAAAAAAGAGCCATACCTGCAATTTGATGTTTACTCCAATGGGAAAATGCCATTTATTCGCAACTCACTATCATCAGCACTGTTGTTGCTGGTGCTATTGCCGTTACCTTCATCATTGTCATGGTCATCATCTGAGCTGCTGGAACCTCCCACAATGTAATAAAATCATCCACTCATTGTTCCAAAAGGCCTTAATTTTCCCATGCTACAGATATTACTCCTTTGGTATGAGAAACAACATCCTTACAATTTTCAGGTGCTATGTTTGCTGATGCCTCTTCTGTTAATCAAATCACAAATGGTACTTGAAGTCTTTGTTATTATGAACTACATATTCCTGAATTTGAGCCCAAATCAACTCTATTGTGTCAAAATGGCAATGATATGGGGGAAGTCTAATTATTTGATGTCCATGTTTATAGGCAATTTCATCTTATACGTAGTGTGGAAATGTCAATTGTTTATTTTTGCTGTTTGCAGTAATTTACATTTGTTCATATCACAACTCACTGGTTCATTGTGGAGAATAAGCTACACTAGCATTTCAGCTTCTTTGGGTGTCATTGCCATAGCTTTATCTAAAATAACAGAATGGTATTTTGCATTGTCCATTATTATTAAACATGGTTCATGCAAATTAGGCAACAACTGCTCCTTAAGCCATTTTTTTAAAAGATGCATGATTCATTTCTTTGTGGTAGTCTCCTTTGTCTTTGATTTAAACCGTAGGCAGCAATTAGGAATAAATCCATGGCATCTCCTTCAGGGTAGCTTGTCATTTGATGCCTGATGTAGTTAGCGCCTTCTTGTTTTTTTTTTTTTTTATGTGCTGCACTGCCATTGATATGTTTTAGGCATATGTCTTCTCATTACCATCCAATACTCACATTACAATATTTATACTTAATGTTTTTTGCATTGACAAATATTTAAAATTCTTTATCTATGTTAAACACCACAACAATCATTTTGCTAAAGTGTGACACCAAGGTAGTCATACAAGATGAACACTGATAAAGGTTTATCAACCTTTGTGTTGAACACACATTAATGAAGAATAACTTTACAGTGTGTGAAAGCAGAAAATCACCAAGTTTATAACGCTTATGCAACATAACCTGACTTTTCTATACGTTAAAGAGATTAAGCTCAATAGTCATATAGAAAGAATTGTCATTTTCTATCACCACGGTCTAATGACTGCCACTAATTTAAAAAGTAGTGAATTTTGGTCAGTTCATCAATTACCTTGCAAATTTTGTAAATTTTTATTTTTTCTTAAATTTTATATATCTACGTAATATTTTGTTATCTTGTTCTCTGCAATAAACAACTGTATGCAGCAAGAGGAGAATTATTGCTGTTATACCTCTTGATTTAATGAGAAAAAATTGTTTCATCCTATGACTTTTGTAATGAAATCTACTCTTTCATGGACAAATGTCTCAAACACATACAATTTGTTCTTTGTTATTTACCTGCAGTAAAATCCATTTCCTTTTTCAGGTGCTGGGATAAAAATCCTGCAAGTCGCCCACCAATGGATGAAGTGGTGCGAATAATGAGTCTCTTATTTGTATACTTCAGTGGTTACGATGAACCAGTGCAGTATTCTACAGATAGTTCAAGCTGTTCATCAGGAGGTAAGGTAAAAACAAGAACATGCTTCTTATACTTGGAAGATGTGTATAGTGACATAGTTATCAGTGAATATGCCTACTATAATAGCAATACTATTACCATGACCACCACCATCACTGCCACCACCGCTACTGTACAGTACAAATATATTGGAGGTACATGAAGATGATAGCAAAATAGGGTATCTACTTGCAAAGGATGGAAATGAGCATGCTAATATCAGCATAATGCAACGTGTTAACAAAAGAGATGTAATTGTGAAAGATTATGTTTATTCCAATGGAAAAATGCTGCTGATATCCAAATCACTTTCATCAATGTTGATACTGTTGCTACTACTGCTAGCCTGAGGGTCCATTCACAATGAAAATTAATCATTAACACAACCTCTTAATTTTAAGCATAAGCTAAACATAATATGTTGTCATTTACAATGACAAGTGGGAACTTAAACATAAGCCAATCGCAAGAGAACCAAAACAGCTAAGCTAATATGACAATCTGCAAAGTAGCCAATACTTACGATAATAGGTTACATACATGTATCAAAACAAACAAGAGCTAGCTACCTGACTAAAGGATGTTAAACTCACAAAAAAGTAGCCTCTGACACCACAATTTGCTTTGCTATGATTCTTTCAGATATCCCAGTGATTCCTGGCATGTGATCTTACACAGAAAGGCAGTTAGCAAGTCAACATGTGACAGAAAATGTTATGTAAGATGGCAGAATAATCATAAAATGAGAATCTTGCCACGGCAGTCAAGTGAAATTCTGTCATCATCCACATGTGCCATCCATAACCATAAAATGGGTTATTTTATGTGGGTCCCCCTATCCTTTACCACAGGCTCATTTGATACCGTTCGCTGGGACTCGAATTTGCAACATCCAGCTTTGAATGAATGGCCAGTCCATTAGGTCTTACTTAAACGAGCACAGCTATTCAGGTTGCGTGCCTCAAGGTGCTTCTGAAAGGCATGTGAAAACTGGTTTATGGATTAGAGGAAGATGGGCATAAGTAGCAAACTAATTTGACCAGTAGAGATTTAAGTTTATACTTAATACAATGTTTACTGGATTGATTTGTAAATGATTACATTACAATACATATCATCTAGTTTTAAGTTTATGTAGTTCTTACACTTAATTTTTTCATTATGAATGGGGCCTGATAGTATTTCCACTGCCATCATCATCTTTGGCCTCTTAAATCTAAGACAGCAGAGGAATTGGCTTACCACCTATTGGACATTTTATATTGTTCAGAGCTTTCTCCATTTTACAATCCGAAAATTGAGAGAATTTGCCAGTAAGGTGATTAGTGACTTAATGGATACTGTTCCTCATTAAAGATTGTTCATGGTAAGCCATGTCACTCACAGAGTTAAGGAGTACTGCATGAGCTAACTAAGATATTGAAAACATGGTTTCAGCTTGGATACAAAATGAACAAACTAACTGCTGGAGTGATGGGCTATGCTTTATTAAGGTGATAAAAAACTTGGTCTTCCATTCTCTAATTTAAAGGCTGTCGTATGAAGCTCTTTTTGGTTGTGAAGTAAAGATGGGTCCAACAGCTTCTTCTTTGCCCCAAGATGTTTTACGAACAATAAAGAGCAAAAGTGACCTAGAGAGAGTTTATAGACAATATTAAAACACCTGAACAGTGTGGCATAGATGAATTTAAAGAAGAAGCCTTTGTCTCAAGCACCAATTAGACTACAACCTAAGGTGAAAAAAAACAAAATTTCTCATGTTCAAACTCTGGAAATTCAACAGCCAAGGACCTCAAAAGTAAACTGCCTGCTATGTCTGCTTGAAAAAAAATAACCCTTGGTGTGCATACCTGTTGAGATGTTGCTGAAAAATTAATTTTTTCTGCAGACTTGCTCTTTAGAGATGGTAAAGACGAGGAAATAGAGGTTCACAGGTGCAAGGTTCTATGCAATCTTTGTTTCAGTATGAGTAAGGTTATGATTATTTATTTATGCCAACAAACTTACTGCTGGTGTTTTTAAACACACAAGCCATGTGTGGACAATGTTTGAGAGTTAGAATCGAAACTGAAAAATTCAATACCACAGCCAGAATTTGAACCACAGACCTTCCGCTTCATGCGCAGCTGCTTTAACCACTGAGCTAATGTGACAGTTGCCAGTATGATATTGAATTTTCCAACCAATCCATGTTTTTCCCTATGGACTACAAAGGGAATTTCACATCAGAGATAAATACCCCAAGGACGAGTTATCATAAGTACTTTATGTCCCGGGATTGAATAACATTTAGATGGTAATTATTATTTATTTATGCTAACAAACTTACTGCTGGTGTTGTTAAACACACAAGCCATTTGTGGGCAATGTTTGAGAGGTAGAATCGGAACTAAAAGATTGAATGCCGTATCCAGGATTGAATTTTTCAGTTCCAATTCTACCTCTCAAATAAAGTTATAAATCCAATCTCGAACATCAAGGCAAAAAAAAAAAAAAAAAAAAAGATTAAGTTAATCTTAGCAAAGAAATATCCTCCTATCCATTTAGGAGTGTGAGTTCTCCTTCCTGACTTTGACAAGGGAAAGGGCAGTTCTTTCATTTTCTTTCTCTTTTTCTTGGAGAGGGAGGCTCTGTTCATATACGACTTCTAACATCTAAGGTCATATGAGTGGCTTTTGCAATGTGTTGGCAGCTGTAATGAAGTTATCTGAAGATGTTGTCTGCCAAAGTTTCATTGCAATTGGATGAATAGTACAGGAACCCATATGGGACAAAGAAAGAAACATCATTTTTATATATGTAGATTACACAAAAAAACATATTTTTAAAACTATAATATTCTCAGTATTACTGTAACCTCGTTGAGAACTGCAGGAACTTCTCTTGGGATTTTGTTCTTTTCTCTCCATTTATGGAACAGGGGGCAACTTGTTATGATGTGGATTGTGGTCAGTCGACTTTGTCATCTTTCACAGATTGAAGCAGCTCCTTTGGAGAACAGGAAAACATCAGTGAGTTTACTGCGACCAATTCTTACTCTGGTGATGGCTGTGTGTACCATTTTAAATGTTAAAGAGAAATTCTTCTCTGAGGATTTGGGATAGTTATGTGAAGTTTACTGATATTATTAGACCATTGATTGTATCAGTTTATTTGTATTTGTTTGCTTATGTGTTTTATATAGTCTTGATGTGTTATAGTTATTGTTATGTCACTTTGCAGATGTTTGGTGGCTTTATGGTCTTTGGAATCTGCTTGCACTAGTTCAGTATGTAATGATGGAAAGCAAAAGTGTCATGTTTCCCTAAACATGAAGTACTTACATAAGTTACTAAATTTAACGAGGAACCTTTAATAAAGATGGAAAGTAAGGAGATAGAGGCCAGAAGTTAAAGCTGGGGTGACAGTTGAGTAGAAAAAACTGCTTAACTGTTATGAATTTTTTTTTCTTTCCTTTCTTTTCATGTTGATTAAAGTTCCATTTAGTTGTAGTAGACATACACCTTCTGAAAGAGAGAGACTGAGAAAGGAGAGAAAAATTATCCCCAGACAAGATTAGAACTTGGAACCTCTTGAATATTGGTTGCATATGTTACCCCTCCTACCATGATAACCACTTCAATCTTTGGTCCTGATTTTGTCAAGTTACCAGATATATATGTGCAATTAATATAGCCTAACATTCCTGAAAATTCCATTCATTGCTTCTCTTATTTCTGCTTTTTTCATATAAATATGCTTCAAATAACGGGTGATCCAAAAGACTCTGAACCGGCTGCACTGTGTTTTGTCTGTACATGTCCTCAGCGCTCGTTGCCGACTGCCACTGTTATAGAACAGCGCAGTTGAAACCATACAGCATTTTTAAAACTACTTTTGAAGGCTTTACCTACCAATATTTTATTAAAGGAGATGCAAAAACTGACTACTGTCGTCCATACATTGTTGGCACCTGTTTAGGAAACTACCCATCACTCACGTAGTTCACCATGAGAAATGCTGGCAATTTCCTGGCGGATATTTTGTTTTAATTCTTCCAGGGTGTGTGTGTGTTGTCTTGTACACTTTATGCTTTAAGTTACCCCAGAGATAGAAATCGCAGATCACTTGGAAATCTTTCTGCAAATTGCACTTTCACTTGGCGAGCTGTGTTGACACGTACGAATCATAAATAAATAAATGCTGAGCCATAATACACTTTGTAACTAAGCACAGGACAAAATAATAAAGCACACTGGTAATAACTCAATCACATGTTATCATGGCAGCTCAATACTGCACATTCAGAGCAGAGAAAAACAAGTCAACAACATGACCTTGTGTACAGCAGCTGCATTATTGTGTTTCTGCATGCGCAGTGGAAAAACACCATGCAGTGGTTTGGATGTTTTTGGGTGTCTACTATAATTATGATATTTAACACCATTATTGTTTGGGATTTCATTACGTCTTCAGCCAGGATATTTATAGCTCCTGTCACACAAAAAGCCTTAAGGCATTAAAAACTACAAAGTACCTGGCAGACCATAACTTTATCAGGATGCCTTCTTTGGCAAAAATGGTATGTTTCTTTTGGTTGGGAATCCTCCATTTTAAGATTACAAAGCATTTGAAGCGGTAGATAATCGACAAAAACCAGCTGTCAGCTGGTCAGATTTAACTGCAATAAAATCCTCAATAAACTATTGTCGTCTTCAATGCACCATAAGTGACCATTGCAGTAAAGTCAGTAAAACCTTAATCGAGAGTGGCACACATGGCAATTAGTCTTTCCACTCTGAAGGCTTCATCAGTCTCCCAACCTTGCAACACCATCCTGAGATTTCCTTCCAGGGTCAAACTTCCTGTAGGCCACACTCCACTGCTTTCCTTAACTCTTTAAATGAATGAGTTGAGTTTATGATATCTCTCCTTCACACTTTCCATTCTGTTTGATGCTCTGCACCTCTATTCTCACATATTGCATGTTGGGCCTTACTTCTCTCTTAATTTCCATTAATTCTTTTTCCACCCCATTCAATTTGCTTCCAATTCTATTCTTTACCCTAGACTAAAGCTCTTTCATGACGATTTTATTCCCAGTAAGAGTTGATTTCAATCCTACCAATTGTCAATGTTCCAATAATTCTTAATAACAGAAACATGTGTACTATCATTTCTCCTTATTTCCTTTTAAATTCATTCCACTGTGACCTATCTCCCCAGGGGCCTACTACGGTAGGTGCGGGTTTGGCGCACCCTGTGTCCCGAGCCAACTGACTCCCTTGGTGTGGGCTCCTCTTCGTGGTGAGGGAGTCGGTCAAAATGCCCACCCACATGTAGGCTGTGCATGGAGATTCATGTCGGTGGAAAGGATTATCCTGGTTGGTTGAGGGATGGATGTCTGAGCCCGGTCCAGTTTATTTCTGAATTCAGGGAGGGTGCACATTTCTGATACACTGCTTTGCTTTCTGCTTCACCTAAATGGGAGGCTAGGGGTTGGCCTGCCGCTACTCAATAGGCCAGGACTATCTATTGCACCAAACTCCGCTATATCCCCTGTGTAGTCCTGTCATCCCTGTCAGATGATCCCTTTTTGGGCTCCATGGTGGGTGGGGAGAACTGAGGGATGAAATTTATTGATATGTTTTATGGCTACAAGTGCTATTAAAAGATGACGTCAAGTGCGCGAAGAATCAGAGGTAAGCACAGTGTCAGCAGCTCAGTGCCTGGTATTAGTAGACTGGAAGAGGCTCAAACCTTTTTGAAAATGAACCATTTTGTGATTCAGGCTGGTCTTGATAAAATCTTTGGCCATGTAAAGGCATGTGCAGTAGTTGGACTAGCCCACTATCTCCTCTGCATTTCTGCAGGGTTGGGTCTAAATAATCAAGCTGTACCAGACTTAGGAACAGTTCTTTGCTTATTGAAACAAATTGTTAAAGGATAAACTACTCCATGGATATTCCATCTGTGTTGAGAAGCACTGCAGTTTAAACTCCTCAAAAAGGGTCATTACCATTAGATGGCATGCCGAAAGAAGAGATCTTAAGTTACCTATTGGATCCAGGTGTCATAGAGGTCTACTGAGTCAGGGCTAAACACGATGGTGTCCAGGTGCCTACCTATACCCTATTCCTTACTTTTGATCAGCTTGGTCTGCCTTTGAAAATGAAGGTGGGGTACGAAGTAATCCATGCCTTTTGCGTTGTTTTCAGTGCCAATGCTCTGGCCACACTAAGACGTCTTGCAAACTTGCAATTCCTGTTTGCGCCAAGTATAGAAAGGATGACCACGACAGAGCGTGCTTGTCTGTTGTTGCTGTGTCAGTTGTAGGGGTGCCCATCAACCGACATTCCGCGATTGGCCCTGTTTTCTGGATGAGAAAGTTATACATGAGCTGCAAGTGAAAGAACGGTTATCTTTCAGTGAAATTCACAAGCACCTTCTCGCTCACCAGTCCTTTCTCTTAAAACTCAGTATCTATAGTCTGTGGTACAAACACTAGCGCAAAAGCGGGATATGAGTATGCACAATTCTGTAATTTCTAGTGCCGTCGCTACCCCTAACCTTCCAGCTACTACCACTTCCATCGCCTCTAAATCAATCGCTGTTGGTACTGAACAACATAAATTTAAAATCCAGTCGAAACGAAGTGACTTCCTTCAGGACCCTCAGAGCTCTGCCAGTAGCCGATGTGCCAGGAAAGACAATTCTCTTTTGCCTCCTCGGAGGTCTCGTTCCCAGAAAGTCCGAAGGTGCAGTTTAGGTCACTGTGATTCTCTTCCTATGCCTATGGACAATCTTTTTCAAGCATTTTCTTCCAATGGTACTGAGCCTTTTCCTTCAGGAAAACCATTGGAGCAGGAACTACCACCATCACCTAGAAGCCCTAGTCCCATGTGCAACTCAAAGGGCAAGTTGAAGTGCCAGCAGCCACTCAAGTGACCCTGTTAGATAACTTGTTCCCTTTCCCTCCAGGTGTCCATTCTTCAATAGAATGCACATGGCATACATACATATAAGGCTGAATTGCAATTCCTCACTAGATCGCTCTCTCCCACTATTATTTGGTTACAGGAGACCAAACTTCGTCAGCAGGATTCTTTCACCTTTCGTGGTTTTATTCCGGTGCGCTTCGACCTTCCACCAGAACCTGGTTCTCCTGCACATGGAGTGTCATGCTTCTGATTTGAGACATTTTCTATCAACCTGTCATACTTACCACTACCCTTGCAAGCTCTTGCTGTTACCCTGACTTTACCTGGCTTTTCATTCACCATCTGTTCTGTGTATCTCCCGCCTTATCCCATTGCGATCATGGATATTGATATTGCAGTTCTAGTATCCCAGCTCCCAGTGTCGTATCTTCTGTTGGGAGACTTCAAGGCCCATCACCCTCTTTGAGGCTTGAGTCGGGCATGTGCAAGAGGAAACCATCTTGCTGAGTTTTTCACACAGAACTGTCTCTCCGTTCTCAACACTGGTGAACCTACTTTTGTATCTGATTCTGCCGGAACCCTCTCACACCTGGCAGATGACCAAAGCGAACTGGCCGCTTTATACTTGCTTGGCTGTTTTCGACGACCATCAGTTTGATGATGTTGACCAGATGGTGGACCACCTTACTTCTTACTTGCATCATAATCTCCGCTGCTGAACGTACTATCCCTTAGTAGTCTCTACAGCCACGATGATTACTGGTTCCCTGGTGGACTGATGAATACCGGGCGGCTGTTCCTGCATGCAGAGCTGTTCTTCAAGTGTTTCGATGCCATCCTACACTCAACAATCTGGTCATCTACAAGCAACAGTGTGCCAGAGCGCGTCACATCATATAGGCTGCTAAAAAAACATTCTGACTCCACTTTGTGGAGTCCTTTAATTGCTTTACCCCCTCATCTGTCGTTTGGAACAAGCTTCATTGTGTGGCTGACAAAGTTTCATCATCCTGGTTCCTGGGCTTAGGGTTAATGACACCATCGTTTGCCCTCAAGAAGTTGCTGACAGTTTGGGCACTGCTTTTGCTGGCATTTCGAGCTCCTCGCATTACCACCCAGATTTTTTGTCTCAAGCACCAGGTTGAGTCAAATGGCATTTCCTTTCCCTCTTCTAACCGTGAGTGTCACAACGCCTTTTTCACCATACCGGAGCTGGAGCAGGCCCTGGCCTCCAAATTGTCTGCTCCTGGGCCGGATGGTGTTCACGTGTTAATTCTGCAGCACCTTTATTTGGCTGGTAATCTCTTTCTCTTAGAGGTGTATAACCATATCTGGTACCCGCTACTTTTCCATCCACTAGGCGCGAGGCCATCATTGTCCCGATTTTGTAACCTGGTAAGAATTCCCATCTGCCTTCCAGTTATTGTCCGATCTCCCTCACCAGTTGCATCTGCAAGGTGATGGAATGTATGATCAATGGGCTATTGATGTGGTGGCTTGACTCAAAATCTGCTGTCCAACGTTCAGTGCAGTTTTCCTCGCTTCCGTTCAACAGTCGACCACTTAGTATCATTATCCATGCATGTCATGAATGGTTTTCTGCAGAAGAGTCAAACAGTTGCTATCTTTTTTGACCTTGAGAAGGCTTATGACGCTTGCTGGAGGTACAGTATTTTTCTACTCAGAGTTGGAAAAGCAAACTCACCGAAGTGCCCATGCTTAGATGACAACCAAATGGCCATACATCTCTTACTCCACTGCAAGTTGCAAGCCATTTACAGACCAGTGCATATGAAGAACCCCGACATAGTGTTATGAAAAGTGCTGTCATCACCACTTACAATCCAGTTTATACATTAGGTTAAAACTATTTTCATAAGCATGTGTATGAGATTAAATATCCTGCAATATACCCACAAGGTGAAATGCAGGATGTAAAACGAACTAACCAAATAAAAAAATAATCCATAAAACGGAAGAGGAAGCAGATTCTTGGAGTCTATAGGCAACTAGAAACAGATGCTAAAGCGCGTCTCACCCTTAAAAGACAGTACACGTTAAATGGAGCGCAGTGTTGCAACATGTACTAGTTGGGAATCTTTCTCCGCGAGCGACTCGAGGTGGCCTGAGTCCTGTACTTAGTCCTGCAATTGTTGCTTGACGAGACGGGCACTTTTAACTTTGGTATCCCTCCACGCCTTTGTTACTGTATGACCTAAATTTACAAATGACTCGTCTGTATAAACAATTGATTTCCCCTGGTCCCTAAACCTTTAACGTCTTTTAGATATTTATGTCGCCATCTGATGATATCGATATCGTCTCTTTCTATTAATATGCACTTGTTACCCTTTCTTTCATATTCGAACCCCAAATCAGAGTGGCCCTTGAGAAATTTGGTAGGGTCTCATCACTGTTGAACTGTGACAAAATTATATTCAGCGTGGGTGGAATATTTGCAAACAATAAAGAATGAACAATTCGCCGCACTCCACCTTGCACTATTCAATCATATTGCGTTAACCTATCGTTTTGTGTAGTCCCGCCCTTTTTGCTTTCTTTTTCGATGGCGTTCTTAGAGGTCCTTTCATTACTTCCTTTTTAATCCTATACACTACTGCTTCTGAACACCCGATAGCCTTAGCTGTTTCTTTTACCGCCTTACACGCATTTTACTTAAAAAATAATCTAACACATTCATAATTATTTGGCGTTCCTTCTTTATTTACCAACATATCGTCCCTTCCTAGCTTCACCCTCCATAACTACAAATATTTACAAAAATATTAAACAAATAATGCAATAACAGGTCACAGTTACACACACGGCTTCTTTCGAACTAATGTTAGTGCTGCTCCTTATACTATCTTCTGTGTCAGGCCTGACGCTGAATAGATGAATACCTTTTGTTTGCCTTACTGGATAAAAGAAAGAGGTTACTGCCTTTTGGTTTATTTTAAAAACTTTCTCCAACCTTCCTCAACATTTGTTCTCGCTGGTTCCCAGATGTAAACTCAATAACAAAAAAGTTTCACACTGCGTAACTTTTGCAGTGCACATATATAAAATTTTCCGAAAACATTTAATTTAAAAAATTATAACACTTAACTGGGTGAACATAGAGAATTCAAAGTAGGCAGGTAGTAGCACTATAGTTTACTCTACCTAAGAAAAACATATAGATGCATTCTAGCAGTTAGTTTGTTAGTTGGTGCGTGATGAGTGTAGAAACAGTAAATATCGGACTTCTATTGAAAAAAACGTTTTCTGAAGAAATTTGGACCTTTAGAAATGTATAATGACTCTGAAAAGGATATAACCTGATAGAGAAAAAAATTCTGCATAGGATAATGTGTTCAAACCTGAAATTTATAACAAATGAATATTTATATCATGCTATTAGGAATCTGGCAACAGAGCGAGGGTAGAAAAGGATGCGGCTAATGGCAACTTGTATGCGCTAGATAGAGACAGAGATATCCCATTTAACTCCATACTGTCTTCTAAGAGTGAAACGCTATATAGATAGACAGTTACTACACTTACCTGAAATTTTAGATATTGATCCGTAGATTAGGAAATAGGAAATGCACAAAAAGTCTTTTTAAGCTGAGAGGCATAAGGGAAACTACTTCCAAAGCTAGTCAGTTGTTGCACTCATCTTTCTCAAGCACATGATGGTGCGTGTCACATGCCTATGCCCTCACAAGCTGTCCCTGGTATAACCACTAGTAGTTGTTGGACAATGCCCTCTGTTATCTGGTGAATTCAGGTGTCATGCTGTTGATATATGAGGAGCGTTTTTTCAAAAAACTCGATAGATGCAAAATTTTACGAAATTGAGTTATATATTGTATCGGCATAATTTTCACCTTCTGCATCGTTCTGTGAAATCAGATTTTGCAAAATTCAATTCTTGTCCTGTGTAGAAGGTAGGGAATATTAGCAGTTTTGAAAAAACTCGATAGATGCACTTGCTCAGTTAAAGCAAAGGTCGATAGATGCAATTTTATGATATTATGATCCAGAGTGTAGCAACCTGAATTCTATGTCTGTCATCTCACTGTTGCGATTCTTGGAATTCTCAATCATTTCTGCAAGCTTTGTACACTGCTGCATCGTTGGCAATAACTGCGAACTCAGGTTGTGCGCTTGGATTTCACATTCATTTGTGGAAGCTTTTTTTGTTCCATTTATATCCCGTCTTTAACTGCAGAGGTCATATCAGGGGCCTTGACTATTGGCAATGCTGTTACTCGTTTAACGGTGGGTTTTTCGGTCTTTGGGGGTTTTTATACGTTGAATTCACACACACATTCACACTTTCATTCATCTTCTAGACTCAGGAAAGATGAGGAATAATCTTGACTGGAGAAAAATTCCTACCCCCTGCCGGGAATCGAACCCGGGACCCCTTGCACAACAGGCAGGTGCTTCTGCAATCTTTGTTACACATTTTTATTCTTAGTTCAGACACTGCACTGTGCTGTGCACAATGGACAGGAGTTCAGATTGTGAAACTGTACCAGCCGTAGAATGCGCTGGAGGTAGGAATTGCAAAAACAAGGAAAGGAAATAAAATGCAAGTCAAGGAAAGTTCATACACCAGCAATTACAAGTTCACATATCTCGAGTGCACTCCACGAAATCCTAAAAGCAAAGGGCATAAGCACTGTGATGCAGCTGATTTGACTTATAATGATAAAGTGGATTTCACCAACACCTTTCCGTGCTTAACAAAATAGATCAAAATAAATTCCTTACAGATGTAGAGAAAGCCACAATGGAAGACCAAAATCAAGGATATTTACCTCCAGAACTTAATATCAGAAAAATGTGGACCAACTTTTGCAACGAAAGATGCTTAAAAAATCTACCAATCTGCTCATTGTCAAAATATAAAAATATATTTTAGAACTTCTTCAATCTTTAATTCCGTACACCACACACTGACACATGCTCAATGGGATTGATGAAGATTAAGACAGAGGCAGATGTGGAAAAGTGAAAGGAACTAAGAATCATGTACGTACAGACTGCACAAGCACTAATAAAGGTGAAAGCATACTTATTCATATTGTTTGAAATTTCTTTGTGTGTATTCAATATGTTTGTTATATAAATAAAACAAAATATATTTTTATTGTGAATGTAGCGGTACTTAGTTTCCAAGTTTGTACCTAACAAAATAATCCTTATAAACATTAATATGTTGGTTGTATAGTACACTAGGTATTATAAAAAGGTGAAAATAAATAAAAAAATATAAATACATAAAAAGCAACAAAAACAATAAATGACAAAAATAACAAAACTATACGTGTTAATTTCTCGCTCATGCAGAAAAGTTTATCAGCATCTATCGGTTTTTGAAAAAACTCTGCATTTTCAACCCCAAACTTGCACTAGTTAAACTATGTTATTTGCTTCTTTTCACATTCAATGAAACAGTATCAGGAAGGAGAACTGAATGATTAATACAGTTGCTGTGCTAACCAATTAGTATTGCCAATAAATAGAAGAAACCGTTTTTCTCAAACACATTTTGTGCGTCTATCGAGTTTTGAAAAAACGCTCATCATATTCTCCAAACTTACTTATGTGCTCAGGCACATTTAACTCGTGCCTAAGGAGGTGCAGGCACCATCACAACCACTATTTGATGATTACTTCTACTACTGGGAAGCACTGTTAGGGAAGTAATAATACAGCACATGAACTTCATGGGTGTGTACTGGGAAGATATTCAGAAGGAAATAGTTTTGTCTTGAAATTTGAATTAATATTAGAAATCGTTGGAGTAAACATTTACTTATGAAGGGTGCCACATTGGTCAGGGCTGCTATAGAGGATAAGCCATACATGACTCAACTTTAGTGCTCACTGTTATTGTTTCTTTTTCCCTTTTTCTTTCACCTCATACATATTCTCTTCCATTCTGGTTTAGCTTTATTCCTCTCTCTTTCGAGGGCTATCAGGCCCAAATGACCTAGCTGTCGATGGGCCCTTAAACTCCACTCACTCTTTTGAGATAGGTAGCATTTTGCCATGAGGAGAAATTTAAAATCTGTTCATTTAAAGGTAAAAATCTTAGTCTTTGTATTTCTCAGTTTTATTTCCAATTAAAGTTCAAGACTTAAAAATTGTATTTTCCAGATAGTGAGGAGCTTCAAGATGAGGAATGCATACCAGAAACTATTGATTCAAAAGAAGAAATTAGGACTACTCTGAGTGATAATCGTAAGTAGTCAATATAATCATAGATACCTAGCTCAGAAACTTGTTGATAAATTGAACCTTTGAAATAGTAGTAGCCACAATACTCGATTTCTTGGTTAACCATAATGTCAGAGTCCTTCCCAAACCTCCTCAACTTTCACCATAATCATTTTGCTTTTCCTTAAAATCAATAAAACCATTGTGGCTACCATTTCACATCACATGAAGTGGCCATTAGGGCTTAAGCTGTGAATGACCTAAAATAATCTTGTTTATAGAGGTACTTTCAAAGTGATTTGAATGGATGCAAAACTGCATGTACTTTATAATAGAGAGTAATCTCAAGAGCTGTAAGTTGCAATTAAACTGAAATCTATTTGTGGTTGCTCTTAAAACTTTCAGTATGAACCTTGTAGCAGCCACTTAGTTATTTTTGATGCATGCTATCCTTTTTAAATTCCTGATTCACATTCAGTCTGTTTTTGTTCCCCATTCACGAACATACATTGACAAAGACCCAGCGCTCATTGCACAAGGAATTTTAAGCACACAAGAAACTTAAAATCAAAGCTGATCCTTAAAACATAGTATGCTTATATTCAAAACCCCACAAGTTTTCTAATTGGTTTTATTATATTTTTAACATGCAATATACACAGATACATTGCCTTCACAAACTCCAAGTGAATAAATTCAGCTATGATTTCAATCCCCTGTCAAAGTTAATAAAAAAGAATTGTCATGATGTGCAATTGTAAAAGTGATGGGCTAAAAGAGGAATGCTATATCCAAAATGTCTAGGCATGTCTTGAATGATGTTAAATAAGAATATGTTTCAATTGGAGAGTAAACTACTTCATATGATTTTAAATGGTGTGCATAATAGCTTGTGCCATTGAGGGAATTATATTAAAGCATTCAGTAAATGCAGGAAATTATGCTAAAAGGTAGCAAACAAGAGAAGTTTGAGGTAATATCCTTATTCATCTAGCATGTACCTAGACTAGGAGTTACTCTGAGCGCATTCTAGTGAGTGAATTAAAGACTTAAGACTTTTATGTGAATGCATGAATTTATGGCTGTTTGTTCTGTATTGAACAGTTAAAATTTAAGTTCCAGTCTCTCATAATGGCTCTCACATTTTTGGGGGCTTAGTTGGGTGTATGTGAACAAAGTGTTATGCCAAAAATTGTAAAGAAATATCGTGGCTTGGCTGGAAGTAATAAAAATTACTAATTGTGCTACTCCATTAAGTAGGTACACATCAAAACAAGTAAAATGCTTTTATAGCACTAGATACTTGCACAGTGCACTTCAATGTAGCACAGTACATCATATGATCATTAGTACTAGTTGTGTTAATCTCTGACTAAACTGAGCAACAGTTTACAGAAATAAATAAAAATATTCTTTCAGTAGTGAGTACAGCACCACAATTTTATGACCATAATTACAGTATACAGTAACAACTTCAGTTCATGAAAGAGTACATCCCATAGCACAACATTTGAACTGCTGATCTTCAGATCAGTATCACTATTTTTGCAATGTTTGTACACCTAACATTAGAGAGCATTTGTTGAGAACCTCTACACTAAAGCATATGGTTTTTAAAGCTTTACAAAATAGCCTTTTGTTTGAGCACCTTTTAATCATTAGTGCTGATTAACAAAGAAAATAATTAAATATATTACAAGAGTATTTGCTGTAAATTCTCTTTGGCAAAAGGGAATAAGTTTTTCAAGTAAGACTCAAATGTGTAGGTTTCATAGAAAGGATTGCTTAAGGACAGCTGATTCACCTGGTGTATTGAGGTGTTACACAGGTGCTTGTGCGAGAATATGTATAACAAATACACAAGTTATAACTTGATCTTTTAAAAATTATTTTACAGAGAAGCCTGTCTTTACACCAAGCATGAATGGTTCTCATGGTGCAAGCAATTCCCAAATGAGAAACACCAAGGAGAAGCTTTTCACCCCTTTATCTGTTGATGTTGACACGGTATGTTCAAAGAAGGACACTACTACCTAGCTTGATACAATTCATTGCATTACATCATGGCACCAAAAGTTCTTGCTTGCTCATTTGCATGATTTATGTAAAAAATATATTGAATTTGTAATTTTATAAGAAATATCGTTAAAGTCATAAATTCTTACTTCAATGATTTATCATCAAAATGTTTAAATAAGGCACAGATCCAAAGTAAATTACATAAATTACATAAATTACCTGAAAGCTCAATGATGCATGTAGTACAAAGAATAATACAACATATTTAAGAGCAATGTATGGGTTTTAAAGATAAGGAAATGAATTAGCAGATATGCTTTACATACACAATGAAAAAATTGAAGCTATTGACTGAAGCAATATAAATCAACAAATATGATAAATATTTAGACTAAACTTCACTTATCTTTGGTAAGTTGTGAATATTTTGAATAACTACACCAACTTTGTGAGTCAATTACTCACATCCTCAGTGTGTGGCAGTACTTATAGCTCTAAATATTTAGTATATTTGTTGATACTTTACATAATGTTATACCATACCATACCATAAACTTCTGCACAAAATGTATTATTTCTTTATAGTCATATTCATTGCTTGCCAAATTACTAGATATTGTTTATTTTACATACCAAACACAAAAGTCAACTAGTTCAATCACATGTGATGTAACATGTATTTCGGTGATTTGTAGGCAAGGTGGGTGAAGAAAAGTGAAGGACAGTGCAGGCTTTGTATCTTAAAACTATAGGTGGTGTGAATAAAGTTGAGCTGAGACTCAAAACTCACATGCGATTCACTTTGATGTGAATAAAAACATGTAACCAAAGCTTGGTTTGGGTGTCCATGAGTTGAAAATAAGGTGCCCTTAGTCAGTAACTGGAATGAGGAAGTGCGTGTGCATAAAAAGTAACTCTCACTCGCTTCTTGAAGCCAAGAGTAGAGTTTTTCTGAGGTACCTCAATAGGTGACCCTGGTTGTGAGCAGAATGGCACACATATGCCAAGTATGTACAAAAGAAAACAAAAACTGGATACATAATGTACAGAAAGTCCTGTAGAGTACTACAAATCGATTTACATGTTTAGTATAGAAAATGTTGAATGGATGATGAATCATTTCTGTGGTGAATATCAGTAACCTGATGGGTGCACTCTCTTGACTTTGCCCGCCCATTGTATAAACTATTCCTATAAATGCTCCATGTTAATCGAGATAAACTTTTGTAGAAATGGTTTTATTACATATTTCTTTATAAGTACAATGGGAATAAGAGAGTGAAATAGACTTTTAGGATCTTTTAATAGCTGGCTGCTATGTAATAGCTTTGAAATTACATTCCATTTACATGACCAAGATATAAAAAATGCAAATAACTACTTCCTGTTTGAGAAAAGGATAAGTCTTTAGAAATTCAAACCAAGAGGAAGAAATATCTGAAAAACAATAATAAAAAGTAAAAAAAAAAAATGGAGTGTTTAACATAAATTGTGTGATCATTTTCTGTGAAGTAAGATTTTGTCTCTTATGGTTTACCATTTATGTAAAATTCAACCAAAATGAAGACTTCTGAAGACATTCCCAGAAAATCCAAGATATACATTTCATTTGTCATGAAAACATGTTAAACTGTATTGTAATCACAATCCTTTCATGTTTGAGTTATGCTGTTCACAGACACACACACACACGCACACACACACACACGCACACGCACACCGCACACGCACACGCACACGCACACCGCACACACACAGACAGTAGCATGAAATGAGTTGATTTCTTTGCTATATCTGAGCTACCGTGAATTTCACTTTCTTTTTCCCCTGAAATAGAGCTGCTTTCTATATTATGAAACACATTTGCTGTAAGATTACTTTCTAGTTTCTGTAACTTCTGTCGTAGATAATTTTTCACTCAGTTTCCTTTTCTTAATCAGAGATTCATCTAATGACACCAAGCTTTTATTTAAAGTAGATATTTGAGCTTCTTTGTCAACTTCTGGAGAAACCATATCAGAAGTTATGGTTTGTGTCACCATTTTCTACACCTTCACTGGAGTTTGATTCAGGGAAATTTTGAGAACTACTCCCTGGTACACTTTGCTCACTAATTATTTGTTCAGGGTTAGGAAGTTTTGAAACTTTTACCCTACAAATTACGCACAGTTTCAGCTGAGACGCTAAATTAATATTCTCCAACTTCAATTTTATTAACATAACACATGTCACACGCCGCAAAGATTTCCTTCTTTTATATTTATGGTTTTTTTTCATTAAATGGATTAGAACGCACATCATACAGGCTTCTGTTAGTGACACTCATTATTTATTTCACTGAATTATTCCACAGACACAATTGTGATGAAATGTGAGCAAGACAGTTTCCGTGAAAAGCGTATAAAAGACTAATTCAGTAGTATAAATTGAGTGTAGGTTTTAGATAGTCTGTTTGGACTAAAGAATATAGAATAAACTGATATAAAACTGTTTGGGTTGAAGAGTAAACATTCGTAATGACTAGGGCTCAGATTTTTAGGTGCTAAAAATTAGGAAAATATTTATTTTTTGTGTCAAAATTGTGTGCCAAAACAAATAAAATATATGGCTGAGCTAACATAAATGTGCGTGGTACTCACCATACATTATTCTTGTAAGGGATCACAAAGTTCTGTGTAGTAAAAGTATATGACCACACGATTCCTCAAAGGTTCCATCTCGAAAGATTAGCAATTGTCACGAAGAAGTGTTTTAAATTTTGAAAATGATCACTCCACGTCACTAGAAGTACATCTAGCAGGACCAAAAAGAACAGTCAAGATTTGCAGAAATGTATGCTGTCATTTCTTAACATGGTCACTCAAAAGTTCTTGAAGAATTTTAATTGAACTGGCATGTTCATAATTTAGTTCATTTACAACAGCAGCAAACCGATCCAGGTTTTCTGCGTAGTACTGCACTGTGGCCAACCATGTTCCCCAGTGAGTCACCACAGGTGCAGGAGGCAGTGGAGTGTTTGAATTTTTTTTCTGAGAAATTTCAGTCCTTTTAGGTGACTTAATTAACACTTTCACCATTAGAAATCAATTTGTTGATGTCAGGAAATATGACTAATTTCCTCACATATTCTATGCAATCCGTGCACAGCATTGTATGTGACATGAATCATTTTAGAATAACTATCAAAAATAAAACATTGTCATATAGTACCCCATTTGGTCACAATAACTGTATTGTTTTATTAATAATATGGCTATAGGCACATGGTTTGCAGCAGGCATGTCTTGGCAGGCCAGGACGAAAGATGACTTTGAAATTTCAGAATTATTCTTCAATTCCCCAATAACAATGTTTCCAGTTTTCCTGCCAGCAGAATCTGGAGTTTCACATATCCTCACCCATATTTTTTTATTATCACTAATTTTGTCTATATTCATCACAGTTTTTTCACAGCACTTGGAATGGTAATGTTTTCCAAAGTTGATTCATCGGGTTATGCCTTATGTTTGCTAGCACTTAAATGCTGTGTGTATTTTCTTCCAACTGAAGGGATACTATAGTTGACATAAGTTCTTCCAATAATTAATAACAAATTGCGACATCTGGACTGTATAATTGAGCATTAAAGAAGTGGATGGTGACGTGTTAAAAATAATTCTGCTGCTTTTATATAATTTTATGTAAATATATGAAAATTATTTTAAAAATGTTTTCTTTATGCAATTTTTGTGTAATATGTGAATATCCGAAAATATTTATGTACATAAAAAAATCAGAAAATATGCATTCTTATGTGCAATAAAGCTTAAAATATTTGGTTCGATGTGAATATCCAGAACATTAAACTCAGTTTCAAGTTCATATTAGGATGCAAACAAAACATGTATTTACCTAAAAATGCGAGCCCTAGTAATGACTAATGAGAGTTTACGATATGATTACAGATTTATAAATGTTCAGCTTATATAATAAAAATTGTGAAAGGTTATGAGGGGGACAACTGATACAAATCCTGCCGGAACTGGCTAGCGCGCAAGAAATGTAGGGTTCTGAACCTTTGATCTTTAAAACGACTGTATCATATAATTTTATATATGTATATGTGCCTTGCAAAGAAAGGCACAACAATAAAACAAAAGTCTAAATTCAATTTCTCATATTCCTCAATAAAACGCTTGATCATTAAAAAATTTTCTCATTCATACCTACAAGAAATAGAAACAAATGCCAAAGATAAAAAATGGATTACACTACTTTCCAACCCAGATATAATCCCCCAGAGACCAAGGAAAACAGCGGTTGCAGCCTTCCGACTATTGACAAATCACGACTGCTTAGCAAGTCATCTCTACAGAATAGGTATCTCATCCTCACCAATATGTGTCCTGTGTAACGATCCAGCAGAAATGAACGAAGACCACTTGAAGACCTGTGAAGCATTAAGATCAGAAGAAACTACAGCTCAAAAGTATTGGAAAGCACGAATGCTAATGGCTTCATTGCCAGATGCAAGGCACTAGAAAACAACAACAACAACAACATATATGTATATACCGGGTGGAAGGGAAGTCATTACATTAATTTATACCAGTGGTAGATCTCGGTATTTGGAACACATTTTGTATCTTACGTTTTTGTCTCTGATCATTTCCTATGGAGATATTTTAGTTTTGTCGAAAACAAGCTGGCAACACTGCAGATTGTGCGGGTGTCACTCAGTACATAAACTTCCTAACAGTGCGTCTTGAGAACATAAACAAATACCTGCCTTGTCCTTCTGTGTTTCCTGTGCGAGTATAGGCCAATCACAAGCGTTAGCTCCCAAAACATTACGCGAAAAGTGAAAGTGTCCAATCTGTTTACATGCACAAACCAAGTCAATTCCCTGACCAACCTCAACGTAACGTTGTTGACATACTTCACATCTCAAAGAGCTACTCGCAGAATTCCTTCACATCTTTTAATTGGTTAATTATTTCGAAACCCTGTGTGATGTCTCATAATTACTACCAAAGCTATGTCAGAAACAAGTTACTCTACGCATCTTATAAGTAACAAACTGTTTTCTTCCTACATTCTTATGGAATTATACATACAATTTGGATAAAAAAACATTTATTTTTTCGAAATTTGCTGATCAAAAAACTAAATGCCATTTGAGTTTTTTGCTTATAATGCTTCTATGAAGCACATATTAGAAGGAATGTAATGACTTCCCTTCCACCTTGTATAGTGAATGTTTGTATGGAGATCCTGCCAATATGGCCTAAAAAATTTAACATAAGTTAATATAAATAATAAAACGGAGAATATTAAGAGTACAATTTTGACAGCTATTGCATTAAATGCGTCTTAGTAAACTTCCTCCTCAGTGCCGCGGGATGTAGCCTAATACTAAGTGTGAGAGATTGAAACACAGCTCTAAAGAATAATCTTTTGCCACGTTGTTAAGAGGAATTCTATTCTGAAAATTTCTGGATTGCAGAAATGCTTAACAACTCATCCAAGGATATATTTGTATAAAAAATTCATTGCTGGGTTATGTTCTGAAAACCATTTTGAAGAAAATAATCAACAATAATTTTAATAAGAAAACAGTAAAGAGTATTTTAACTAATGATAAAAAAAGTGTTTATCTTTAATTTGCAGCAAAGGTCATGTAATTTGGGCAATTAGAAGTAATGATATAGTCAATCAAATTATGTTATGCATGCCAATTTTTAAGAAATTCAGCATTTAATGCTTTTTTTCTGGGGCAAACAAAAATATATGGGTCTAATGGAACATGGAGTAGAACATGTAAACTATATGTCATAAAAATCAGAGTTGTAGAGGTAAACTTGTTCTGCGACTTATGTGGAATGTTTCTTATGGTCTCTTAATTGGTGGTACAGGCTAAAGAGTAGCACTTGGCTTATGACACCTTTCCAGGACTCTCAAACTCCAGAGCAGGGTGTTTTGGACAAATGGAACAAGGCTTTCCTAAACTACAAAGCAAGATTTACCTAACCATTGAAAAACTAAGCTTAATTTTAAGTTGTTTCATATTTCAAAGTGCAGCCAAAAAACTTGCCTTAGCCTTATACTTTGTTTTCATATTTTGCAGTTTCTTGGCAACCTGCTGGTCATTGAATAACTTAACTTAAACCTTGCTGTGATATAACAACTAATTTCAGTTAAAGGCTGTCATTTTTGCTTCTTAACATCCAGCAGTTGTGCCTTTGACAACACTATAGGATACCTCTTTATAGATTTACAAATTCTAATTGGAATTCAGGATTTTTGGAGGAGTCCATTTCTGCAGTGTTTAATCTGCAGCAATGAAGCAAACAACTTGCACGAGAACTGTGACTCGTGGGCCACAACCTACCATTTTAAATCAACATTACTATCAAACTGATGATTGATGCTGTGAAAGTCAGGTTATCAGACCCTCAATGTACCCAAGCTCACGAGCCGTGACATTCAGCTTGGCCAGAAGTTTTATTCACACCAAATACAAGCGGCAGTCATTCCACTCCATTAACTCACATGCTCTACTCCAGAGTCAAGTCACATTTTTATTCACATCACCCCATGTAGATTAGGGATGGGCAGAAAATAACCTAATCCTTACAATGTAATGATCCTTAATGTAACAGTTGCAAAGGTAATGTAGACAGACAGTAACTGGTTATCCATTGATGATTACAAAAGTAACAAGTACAAAGTAAATAGTTACCCAATAATGGTTAGTAGAGTAACAAAGACAGTAATTAGTTATCATGGTTACTGAGTCTATATGAGTATACATGATATACATTCACTCCATGTATATTGGTATTGCTTATGGAGAACTAAAGGGCGCACAACATAAGGCACACGAGTAGCTCCAATCACTATTCAGCTATGGTGTACTGTTGCCGGAGCATATCACTATGCAGAAGAAAGAGAGGGGAGATATGCACGTGAGCATTACCAGTAGACAGCAGCAAAGACGGTGGAGGATTATAAGGTGCACAATTGAAACCCATCATAACAATTTCTCTCTCTTTAAAATGAGACAATAGGCGCTCTAATCCTGTGATTTGCTTCAAATATAAATTCCTCACCTAAGCAGACAATTTTCATTTGCAATCTAATGTTTCAATGGAGTTCATATCTTTCAAGCTGAAAATTGGGCCTAGGTGATAAAACATTACAATGTTGAATTCTTAATCCTTTTATTATATCCGATTCTCTAGAAACGTTATCGTGTAAATATTTTTGTTGTCGGAGTGAAAATGAGGTTGTAGTTGTGCAATTTGAAACATTTTCTGACAGATATTTCTCGTATTTTTCTCAATTTTTCTAAGTACCTATGCAGAGTTTCATGTTAATCAGTTTGTATATTACGTATTCTAAGCGAAAATCTACATTATTTAACAACAAATCCCTAAGCACAATTTCAAGCCACCTTTTATGAGTAATATTTCAGTGTGGCCTTCTTGGTTGTGTATTTTAGACATATTTCAGCACTTAAATGTTCCTTACGATGCAATTTGTAAGTTATCAGAGCGAAACTCCGCAAATAGTTTCCCCAAAATGTGCCAACCAGAACTTGCTATGCGGTTATTAATATAAGGCAAGTATGTTAGGCTAACATGCTTGTCAAAGTTTAGATATCAAAAGCGGAAACTCACCATTGAACAAAATTTATTTTTTTAAAACCAACTGTGTTAAGACTATTTCTTAGCAAACTTATTTTATAGCTCAGTATGGACATAAATATGCAGTATTGATTAAAAATTGTGAACATGCATCGCAAGGAGAGTTTTTCAGCCCACTTGTTTATACAGATTCAGTATGTGTTAAAACTTTAGAACATCCAATAAAGCACTATGGATTTTGGAAAATTCACACATCGATTCCTTTAAAATACAATACCTAAACGTATATACTTTAAAGAAAACATGTACCTGGAATCATAAAGGAGTTGCTAGGACGTCCTCCTCCTCCCCCTCCCCCCCCTCCTCTTCCCCCTCCTGCTCTCCTTCCTTCCTTTCTTCTACACTTAAGTCTGAATCACTGTCTCTAAGGTTAATAACCAGGTTTTGAACAATGCTGTTTCTTGCTACTTCTTTGTGGAAATCTTCCTCTTAAAGTTTTTCAGCATGAGCAACACGCCTCGCCCAGTCTTCGTGCATCAGTTTTTCAACATCCGCAAGCCAAAATTATGAATTATGGGTAGCAACTTGACATTTCACTTTTGCCCAAATTAACTCAAACGGGCTGTATTGACAGTGGTAGGGCGGTAATAAAATAATTTGATGACCTCTTTCCAGAGCAATTTCATCTAATTCGTACCGCTTTTCTTGTGGCTTGCTCTGGTTCACTTTTAAAAGCAATTCTGCAACGATTTCAACGGGGCTATATGCAATATTGTGGGTTTGCAGTCATTCCTGAATGTCTGCTTTCCTGGAGTTTCTAGTAGGGACTTCATTAATTACTTTTGAGTGATAACTTGCATTATCCATAATGATAATTGAACCCTCTGAGTAAATTTAAAAATCTGTTCACAAACCAGTCTTTATAACTTTATGCATTCATTTCTGAGTAGTAGTCTAAATTTGTGTTTTTCGAACCGGAACGAAATACCCAGTTACTTTCTAGAATGAAACCCGTTTTTGCAAATCCCGTATGGCAAATAATGAGCCTACTGCCTTTTCCAATGGGAACTTTGAGGCCACCATTTCCTGAGGAATCCTGCCAAATGTCCTTTCGAGAGTGATTTTAATTCACCCAGGTCTCATCAACATAAAATATGGGACGACTATTACCTGAATCCCCCAATTCTTTCATAGTTCTCAAAAATTTAGTCTATAACGAAATCCCATTTTTTTTTTTTAATATTAATCCCATAGATGTTGTGAGGCCTTTATAATCATATTTTATCCCTCATCAAACAAACAAGTTTTTTTATTGTAGGACATTCACCGTTATCATACATTTGAAAAATGGTTCGATGCAGAACGTCTTTCTGAAAGTCGTCCAGATTCGAAACCTGTTTTTCTGTCTTAAGGTGTTTTCCAGGGGATTTAAACAAGGGACGCCCTGATTCAGAAGAGGTTGTTTTACCTTGTTGCACTATGCATGACACTAAATGTTCACTTACATTGCATGCTTTAGCTGTTAGCACCTGACTCTGTTTAAATACAATGTTCGCACGCACTTCTTCTGAGGACAATTTTTTTTAAAAAGTGTAAACACTAAAAATAATAGCCCGCGCATCTGAATGCAATACTTTCCCTTTCGATCTACTCGTCTGTAAGCCCCTTGTACCAGGTTTTGATAATGCGTTTCTTAGCAACAAAATAAGTTACAGTAATTATAAGACACACGTAACACTGTACATATACATCAGACTTGGAACACTCATAAGAATAAACTAAATTCCTTTTCCTTTCCTGCAGACATCTCACCCATTGAGAAGAAAATTATTTGAGGTGATAAACAATCATGATGCAAGGCAAGTGTCGCTTGCTATCACTGAGCGCAGTGGTTTTTAGAAGAAAATTATTATTTGAGACAATAAATAAACAACCATGATGCAAGGCAAGTGTCGTTTGCTATCGCTGAGCGGTGTTTATTCCATCGCTCATATCTTGGGCCACCTAAAATATTGCTTTTTGGACAGTCAGCTTCAAAATTTCTATCTCTTTTCACTGGAATTCTTTGTAATAATGGGCCATTGCTGGATTTGATGAGCGCAAAGAGAAAAGCGAAAAGCAAATATTAAGCTAGACAGCGCATTAACGAACTGGGCAACATCGCCTCTCTGGGATGGGCTACTTGCTCTCGCACACCTTCGTCTAGCTCCACCTCATGTGCCTTCTTATTCCGTACGCCCTTTAGTTACCTTGACTCATTATGCAGTATCAGTCCCTTCCACAAGAGATTGTGAGTGACATTGTTTATCTAATATACCATGTGATGAGAAAAATGCTTACTAATTATCCGCTTTGCTATTATACGTAAGCAAGGAATTACCTGCATATTTTATGATGTAAGACAATACTTGTATGGTTAGACAATATCACTTTTCAATATCGTACAACTGCATGCTTCCGAAATTGATTTGCGTGAATGTGTTTTTTTTTTTTCATTTAGTCATAGCTGTTCCCATCTACTCATGCTAAGAGCAGTGCGCTTACAGTGCCACATTTTATTTCATAATTAAATGACCAAAAATGGTCTGCCACAGCTGATTTATCAATTTGTTAATGTTTAATATTTCTAAAATGCTCCTTTATTCTGGTTTCTAAATAATGTTTAGTTTTATCAATATAAACCCTATCACAATCCAAACAGCTAAATTAATAAATGCCAGACTTTTTATAATTTGGAATTTATCCTTTTTAGAAAACTTTAGTAAATTTTGTATATTAAATTTATTTTAAGGGATCAAAGTTGTTCTATATTCTTTAAAAGGTTTGTAAATTTGTTATTGGCCCACATGGTAAGGAAACTTTTTAAAAATACAATTATCTTTTATTTCCTTGAGGGTAGAAACTTCTTTAACAGCGTTTTGATATTTAAATTTTTTTATCATTTTATGTATAAAATATGTATTAAAACCATTAATTAGCACAGTGTTAATAATGTGCTTATATTCTGTGTTAAATTCTTCCTTATTAAGGGATATATTTATTAACCTATAAATTAAACTATTGAAAACAGCAAATTTGTGTGAAAAAGGATTAAAATTTTTATTTTTTATGCAATTATCAGTATGAGCAGTGTTTCTATAAATGCCAAAATTCAATTTATTGTTATTTTTTTTAATTTTTAAACCTAGGAATGGAAGGCATCTATTATTTTCTGTTTCCAAAGTGAATTATATGGCTTTATCTTGTAAATGTAAAAATTTTAAAGCATCATTTATCTGTTTCTCAGGGACAACAGCAGAAATGTCATCCACACATCTATACCACATTTTAAAAATTAAAGGGAATGATTTTGCAATTTGAATTTCAAAAAAGCTCATGAGAAGATTAGCAAGAAATGGCGAAAGTGTACTACCCATTGCCAAGTAACTTAATTGTTACTAATAACTGTTATATTTCACTGTTAATGCAGTGTAACTGCAACAGCTATAACCATTATCCGAAAATAACAGTTTATCACATCGCTAATGTAGATAAAAATTACAGCCTGTCTTCCCTTTTCTTCAACTGCCTTTTACTTTCTTAGCTGAGAACCACAAGCAAAACGAGACTTGTTTCCAGAGTGTCACAAGAGCATTCAGCTGAGGTATTCTGTAAAGAAACTGCAAGATGTTGCATTAGAAATAGATTCAGCATATGAAATCTATTGCTAAAAATAATTTCTTTATAAAGTCAGCCATGCCAGTTGTTAATACAGATATATGTTATGTATGTCCACGTATGTGTTAGAAGACTTTTACAAACCACAGGGTCTTCACTTCCATTCTTCAAACTTCACCTCAGTTTCCAAAAACTGATCTACAGATGTTAAAAACAAAATAAACTTCTTTGCTTAGAAGTCACACATCAACTATTACTTTTTTTTAAACAAGAAGTTTAACTGCTCACATTTCCTGAATCATTTCCGTTAACAAATGAGAATAATATTACTCATTTTTCGTCTTACTAATGGAACCCTGTCACCAGGCTCCAACCTGTTTTCAGAACATAACCAATTACATACATATTATGTTCAGTCAGTGCAGTCAGTCTGTATGTCTTTTGCTTTCTCTGTTGTATCCACAGTTTTGGTATTCTGGTCTCCAGGAAATTATGTAGTAGTGCAAAATTCAATTGTAAGCATCCTGAAATATTGTAGCAAAAACATTAAGACATATGTATCAACAAGTTTCCTTTTGTAACCTAGCAGTAACATGGTATTGAAGCTAAATGTCACTACATTGAAACTAAGTGCAGTGCTAGAAGATATTCATTTGCTATTTCCAAATCTGACAGTGACCGTGTTACTTGGTGATTATTGCAACAGGTGATTCATAACTTGAATTTATTTATAATTGTGAATCAGACACATGTTTTTTTCTTTAGGATGCATGGAATTTGGAAGAATCATCTCCTTGGTTGCAAAATGGTTCTGCAAGTGAGTCGGTAGACATGGAAATTCGTAACATGGCAGGATTGGACAAAGTTGTGTTCAAACCTCGTCCACCAGTGCAACGATGCCCACCATCTCTGAAAGAACAAAATGCCTCCAGCAGACCTAGTGAGTTAATTTCATATTAAATAGCTGTACCAAGTGTTTTATTCTTGCATAATCAAAATATGCTAATATATTGTTTACATTGGTAGAATTGTTTTAAACCTTATTAGAAGTTGTGATGGTGATGTCGATGTCCACTGCATGCAACAAATATGTGCAGTATGTCTTGAAAAGAAGTATTTCTGCCCTTCTGAGTTATTTTAGAAGCAGGTTAATGAATTATAAGCAACTATCATCATGAACTATCTGCAGTGGCGAAGCGTGAAGTAAGTGAAAGAGTAGACAGATTCATCTTGGCCTCATCCTTCACCATCAACTGCGGTCCATTCTAGGCGACGACCCAGTCTCCATAGATACGGTGCTGCGGTTCGTCGCTGAAATTGGATTTGCCAAACAAGTATAACTTGTGTTTTTTTTTTTATTATTAGGATTTTAATTTTAGGATTTACAAATCTGCAATCAGATTTTGTAGTTTTTTATTCAGTTTTTATACCTTGAGTATTTTACCATTCACTTTTTAACGTTTTAACATTAACGGTTTGGTCTTTTAACTGTTTTAGCGTTTTTTGGTTTTGCGTTTTAGCTTAGTTTTTAACCAGCGGTCTGTGAGTGTTTTAACCTGTTGACTTGGGGCCCAAATGACCTAGCTGGCCCTTAAATGCCACTCACTCTCTTCACCATCAACTCGCTTCGGGATAAACTAGCGTTTTCTTTCTGATAAGTGACTGCTCACCCCTAATTTAAGTTGGCAATGCCACATGAAGATCAATGACATGACTGCATGAGACGTTTTTGCTGTCAGAGGGGTTGTAAGGTTGTGCATACATAACGGTACACCACTTATGTGCAGGTAGAATAGTCCTCTAAAGAAAGGAAAATGTTTACGTCTCTTGGCATAGTTAACAGCTGTATACAGCGGTTCAGCAATTTACAAACATGTTCAAATGAGAATGAAATGTCTTGTAATTCATGTTGCATAATAAATAATAAAATATCGATAATACCTACTTTTATTATTTATTTATGCCAACAAACTTAATGCTGGTGTTTTTAAACACACTAGCCATGTGTGGGCAATGCCTTAAATGTAAGATGGCAGAAGTTGTAACATATACCTTAAATAAGTGATTAATTCAAGGAACATTTCCAAACATATTAAAATATGTAGTTGTAAAGAGTTCTATATAAGCAAAAAGAAGTAAGACATTGAAACCTACAGGCGAGCTATTCTATCTTCATTTTTCTCAAAAATAATTGAGGGCATATGTTTAAAACAACTACAAGTATATTTTAAAAACATTAAGTACAATACAAAGTGGCAATATGGAATTTGAGCTGATCAACAATAAATAAAGTAGATAATAAAATAAATGTCCTACATAACCATGGAAAAGTATGAGCTTCAAAATAGTATAATGAAATTTTCCATTTGGTAAAAGGCATATATCATCAGCATAGACTTGAGCAAGTATTCCTCCTCTATTGAGCCCATCCAGCAGGTAACCACCATGAGGCATCATAGAATGAGCTACAATGCCCCTATCAGGCAGCCACAAGACACCTTGGCTTCATGGACTCACTCTCCAAAGCTACCATAGCCTGTCAGCCTTCCAAAGAGGCCATATCCACTCCATTACCACTGGACTGACTCCTCAATTCTCTAGAAACTTCTTAATGATGTCTTAAGTCATTTTATTAAAGGTACCTTCAATGTCTAGAAAAACTACCATAGCCAGTTCTACACAGCCTATAGCCTTACCACTAGCTGCTAGAGCACTAATTCCAGAGATTTATCGGCGAATATACTAATGGTGGTGTATAGGTCTATTCATAAACACACCTCTCTCAAATGTCCGTCTAACAGTCTTTAGAGATCCTTTAACATGAAGGATGTTAGATTGGTGGGTAAAAGTTCTTAGGCCTGTAGTAGGATTATCTGCCAGGTTTGGGTACGAACACTGCCTTGGCTGCTGCCAGAGATGAATTACATGCCTCATAGCTAAACAGGCCCTGAAAATTCTCACAATGTGAGAGGATACAAACTCCCAGCTCTCCTATAGGAGAGCCAAGGAAACTTCGTCATCCTCACTTTCTCTTTCACTTTTTGTCCTGCTACTAGGAACCAAACTTAGATCACATTGTTTTTTCAAAGACAGTAAGTGATTCATGCAAAGGAGATCCTATAGCTTCCAATGCCGTTATGGCTGTTGGTAAGAAAGAAAAATGGGCAGATATGAAACTAAGATCCTCTTTTAACCCAGTGCCTGACAGAATATTTTGCACAGTTTCTATTGATGAAGCATCTTTCGAGTCCTATGAATTAACAATCTCGTCTATTTCTATGTTCTCAGCATAATATAAAACTGCATCAACCCATGTTCCCATCGAGTTAACACTGGTGCAGGAGGAAGTCGGATAATAGGTGCTGTTGATCTAAACAACTTAACTCTTTTAGGAGATTTAACAAAAATTCTCTTTGTACTGGACACAAATCTATCTACCAATGCAAAAGAATCACTTATTGTCTCAGAAATGTGATGAAGAGCGCATGCCAAACAAGTTATATGAATTAAGTTAGGAAAATAGAGTTTGTCCTGATTTTACCATATAAGGACCTGCATCAGTAACAAATAAAAGTAACCAGTCGTATTTGATTCCACATGGCCATAATAATTTCAAAGAGTCCATCACAAACTGGGTCACAGTTACATTGTCAGTGACCGACAATTTGCACACATTAAAAAGGTAAAGTGTAGTATTTTTTTAATTATTTGAAGCACCCACGATTATATTAGCAATAGAACGGCCCTCAGAATTGGGTTTCATCAACAGACAACCACACAAACTGATCTGCTAATTCATTCTGTATATTTGACAATACGTTATTGTAACAATGTCCTACATAAGTCTTACGCAGTGTACTTTCTTCAGGCACATGTTGTCGAGTGTACTTGGCAAGAAAGTTTTTAAATGTCAGATTATTAATTTTGAACAAGCGAATATCAGCAGCTAAAAATGCTTGGCACAAGTCATAGGAAAATTCAGTAACCCTACTTCCTAAACGCTCTACTAGCTGTTTTTGAACAGGTTCTTTGTTTGCAAATTTGCTGATTAAATACTCCTTATGTTTTACTGTGTTTATGTGCTGAACTATTTGAAATCTTTTCTCACTCCCTACATTTTTCTTACACGCTCCACAAAACAGTACCTTATTATCTGTAGATATGAAATCACTGGAAAACTTTCTGTAAATTAATTAATCTAGCACTCAAAGTTGGTTTTATTTTTGGCATTTGAAGAGCTTTTTAACATTTTATACGCCTAATTTAATTTGGTGGGAACCAATTCACAACACTGTTACGTTTGAAGACCACGACACAACTATTGGTGGGCAGGCAAGTGTTGCTATAATCGTGGTGCTCAAAACATTGACCTGAACATTATCTTTGTTAATATAAACCTCTCAGATAACTCACTGATTATTCTCTATGCACATACATATAATGAAAGGATGGAAACATGGGATTCACTGCATGACAACATGACTCAGCATTAGTTCTCGCCACCTTGCGAGTTGCATCATCTTCTGCAATACTTCCAATATGAAAATTATTATACAGATGGAAAAAATAATAAAAAAACATAAAAATCATTAAAGTGTGCAATATAGGGGCTATAATATTGAAATCTTTGTGAGTTGTGTCATCATGTGGAATACTACCAATAGGAAAAATATTATCCAGATGGAAAAAAAAATAAAAAGCCATAAAAATTATTAAAATATGCGATATAGGGACTATAATATTGAAATATTATGCATTTATCAAAATCAAGAAAATATGCAGTTATATGCACCATAAAATCATGTCCAAATAACTGAAAATTCCATAATTCGTGCACATAATGTAAAAGCATACATTTTTCACCCCTATGAAAAAACATGCAAATGCATGAACTTGCTAGCCTTATTCATCACTTAATTGACTATATGAATTTGAAGTCTGGATTTGAATAGATGATGTAGTTTGGTTTAAGCTGTTGCACCCACTTCTCCAAGGAGGGCTTTAAGGACATCTCAACTTTTTCAATGACTGCTACAGATTGAAGCAGTGGTAGCCCAGTAGCTTCCAGCTTTATTATTGCAACAGGTTATTTCCCAAATTTTGATTTAATGTAAATCAAGTCTTTTTGCCATCCTCTTTTTGTTGAATGTCACCTGCACATCTGCAGTCTACATTATCAGCTGAAAGTTTATCTATGATCTAAAATGGAAAATACGAGATTAACGGGTAGCTCATCTCATCAATAAAGCAGGGAGGTGTTGAATGATAAATTCAATAAAACTGCATGTGCATTGACTATTATTAATTTCTGTTGATTGACCGAATAGTTAACTAAATAAGTACTCATAACATTGTAAGGCACCATTGGGGTATGTTATCTCAAATGAACCTTGTGGTTTACCAGGAAAAATATGAGTTAGTTGGAGAGTTTAATATCATGCCGGCATGTTGCCATGCTGACTTAATTGGTTAGAGCAGGCAAGGGCACAAGAGGAGAGGTAGCAACTGAACTTGCCATAGTCACCCCACATTCTCTTACCAAGTGACGAAGGTTGTTTTGATACAAGTGCACTAGTGGCTTCGTTCCACCTGCACAGTAGTAGTTTCTAGCTATTATCTTTTTTGTTTGTATCGAACATATTTTGCATACAATAATTATTACAGCCACCTACTTTGGTTAGGCAAATTACATAATTTTCAAGTTTATAACCTTCCTTTATCTTGTGCACGTAATATTCTTATGTTGCCTTATTAACATACCAAATTGTTTCTCTTTCACAATAAATAAAGCACTAAGGTTCCATTGCTATTTAGCCTTTAACATATTTTATAACTAGTTGATCAACATAATTGTTTGGTTTCAAATTCAATATTATGTTCAAACTTTGAAACATGAAATACAGTAGCTTGTATTAAATAAGCTAATCAGAAACTAAACCTCTAAAATGTGGAATCATATCGTTCCTTTTGTATGTGTACAAATAGGAGTATTCAGAAAGTATTGTTTGAAATTCTAAATAAATACCTCTAAGATCACCAAAGTTTGCTTTATGCTTCTGATCAAAGTGGCATTTTATATTGTAGCACTTTATATTTGCAAATTGAAATCTGCATATTAAACACCAAACTTTCATATTTTTTGTAGCTTAAAACAAATTCTCTCTACCACTCTTCGTGAAACAGACAAAATCGTGTTCGCCACTGAATGAGGTGTGTTGGAAACTGAACAGCGGTGAAGGAGAGGGATGGGCGGTGGAGTGAGGCAAGAACACATTACAGAGGAATGACCCTTTTGAACCAATTTTGCCCATGCCAGGGTTAGAGCAATCAGATGGAAACAAGAAGGAAGATCTGTGGCTCAAAACCTGGCTAGGACATTGAATTTTTCAGTCTGATTCTACTTTTCAACCTCTGTGCCTGGGCACATAGAGTGTATCTCCTATCTGCGAAACGACTGATTAGAAAGACCCAGAGGAAATACCTACTACAGTTGACAGGTGCATTTTCCACCACCCCAACTGATGCCCTACTAGTAACATTGGGACTGTTACTACTGGATCTAGAACTACATTGCAGAGCGGCATGTTACTGGTTGAGAAAAAACAATGCTGTCAGAGCAGTACAGGTAACTGGTACCTCGATGAGAGATGAACTGGAAATCAAAAATCACCTTGTCTCTGAGTGGCAGCAGGAGTAGGACACAAGCACAACTGGACAACGGCCGTATGGCATTCTCCCTAATTTAGAAGAACTTCTTAAAATGAAACACTTGTAACCGGCACGTGGACTGATCCACTACCTGACAGGACATGGTTCATATGCTTCATACCTCTACCTATTTGAATTCAGTGACCAAGACTCCTGCAAATGCAGAGCTAGGAAAACATCTGAATACACGGTATGGGAATGTCTGCGCACATGGGCAACCAGAATCACAGCCCTCTCCTACCTGCAAAATCAGAGCATCTACCAAATTACTGTATGTAAATGTAAATTAAAAGTGTAAAAACAAATCAACTGTATAAGAAAATACAATAATGATGGAAACACAGTCTGGTTTTTAAGATAGCACCAGACTACCCAAATTTATAATTAAAAAAAAAAAACAAAAAAAAAAAACAACTTTTCAGCCTTTTCCTACACACGGCTAGTCTGCAAGTACAATTAATTTCCATTGATTGATCTACACAACTTCTTACATTCTTAATTGCTTCAAAAAGGTAAGCGTAAAAAATAAGATAGTGTACCCAAGTATTGAATCTGCAATGAGGCCAGTTTTACATGACAGCTTACTAGTTCTGAAATGTCCAGGAAAAGAAATGAAAAGTTTCCAGGGAATGGATTACCATTTGGATATTGGCAATGGAAAGTTAGAATGTGCTTCTGATCCAGAATGCTTTCCTGAGGTATCTAATTCAGAACCACAGCAATTTATCCAACATGAACTGAACTATTTGATTAGAAATCGTGCACGTCCAAAAGATAAAGAGGAACTTCTAGCCTCCAGGCTTAAGGAGAAACATCTTATTGAAGATAATGTCAGAATTTGTAATTACAAAATACTAACATAGCCTTTAAAAAAGTGTTTTTGTTAGATGGTCCAATAGTTTTCTATAACAATGTATTTGGTCTCTTTGAGGAACTAAAACAATATATTGCATCTGAATGAAGGTTATTTAATAACAGCGAAGTTTGAAGGCCATTCTTATGCACATTGGCAATATATAGTCTTCTGTACCCATTACTCACTGTATATTTAAAGAAGTCTTTGAAAATATTAATATAGTGCTGGAATCAATTCAATACAATCAACAGTGACATATTTATGGAGATGTAGAAGTTGGCATGTTGATGGGCATGCAGAGAGAATTTACAAAATATTGCTGCTCCCTTCACCTATGGGGTCGGTCTGGGTGGCTCAGTTAGACGCTGGCCTACTGCTCCCAAGGTCGCGGGTTCAAATACGGCACAGGCCGATGGTTTTTAAGTGTGCTTAAAAACGACAGCTCCATGTCAGTAGATTTACTGGCATGTAAAAGAACTCCTGCGGGACAAAATTCCGGCACACTGGCGACGCTTATGTGATCCTGGCAGTTGACAGCGTCATTAAACAACAAAATAATTTCACCTACGGGATAGCAGAAATACAGAGGAACATTGCATCAAATGAGAGTCATTGTATCAAATGAGAGTGGAAATCTACATAGGAGCTCTTACAACCCAAGAGAAGAAAACATCCCGAACATCCCACCAGTTGATCCCAAAAAAGTATTGCTCCCGCCTCTTCATATAAAACTTGACTTAACCTCCTGCGTCCTTTGGTATCATAAATGGTTTTGGAATTTTTCTCCCTCTGTGAATGTGTTAAACTCATTGTAGTCGGCGGTATCATGTTTGATACCTTCTTCTTTCTGTGCTCATATTTTTTTCTCTCTCTCGTCTACTTTTGTATTGATGGTAGGATTAATAAACCTATGAAAACTTAATGTAGTACTGGGGTATCCTATATGATACTACCCCTAAAAGCTACCTGAAACCCAAATCCCCCAAAAACCATTTTATATTTTGAATATTCTTGTTCTTTTGATACCTAATAACACATAGCAAAATTTATAGCTCTCTAAATGTAATTTTAGACACCCCCCCAAAAGGTCGCTCTGGATGGCTAAGTCATTTAGACGCTGGCCTACTGATCCCAAACACACGGGTTCAAGTCCAGCCCAGACCTATGGTTTTTAAGTGTGCTTAAAAATGACAGCTCCATGTCAGTAGATTTACTGGCATATAAAGGAACTCCTGTGGGATGAAATTCCGGCACACCGGCAACACTGATGTGATCCTGGCAAGCGACAGCTTTGTTAAACAACATAATTTTTAATAGCCCCCAAAAGGACCCCCCCCCCCCCTTTTTTTTCATTTTTGTTTAATTTCGGCCCATAGAAACTCATTAAGCACAAAATAATATTAACTCTAGTATTGTTATCTCAGGACACAGGAGGTTAGCAAAAACCTGTGTAAAAACACATGGAAAAAAATTTCAAGAGAATTCAGGATCTGAGTGAAGGATTTTGCGATATATCAGCTGCTAAACCACAAGAAGGTGTCTTAGTGGGCCCACAGATTGGCGAGCTATTGCAGGATCAAATATTTGAAGAAAAAATTGGATGAGACTGAAGTGAGAACTTAGCAAAGCTTCGAATAGGTGTGTATGAAATTTTTGGGGAAGGCAAAGTTTGTGCTGATTACAAACAAAATGTTCAGGAATTACTGGATACATTTAAAGAAAGGGGTTGCCCTGTCACTTAAACTTCATTTCCTACATTCACACTTAAGTTTCTTCCCATTGAACCTCGGTGATGTAAGCGACGACATGCATGAGAAGTTTCAACACAGTAGGTCAATGGAGAAATGTTACCAGGACTTAGTCATCTGCTAAGCACTTTTCAACCTCCAGTTTTGTTGACTAAATATTCCCATTGTCATTCATTAAAAATGTCAATTAATAATTGTAATACTCATTTTGGTCTTTATTTTTTATAGCAAGTGCATCATTGAATTGATCACATTTAAATATATGTGTATTTCCATCAATTTATTGCTTTATGTGTAACTTAAAATCTGTATGTGGTACGAAGAAATTGAAGGTAATGTCCATAATTTACATGAAAAAGTTATCTAGAAAAGTAGATTTGGTGATTCAAAAAGGTCTATTTTGTCAACCATTGTTATGGGCAGTCATAGTCAAAATGAAGTCCCCCTTTTTCCTTCCCACTCTATACCTCTTTCATCTCTCTCTCCCTCTCCCTCTCCATAATTCGTCCAAAACTTTTTTGTCCTTTTGTCTTCTTTATCCTACCATTATTTCCTAAATGCTTAATGGAATTTGAAGGTGTGGCACTTCAGAAAAAATGCATATATAAACGGTTTACTGCATAAAGTTGTAAACACAGTCAACTTTATTATATGCACATCAAAAGAAGAAAACCCTGCTGTTTAATTTAAAACAAAAATAAAATGTCTGACTAAATTATTATAGTATACAGTTTGTGCAATAGTATAAAAAAAATTAAGTGAAAGCCTTAAACAAATTTGCAAACTCCATTACAACTTATGTTCAATGGTTTATTACCACAATTCACCAAGCTTCTTTGAAAATTGTTGATGTAGGCAGGATTTCCTGGGTAAACGAAGACTATTAGTTTCCTTCATTCAGTGAAAGAATATGACAAATTTTTGCATGAATTTCTATTGTGTCGCTCATGACTTGCAGTTTATTTATAGTAATTTGAATGGAGGTAACTTTGCCCAGTTCAAGATCAAAGGGCACTCTCTCTCTCGATTATGCTTATATCCACTGTATATTATAGCTGTTGCAAAATTTAATGGCGGCTGGCTCAACACAAACTCCAATCATAGTCTTGCCATGCCTTGCGGTATTGTATAGTTAAACTGGCAGTACAGCCAGTTATATAAATATCATTTGTGCCCACAAAATGCATTTGTATAACAGGAAAATAATAGTAATAGTCAACTATCAGCCACCTTTAAATTTTGCGGCTACCATAATATTCCATTGAAACAGTGCTTTTCCTTATTCTGTTGTGTCTAAATCTCAGTTAGATTTTTGCCTTAATTACCCAGTATGCGTTCACAAAAGGACTATCAATAAATAATTCAACCTTTTAACTTACTCATGAAGTGTTAACTGCTGTAAACAAAAAAATGCATGTAGGCGGAATTTTCTGTGACCTAACAAAGGCATTTGATTGTGTTAATAATGACATTCTTATAGCAAAACTGGAATTCTATGGACTTAAAAATGAAAATTTATGTTGGTTAAATCGTATCTAAATTAAAGAAAACAGAGTATTGAAGTAAACACTGATATTGGCTATGAAAGACAAACATCAATTTGGAAAACAGTAACACATGGAGTACCCCAAGGTTTAGTATTAGGGCATTTACTATTTGTGATATATAAATGACCTATCATTTTATATAAAGGATATTGCAAGTATTGCAATGACACTAGTGTGCTGGTGACCAGTAAAAGCTTAAATGAATGTGTATTTAAATTGAATTATATTTTAAACTGTATGTCATATTGGTTTAAAGCTATCAAATTATCTGTAAACCTGGACAAAACAAAAGTTCTTAAATCTATAGCTCATTGAATATCACACACTTTGATTAAAATTTGGATTAAGGACAAGTTATTAGAACAGACAGACAACACCAAATTTTTGGGCCTTCAAGTAGACCAGATATTTGGATTGGAAAGCCCATATTAAGTATATCTTACCTAAACTTAGCTCTCTGCCTGTTATGCTATCCGAGCACTGGTAAATGTGAGTTCTATAGATAGACTGAAATTAGTTTACTATGTGTATTTTAATAATTCTATTATGGAATATGGATTATTGTTTTGGGACAGCTCACTAGGAAGTATACGAGTAGTTCTCATGCAAAAGAAGGCTATAAAAATTATTTCCACCACCATAGCAAACACTCTTACAAGATCCTTTTAGAAGACAAGTTATTAACTTTACCCTACACGTATGTATATATTCTCAATCCTAAAATTCTTTGTATACAATCAAGCCATATTTATAACAAACAATGAAATTCACAAGATAAACATTAGACAAAACAGTAACATCCATCATTCCAAAGCAAAACTTTCTTGCTTCCAGAAAGCTGTATATTATGAAACCATAAAAATATTTAATGATCTTATGGGTAAAATTGGTAATGCTTTTAAAATTTCTGCTAAAGAGTACCTATACTCGAAATCATTTTATTCTGTACAAGATTATCTGAATGACAAATTACCCTGATAATGTTTATTTAGCTTTGTAAGTAGTATTTAGCTGTTTTAGCAACAAATCTTAGCCAATTACATTTGATGCCTGCTTGAAAGCTACATAAATTGATGTGTAATGAAGAAATGACAATAGATGCTATGCATTTTTAATAAAATGACGTGGTGTTCTGTTCTGGCTGTAAAAGCCTAGTGAAAGTTTAAAACTAAGTTCAAATTATATTTGTATATACAATTTTTTTATGGCCTGTGTGTGATACGTCTTTTTTATGTACATTATTCTGATCTAATGTTTATGTGCATATGCAACTAAACTGTACACTTCCTTGACATGTTCAATGTTTACAAGCCTTTCTGGCTGCTAGTGAATTCACTGAATCCAATCCAGCTGTAAATGTACTTTCCTTATTATTCTGTAAAATCTCTAGGAATTTTTGTTCTCTGGTCTTTCAACATCTTCTATCCTCCTGTTAACTTTCTTCAGAATTGTACTGAGTTATTTGTCCCGTCTGACATAAATTCCTCTACTTATATATTTTAATGATTCTTTAAACTTATTCTTCCAACTATCATGTAAAACTGTTCTTTAGTAATGCATACAAACTTTGGTTATGTCATTTTCAAGTTTGATTTTCTGGATGAATTGACATGAAATGATGCTAAATCCACTCTTCAAAGTAGTTTGAATTCATGCACATAATTTAGAAGAAAGCACAGTCAAATGTTGCCATTGTTTCTGAACAGCTGTAAATAGCACTATTGAAGTTTTCTGTGCATGTTAAAGTTTCTGTCAAAAGCTGGTGTAAGTACAAACTAGGAGTAGGGTAGGCAACCAGGAAGGAGATTGTTAGAAATAAACCAAGCAAGTGGAAGGAAGCAAGTAAAGAAGTGGGGTAGAATGAGAGGGGGGAAGGAGAGTGGGGGCTCATCAGGGATGTGTGGTGAAGAAGGCTCAGACAGCTTGGCTCCTGGGTTGTTGGCCAATAAATGTTCAGTTTTGAGACATGAGGCAAACAAGGCACACGTATGAGTGAGTAGCAATCTGTATGTCTTTAGCATTTCTTGAGGACTCTGTTCATTAATTGACACTTGCCGTCCAATCTAGCATTAAAGATAAGCAATTATTTGTTTTGATAGAAATTAGCACATTGTAAATGACTGCTGGTTATGTGTCATGTACTGAGCAGTGTGTTTTAAAGAAACAAAATTGTGGTGTATTAATACACTGTCAGTTGGCATTTTTATTGCTTAGCTGCATAAAATTTGGATTAATAGTTAAAACTGAGGTTTGCAGGTAAAAAGTAAACATTTTCAACCAATAGGTAGACGCTAATTTATTCTGACAACTTTAGGCACGAGAATCATGTTGATACAAGGATTAGAATTTTACATAAATGCATGTACTGTGACATTTTATCTAAGTCTTAATTGGCACAGGCTAGAAAACAGTCAATTGATTGAAGTGTTGTCAATTGTGTTGCCTTGATGTGTGAATGTATTTTTTGTCATGCAATGTGTATTACAGTTGTTAGTTTTCTCTCAGTCATTTGTAGCAGTAATACATTCTCTGTGAGAATCATAAATGACCTTTCAGGATGTTTTAAATGTCTTACACTGAATATCATATCTTTGGTTTTTGTTTTTCAACATGATAAACAAATTTTAATCACCATTTTTTCCAAATTCAGTACTTCTATCCCATTCCTGGCAAGTGACACAAAGGTTCAACTGTATATAAAATTTTAGAAGCAGGGCTGTATGGATTAAAGTAAGTTATGCTGTCTAAATCTCTCTCTCTCTGCCATACCCTCATGCTGGAAACTTCTTTTTATTCATGCTGATTTAAACAAACATCAAGTAAAGTAATTTTTAATGATACTTTTTCTAAGTGCTAAAGTATGATTGCAAAACTTATTACCAATAATTTCTGCAACTCTCCTGAGAGCATCAGAATCTTCAGAGTTCTTATTCTTGTTTCTCACTGTATTATTTGACATTTTCATTTGAAATATTCTTTGCATTTGGAAGGTGTATGCCACAGAAGTTCAAATACTATTCCTCTATGATTGGGTTTGGTTTCATTTGTCCTGTGTTTACTAATGTGGTCAAGTGGAGTAATAAAGTGTGTCTTCTCCAAATTTAAGACACAGTATCTCTCTGTATGCCTTAAGTATGTTCATTGTATGTCTCATTTGTATTGCTTATAAGTCCACCAGTCTATGCAATGCAAGGCTGTTTTGTTGTATTATTCTGCTGTTCTAAAGGTTTGCATGTATCTTATTTCCTTCTAGGAAGCCTCTCAAGTATTGTTAACTCCAGGCAGAGTAGATAATTTCTGTGCTTTCATTGGCTGACGCAGCATGCACGTTGGTGTAATGTGAAACATCAGCAACTTCTGAACCACTCCAGCCAATGAAAGCAAATAAATAATTTTACTTCAGGTGGTGTTAATAATACACCTGAGAAGCTTTTGAAAAGCAAAAGCAAGTTGCATATTAACCTTTAGAGTAATGTAATCATATCCTACATTCAAAAACATTGCTGTTATTGACTTTCCTTGTATGCAAGCTAAAAAAAAGTTTGTATATCATGCAAAAATGAGGCAGCAATAGAGAGAAGGAGGTTGGGTTGAATGGATGATACCATTTCACATTCCAAATGAGAATAATGATGACCAGAAATTATCTGTAAAACATTTTTGAAGGCCAAAGTCATACAAAACTAAATTCATTAGTAGAAGCACTACAAAACATACACTACATAGTAAACAGTTTTGTCATCTTGAGACTCAGCATCAAGAACTTGCTGACTGAGTTATTTCCAACAAACAGCAAAACAGTTTTGTCTGTATGGATAAACAAAATATGGTGTTAAAAATGTAATATTTTATGCAGTTTTGTAGTAGCCATCAAACAACGAAAAGATATAGGCAGGTGACATCTAAAATGAATACCTTTTCAGCTGAAATTGGTGGTATTGCAACAGTAAGTCTACTTGCTCGAGCTATTTGCTTGTTCCATTTCTGACTTTTCATGTAACACAGTAAACAGGAGTCAAGCAGCAGAACCATTGCAAACTATTGCATGCAGGACAATTTGGTTGGCCAGTTCCATATTTTAAAAGTGCATAGTCAAACAATTTGTGAACCCAAATAATTGGTTATAGCAAACATGGGGAAGAGGGGTGACAGTAGTGCAATTGAGTATTTACCCTCTCCACTTACTAACAATTTGAAGGACTAACCGGTTCTCTGAGGTAGACAGACAATAGCTGGAGGTGTGGCCTGGTAGCTAACTGCTGTGAGGCAGTGAAAGGGATTAAAACTATGATGTAGGGGAAGTGACACGATGTGCCAGTTCTCCCCATTTATGGGTTATAGAATAATTTTGCCTTTTAATTCGTTTGCATAGGTTGAATATATCTACTGCTTTATCCTTTACTGTAAGATGTATGGAAATAATATTATGTGCATTTGATGTGCACCATGTCATTAAAGATGGTTGGGGTGGTTAGCTTTAATTATGATTCTCAGTAATGCCACTACTCCCACTACTACTATTACTTTTGATAAGATAATGATGTGTCCCAGAATTGAATAAGTAATTGGCAGCATTCTGAGTTTAAATTGATTAATATATTCAGCAATATATTTATACAGTTTGCTTATCATTTTACTCTTGCGATATGTGCAGTGAATATAGTCGAACCTTATCAGAACACTGCATGTGCTGAAAGGTCAATCAGAGTAGTCAGAATCATGCTACCTGTTCACTGTAGGAACTCAAAATGAACAGTGCTTTCTTAACAATACATATGTTTAACAATTTGCACAGTAAGAATATCTGTTCATGAGATGTTCTTTCTGATTATGTTACAAGCAGAGGGACTAACATATTTTGAGACACACCTTAGCAATGAGTAAAATACAGTCAGTAATAGAGCATTTTCATTTCTGAATTTTCAAGCATCATGCATCCTTTGGATGCAAAAATGCATCTAATTTTATGAAAACTAGTAAAATTATTTACTAAATAAGGATGCATTTTAAACATATTTAAGTAGTTTGTAACTCAGTTTAACTAAGTTATTGATCTTCATTGTTTGAAAGTTTTTAGAAGTTACTTAATAATAAAGTAAAGCTTATTTGATTTGCCTATCTGACTTTCTTTTTCCTTAACCTTTTATTATTTTCAAGTTGTTGGAACATCTTTTGAGATTCAGTACACACTGTGATAACTATTCATTGACTATGAGCATTAGAGGCTCGTCTGTTTTAGGTAAATAAATAGAAATAAAATTTTGTTTTGAGTTTAACAATCGTCATTTTCTTTGGGGGTCCTGTAGCCCCTACGGGTCCGGGTATGCTTACGAGGAACGTCCATCTATGAGAGAGCGTAATTTGTATGTATTTGCAGGCTGCTGTAACAATAAGAAATTTGAGCAAGATAAAGGCTCTTAAGAAGTGGATACGCATTACAATCTGAGATGTGCTAACAAAAAGCTGAAACCGTGTCCGATTATTACTTGACGATTAACGATGAGACAAAACGTTCAGCCAGTACATTTGATAACACATTTCCATATGTCTTGCGTTAAATCGGTCCTCGATAGAACTGCCAAGAAATCCTCACCTAAATGTGAGCTGCTATTGAATTCCAGTTAAATCGTCGACAAATTACGCGGCATTTGTAACATTTGCACCTAAAACAAATGTTTGCTACAAAGTACAAAAATGTAATCGAAATTTAATTAAATTCGGTGGAAAAAAAAACGTGAATCACCTGTATATTTCTGTCGCAAGTGTGTATATTGTCTAGACCATGTAGTGGAGCTTGCTGAGAAAACACGTGTGTCCCCCAGGATCTGTGTGAGTCATAATAATATTCCTGGCCAACAAACAACTGTTGGTTGTGCTTTCCCTCTTCAGCTCTCCTCTCGCCTTCCCTTCATCGCTGTGAGACAACTTCGCTCCACGGCCGTTAACCAAATTATAATTACAAGTTGCGAATCATTTCAATATTAAAGCTACATGCATTTTATATCATGTGCCCAAGTTTCCTTCTTTGTAATTTAAATACATTACTCATGTTCGCTGTTCTAAATGTTTTTTACGATATCTAATCGTTCTGAAGACTTCGAAACTGGTGCATTATTTTGCAAACAGTATTAGAAGCATTGTAGGCTTCACTTTATTAAGGATATTACATAAAACTCGACATATTGCTGAATTGCTGACGAAGAAATAAATAATTTGTTTTATTAGAGGCAAAATCGCTTCAAGAATGATACATTACATCATTCATGCAAAGAAAAGGTTAACTATGGGTTAGCAGCCAAAGGGCTTATGTCGCTTCTTTGAATAAGTCTTTTGGTAATTACTTCAAGTTCCGAATTGAAGGGTTAACGTTCTCTATGTGACTGGTCTGGAAAACAATTCAGGGACAAAAATGAACAAGACCCCAGAGGACCACATGTAGGATTTTGGTGAACGGAGTGGGATCTGGGCGGTTTTTTTTTCCCGGGTTCTCCTGTTTCCGCTGTCATTTACACCATCAATTTTGACATCACCAACTTTCCTTCTATCCATTTCAACTTCATTTCATATCACCTTGCTCTCATAGGGCTTTTTGGAAAGCAGTAAGGAACAGAATAGAAGATATAGGAAGAAAAGTGTGGGCAACAATAGAAGGGAAAATATCTTTGGAGCTATGTAGTGTAATAAAAAAGGAATGGGGCAGAGAAGGATATATGGACATCTGTAACAACAAGAAAGACGAGGATTTGTAGGAGCAAGAATAGGGGCAACATTAAGGAAAGGCACAAGAGCAGAGTCTACTAGAATTGAGAAAGTAAAGGAATGGAAGGAAGAAACATGGGAAAGGAAATGTGACGCATGTGAAAATTCTTAGGGAAACACTAGGAGAAGTGGTAGGAGAGGGGAGGAGGGGCAGTTAGAATAAAGGGTTTTCACTGGCTACAAAGTTGTCAAAGAGCAGGGTCCCAAAGCAACAGAAAATTAACAGAAGAGGAAAGACACGTGATGCATTGTACCAAAAGGGCTGAAGAAAGCCTTGCTGCACCTCGCGTCGATGTCGCATTATTTATCGTTGGTTGCCTTAGGCCACAGTGCAAGAGTGCGCCACTCCTTTTGCTAAATATTTACACTAAGGATCATAGCAAAGTTTACAAAATGACGTAGAAACGAAATATATGTTTACGCTCTCGACCGTATTGGCTAAAAGAGAAAGAGTTAGGATGAGTGCATTCAGTTTGTCATACAAACCTCTTATCGGTTGTAGAGGAAACAGCATATTGGAATACCCCAAAAACCAACTGTGACACTTTTCCCCCATTATGGCGCGGTCTGTTTATATCTGATGATATTCCATCTGTTAGGTTGCATTCGTATCAGACAATAATTTATCATAGTAGTTGTGTGTTAAACTTGCAGTAGAATACTTTTGCTCTGTTTGTCTATTTAATGAATTTAATTATTTTATACATATATGTACAGCGACTTAATCAGCAAAACAAAGCAGAAACGGCTTTTCTACGTTTAACTGATGAACTCTTAAACGTAACGGGAACAAAATTATATTTCATAATATAAAAACCCAAGAAACATAATACAGTTAGAACAGTTAAAGGTGTAACTGATGAGAAATTATGAATAAGTAGCTTATATAAATTATAAAGCACAAACAAATTAAACTTCAGCTTAAGTTATGTTATATTTTTTATTGGTTGGTTTTCTGTTGACCAGCCTACGAATATTTGGGGAGATATTTTGTGTTGCCTTGATTCTAAGTACTACATTAAGATTTTCATCGAGAAAATTGGTGTGCCAAACGTTGAATCCCCACTGCTATCCACTGTTGTGACATGACCGGTCACTGCTCGGCAAGCAAGCTCTGGGCGCCCTCAAGTAGTTTATCTGCCGGTGCCTGCCTTAGATGCAGATTGCTGGTGCCTGCCAGATGCAATACTCATATCAGCCGCGCGCGCACACACGCGCACACACACACACACACACACACACACACACACACACACACACACACACACACACACACACATTGTTGCATTTTTTTCCCCTTGATTCCTTCCCCCACAATCTGACTTGAAGGCATTAAACATTATGGAGTAGTGGACTTGGAGGAGCCAATTCTGGCTTAATCGGCTTTCCCAATACTGTTGTCTAATTGTATTTTCCTTTTCTGTTCGACTGTCCAGTCCGGTTTTCTAACTTCCTCAACAGTGTTTGTCGATTAATAAGGTAAAGTGTCTTTGAGTTCTTTGTCCATAGCATGTGCCATAGCTTTAGCAGGCTCTGAATTGCTGAGACTCAATTGAGTGAGATTTAAGCAGGTTAACTTTTGATGTTATGGTTATGAAGAACCGGTTGAGAATTTCGGCACCTAAGCACACAATTGCATGTTTTGCTTCTGGAAACCCTCAGGAGGAAGACGTGAAACAATGGACACCGAGGGCGACCAGACGGGGTCTCTAACGTCTGGAGCCCCCTTCCCTACAGGCGTACTTCCCCCCAATGAGAACCCGTCCCAGACCAAACCCAGGGCAGACAGTTCCACAAGCAAACCACCGCATTATGCCTCACCTGCCGTCCACCCGCCGTATCCTTCGAACTTGAAACATAAAAAGAAAATGAATTGATAGGAAATAGGAGACAGAAACATTTGTCAAATCATAGCCGGTATAATTCACTTCAGTTTTTGTCTACTAACCATGGAAACGGGAAAAAATAAGGTTCAGAGTGACCGGCCCAACGGGTATCGTTCGCGGTACCTTCCGAATGTGAGCCTCTCACGTTACCGCGGAGCCATCTCGCCCCGCCAACTTTTGACGTTGGTCCTTGCTTTTGCGCTGTTAAAAAATAAAATAAAACCAAACAAATAAAATGATTCTTGCGCTACAAAGAGAAGAAATGTGGCAGGTATGTTAAGGAGGTTTCGCAATTGTAACAGGTTAAACAGTCCCAGGATGAAAGCAACAAGTCTCATTTATCAATTTACAGGAGAAGAGGTAAACAATAATAGCAGTAGCATAAAGAAGTAAGTACTGTAAGACAGATTGTCACCTAGTTCTGTAACCAATGTTCTTCAATTACGTAAAAGTGCATTTTATCTTCGAAAAGAGGAATAACATTTTAATCTTAATATTTAAAGGTTAGCTAATTGTTTTCTATACTGAGACCATCGGCCTTGAAGGAACCACAAAATAATTTTTAAAAATGAGAGATTTTGCATTTTATTTTCAAAATTTTCTGTTGGATAATACATGAAGTTACTCTACGCATTACTTTTATCTGGTGTTTTGTCTTTGAGTTTGTTTCTTTGTTTGTTTTGGAGACAAAAACTTACCCCCCCCCAAAAAAAGTGGACCTCTTTAAAACATAATTTGTTTTAAATAACTTTTTCGTGGAATCAGCCCTTTAGGAGATAAGTTCTTCTTTCCCTGATTACCCTCCCCGTATGCAGGACTTACACCCCCTAGTGCGTAAGGTCAGACACCTGTTGGGGAGCAGAGACCTCTGGACCAGACAGAATGATCACCTGGAAGTAGCCAAGCACCAGGTATGATAGTGAGGAAGAGGATGATATGAAATGCAGGCGAAATGGATGATTGGAAGGGTGATAATGGAACAATTGGTGGAATGAATGGCGGGGAAAACAGGAGAACCCGGAGAAAACCCGCCCAAATGCCGCTTCGTCCACCACGAATACCACATGCGGGTCCCGCCTAGGTGGTAAGCGAGCGGGCTAACCACTCAGTCACGGCGCCGCCATTATACTTCCAGACTCAGGGAAGGATGAGGAATAATCTTGATAACAGTTCTTTGTTTGAATTGTTCAATAATTTTGTCATTTTATGAAGTGCTGAAAGATTCAGTTGTTTCCCGCGATGCCACGGAAAGGGCGAAATTTCAAGTTCTGCACATGAAACTTGTTTTTTCAAAATTTGGCTACTGCTTTGATTTCCTACATTCCGTTTGTGTACACAAAGAAAAGTAACGTATATCTCTATTATCATGAAGTAGATACAAAAATAAGGTTTCTTTTTAAAGTGAAGTTTGTAGCCAACATAAATTAAATAAAAATGGACAGAGAAAGTCCTGTGAGTGTAAAGTGACATCTTTTTACATGTACGATCCATATATTAAAGAAAAAAAAATGCAGGGGAAGTAAGATGATTTTTAAATGAACTTGTAGTTCATAGTGTAACTGTGTGAACTCGACTCGCCAGGAGTTACTGTTTTATCTAACAGTAGAGCGTGGAATCTTAAGTAATTAGAGTCTGTGCGGAATAAGTTGGTAGAAAGAGATAGCGATATTGGTTGGAAATGGCCTGAGTCCGCTCCCTTGAGTACAATGAAGAACCCTCATGAAGGGAATAGCTTTTCCGGTCAAAATCGTTCTTGTTGTCAAATCTCTTTCACTGTGACACCTCTCACTCAGATTACCTAGTTAGCAGGAGAGGATCGTCACAACACTGCGTGCGAGCGAGAGGGCGAGCACTGCTTTCTCTTTCTACATGCTGGCTGCCAACTTATTCCGCACAGAATATAGAAGTTACATATTCTATTACCTTTATATGTGGACACACGGAAACAGCAAGTCTATGAATTGCAGCATGGGCGTTGCTATACTGTTTCATTTTACACATTTCACCGTATGTTACATATTTTGCGCAATCTTACATAAAAATAATTTGCCGTCTCTTTCCTTAATTATTTTTATATTTACTTTTCCTTTCTATGCCTATTTTATTTCTTTAGAAATGCTAATAATTAATTAGCAATTAAAGTTGAGATGACGTATAGTAGTGACGAGTGTGTGATTGTATATGGCTTAAGCACCCGTCGACAACTACGTCATTAGGAGCAGTGACTATTTAGCATTTGCTCCATATATCAATAATTAACTAGATATTGGTTTATCCCAGAATCAGAGTGACATCATACGTGTGTTGGTAACAGCAGTGAGTCAGGCGACTAAGGGTGAACCCGACATGCGTATGTTTACTTCTGTTGTGCAGAGCTGTCCCAACATGGTATTGGGCCGCTCTTTGGTGGAGTAATAGATAGGAACTGATTTATGTTTTAAGTAGAAGGTAGTGGGTTTTGCTGGCTTTGTCAAATTGGTACTTACATACTAAGGCAAGTAAAGGAAGCACAAAGATGCAGGATTCGCTTGAAAGTTGTATAACTGATCAGTACAATGCAAATAGAGTTACACTTCATATAGTGGTTTAGAAAATACAGAAGAAAGGATATTGCACGTTTCTTTTAGTTTTATAATCTCTGGCATATTACACCAAATGTTCAACTTTTTCATTTTCAGTATTTACAAAATTACATTATATGCAATTAGTAGCGAAATCTGTATATAATGCGTGACAATGTCAGCGACACATGATTTAAATTAAACGAGAAATAAACTTTTGATATCGTTAAAACTGACTTGTTTATCATAAATTTCAGTGAAGTGTTGATAATACCGGAGTGACATTTTTTCTTGTAGTATTTTAAAAAATGGAAAACAAATGCTCTACAAGCTGCATGTAAAATCACTTTGTGAACACTATGCACGAAACGAAAACAAAAAGAAATAATGGATACACTTTGAAAAAATCAGAAAACCAATACAATGAAAAATGACAAGAAAATGCAGGACACGTAAGCTGCAGCATCGTTTGCTCTTTCAGCGCGTTATTTTAAACAAAAACTAAACTCCGCGGCCCAATAGCCCGACACCGGGCTAAGGCCTACTGGCCGATCGCTGCGTCTCCCACCTCTACCCACAATGGGCGTCACGAGTGGGATGCAGTGATGGAGGCGGGACGTGGTTAGCGTCTCGAGTTCCTCCCGGCCGGTGAACGCGCTCTTCGGAACCTGGAGCCGCTACTTTTCACTCAAATAGGCCCTCAATTGGACCCCCAGGGACCCCACGAGGCTGATTGCACCCCAGACCAGGTCTCTTAGCAGGAAACAAAAAAAATGCCAGTACCGGGAACCGAACTCGGGCATCCCACTCTTCCAGTAAATTAATAAATTAGGATTTTCTCCGTGTTAATTTGTCTGGAATAATTCGTACCTTCTTTACCACGTACACACAGCTACAAAGAAAATCTTCAGCGGATTTTGTATCCATTCCTGGGGTCTTTTGAGCCGTGTTATCCACCTTACCTATCACAGTGGTGGCTTGATGACACAGCACTAAGGGGGAAAAGAGGAGAGGTTGGTGCATTTGCGTTTTCTGAAAAGATCTATCCACACACACACACACACACACACACACACACACACACACACTCTCTCTCTCTCTCTCTCTCTCTCTCTCTCTCTCTCTCTCTAAAAATTAATTTCTTTGGGTACAGGCATCTCGAAACATGTATTTTTGTTGAAATCTCGGCTTCGAAGTTTTGGACGGGATGCTGTACATACTTGCTCTACCTACTGAGTATATAGTAGAGAAAGCAATACCAAGTAACTAGCAATACGTCAACACTTCCAAGAAAAACTGTTGGACTGACGTGATGCCAAGGTTACAACTCTGGCTTGCAGTTGTCACTGACTGACCTGCCGCTGAAGTGGAATGGACCAAACAGCTAGGAAAGAGCGAACAGCACCGAAACACAACAATTTGAAAGTTTTTCCATTTCTCTGAGTTACTATCATGCCATTGTGTCCGCGCGCATGTGCGTACCAAAGTGAAAGTACAGAAAGATTGTAAAACGAAGTGTTCGACAAATATCGAATTCAGTATCAACCAAAAAGTGCCACACGAAGATTTTAAAGAAAATTCCCCATCCCAAACTATCCTTTACATGAAAATATTACCTATAGGCCTTTTCCATTTTCTCAGAAGCACCCGTAACGATTTTGATTAAAACACTGCATATAAGATAGTATATGACAAATAAAATCTATATGTTGCATTTTCAGGGAATAGTCTGTGAAGTCCTTCATTCGGAAGAAATTTTGAATAATTGTGTATAAACCAAAGACAGTGGCTCACTACGGAAAAAATACAGGCCTCTTTAAGGTACACACTTAATTGCAAGTAATTTTTTGTGGCATCATCCATTTCCGAGATATCCGTTATTTTTGGTTTAAATGTCCCTATACCTTTGTCATTCTTTTAAAATGCTGTCGCTGTTCAGTTGTGTCTCGCAATGTCATGGAAAGAATTTTAAGGCCAGCTTTTAAATATCTCGCTATCGATTCGCTATCTTACTGTTTTCTACGCCCTTGTGCATCAAGCTAAATGTGTAATGTAGCTGTTGCTACAAAGGTTATAAATGGTTTATTATTTCACTAACTGTCGCGCAGTCAGTGTGTGATCAATGCTGTAATGCATTTCTACCCTAACTCGTATAAATGTAGTTACAGTTAAATGTTAACGTGACGTTGCCAAATCTCTCTTAGAAATTAAACATTGCATGACCCGGTATAAACGTAGTTAAACCACCTCTCCTATTATGTACTTATATGGTCCAGGGAACATAGTAGCATACATACGCACTGTCGAAGGTGATAGCTATTTAAAAAAAGTGTCACTTTTATTCCAAAATAAACCTTATACAAACGTATTTCACATGATAGGTGAACCAATAAAGCTTCATAGCATAAACGAATTGTATTTCAATGATTGCATTACGTCTCTTGAGTACCAGCAACAAACGTTTTCTAAATAAGCTGCTCAGATGAAAATTTTCAATGGAGTTAGGTACCAAATAAACTTCAAATATGTAAAAATTATCGAATCAAGTTTATGTGAAGAAAAATATATGGCAAAGTACCCATGAGGACTTAGAGCGGACAAATTAACTTCATTTTTTCATATGTTCATTTGCGCTGACATACAATCAGCCTTAGAATTTCAAACATAAAGCATGGAATCGTTTGTAAACGGTAAATACCGCAATAAAAATTGGCATAAGCTGTATATATCAATTAGGTCCATATTTTCCCTGCAGTAAATCTCTCTTATGGTTTTCCAGTTATGCAAAATAATAATAATTCAACCAGAATAAAGAACATCCCAGTCTGTGTATAAGTAATCCAATGTATGCATTGTATTTGTAAGGCTAAATCCTAAACATGTTTTTTGTAGTGTTTAACGCCCGCTTTTACTACATACGGCACCGCAGGCGGTCTAAACATGTGACATTTTCATAAAATCCATTGATGGTTCTAAAATTAATATCTCAAATACGAACTATTTTAAACTGGTCTTACAATTTGATATTGTGTTGTTAAAATAAAAGATACCCATATCAGCTCTGCAATAAGTAAACAAAAGTGTACCAATCCTAAATGAAAGGTGCATTAATGTTCATCATTTTAAGAAGTGATATTTTAGCCTGTTGGGTATGAAAAAAATAGATTTTTTTTCCAGAAAATGCGCCATGCCTTAAAGAATATATCTGCGAAGTTTTAATCCCCTAGGGAGGGGGGGACACATTCTGGACGTCATTTTAAAGCGGTTTGCCTTTGCCTCTGCCTTTTGAAATGGGCGTGCCCACACCATCCATCCGTTTCATGGAGGCTTGGAATAATTTTTTAAACAAGGCGCTAAGTGTTCTGCTCCCTGTGCATTCACCTTAGCCTAGTTGAACAAGTTCTTCAATAAATCTCCTAGAGGGAAGTGGTTTGCGTTTGTCATTTGTTGATTTCTGAAGTTATTTACCATGCTCCTAATTGGTTTGGTAGTTTTCTGTTGTTTACAAGCCCGATTGTGTGCATTTGATCTTAATTTTGAAATAACTTAGTGTGTTTTAGAGCTTATTTGGGCGTAATTATTGATATGTACATCGTGTGTAGAATTACTTACTTTATTTGTGGAAACATTTACGTATAGAGAGGTTAATGAGGAAGTGTGTGAACAAACTTTAAACTCATTTTTCTCGGAAACTTTTTTTTTTTTTTTTCACATATTCAAAATCTATCTTCTCCCGCAAAACCTGGCTAGAGATCTAAAAATGTTTAACAACATAGTTCAGAATATGAGTACTAAAATATTAGGTTGGAATTTTGATATTGTTATAATTTAAAAACAAAAATAATATATTAATGTGTTGTTTTTATGAAACCTTTACACTTTGCGGTATTACAATAGTTTTAAGAGAAGCTATTTATTATATGAAAATTTCCATCCTTTGGTAAAGAGATACAATTTCAAAAAATCAACTTTGCAGTTCAACATCCGTTGGAGATAGATTTTTAGTACACCCAATAAAATAGATATAATTAATATAAATCAATTAATATATAAAGAATGTGATTAGATATTAAAATGAAACTTGGTGCACGCGTGTCTTTAGTTGTTGGAAATGCCAGTGTAAAAAATTAAGCCTCTATCTTCAATACTCTAGAAAATTAGCTTTTTCACTTCGGTGTCTCTTAAAACGTAAAGCAATCGGGACTTTCACAGAGCCCAACAGAAGTAGAAAATATCACATTTTAAAACTACAAGCCGCCCCGCCTAGGACTCGAACCACGGATTTTCGTGCTTCCACGCTGACGGTGTACTAAGTAGAACAGAGTACGATGTATTTCTTCCATTTATGCCCCGTCTTACGTCAACATTGTTTTGGCTCTCCTCCAATCTGGTGTAAACATACACTCGATGGTTCCCGCCATATTCATTCTACTCTCTGTATCTACAACAATAACTTTCGCGGTTAAACGAGAATACGTTTTAGCGCTAATTTATGGGTAGAAGTTCAAGAGAGCTTTTATCACGTTATTCCTTAATCTATCTTCTTTACGTATATGCTACTGGAACCGAACATTCTATGATAATTGGCTGCATAACCAATGATTACCGCCCATGAATGACAAAATTTCGAAGAAGAAAAAATCGTGTTTTAAAACTTCTCTTCTTTTTTTTTTTTTTTTTTTTTTTTTTTTTTTTTTTCTCTCGCTTATCGATCTAGGTCCCACTCAGAAGAGTAACATAGTCAAAGTTAAACGCCTAATATTTCTAATAAGGTGTGTTATTTACATATATTCGATAGGATGAAATGTTCGTTATTATTCGTATATGTAAACCATTTACCACAAGAAACAACGCAGTAACAAGCATATTTTCTTTGTCATCCCATTATAATCTGTGTAATCATGCTACACACACAGTAGAGGGTATGATGGATTACGTGTGGTTCTGATGCTGGTATCACATAATTTGTCGGGTCCTGCTAGTTTAAGATTGCATGCGAGCGTGTCCTGATACCCAGAGAGCTAGGGGTGTATTTCATAGTAAGCAACAAGTGTGGGGAACGGATACACATTTTTCCTAAACCTTTCATATATTTTAATTTTTATTTAATTTTGTTAACACTCCAAAAGGAAAGAAGTGTTTTTTACGGGTTTCAAAACTTGCACTTTGCAAAGAGATGAGAAAGAGGGAGGACGGCGATGGATATGCAGGGAAGAGCGAAGAATATTCAAAGCGAGTAAGTTGCGCAATTTTTGTAGTAGAAATGAGTTATTATATAAAGAGAGAACATTACACACAGTTATATAGGCGTTATTTGAAAATCTCTGAGTATGTAAACTGAAGAACAAATATTCCAATTGCATTGTCTTATTTCGTATCCACAAATGTTTTCGTTTGCGGCGCGCTAATATCGAGATGCTTATGACCAGGCATAGGAATTTCTAAGCATTAAAGCCAGAACGAAAGGAAGTAAAGTTGAACTTAGGACTTCACGCAGATACGTCGCGTGTAACAATCCACCTTCCATCCCTTGCAGAGTCTGTTGGCGTTTGCAGACAGCCTCATGAGACCGTGTTTACCTTACCGCCAGTGACACTTGGCCGCTGTTGTTTATATTTTGTATTGACCTAATGGAATGACCTAATGAAATGACTTGAGGCCAACTTGCTTAAGAATTGCTATGCGTCCGAGGTGAGGACGCAACTACGCCAGCGAACTTGTTCACATAACCAAAACTATTTCCGTTCGTTTTGAAACTACACGCTTGTATTATTTGTCCTGTTTAGTTTTCATCTGCACGGTGCACGTATTTGTCCCACTCTGCATTCACAGAAGTCAATAAGGATCGTCAACATTCAGTAGACTGTCGACTAAGTTGAACGAGATTAGTAATGCTTGTGTTTATAAAATATATTTAAATAAGGACAACTTACCGTGCAAATGGCAAAGTTCAAAATAAGAGCCAAAAAACGAGAAGCAAGTGATAAACACAGATGATTCAGAAGACGAGACAGCACATCGCAAAACCCTCCGATTCATCAGTAGGGATGAAACCAAACGGAATCGCAGAATACAACGCTCCGACGGATATATAGGTACGTCGTTAGCAGTGAAAGGGTTAAACCTTCCATTTGCCCATGTGTGCTTGCTTGAGTGTACATGTGACAGAAGTTAATTATAGGCTCCATTACTGCAGTCCTTGTGCTAACCGCTGACTCATAGCCACCACCAGTGGAAATAACCACGGCCGGGTTTTAAATGCAGTCCTATAAAAACGCTCCTTAGGACGTGTAAGGCGAACGACCTAGGAAATAAAATTAACCTTAACGACAATATGGTGTTCTTGTCGCTCCAGCATTCACCATATGTGGAGTGTTATGAAATATAATTTTAAAAAACATGTTTAGGCAGATAACCTGCAGCGGCCAACCGGAAGAGGGTTTTGACAAAAGAAAAGTAGGGGAAGTAAGCTAATTTGATTATTAAATGGTTATTGCACCGGTTCTCAAAATAATATTTTAAGTTAATATTCTCTTAATTTGGTGATCTTAAACCTAACTTAATATGTTATGTGAACAAATACAATATTTGGTAATTAACCTTAAAGCGAATTGGAATTTTCATGAATTGCATTGTAGTGAGTTAACTATGTCGACGAGGTGGTGGTGGTGTTTAAGGGCCCGTGGACAACCAGATCATTAGGCCCGACAGTGTTCTAATAAATGATTTCATTGAAATGGTTTGATTTTCTTCTATGCACTGATCATAATAGGTACGCACCTATCACGATCAACAAGTGCACTGGAGTGATATATTGTGACACAAAATGACAATTCAATGACAATTGAATTCTTAAGCTATGATCAGTTTAGTATTTTGAATTGCTGTCCCTTGTGTAACTTAGTAGATTACATTAATATACGTAGGCTTTCACGGCCGGCGCCGATATTATAAGACGAAATATCTTAGCGGATCAAACGCGACGATACCTTCTCGGAGACTTCTACAACGCCACTAAGGATGTCTATCGCAGCTGTAGACGAAACGTCTGAAACACCAATCTCCAGCAGACCACGGCAAAACAGCCCGGAAGATATTTCATCTTATAATTAGTAGATTACAGTTCTATGCATCGTAAGAGATACCAAAATTTAAACTAAACTTCATATTTGACATATCAAGTGACCATACTTTCTGACAACAGAAAAAAAGAGAAGATCATTTGCATTAAGAGCTTGCCCTTACTCATACTCCATCTACACTACTATAGGTTCTGTATAACTCATTTCGATTAAGAATAACATGTTCTAAAATAGTACCAAATCGAAACGAGTCATTCTCCACACATAAAAGAGACAGCATGCCTCTGTTGTATACCCTGAGTGTATTTTATAATGTTATCACTTATCTTGCTTACATTTACCAATAATCCCATTAGCTTGCTCTTGTTGGCCTTCTCTACGGAATAATCAGCCCTACTTTCACATAAAGCCAATGTTAGTATTGAACAGAGACGAATAATTGAACGAAGAATGTCAATATACACTGCAGGCTTGCTGTCATAAATATTATTACTTACCACGTGTGATACTAGGATTTCCAAACTTGGTAAACGTTTTCAACAGAGAATGACTCAATGTCAACTTGCGGGACTTAGCACCTCGACCGAAAGGCGATCTTTTGTGCCTAAGCCGCTGAAGGATGGTTGAGGCAAATGGATCCTAAGAGTGGCCAGAACGATGCCAGGACAGAGCAAAGGCCAGGGTCCCTACATTTTCCCAGCTAGAAACACCCCGGCGGAGGCTAGCTCAGTGCAGTTCCTCTTACTGCCCCTTCGGGTTCTAATTCCCAAGCAGGGCGCAGTACTTTGAAATGGCTCCACTCCCCCCTCGGACTTACCATCCCATGGGGGGCTAGGAAACCGCTCCCCTCCCCCCTCGGACTTGTACCATTCCATGGGGGCTAGGAAATCGCTCCCCTCCCCCCTCGGACTTGTATCACCCCATGGGGGGCTAGGAAACCGCTCCCCTCCCCCCTCGGACTTGTATCATCGGATGGGGGCTAGGAAACCGCTCCCCTCCCCCCTCGGACTAGTACCATCCCATGGGGGCTAGGAAATCGCTCCCCTCCCCCCTCGGACTAGGACCATCCCATGGGGGCTAGGAAATCGCTCCCCTCCCCCCTCGGACTTGTATCACCCCATGGGGGGCTAGGAAATCGCTCCCCTCCCCCCTCGGACTTGTATCACCCCATGGGGGGCTAGGAAACCGCTCCCCTCCCCCCTCGGACTTGTACCATCCCATGGGGGCTAGGAAATCGCTCCCCTCCCCCCCTGGGACTTGTATCATCCGATGGGGGCCTAGGAAACCAGTAAGCTCGCCTTCCAATCCGGGAACGGGATTTCCACAGCGTATTTGTTCCCCCTGCCGTGCTGCTGCCGCGATGCTCGCCGACGCTTCCAACCCTGAAAGAAATCTAGCGGGATGAAGGGTGAAATGAAATTATTAATCTAACGAAATGGAGGGACAGGAAATTTGGGGTATGTGGAAATCTTTCCCAGCATTCGCCTGGTGACTCGATGAAACCACCGAAAAAAAACCGTGGGTCAGGAAGGTCGGCCACGGGGATCGAACCCGCGACATCCCGAATGCGGGGCACAGACGTTACCGCCTTAGCCATCCCGCTCGGTTTCATCGGAGAAATAAAGGCTTTTCAAGCATGCATCTTAAACTGATTTTTATTTGAGAAACACCATATAAACGATTTTGAGAAACTGACTCTAGCCATGTTGTGCGCTAGTAAACTTATCCTTTGTAGCTATTATATTTATAGAATGTATTAATTTAAGTTGTGCTATAGAGACCTACATTCAAAAAGATACATGTAAATTCTGTTAAATGCCGCTGCACAATTTCCCGGGAACCAAAATGGGGAAAAGTGCTTGTTTTCTAGCGTGGACATGCAAATCCGGAACCCGGGAACGTGAGCAGGAAACTTTAAGTTTCAAGTCGCCGTTTCCATTTCTCGTAAAAGACAGTCAAAGAGGCCGTTTCATTATAGCCATAGAGCTCTGTTGTTTAGTCGTAAGCTTGAAACAAATAAAATCAGAGTAACTTTCGGCAACTGCACTTGCTTTCAATCTCGCGGTCATTTCAGCCATTAACTTCATTATTTTAAGGAGCATAAACGGTAACGATGTTACTTTTATAAAACAACGTTTGTCCTGTCGAATTACAGAGTTAGCTAACATTCATTCAGACGATCGGTTCTAAAAATGACATACGAATGTGAGGTATCAATTTTCAATGTCATTTAATATTAATCGACGCAACTTCCAGTTTTCAGCCTTGGTTCATTGTGAATTTAAAGGCTTCGCTTTGCGCCCTCGTTCCCGTTGCCGATTTATTCCGGAGTAGCCTTAGAAGCCGATGCATTCCCATTACCTGAGATTAGAATATTTGCTTCGCATTCTCGGTTAATGGCATTATCTATGTTCCTCTTCCGTTCCCGTTTCGGTCCCCGTTTCACTATCGTTTACTTCCAATGATGCAGCAGGCTTAGATAACTCACAAATGGTAATGACCTAACCATTTGACTCTCGTATACCATCAGCCCTCTCACCCATTCGCTCTAACTTGCCTCCTTACAGAGGGGAGCATCTCTGCCAAAGGCTGTGGAAGGCTGCCGTCAAAGGCGATTTACACATCACTAGGGCTTGGAAGTTTATGCCCTAAAAAACACTGAAATATGCATGCAAATATGCTCTTAAAAACTTGAAAATATGCCAAGAAATATGCACTATTTAATTAAAACAATTAATGTCCCTTTGCAGTAGAAAAGACGAGTTCGTATATATAATAAATGAAGTTACCTTATCCTTTAGAGGTTGAAGCAGAAGTAGTCCCGCTGCTAGTATTAACTGCTAAATTGCAGTTCACAACCAACACTTTGCACAAATTTTCAACTGTAAAGTCTGTGTGTTGTCTCGCAAAACACTTTTGTAACGTGAAAAACTTCTCTCCACGTCACAAGATGTTGTCGGGGCATATTTAAATGATGCTAACTACTTCACAGAGAGAGATAGAGAGAGAGAGTCAAGTCTCTTGGTGAGACATGGTTTTCTTTTGAGGATGTCTCGAATACCGCACATCTGTTTATAACCAGAATTTTTTGAAATTACATAATTCACTTTCTCTTTCACTTTTTGTCCTATGCTACCAGGAACCAAACTTAGATCACATAGTTTTTTTTTTTTTTTTTTTTCATGCAAAGGAGATCATACAGCTTCCAATGCTGTTATGGCTGTTGGTAAGAAAGAAAAATGGGGAGATATGAAACCAAGATCCTCTTTTATCCCAGTGCCTGACAGAATATTTTGCACAGTTTCTATTGATTAAGCATCTTTCAAGTCCAATGAATTAATAACCTCTTCGGCTATTTCTATGTGCTCAGCATAATATAAAACTGCATCGATCCATGTTCCCCATCGACTAATACTGGTGCAGGAAGAAGTCAGATATTAGGTGCTGTTGATCTAAACAACTTAACTCTTTTAGGAGATTTAGATTTAACAAAAATTATCTTCGTACTGGACACAAATCTATCTACCAATGGGAAAGAACCATTGTCTCAGAAATGCTACCAATATGAAAAATATTATACAGATAAAAAAAAAAAAACATAGAAATCATTAAAATATGCAATATAGGGGCAATAATATTGAAATCTTCGGGAATTGCATCATCATGTGCAGTACTGCCAATATGAAAAATATTATCCAGATAGAAAAAAGTAATAAAAAGCCATAAAAATCATTAAAATATGCAGTATAGGGGCTATAGTATTGAAATAATATGCATTTATCAAAAATCAAGAAAATATGCAGTTATATGCACCATAAAATCATGTCCAAATAACTGAAAATTCCGTAATTCGTGCACATAATGTAAAAGCATACATTTTAAACCCTATGAAAAAACATGCAAATGCATGAACTTCCTAGCTCTACACATCACACATGGCCAATATCAATCAGGCCTGGGAAACAATGCGAATTTACCGTCCCTCTCGTCCCCCCTACTGTCCTTCAACAACCAGGTAGAAACATCACTCCGAGGGTGTGAAGAGAGGGGTCTACCCCTCCTTAACTGCAGTAGCACGCGCTAGTAGAACCGGTTTTCGCTTTGTTTTTCCCGTTTTCCGATTTGATCATCACGGAGGGAGGGAAAATAGGGGAAAATTTTTCACGCCTGGTGAGTGCTGTTTGACACCCCTGAGGTAGAGTCAGCTAAACCGGTTGTTTCTGGCTATAGTCGCGTGGCAATGCTAACAGAACAGTGGTGACTGCACATGCGGCAAGAGTAAACGACGAAGACTTAATCGGGACTGGGAGAACATAGTCGCCATAGACGAAATTACTGATATTAAAGATCCATTTACATATGATCTTTTGGTGGCCCAAGATCAACTGCAATTGGAATTCATTAACCTTCAAAGCAACACATCATTTCGCAGTTCAGGAAAACTAGGTTTGGATCTGTACACATCACTGACGAAAATGTTTCTCCAGCTGCGCCTTTTTGCAAGTAAATTACTGGCTATGTTTGGTTCTACTTATCAATGTGAACAACTGTTTAACATATTGACACTGAACTAGATCCTGCTTCAGATAAACATCTTCGATGTGTTCTACGTTTAAGTTCATCTAATTTGCAGCCGGACATTGAAACGCTGATCATTAAAAAGAAACCAGCAAGGATACCAACCGTGTAAATTAGGTATCATTATTACTACGCCACTATCTAATAAAATGTACATTGCAAGCAGTGTCAATAAACTTTTGATATAAATTGTAACGTTTGTTTTTCGGAATACAATATAGAAACTTTTAAATGTCTTTAGTAGTAGAAGGGAACTGCATAACAGCTATTGTATAACAAAACAAAGGTAATAAACATGTTAATCCTATAGATCTGCTTTTGTCAACTTAAGGTTGATTAGAACTACCACATTAGTAATGTGGTGAGAGAGCTGTTTGTCACACAATGCCAATATGTGTTGTCCACGTCCTTCATTCATATTCTGTAGTTTCATTAACCCTCTTTGTGCTTTCCGAGCCAACTCATGAGTTCAGAAATATGCATTTGATTACGTCGCAAAAGTCGTTTCACCCGATACCCGAATGGCCGCTGCTGCGGCACACGTCGCCTATTTGTTTACCTGCAAGACAGAAGGAAACAGGGAGGGGTGACAGTAGGGGCAAAGCATTTCACACTACCAGTGCTCATTTTGCCGGCCCTGAAATAGGTAGAAAAATAAGCTCTTGGTGTAAGGACTCGTCTAGATAGACTTACTTGAGTGCTAAGGTTTTGCTAGTGTAAACAATTTGTACTATAAATCTGAATGAGCAACCAGCATGATTGAGGAAGATTGCAAAGGAGTATGTGCCATCCATTTAGATTATCATGAAAATCTAAAGTTTACAGAAAATGCAGTTCTAACAAAACTGATAGTGCATCTGGTGTTTTATTTATTCTTTATGTTACCTTTTCAATCAAGAATAGCCAAATTGCCTTGAAACAATAGTATACGCGTATGATATTGTTCAGGTCCCAGTACAGAAAAGGATATACAGTGGAACTTGGATAATTTGAAGCTGAAGAAACAAGAAAAAATCGAAATATCCAAACATTCGAATTACAGAAATTACGTCTTAAATCGACATTTTGGCAAAACAGGTACCCACCCATCCACCCACCCATCCATCAGGATTTTCCAATTGCTCAGTCTTTTTCGACTGCTTCCATTTTCACTCGAGGCACTGCTTAAATGTTTCCCTTATTCTCCAGATACGTTGACAGTGTTCGGTGATATCCCGTATTTTTTCACGATTTCAGATGTTTTCTTCACTTTTCAACTTCTCGAATGACGGTGACTTTTTCCGCAAAAGTTAGTCTTCTACTGGACACGCGGTTTATTACAAGACACAGTAATATTGCTTTGCAACACACTGAACAGTAAGAAGTTCAAGCGACAACTAAAGGGGCACGTGTTTTAAACAAGGGAATATGGGAGCAGGTATAGAAGCTCAAGACCGGCAGCCAGAAAAGAGTATTCCAACTGCATTCCGAGAAAACAAACAACCCAGAGCGAATACGTCTTTTGTAGAAACACATGGACAAAGTTATGTTAAATTTCCACGTTTAGATTAATTTTCGACTAACATTTCTGAACAAAAACTTTGAATTAAGGAAAATGAAATTCCAATTACATGTGAGTTTTTTTACCAAGAAAATGTTTCGAATTATCCAAGTTCCACTGTATATGGTATCGTAACTTTACCCATAGGAGGAGGTTCTAATGTGGTGTAAATTCAAAACAATTTACGCATATTGCTTATAGTAAAATTTTGAAAACTAATGTTATATAACAAAAGTTTATAAGCTAAGTCTTCTTTATGAGATGGATAGAGGGAGGAAAGAAGAAAGGGGAGATTCTCTGTGATTAATAATTGTGCTGGTTAACAATAAAGTTGGAATCAATTATTCTGTATCCTTCCTCTCTTTTCTCCCTCCAAATTCGAAATTTGCATCTTACATTGGCCTACTGCATAGCAGTGCTGTACAGATATTAACTGCGGTACAATATAGGCTTTCTAGCTTCAGGTTTGATCGTCTGCTTCCTTTTCCAAATTTCTTAACATGTCCTCTCACCATGTCTTTTTTTCTTCTATCAAATTTAGTATCTCTTCCATGGTTTTAAGTGAGGCTGTTTACAGAAGTAGCTGCAAAAGCTATTTGTGAACTGAAGCAGAACCTTATTATTTATACATAGAGCCACTGTTTTGCTGAAATGTTTTCATGTGGTACTTGTGTACCTCTGCTGTCAGTTCGTAGTCCCTACTTATGTCATTTTATGTAACTTCATAGCTTAAACTGGAGAAAACAGGTTTCCAGGGGGTGGCAATGTCAGATAACACTCTTCATTGTCTTTCTACCCGGACTGAGTAGGGTGTATTCTACTTCCACCAAGGAATCAGAATCGTCTTCATGATTTAGTTACACATACGAGGGTCACTACAAAAGGTTTGAGATGTGAGAAAATGAACGCTGATCCACTTGAATTGGCTGCAGGTTGGGATAGCCCCATCCTTTGTGAGTAAACTGGTATCAGGTAGTACCTCTCCCACTCCAGGAATTCCAGCAGCGCAAGGATGAACAACCCGCGGTACACAGTTAGGCAGTCCCTGTAATGGAGCTTGGAAGGGAGCATTTTCGCTCTTTCCAGGCATGCAATGTTTATCAGGAACAGAAAAAGGTCACATGAGACCAGGTAGGATTCGTATGGTGGATGAATCATAAGTTTGACTTATGTAGACTCCAGAAACTGAACGGTGATGTCGACCGTGTGCGTACGCGTTGTCATGATGGAGGAAGATTCCTCGCAGTCTCGTGCGTGGTCGCCGTTCTTGAAGTTTGACAAAAACTTTTGGCAAGCAAACTGGTGAACCAATTAGCGGTAACCGTGTTTTCCTCCTCCAGAGAAATGGTTGCCACAAGACCAGCCCTTAGGAAAAACGAGGCCACCATTTTCTGTGGACACTTTGGCGACTCTTCACTTTTGTCGATGGATTTTCATCAGAAAAGATCCACGCCGCTGATTGCTGCTTTATGTCCGGATCAAACTAATAAATCCAGGTTTCATCATCAGTGAGGATGTCGGGAACCCGTCTGGAGTCCTCTCCTTCGGATCTTATCAACATTTTTTTCACACCATTCAACAGAGGCGTGCTTTTGTTCTTCCATCAAATGATGAGGCACCCAACCGGATATGACCTTCCTCACACGAAGGAATTCCATAGTGGAGTTTCAAACCTGCTGGCGAATCAATCTGCAATGCTGCCTTAATTTCTTTAAATATTATCTGATTATTTTCGTGAAGCATTTTCCTCAACGCTGCGATGTTTTCCCCAGTCATTGTTGCCGGACGCGCGGCTATCTCGCTGTGTTTCAAAGATGTTCGGCCCCTTTTAAATTCATGAAACCGCCGGAAAACTGTGGCATGGGAAGGAACAATGGCCCCAAAAGTCCGTGACAAACGTTCAAGACTTTGGCACTGGCTTAACCTACATTTAAGATCGTAGAAATTCATTGAGCGAAATTGCTCTTCCAAGCTCCATTGCAAGGACTGACTTCCCGCACGCTGCGGGTTGTTCATCCTTGCAGTGCTCCTGGAGTGGGAGAGTCACCCTGATACCAGTTTACTTATAAAGGATGGGGCTATGCCATCCTGCATCCATTTCGGGTGGATCAACTTTCATTTTCTCACATCTCAAAACTTTCGTACTCACTCTTGTATTACTTAATAAGAGATGACTATATCAAGTTTGGTCACATCGAATATCACCAGCAGCCTACTCTGCCTGTCATATAGTCGCTGCAGAATTTAAAAACAAAAACAGTTGTAGATGGTGCAAATTTAGTTTTGCACATGAATGTAAGCACAAAAATGTGCAGTGGAGATGAGTTATAAGCGAGAGTGTATCAAGTGCATACACTTTCAACTGAAAATGAAATGCTGCAGTACATTGAGTTAGTCTAATTGCAGAATAACAATCCAAATTTACAATTTTTCTTTTTTCTTTCTCTTCTGTTCCAAAAGATAAGCAATGATTATTAGTAAAGCAACCTACAAAGCTAATTCACTCTACACTGAACTTTAGCTAGAAATTCATCAATTTAAGACAATTGTTTTTATTTCATGGTGTAAGACAGTTTGTTTATGTTGCTGTCAAACATATACTCTTATTGTATTTTTGTCTTTCTATTAGAATAGAGCAGGGTTTGCCATACGTTTAATAACAGGGGCCACATTAACCACCAAAAGAATGAGTTGCAGACAAATCCACATAAATTTAAGTTAGAATCAATAAACTCCCAGGCACAAGCTGAACACATCAGATTTCAAAGTGTGTTATATTGACAAATCTATGCTTATATATTAAAAACGGATGTAATTAAATACTTAACATATGATTAGTCTTTGATTCATAGTCTCATGACAATGTAACTCCTAGCAACGCATATTAACACCTGTCACATGAAGTATGTTTACATTAAGAGCTGTTCATGTTCAATGAGAAGATTGAGACTGACTTTTCTTGGTTAGTCATCAAAACAGAGTCTAAATGTCCCTCAGTCATAGCAGATATGTGTTGATGGAAACATTTGCTTGTATCTGCCCTTCAATAAGTCATTAGTTTGTTAGATGGTATATCAGTTAGAGATCTCAGTGCTTAATTTTTATAATGTTTAAAATTTGTGAATGAATCAATTTGCAGATGGGCTATACAAAAACAATTCTTGAGTGAATAGTCATTAAATGTAGCTATGATTGTGACAGAATGAATACTTACATTGTTTTACTGCCTCTTTGAAAACCCTAAATGAACTCATAAATGCTATTAAGGAATTGAAGTACACAACTACTTTTGGAGAGAATCATAATTGTCATTCAACAAAATTATATCATTTGTTCAACTTAAAATATCTTAATTCATGTAAATTATCAATATTGAGCTGTATTTTTCACAAATGTGTACTTTACACTCCATTTACACTACACAACATAAAAAAATTTAATTCATCAATGTGTATTTCCTGTTGGACATGTTGCCAAAATGTGTTACTGCTAACATTGAAGTTGGCCCAAAGGAATACGTATTTATCTATAGTGCAGCCTGATGTGAAAATTATAGAATGTAAATTATATCTAACTAAGATGAGCTTTGGAGAAAGGGCATTTTGAATTAATGGAAGATTACGTCTACTGATGCACTGTTGGCCAATTTTTAAAATGTTTTTTCTTTCCTATTTCTTGTTAGAAAACTGTTCATTTTTCAGTTTACGGCATATTAATGAAAATCCATATTGATTTGTATGCAAAAATGAACTCTGCAAATATAATTAATCCTATTTAGAAAAACTTTTTAAACAATTAAAATGTTACATCACAATATTTGAGAGAAATGGGCTATTCATATTGTGAGATTAGTTTCAAAAATGTAATTTGCATAAATCCATAATTTGAGGATAATGGTGTCAAAACTTACCAGAATTAGAAATATTGAGTGATGTATTTATATCTGGATGTGAATAATTTTAAATTTGAACATTGTGTAAAATGATTATAAGTAGGTTATGTTTCATACATTGTTGAACTGGGCACACCTTTCTTGGGTTTTCTTTCTATGTAATTAAAATGTATTATTTTTGAGGGTGGTTGTATTGGACAAGACAACAATGTTAATTTTGTTGCTACCTCCGAGAAGTTTTAATGGCCATCTCTGTGCTAGACATAGATAGTTATGTCCGTCCATATATTATTATCTAACCGTTATTGACCAGCAGTAATATAGTTTGTTTCATGGCCAAGTGTGTACCCGTGAACAAAAAGCAAATGTGTTATGTCTGGAATGCCAAATTCGTTTAAGTCCTACATAGCACAGTGCCTTGTGTACACCATCCACGATGTAGTTGTGTAGCGGCAGCTAGAAGTTGTCACAAGTTCCCAATCTTAATATTACTAACCCATATGATCAATCAAGGTGCTGTGCCATGTAGGACTAAGACAAATTTGGCATTTCAGACATGACTCTTTTTTCTTTTTTTGTGATAATGGGTGTACATATGGAAAACTGGTATCTGCAGCTGACTACTATTGCCCTCAACCCAGTTTTTACTTAATGACAATTGAATGCATTGTACTACTACTTTCATGAGATATCAGGTAATCTACGCATTTTAATATAGTGAACACTTCCGAGAAGTGTTGCTACGAGACTAAATGTTGGATTGGCTTAATGGGTATTTATACATCTGCTTTTGCTTAGTCAGTGCAAAACAAACAACAGGTTTTCATTTAAATGCATAGTATTTTTTAATTTATGTTAAAGAAAGGTTAATATAGTCCATCAAAATCATAATAGTACCGTTACATCTATGTGGTGTGTTTAGCGACAATATTTGTCTCTGTTTTAAATAGCAAGTTCCTAAAAAATATTGTACATTCCATAACAACCTTCAAAAGTGCTGACATCAAAGGCTCAAAAACTGGAAATACCAAAAATTAAGTTTAAAGAAAAAAAATCTTTGATATACGCAGTCACGAAGTACTGCATGATAACTAAAAGTCATATATATATTGTTTCTCTGCGTAATTTATTTTCTTGCTAATGATTATAAACTAATCAGTAGTTAGCATTAATGAAAATGTTGTAATACCATAAGAAACAAAATAAAGGGCATTGTTGTGCTAAGTGCAAGCCAGCCTTGCCATTCATCCTTGGTTTCTGAGTGAGTATGAAAAAAGCCTCACTTGGTCTCTCCTTGGTTGTTACATGGAGCCATTTTTAGCAGCCCCTGTTGTCATGAGTCATCATGTCTGATATAGCATCCTCTTGCTTGTGCCATGCCAGTTCACTGCCTTGTGTGTGTGCCTGCATGCATCATCTGCCACAATGTGTGATTGTTGTAATATTGTGCACTGCAGCTGGCTTCTAGTCAGTAGTAAGTTATTTAATAATATCAATTAGAGCATTCTCCACAACACAGCAACTTTTTATTATGCATTTCCATCTTTTACCCGTATTTTATCATCTCTCCCGAATTGAACTCAAGAACCTAAAATTATTGATAGTTGCTTAGTTCATACACACTACAGTAATTTGAAACTGGAAATTAATGTGCATCTCTAGTGTGCTCATAATTCAAAGCAATGTGTTAACAAAAATAAATAGCAGCCAGATTATTTATACACTTCAATTTTTAATATTCAGGATCTATTAACATACAAAATTGATTTCCAAGTATACATTTCTTAATTCCTATACCCCAAGCATAATGTAGCTGTATTTTGTAATAAAGAAATAGCTTAATACAATTGTAATGGGGAAAAAAACTGTAGCATAAACTTTTCTTTATTGTTTATATCGCAACAATGATTATTTATTAGTATGTGATCATCCACCTCACTCTCTTTCTCTCTTAATTGAAATAATTGTCTCACTTCTGCAAGCTTTTCACTAGCCACATTTTTATATGGTATTTTTACAGTAAAGTCCTTAGAAATAAGAACTTTATTGTTGTTGAAGTGAGTGTTTTTAAAAGCTCCCAAACATTTTCTAATACCAAAGAGGAAACATTCTAGTTAACAGCTGAAACAACATGGACACATTTTCAGTATTAAGGAACTTAAATGGGGTTATAACGCCAAGTGTCTCACCAGTATTTGAACACTGTGAAAGTTCACAGCATTTGTTTATTCCACATAAATATGATAATTGCCTGTATCTTTAGGATAATGATGTGTTGGACCTTAATATTGAAGTATTCAGTTCACTGCATTGTGAGGCCCCCCTCCCCCCCCCCAAAAAAAAAAAAAAATCAGAAAAACAGTTGCTTCATAGTGATTATGTGGCTCTTTATATTTAAAATGAAATGTGTTTTAAGTTAATATTTTTTCTTTTAGCTGCAGTTTCAAAGAGATGTACATAAACATTGATATTTGTTTACTCATAAGAACTTGTCATTCTTTGGTGGGTGAAAGCTAGGTAATTACTCCAGAAGGCATATTTCTTGCTAGTTTTAACTTACGAGTTATTGTATTTTTCGGATGAGTTTGGTAGTGTTGAATATCTCATTGTGAAGTTTCATCGAATGCTGCCAACATTAGCTTACTTTTGTGAAGGACTATCCTGCCGATTGTGTGCCGCTCATTTCAACATATTGTCCATCACATTTATTGCCGTCATGTTGCAGGATGAATGCCAGCAGTTAGAGTAACAACGCCGTAGGAACGTGAATTGGGGAAAATACTTGCCAAAATATCTAACTCCTTTTATGTTGACTATTTCTTTTTAGTACTTCACACTAATGTTGACCAATAAAACTGAATAAAACGTGGAGTTTAAACCTTTCATGGTTGTCTATCGTTATACCCAGTGAAACAAAGCTACTAAGAAATATAATAGCCACGTTTATTTAATGACGCTAGCAAGCTTTAGGGTCAACCGACGTCGCCGGTGTGCAGCACTTCTTTTACACGACAATAAATCTACTTACAAAAGACTCCTACTTACGCATACCTAAATGGTATTGCCTTGGTCCGGAAACGAATCGGCAACCTTGAAAATAGAAAGCTATCGATCAATTAATTGTACCACTGAAGTTAACTCATTCTATCTGTTGAGCTTTGCATGATCTCAGAATGCGCTGGATAATATAACCTAGACATTCTCAACCTTTCTGACCTTAGAATCAGTATTTATGGCGGAGCCCTTAGGACTTACCGCGGAGGAATAGGAGTAGGGGAGAAATGTCCTATAATAATATTTCAGTTTTATTCCCAACTATCACAATAAAACTAAGCCATACATACCCGGTGACGCACGAGTTGTCATAATACTTGTTTTACTCATACACTTTTATTTGTATTAAATGAATACATCAGTGATACAAAATTACTTATTATGGTCCGAAAAGGTGTCCCAGTGAGTAACATGTGCTATGTGATTGCCGATTTGCCTCACAACCTCTTACAAACGAACACTTGCGTTTTGTTACCACACCTTCAGATATATGTAGGTATATAATTATTTGGTCTGTGATCTGCATTCTGGCCTCCAATATATGCTTAAAGAATCGCCACAAAAAGAAACCGCACGGATTAATGGCCGGGGTACGATATGGTCCCATTTTGCCGCCCTCTTTCAGGAAAACGATGCGACGTGACACGAAAATCAAACGTCTCGTGCAGGAAATTGAAAACAGTGATTGCAATGTGTGCGCGGGCGGCATCTTGCATGACCCACTCTTTGTATAGGGACACCTGCTGCCAAGGTTAGAAGGATGAAACTGTTTACCAACATGACTTTATACCGGTCCTGTTCACGGTTACATCTAAGAAAAATCTGATGTGTTGCACTCATATGACTTCCTCTACTCTTGTACTAACCATTCTTACAATCTCTTATTCCCATATCTTCTTTGTGTTAGTTGAGATAAACATTTGTAGACATTGTCTTACTGCTTATCTCCTTGTAGGTGCAAGGGGAATATGAGAATACAGTAGGCTTTGAGCGATAGTCAAATCTTTTAAAGCTTTCAAATTCCGTTCTCTTTGCACGTTTAACATATAAAATACAATACTTCCTCTACTTACTATACGTAGTCGAGAAAGTAAAAAATGAATGACGATGTTCCATTTGACAGAAGTATAAGTTTACCAAAACTCACACAAATAACCAGGAATATCCCCGAAATAGTTCACTCTACAAGAAAGTTTGTTTATACATAAATTGTGCGTTTTAGCAAGATCTACATTTTTTGTAGAGTAAGATTTCGTCTATCTCTTATGGTTTACCAGTTATGCAAAATTCATCCAGAGTAAATAGAACTATATGGGCTATAGCCAGAAAATTCAAGATATACATTTCATTTGTCATAAAAATATCTCAAATATTTTAATCAAAATCGTTTGTCATTTTCAAGAAAATCAAAATTTTCGAAAAATTTTCCAGTTACTGGTAGAGCAATTTTCTTCAAAATCCTTGAAAGACGTGAAACTGAAATACCAACTTCGGTTTTTACCCGACTTTTCGTTTTTGAGTTATGCTGTCCACAGACTGACAAACACACGCGCGCGCACCTTTTTCTATAAATGATTTGTTTGGATTCAGGGGACCTCAAAACATATATTTCCGGTGAAATCTCGACATCGATTTTTTGGGTGGACTACAATACTTCCTCTACTTTACTATACATAGTAGAGAAAGTAAAAATGGACCTGTGATTCCATAATTCGAAGTTTTGCCCGCAAATTAGCTTTTAATAAATCTCTTTTTGCTGGAATTGTGAAAACGTTTCTTCAATCAGAATCGAACGCTTTGTTGGTTCAAATTTCATTGAGATGAAAATAGGCTTCAACTCTGAAACAAGTTTAGTGTAGTACGACCTCTTCTTCCACTGCTCACATTGCATACTGTAGTCTGTGCTGCTTATCTCTGCAGTAATTAACTTCGTTTGGGGTAAGCACAGATCTGAGTGCAGGATAATTTGAATTCACCGATGAAAGATTCCCAGCTTTGCAAAAGTACTCCTCTTTGATTTGCCGGGACTTGAGTCAAGACCATGTAGTTGCGTCGATGTTTTCAGAAGTGTGGACACTTTTGGACACAGTTGTTTTTGCCCTTAACAAACATCTAGATTCAATGTTTTGGAGAAGTCGAATTGTTTTCATGGAGGCCATCTTGTACCAAGATGAGCAGAAAACGCCTCTGTGTCTCCACCTCATTGTTTTGTTTTCACGAAAAACAATACAGCTTTAATCTTTTGTTGAACAGTGAACTGTCGTTTCTCCTCCATTTCACAAACTGGTGTGCTTGTGTATGTGTGGTATTATGGCATGCATATTATGTAATGCTATCTGTGGAATTTTCCACAAACCTCAGCATTCACTCACGCAGATTGAACATTGATTCTACAGTAGTGCCGTTTTAATACAGTAATTAAGTGATATGGCATTTCTTGCGCATTCCTGTAGAAGTTCACTCAAATAAATCTTACATACTGGTAGAGTAGCAGTAAGGCTCATTCAATAAGCTTGGCTTTATTTACGCCACTGTCACTATCTTGAGCAGACTTTGACGCTTCCGGAAGTTGATTGATTGGAAGGGATGAGCGGGTTCTAACGAAAATACTATCTCCTTCATGTCCCTTTCACTTCGCATTCAACAAGTAGCAATAATGGCTACTGTTCAGACCTAACCTCTCCGGCCCCCCCCCCCCTACTTTTATCCGTTGGGTAAACCCTCCGTAGAAGACGTTTTCAGCTGCATCCACTATTACGACTTAGGAACTGGGCTTCAAATTAAATTGCTTTAACGTTTAAAACATGTAAATTCCTATGTATAGAATGTATTGGCCACCTCTTTTATTAAACATTTCTACAATGTAGTAATACTCGATAAAAATGCACATTATGACATTGAATACGTATAACTAAAATGTAATTAATAGGAGCATAGAATTGTTTTAACAGAATGCAGTAAACAGCCTACACTTGATTAAAGCTCTTGTACTTTGTGAATAATCTGGCTTGCATCTTAGAAATGATAAATTTAACATGGAGAATTCCTGAGTGCAATTAATAGTAATAATAATAATAATAATAATAATAATAATAATAATAATAATAATAATAATAATAATAATAATAATAATAATAATAATAATAATAATTTCGAACATATTACAGTTCTCATCTTTGTGTTTTATTTTAGCCAAGAAGATATTAAATTCCACTCTTACTTTGAATGTCCTTAGGTACGATTAAAGAATCTAGTAGAATTGCCATAGATCAGCATTTCTCAACCTTTTTGAACTTGTGGCACACGAAAGGCGTAACTTGAATTCGCGCAGCACACTCGTTGGTCTTGCACGTTGTTCTCAATTAAAGATAACATGTTTTTATTATGTTTAAGTTTATAATATTATGGTAATTTAATGAGATAAAGCTTTACAATATAAGCATAAGTAACGATTAAAGTCCGGGCGGGGATTTGGCCAAAAATTCATCAAGTTAGTTGTGCCCAAGGTTGTGCTGTTGGTGATAGGTCACCCTGCAGACAGGGAATACGCTTCGAGTGAAAACAAATCATGCATAAGCAAGGACATCCAAGAACAGTCGCAACAGATGCACGTTTGGCAGATTATGGCAGTAAATGTTTCCTCTGATGGCCGGAATATTAATTCAAAGTTGTGTGCAATACATATATAGACGAACATTTAGTTACTACGAATCATAAAAAACACGTTCAATAATATAAACAGAGGAAAGGGAAAGAAATGTGCCTTAAATGCCTAAGGTTAGTTCAGACAGACAATACATTTTATCGTGATCTCTGAAACTTGGTGTTTATCGCCAACATCCCCTTCTGGAAACTGAAGAATCCCTACTTCAAACCTTTTTCGTTTACTCTGTGCATTGTTAATATTAATACCTATTTTATGTATTTTAAAATCATATTATTGGCAAATATATTTTGTTTGTATAATACAGTATAAATGTGCAATATATTCCATGACGCTGTGTCCGTCACTTCACTGGGCAGATTGCAAATAATACCTTGACGTTGTATGTATTACGTGCGCAACAGCAAACAACTCAATCGTCTCCCTTATGTTTAGAGCCTCTCTTTTTTCATTTTTTTTTTTTCAACTTTCGCGAAATGAGTTCTAATTTTCGTGCTTTTTTGCTCTGTATGACTTGTATTGTCGCTTTAATTTCGTGATATTTTTAATTCATGATAAATAACACTGGGGGAACGTTTTCCCGCATTCATTTTTTTTTTTTTTCGAATTTTATGAAATTAGTTTGTTTTCGTTTTCTCTCATTATATGACTTGTATTTTATGTACACATATCAAGTATATTTATTTTTGGTAGTTGTATAGTTCATACCTTTATTAAATGTATTTAATATACCTACATTTTAGAATGAAAGATGTGTACTATGGAAACTACAAAACACTTATGTTACTGTAATTTTATTTTTAGTGGTACTAAGTACTCCAATACATTGAACATACGCATTACAGAATCATTACACCTGTTTACTTTGTAAAAGACAACATAGTACATGTTAGAATATTGCGTTTTGAAACGGTGTCTTTTTTTGTCTCTGTTCGAACTTCACAAAACTTGCACATCAAAATGCTACTTTCTGACACATATAAACCTTCATTTGCAAACTCTTTCACTCTGCTGTCCGTCCCATCTTTACAAATACAGTCTCTTAAGAAGTCATATTTAAAGGAAATAATGAAAAGTCTAAGTGCAAAGCTTATAGTTTTCCTAGAATTCTCCATCTCTTTCTACTTTGCAACCCAGGGCCATCTCTTCACGCTCAGTATGGTCAGGTAAAAAGGGGGTCAATTGCGAAGAATACTAATCTATCCTTGACTATCCAGACCATCACTTCACTATAATGACGGAATAGTCAACTCCCAAGAATGTTAAACAGTCCTTAATCTTCAGTCATTACTTGAATACTTTTGTAATTGAGTTTTACTTTATTCTCTTTTTGTAATTTAACAATCCACAAGGATGAACTTAACAGAAAGTGAGAGCTAATTTTGATATTAAAAATCGCTGGAATTTCGGGTTTTTCGCAAAATATGACAATTTCGCCTCAGTCTGCACTGATCGCTAAAATTCGCTAAAATAATATTGATTTATTGATCAACATCGCATAATTCGGAAAGATAATGGAAAATCGCGTTAATTGTTTGTCGCTTTTATCGTTAATGCGAAAAATAGTGCCGCTATTTATGTTTACGAAACACAGGTAGCGTATAACTCCGTCACTACTAACCTGTTGTGGTGGTAGTAATTGTAGTGATAATAATAATAATAATAATAATAATAATAATAATAATAATAATAATAATAATAATAATAATAATAATAATAATAATAATAATAATAATAATAATAATAATAATAATAATAATAAAAGTTACCGCAAGAAGAAAAATTAATGTGAAACTTAAAACTTTGTTTTCGAAATTTTCTTTATTTGTGGCCGAATAACTGATAATAAGCACACCTTTATATCGTCTTCAGAAGTAATAGTCGTGACCTGTCCATGTTCATTGCAGAAAATTCTGCTTCACTTAAATAGGGTGTAGACAAGGTAAGGCGAACTTTCACAGTGTTCGTAGAAATAGTTGAATATTCTTTTCGAAGAGAAGTACGGGATGATAGCATATCTCGCGTTGAATGCTGGAGTTTTCAAATCTCGGTCACTTATCACTTCTGCCATTTCATTTTCTTCATGGACATTTAATTCTGCTAACTGAAGAACAAGAGCTAAGAGGTCCCTCACCCGTACACAGTAAAGACAAAGTGTCTGAAATTAGTGTAGAGAGATTTGTGTTAATTTTGCAGTACGTTATAAGCTCAAACGTCTCGTAGTTATATTGAATTCTGTCTACCTAAACTGAAAGTGTCTCCCTAAATGAGCAAATGTTTTCACTTGAGCTGAGGATATTTTCGTGTTTTTCTTCTTCTTTTTCCTTCATGATTTTCCTCAGTCATTTATTGTTTGGAATATGTTGGCAAGAAGAGAAACTTTATTGCGCGTGTATATTCACTTTCTTCACAAAGAACGAGTAGCGGATATCTATTTAAGTTCACAAAATTTTAACAATACCTGCGCTACTACGGGACAAACATTTCACTTCTGTGTGAAAAAATCAACAGCTCTGAGTGTATTTAGAATCCATTGCAGAACATAAATCTGAGAATAGTCATGTTTTAGAGTCATTTTATGTAATTAACCATTTTTACTACTTGATTTAATATCTCTGCAAGATCAACAAGTACTTCTCTATGGAGAATACAATGTGTAAAGCCTATTTCTTGGTTCTTTTGCCTTGCTAAAGCCAAACATTCTTTTATAGAACCTGTCAGAGGCCACACCATCAAACAAGATTTTCAAACGAATGCACTGCATCAAAATAGTCACTTACTAAATCAAATATATATTTTCTTTTAGTTGTTTGGGAGAGACCTTTACAAATTAAAACCAGTTCCATCACGCTTCTGTCGCGAATAAATCTGATAAAAGGTGTCAGTTGTGCTTAATTTGTGACGTTCAGCTGCATAAAAATACTCACCCTCATTGAATAAATCTATAGTTTAATATTCAATGTTTGCGTCTTGAATGCGTCTACTAATAGCAGGGGTGATGGATGTGGGCAGGTGTGTTGCATACCCTACCGCTTTGTCCTTTTAACTTACTGGGCACCATTGCTTCATTGCCTTGGAGAACAACTCTTTAAATGTTTACACAATAATTCTAACACAGGGAGTTGTAGAAGAAGCCGAAAATCAAATACCACACGAGCAATTCTGTTTTCGAAAGGCACAGTTATTGCTGCTCTAAAAGAGAAGTTTTATCGGAAAAACTTTCCGTTAATTTATATAACCTTATTTCGCAGAGGTCACATAAACAACTATGTTCACTTAATATACAAAACAATAAACAAAGAAACAAAAACAAAAAAATATGCACTTAATGTGGCTCGATCTAGGTTTAAATCACCACTAGTGATTTGCAGTAATATGCCTTAGCGAGTTGGGCTATATCAAGACGGAAACCAAAACTTGCTGATTAAGCTTACCTTTGTAAGCCTAGGGCACAAGACTGGAGTCGTTTTTACATCTAGTCTGTGTGTGTGTGTGTGTGTAGTGTAGTGTAGTGTAGTGTAGTGTAGTGTAGTGTAGTGTAGTGTAGTGTAGTGTAGTGTAGTGTAGTGTAGTGTAGTGTAGTGTAGTGTAGTGTAGTGTAGTGTAGTGTAGTGTAGTGTAGTGTAGTGTAGTGTAGTGTAGTGTAGTGTAGTGTAGTGTAGTGTAGTGTAGTGTAGTGTAGTGTAGTGTAGTGTAGTGTAGTGTAGTGTAGTGTAGTGTAGTGTAGTGTAGTGTAGTGTAGTGTAGTGTAGTGTAGTGTAGTGTAGTGTAGTGTAGTGTAGTGTAGTGTAGTGTAGTGTAGTGTAGTGTAGTGTAGTGTAGTGTAGTGTAGTGTAGTGTAGTGTAGTGTAGTGTAGTGTAGTGTAGTGTAGTGTAGTGTAGTGTAGTGTAGTGTAGTGTAGTGTAGTGTAGTGTAGTGTAGTGTAGTGTAGTGTAGTGTAGTGTAGTGTAGTGTAGTGTAGTGTAGTGTAGTGTAGTGTAGTGTAGTGTAGTGTAGTGTAGTGTAGTGTAGTGTAGTGTAGTGTAGTGTAGTGTAGTGTAGTGTAGTGTAGTGTAGTGTAGTGTAGTGTAGTGTAGTGTAGTGTAGTGTAGTGTAGTGTAGTGTAGTGTAGTGTAGTGTAGTGTAGTGTAGTGTAGTGTAGTGTAGTGTAGTGTAGTGTAGTGTAGTGTAGTGTAGTGTAGTGTAGTGTAGTGTAGTGTAGTGTAGTGTAGTGTAGTGTAGTGTAGTGTAGTGTAGTGTAGTGTTTAGCTCCCACTTTTACTACATACGGCACCACAGAACGGTGACACTGCTGATACATGGAATGAAGATGGACCACAGGTGGAATGAGAAGGCGGGGGAAACCGGAGAACCCGGAGGAAACCCAGCGCCGCTTTTTCCACCACAAATCCCATATGTGGTTGCCTGGGATCGAACCCGGGTCGTACATCTAGTTGACAACTTAATGGGAACTCAGTAAAAATATTTTCTGCATGTGCACTGAAGTTGAATTTGCAAAGTTTGCCCGTTAATGTAGAAGGATTGCTGAAATATTGCTTTTCAAAACTGCGAGGTGAGCCAATGGCTGCGATACCTCTGACAGCAAGGGAAGCATATGACTAATTTCATTCTTATGTCATCTACACAAGCACGCCTGGGTATTAGTTGACCCTTCGCGCAGGTCTCAGTGAAGTTGGGTATTTACTTTCTTGAAAGATGGTACATTGCTTGATGCTGCCCCTCACTTCCATTCACTCACAGATGGAGATATGTATCTGCAAATAACTGGTGGAAGCAGAAATTCCGTTTTATTTTCATCACTTAACTTTGCTTTTCCTAATCACAAACATATCAATTTTATTTACCATTGCAGCTCACAGCTTATGTGCAAAAACACCACTCGATTAGAACACTGTCAAACTGGTCAATGACATCTATCAACGCGAAAAGTCTTCATACTCTTTCATGCAGCTACTGTGTTTAACAACATACAGTACACAATTACTTGTACAGCAACTCTTAAATGAATCTTTCAAGTTATTTTCATATTGGGGAATGGAGTTTCAACATTAACAACGAAAAAGTAAAATGCTATTACTATAAATGAACTTTTGTCATATCGTGTGTTTTATTGATGATTTGCGTGTGGTATTATGGATTATCTCTTTATTTTAATTTTCTCGCGGCAGACCAGCATTTCATTCACGGCACGTCGGTTGATAAATACAGCCATAGATAATCATTAGAGCCCTGGTTTGAATCCATAATAAAATATGCATGCAAGTGCGCATGAACCAATTTTAAAATATGCACCATTATATGCAAAAACGAAAGAACAAAAATCAAGTAAACGATATTCTGGGGGATAACTAACCTCGCGGTCCAACAGCTCTTTTCGGGCCAAGGCTTAACGCCCGACCGCTGCGTCCCCCACCTCTGCCCACCACAGGCGTCATGGTTGGTATGCAGTATTGGAGGGTGGGATGTGGTCAGCACCCCGGTTCCTCCCGGCCGTTACATCCGGTCTTGACAACCAGGGACCGCTAGTTCTCAATTAGGTCATCTGTTGGCCTAATGAGGCTCAGTGCACCCCGGACCAGGTCTCCCAGCAGGAGAAAATCCCCACGCCGGTACCGGGAATCGAGCACGGGTCTCCCACTTGGTAAACAGCAGCGCTACCATCACACTAAGGACACGACCTTACTTTATTCATAGCTGTTACAGTAGATAAGAAAGGTTGCCCTGGGGTCTTCTTGTGTGAGGCGCCTACGTCTATCAGTGAAAATGTCCTTTCTACATCACATGTCACAGGTGCATGTGAAAAACACCACAGTGAGTTCCTCTTCTGTTACTGTTCTTTCATTACCAGACATTGTTTTGTAATCAGTATTTTATGTAATACCTAAGCTTATCGAATGCAATTTTAGTGATACTGTAAATTTCTGAAAGCAGGACATTTGAAATCTGATCAATCAGAGAAAGTGGATACTCTAAAGAATTGTTTCGAGCCTTCGACTGTGTTATATCAGGTAATTTGAAGACACATCTATGAATATACTGGATCTTTCAATGCCAGTTTCAGGGAAAAAAAAAAAAAAAAAAAAAAAAAAACTTCCTGAGCTATCGCAAATGGTAGCTGCATATTTCACATTTAAGGAATCGATCACTGTTTTGATTTTACTTAAATGTTCCGCGTAGTATGAGACAGCCTCTAATAGGTACCCCAGTGAGTTAAAACTAGTTCAAGAGGTAAAGACAGGGTTGGAAGTAGTTCACAAAACTTTTGCACTCTTAGTGGCACCTTCACAAACATTTTTAAACAGTAGAGACAAGTAAGTCCACTTCTTTGTACTTGGCTGTAATAATTTCAGCGACACGATGTAAACCGTGAACAGCTCATGTAGGGCCAAGTCCTACCGTCCGACCGCAGCAACTTCCACCTCTCCCGCACGGGCGTCATGAGTGGGATGCAGTAATGGAGGGTGGAACGTGATTAGCGCCCAAGTCCCTCTCGGCCGTATAATGCTATCTTCGCACTCGGGAAACGGAGTCGTGATCAGAGAACCGGGGTTACAGTCCCCAGCCTGGTGTGAGGATGAGGAAGATGATATAAAATGAAGGTGACATTGATGAAAGGAAAGGTGATGCTGGAGCAATTGGTGGAATTAATGGCGGGGGAAACAGAAGAACCCAGACACCGCTTCGTCATCTCAAATCCCACATACAGTCTCCTGGAATCGAATCCGGCGTGGATGAGAGGCGAGCAAACTAGCTGCCACTTTAACCATATAGTTTCTTCACCAGCTCATGCTCCCTGGCAGGAATGCAGCCAGCCATTACGTCAGTAAACAATTATAGCTACACAGCGATATCCGAAGCAGGAGTAGAGCTTCTAGTTGCGCTTACGATAGTGGTGCCAACCTTGGAAAGCGTATTCGTGCTAGATTAAAGCAAAGAACTCGCTCAAAATAGTGGAGTTTAAATGTTATTTTCAGTCCATGGAGTATATTTAGCTTGTAAAACGCAAACGATGTTTTCAACTGTTACGTCTTTCTCCTACTGATCATTTTCTACCTTTTCTATATACACCCTGCCAGTCTGTTTCGGTCACAAATGATATACACTCGAGCGTTATATCGTGAAATTCCTGTAGGAATAAGTCGTCTGTTACATTTCTTTAAGTATTCATTTTACCTTGGCCCAAGCTAATTCTGTGGGATTGAGATCACACATGTATTGGGGAAAGCAAACGACAGTGTGACCCAATAAAACCCTCTTTAAGAACCTCTCTAGGTTGGTTTATTTCAATCTATAAAGATCTCTTTTACGCACAGACCTGTCACTCTGAACCCCTTGTTCTGCAACCACAATACCATAATAGATTTCACAGCACTTCTAGGCGGGAGGTTTAGATATCTACTTCTACACTCCTTTTTACTTTCTCTACTGCGTAGAGTAAGTAGTGGAATTATTGTATTCCACCCAAAAATTCGATGTCGAGATTTTACCGAAAATATATGTTTTGAGGCCCCCTGAATCCAAAAAAAATTAGAAAAAGGTCCGTGTGCGTGTGTGTCTGTGGGCAGCATAACTCAAAAACGAAAAGTCGGTTAAAAACCAAAGTTGGTAATGAAGTTTAATGTCTTTCAAGGATGCGACACGAAGATTTTGGAGAAAATTACTGTTGTAGTGTTTAACGCCCGCTTTTACTACTACGGCACCGCAGGCGGTGACACTGATGACACACATGGAATGAAGATGGAGTATCGGTGGAATGAGATGGCGGGGGAAACCGGAGAACCTGGAGAAAACCCGCCCTGACGCCGCTTCGTCCACCACGAATACCACATGCGGGTCCCTCGGATCGAACCCGGGCCGCCTAGGTGGTAGGCGAGCGCGCTAACCGCTCGGCCACGGCGCCGCCTGAGAAAATTACTCCACCCTAAACTACCGTTTACATGGCAAATTTTTCGAAAATTTTGATTTTCTTGAAAATGGCTGTAACGATTTTGATTAAAATGACATGTTTAAAATATTTTTATGACAAATGAAATGCATATTCTGAATTTTCTGGCTATAGCCTATGCAGTCCTGTTTACTCTGGATGACTTTTGAATAACTGTAAACCGTAAAAGATGGACCAAATCTTCGTATACAAAAATGTAGATCTCGCTAAAATATGCAATCTATGTCCAAATGATTTTTTTATAGAGTGAACCATTTCGGAGATATTCCTTGTTATTTGTGTCAGTTTCGGAAAACTTCGTTCTTCTTTTATATGTTAACCGTGCAAAGACAACGGAATCTCAAAGCTTCGCCCTTTATCCCGTTAGGTTTCTTTCAGGGTTGGAAGCGTCGGCGAGCGTCGTGGCAGCAGCTGGCAAGGGGAGCAGATACGCTCTAGAAATCTCGTCCCTCGGATTCAAAAGCGAGCTTACTGGTTTTCGGCTCCCCATGGTATGGTACAAGCCCGAGGGGGAGGGGAACGGGTTTCCGAATCTCGGAATCCCGGACTGAGACAGCCTCTGCCGGGGTACTTCTAACTGGGAAAATGGTGAAGTTGCATAATAGAGCCTTTTTAACTTCGATTTTTATCTATAAATTTAACTTATGCTCGACCATGTCATAACGTAGCGCTTATACGCCATTGTAATGCACCTCATATCCACGTCTTCACGAAGCTACTGACGGGACAGCAAAGGAGCTACGAACGGGCTGCGCGGTGTTTTGCCTGTCCGCATCCTCAGCGTTCGTTGCCGTCTGCCGCTATCACAGAAAGGCGCGGATGAAACCATACATTTTTAGAACTACTTCTAAAGGCTTTACTTACCAACTTTACGAAAGGAGAAGCTGAAACTTGCTGCCGTCGTTGTTCATACATTTTCGGCACCTCTTCAGGAAACTATCCATCGCCCGCTGTAGTTCACGTTGAGAAATGCTGGCAATTTCCTGACGGATATTTTATTTTAATTCTTCCAGGGTGTGTGGGTTTGTCTTGTACACTTTATGTTATAAGTTACCCCAGAGATAGAAATCGCAGGGCGTTAGGTCGGGGGTCCGAGGGGGCCACAAATCTGTACTAATAACTCTGTTCTGAAACACTTCCAAATGTTCTCATCGAAAGATTGCCGTATGAGCTTTGCAGAGTCTTGTTGGAAAAAGGCAAAATCGCGGCTCCCTGTTTGTTAATTCTCTAAAAAGAGGGGCAAAATTGTATTCACGTATGTACGGGCGTCAACTGTTGACTCGAAAATAATTGGTTCTATCACTCAGAACCTAATATTGTTCATGCAGTACCTTTTCATGACGAAAATATTGGTGTGTGGTGTGCCATTAGCGGAGAAAGGTTTCTCAGAACTCCGATAAGCCACTGGGGTAACCTAAAACATAAAGTGTACAATACAAACCCACATACTCTGGAAGAAATAAAAAAAATACCCGCCTAGGAAATTGCCAGCATTTCTCAACGTTAATTACGGCGCGTGATGGATAGTTTCCTAAAGAGGTACCAAAAATGTATGGACAACGACGGTGGCCAATTTCAGCATCTCCTTTCGTAAAATTGGTAAGTAAAGTCCTTAAAAGTAGTTTTTAAAATGTAACGTTTCATCCGCGCATCTCTTTGATAGTGGCAGACGGCAAGGAGCGCCGAGGATACGGGCAGGCAAAACACCGCGCAGCCCGTTCGGAGCTGTTCTGCTGCCATATAGTATCCACCAATCAAAGCTGCAACTAATGGCCTATCCCCTTTAGAACATAGATCGCGCAAAACAATACCCATTATGTGCGGCTCCTCTCATTCCAGAGGATTCTTTTTGGCCGTTTCAAATAGGTTCGTTTTCTAGAACATTCGTCGTGTATTCGCGTTGTATACAACGTGCTGACTAGCGCCCGGCGAACAATTGAGTTGCGCAGAGTAGAGCTCAATTGAATTCAGTGAATAGCGCCGAGTGGAGTTCAGTTGTGATTCAATTAAACATATCAGTTTTGTTTTGTTCTGAGTTTGTGTAACAGTGTAACGTTTTCAGTACACTAGGCGTCTAGGTAATAAATAAAATGTGTTTAGCACCAAGTTTTTTTTTTTTTTTTTTTTTTTTTTTTTTTTTTTTTTTTTTTTTTTTGCGGTGTTCAAACTATAGAATGTGTGACGATTGCCTAGTTACAAATTTGTAAGAAAATTATGTTATAGCTCGCCTCAGCAAACAACTAGGGGAACTCTGATTAAACGTGATATCGATAGCAACTATGATGGATTAATTGAGCAATTCATTGTCATAAGTACACGTCCATAAAATATGTAAACCGGTATCGAGTAAACCTACAGTAGACTGTCCTAGAATTCCTCTAAACATGAGATATGACAGAAAATGCAATAAATTTGGGGGTGATGGATGATGTCCGAACGATCCAAATATATAGGAGTATTTTTAGAGGCAGCGAATGGTCTGAAGTTGCGCAGTGGTTTATGGTCGACTTCGCTTTTGTTGTTACACGAGGGCCACTACGAACATTTTGAGATACACCAAGAATATTTTTTTTTAATTATTCTGATTGTTGCACTTTCTTAAAGTACTCGCCACCACACTGTATACACTTTTGCGTTAATGAAACCACCTCTGGAATCACTCCTGCCACATGTTCTCTTCGATGGCTGCAAGCTCCCCTTCGTAGGTGGTAACAGCATTTTCAGGGGTTGAAAATCTACTTCCACGCATGCAAGTTTTCACCATCATGAACAGAAAGAAGTCACTTGGGGGCAGGTCGGGACCGTATAGTGGATAAATCATAAGTTTGACCTCTGTAGACTCCAGGAACTGTGGAGTGTGTGTTGTTTGTGCGGACATGTCGTGATGGAGGAGGGTCCCTTGCAGTCCCGTGCGTGGCCGTCGTTCTTGAGGCTTTGCCAAAAAAGGACTAGCAAACTGTGGTGTAACAATTAGCGGTAACCGCACTTTGCTCCTCCAGAGGAATGATTGCCACAAGACCAGCATTTAAGAAAAATGACGCCATCATTTTCTTGTGGACACTTTGACAACACTTCACTTTTGTCGATGGATTGTCATCAGAAAAGATCCACGCCGCTGATTGCTGCTTTATCTCCAGATCAATCTAATAAATCCAGGTTTCATCAATCCAGGATGTCGTAAACCCGTCTGGGGTCCCTTCCTTCAGATCTTGTCACCATTTTCTCACACCATTCAACACAGGCGTGTTTTTCTTAGTCACTGCCGTTGGCGGACGCGCGCTTCTCTCCTCATGTTTCAAAGATGTTCGGCCTCGTTTTAATTCCTGAAACCACCGGAAAACTGTGACATGGGAGGGAGTGATGTCCCCAAAAGCCTGTTGCAAATGTTCTAGACTTTGGCATTGGTTTAACTCACTTTTGAGATCGTAGAAAATCGTTGAGCGAAAACGCTCTTTTCCCCAGCTCTGTTGCAGGGATTGACTACCTGCGCGCCGCGGGTTGTTCATTCTTGCGGTGCTGGAATTCGTAGAGTGGGAGAGTCACTAACCGATACCAGTTTACTCACAAAGGATGGGGCTATTCCATCCTGCATTCAATTCCAGTGGATCAACTTTCATTTTCTCCCATCTCAAGACGTTCGTGGTGAGCCTCGAGGGGTGTCAGGTTATTATTTCTCCGACTTCCGTGTAGTAAATATCGTAGAACAGTGTGTGATTAAGTACAGTGCCCGCTCGCTATCAGAGACGTTACTCCCACCATCTATTTGCATGACGTTACTCGCGCAGATCCTAGCAACTTAACAAATGCATGCACATTTAAATGTGGTTAAATTCGAATTAAAATGCTATTTATGTAAACGAATAATTTTTGGAAATGTCAATTTGAATCCTTTGTAAACGCGTTATAGAACACGGCTCTCGGAGTATATTGCAAGAAAAATGAGAACACCAAGTACTGCTAAACTGATTTTGTGTCTCTCAAGCGCTTAGCATAGCGCAAGCGCTACACTTGAGACGCCAGTGCACACACTCACAACAAAACACAACTAATCCGTCGAATCGAATCACCTACTGAACTGCTGAGACACAATTCACAACTGAACCACACCCGGCGCTGTCCACCAAACTCGCATTGCCAACTGTCATCTAAAAGGCTTTGTAACTTTTTATCTGTCCAACTGGGCGCTCAGCAGCATGTATATGCCCCGCATACAAAGTGGAACGTTCTCAAAGAGGAAGCTTCTAGTATCTGCCGAAATGAATTTTCTAGAGCAGTAATTACACAAACTGTGGGGAGATGGTACATAATGAGCTTGTTACGCGGGCTATTGTTCAGTCTAGAGGGCCGATCCGGAAGCCGGCCGGGTGAGTAGTGCTTATCCCTTCGTGACAGGTAATTTAGTTTCGCGGCCGCGGTGTCTGTCTGTCTGTCTGTCTGTGTGTGTGTGTGTGTGTGTGTGTGTGTGTGTGTGTGTTTGTGGACGTTGCCTAATATGTGTAAGACATCGTTTATGATACATGTGTTTATTATGCCCCTACTCCCGAAAGTATTTTTGCAGACACAATTATGTCATATTCCTATCTGTAGTGATCCAGAACCCAATTAATAATCTTTGCTGTTCTTCAGCGAAGTACCAAAAAAAGCCAGGCGCCATGATAGTTTCTTTTGTTGAAACAGGAACACTTTGGCATTACAGCTGTCAAACTCATGTGACACATCTGAGACGGCTCTGGCCTGCACTGACTGCTCGACAACCTTTACCCCCTCCGTCTCCACGGTGAGTCCCGCATGCGTCGGAAAACATTTGAAAGCGGTTGTACTAGTGGAAAAAAGCATGCAAATGCACTAGTTTATAAATTTTAGTCTGGATGTATAACATTACTTTAGTATCCTGGATTCCATATACGGACAGTTGTTTACAATTTAAGGTACCATCTAAGACAGCCCGTACATTATTAAAAACTAGGCCTCCACCAGATGTGATGTTCTATATGGCGATCCTGTGCTCTGGCTACCGCTCTGCAGCGCAACTTCCACTGGAGAAAAATATAAGGGGGGGGGGGGGGGGATGTCTGGAGCATTCTGCCTTTGTTGTTCGACCAAGTAGTGGTGTATGTTAGGAACTCTAGGACTTAGTTTTTAGATGAAAATGACATGTTCTGTTTTGGAATTGGGTCATATAAATATTCTATCGACACCTGTGAATAATTTTGGTCAAACACTTTTCCTGGCCCGCCATTTTTGAAAGTCCAGCGACATGTTTAAGTCACCCCTGCGCTTCATTTTAACCACACTGGTGCTTTTCCCCCCAGCTTTCCATTTTGTATGACATCTGTTCCTTAGATTTCAGTTTTGCTCGGACTTCTATGTACGAGTAAATTTGCACACATAATCTCAAATGTGTTATCTGAAGTTTTAAGTGTGCATTCAATGATTGCCTTATTCGTTGGCTCAAAAAAAAAAAAAAATAATAAAAATAAACACTTTATGCTGAAAAAAAAAAAGGAATTTTAACACTGAAAGCTTCATAAAAACAAAACTATATTTCTGTGCAAGTAATAACATCAATTTCAATCAAATACTTTATTTTCAGTTCACTTAAGACTGCATACCTTTTAATCAAAACATTAAAAGACAATTTAAAAAATTACAGAAGAAAGTGATCATAAAGAATCCCCCTTGGTAATGCTAGGGTTAATGTTCATGATTTGGAAACCCGCGTTTTAAGAAGGGCATTAATTTAACTGAAATCCCAAGAGATAATTCAGGTTTAATATCTAAACAAGTGTTGAAACAATCGGTAGTTTTGAATTTGGTAGATAACCCATATACTTGAATCGGCAGTTTTGACTTTGGCAGAAAGGTCATAGGACTCTCAGCAGATAATACATATACTTGCGGCGAAAAATTTGCTTTGTTTGTTTGTTTCTTTTCTTTCCTTGTTTTTTTTTTTTTTTTTTTTTTTTTTTTTTTTTTTTTTTTTTTATTATCTCAATTGAACAGAAATGTGTGTATTGGCTGCAAACTACACTTCTAGAGCATTTCAAAGATTTTTGTAATTTCGAGTAAATATTCAGATATGATTATAGCTTTGAAAATAATACTAAAATGGTATCTTTCACGTACTTATTTTTCAGCGGATTGCCCTCTTCTTTGTAGAACTTCAACTTTTATATAAAAGTTTGCGGCTGAGGGTAACCGCGCAAAATCTTTGGTTTGAACCCGGGACCTCCCGAATGCGAGTCCTACACGTCTTATATAGTATACAGGCTGTTTCAGAATTCGACCGGAAAATATGGAATACTGCACTGCTTCATTTGTTATTACCGCTGCTGTTAAATGTGACCAAAGAAATCAAACGAATGTTTTGAACAGGGATGTACAACATAAGATACTGTAATGTTGTTAAACACATTAAGATATGTGATCAGAATCCTTCGTAAAGTACATTTAAAAATGGCATTGCCATGACCTGGGACTAATACACCATTGTGTTTACGAACTGAAAGAATGCGCTGTTAACTGGAAAAGAAGTAACCAGTGTGCAAAGCATATCAGGCACACTCTTGCTTAAGCTTTATTTATTCACTTCCAGTAACCGCAGAAGAGTATTTGTTCTTCAGATATACGGAAATAACAGTGAGCATTCCCATTTGTGAACTCTTGATTTTCTTTTGGGAAGCACTAGTGAATTACGAGATAGCAGTGCTATACATTTGCAGAAAGTCAAATATCTATATGTACCTATGAAAGTGTCTCAAGCTGTTTCTCACGGTTGCGTGGAAAGAGTGTGGAACTTTTAGGCCACCATATAGCTTCAGTTCTTATAAATTTAGCTATCATTGTTCTCTTTTTGTAGGTATATACAGCAAAATGTGGAATGCAAAAGTTTATCTAGATTAAAATGAAATATGTAGATAAAAAATAAGCTTTGGTAAAAATAATTTGTATGTTCATTTATAGAACAGAGGATAGAGGTCATGTGAATGTAACACATCAGATTAGTCCTCCGTGGTCATGGGGTAACATGCTAGCGGGTTCAAACCCGACGGAGGGGAATGGATTTTTTCCCTGGTTTCCTTCGGAAGGGAAGTAAAGTCGGTGGTCTCCTGTAAAAGAACTTCAAGCTCGTGTAAAAAGGCCTCTGAGCAAAATTAAAATGTATAGAATGGGACACAGAGAACCGCAGCAGTTAAATAACGTCTATAAATAAAAGCTCAGTTCCAACACATTAGGTTTTTTACGTTTTACACCCCGTACGTATTAGGTAGAGTAAGTATTGCACTCCATCCAAAAATTCGATATCGAGATTTTTAACGGAAATGCATGTCCTGAAGCATCTGATAAAGACATTATTAGCGCGCACGTCTTTAAATAGGATAATTCAAAACACGAGGAGTCATTTAAATAAATTTAGTATTTAATTTCAGTATGTTCCACAGATGCGAGATGAAAATGTTGAAGAAAATCCCCAACCCCAAACTATCCTTTACATTAGAGCCGCCCAAACTTCACATGTGGGGGCCACTAATTAACTTAGGCGATTGGTCACGGCCCATATGCACAGTTTAACATTTGATGAATTTAATATTTTATGGAATGTCAAAATAGGGTTTACTTAATTCTTTTAAGTACGTTTATATTTTACACGGCAAGTGTAAAGGTGAATTTAACTCACCTGATGAGAAGTATAGCCCCACCAATGACGCCTGTAGTGGGCCTAGGTGGGGGACGCAGCGGCTGGGCGGTAAGGCTTGGCTCTTCATGGGCTGTTGTGCCGGGGCTTAGTTTAGCTTAGTAATGAGAAATGTAGAACTGGTATTTTGAACGTAATAAGTAATCGATGTCTGGTTTTTGCTCGGATGTGCTTAGAAACAACACATCTTGGAGCTGTCCATCACTCAAGGTAGCTCTTAATGCTGATTTTTGAGCTTCATTTTTTAAAATGTGTGTTTACATTTGATGTAAACATGGAGAACAAACGTCGGGTTTGTTTCTTCAGCTCTGAGTATGTTTCTTGTGACAGTTATTTGTAGAAAGTGGTAGATATCTAGGGCTGAAGGCTCCGTTCATTCCATCGTCATACTGCAAGTCTTAGCAGTTCAGCTGTTTTGTCAACATCAAAAGTGAAGTGTGCGAAAATATTCCAATTTTACAATATTTGCGAACCTGTTTGTAAACTCTTCAATGTCCTCAATATCATTTGCAAAAGAATTACTGTCAAAGGTATCAAGTGTTGGAAAATGCGCCCAGTTCTGCAATTGAACAGTTTAAATTACAATTGAAACTATATAACTGCACACTATACGCATCACTGATGAGCAGGGCGAGGTATTTCAACGTTTCCAGTCCCACAAGAATATTGGGGCAAGGTCAGGTAGTGACTGTGTTAAGCACGGCTCTCCAGGATGCAAAGCACAGAATAGTATAGTAATTATGAATAGGGGACTTAACCCTGGATTAAATTGCAATTTAAATAAATCTTTAAATTTGTCTTAAGTGCAGTTATAAATTCATGTGCACAATTGCGGAGGAGTTAGATTCAATGTATGTGTCAACATGACACGTAAGGTGTGTTATAAGAGTTTTGTTTTTGAGACACTGAAAATGCACATGGTCATACAGTGCAATAGGTTACAAAATAATATTTATGTATAAATAATTCAGACCGCCTCCGTAGCGCAGTTGGTAGCTTGCCTCTGGCGTGGAGCCGCTGGGAGGTGTGGCACGGGGTTCACTCAGCCTCATAAGTCCCGGGGGGACCAATTGAGGAGCTACCTGATGGAGAAGTAGCGGCTCCAGGTCACGAAGGCCGCATAACTAGCCGGGAGGGCTCAGGACGCTGACCACGTCCCACCCTCCAATACCGCACCCCACCAATGACGCCTGTAGTGGGTAGAGGTGGGGGACGCAGCGCCTGGGTGGCAAGCCTTGGCCCTTCATGGGCTGTTGCGCTAGGGGTTTATAAGTAAGTCAATCTCACATATAGTTCAAGTTTTTATTGTATTTTCCCTTTTACCTATCTCAATGTACATTTAATGGCCACCCTGCATCATACTGTAACCCTGCATAAGATTTCAAATTAGCTGCTCGTCTACAGGTACATGTTTACGTTGTCGCTAACCGATATTTTGTGGGCTACGTCCGTGTGCGTTAAACTTAAAGGGGCAGGTACTGAAATGCCCTGCCATGCTGATGAGTTTGTCCTTACCTTGTAGTGTCAGATTCAAGTCATTTAAATGTTCTGTCATATCAACCAGAATTGCTAAGCAGTACAACCTTGGGCGTCACCTTACAATTCACAGTGTCTTTTCTCTGCGAATTTCCTCTCGCAGAGCAAAAACTTTAGTTAACGTTTGACCACGACTAAGCCACCTTATTTCTGCACGGTATTACGCAACCTTATTCACTATCTATCTGAATAGAAAAGCTTTAAAATTGCGACGAGTTAAGCCTGCGGCTGGTCGTCCTATAGGTCTCACACAGATTGCCTCGGCTGAGATCTTATCTCGTGGGTGTTGAAGAAATAATAACCACAGTTATTATAGTGAAACCTTTTTTTATTCCAGTCCACAGTAAATGCTACTCTTCCTACCATATACCCTTTGTTATTGACTTCGTCACTGACTTTTCCTCGCGGTACTGGACGGCGCTGATACTAATGTTGCAGGGGTGTTGTAATAATGTCGGAGTGTGTTGTAGAGCTCTCGGTGTGTGTTGTAGGACTCGCGGGGTGTATTACAGGACTCCTCTGGGTGTATTACATGACTGACTGGGTGTATCACATGACTGGGCGTATTACGTGACTGGGGTGTATCACAGGACTGGGCTTTTAAAATGCGTGTTCGCCGGTTTTATAACTTTCCCATTTCCCCTGGCTATACCCTTACCTTCTGTCCACGCAGTTTGCAGTGATTGGTGGAAATTCATATTGTACGCGTGGCTCCCGAATTTCCACCTATAGGCATGCCTTGTTGTGGCGGGAGTTCCAGAAGGGGATTCCGCCTCACTGCACATGGCGTCCCTATTAGCCTAACAAAAGGATTTTTCGCCTTTTGTTCAGCATTGTCTGCGTCGTCACCTTAATGATGGTTTTACCCTGAGTTGGAGCAAATTCTAGCTGATACACGCCTCTACCTGCCACACGGAATGATCGGTTGGCGAATATTTTGTTTAAGAATTTGCTTTAGCAATTGATTTGATTTATCCCGCTACAAGCCTTACTTCGGACGAAGTTAATTGATTTGGTGACAGTCTACGTAACCTCACGGAGATAGCTCCCTTTGCGCATAGAGCCTCCCAATGTGTATCCGCTTTGCCCCCATAAATTGCGGCTTTTTTCTTGATTAGCTCCGCCATTCCGAGGTTAATTCCTCCCATACTGGGCGCAATGTGTATAGCAGGCACGGGGAAGAGGGGTGACAGGAATTCAACTGAATATGTACCCTCTCCATTTAACAAATGCAGGCCATCTCTTTTCCGGCTCTTATCTGTTTACGTTATACACACGTATTTACAAACAAGGTAAGTTTCAAGGTGTGCAGTGGCGGAACCGAATAGAAACATTATGTGTTGGTTTTGTGATCACGTTATGTACATTTTCTTTTGACATAGCAAACTAGGGATGGGAATCGAGACAGGTAATTATGCTACTTTTGCACGATAAGAGCGAGGTGCTGGCCCCCAACCGAAACCGGTTTTAGTGCGCGCCCTTTGCTATACCTACTGCGGGTTAACTTGGCTCGAGGATCATAAAAGTGTCAAGTCGTTTCCAACAATAGGTTAGGAGTGAGGGTAGAAAACATGTTTTGCGGTTACAAACGCCGGAAATCAGCCTCTCAATTTGTCTTGTGTTGTGTTCAGTGTCGAACTACTCTTAGTATGTGTGCTTGATTGTATATTATTTGAAATTATAGTTCAACGTTATATTGGTTTGGAGACACGATATTCACTTTTAAATGTATTTCTTCTATTTATAATTGTAATGGAACTACGCTAGTTGTTCACAATCCACCATTGATTGCATGGAAGGGGTAGCACCTCTCCCGCGTTCTCCATAACAAGAGAGTCCGAGGGATGAGTACTTGTTTCTGTTTTCAACATATCTCTTTCTCTTTCTTTAGGCCAGAGGCAAGATAAACCAAACGAGGTCTACCTCTGTCCTGTTTGTAGTGTATTGTTTGCTACGCGGCACGCGTGCCTCAAGGTATAGTAGGCACAGCTCATAGAGATACCCCAAAAAACAACCTTGACATCCCCCCCCCCCCCCCATTATGGTGCATTCTGGTTATATTTGGTGATATTCCACCAGGTTGCATTAGTGCCGCCAACTGTTTGTAACATATAGCCATAGTAAAGCTAGGCCATAGCTGGTGTTATTGCGTCTGTTATGTTGCCACAGAAGTCTGTTTATGAACGCGTTGCAGAGAGGCCAACCGATAGATTTTAAAACAAGATTATGTTTAGATGCCGTATTAATTAATCAATCTGTGAATGTACTGCTCGTTTTTGCGTGATTTTGTCTTGAATTCATTTAGAGTAGTATATGCAGTTGTAGTTACTGTTGTTATGTGTTCGCAACACAGTAGTGCATTAAATATATATTACGATATTTAGCGCTCGGAAGTGATTTTATCCAAAAATGTTATTGCAGAACAAGATTTGCCGAATATTAGTAGGTTCATCAGGTGTTGTGTGGTAAGGATGTTCAAGCTTTATTATCGTTTGAAAGTATGTTACTTTAACCCTGTGATATCTGAGGTTAGAAATGCCTTTATTGTGTACGTTGGCAGGACTGCTTTTTGCGATTCTTTCGTCAGCTGTTTATTGTAATGTCGGCCATTTTGAACTCTTGGGAACTACCGATAAACTGTGTCCACTATAAGATAGCTGTGCCTCACGTAATTTGAAAGCGGTAGTTGTCACATATCTATCAAGCAGGGTTGAACTTGTTGCTTTGTAGATATGTACATTGAAGCATTACATTCACAAATCATACAAACTAAATGCGTGTGTTGTTGCATTTCTCAGGTGGAACAAAGGAAACGATCGCTGGTTAGGGAATATTTTGAGGAATCAGGTTCGTGAACTTATATTTGTAATTTACGTGGAATAGAAATTCTCCGCGAGAGGGGCAATACTTCTGGTATTATACATGTGCACAAATTGCATGCTATTGACATGCACCAATAGACATATCTTATCAAAATCACAACGCTCATTCATGCAATATTAATTTAAATTGGCGTTAAAACTATTCGAGTTTAAAGAATGTAAAATAGAATGCCTGTTTTACAACAGTTATTTTTAACTTTTCAATTCTTCTCAACCACGTCTGAACGTCAACAAGAACTGATTCGGGCTCTTGCAAACATGATGGTTATAGAACTAGAGCCACTTTCAGTTGTTCAACATCCAGGTTTCAGACAATTTGTTCACTTTTAAATCCAGCTTATAATATTCCCAGCCGGAATTCGATCCATAATTTAATTACAGAAATATATGCTGAAACAAAGGAAGAAGTTAAAAGCATATTTCTCTCCATTCCGCACGTCACACGTCAGCAGTCTTTTATTTTTACTACTAGGAACACAAAAGTACTTTTGTTTCCATTCAGATTTGAAGTATCGTTTTAACTTGTTATGCGACGTGATTCCACCACTGACACCATTTGAGGGACAGACCAGTTCTCTGAGGTAGATGGATAACAGCGGGGGCCGTGGCCTGGTAGCTAGCCAGTGTGTGGCAGAGTGGACGGGGTGAAGACTACGACGATGGAAAAATGACACAATGTGTCACTTTTCCCCATCTGTTGTGTATAGTTACACTGCAAAATCTTTCCCATGTAAGTTCCATGCTACCCACAGCTTTTACCTCATGAAATAAGTCGCTACTTTTTGTGGTTCCATGCATAACGAACACCAGTAATTGTGCAATATCCATCACACATAATAGAAGAAATACTCAAGAAATGTCCCCTTCTCAATCAGTTGATGCCTAATGCTAGTTGCTAGTTCTTCCACACGCCTCATTATAGTCTTTCTTGATAGAGAAACAGGTTTGAAAAATTCTGCTTTTTCGGGAAGCAAAAGTTTCAGCAACGATGACGAAACACGTTTTTACGAGTTTTCCTAAGTCGATCGGGTTTGCAGCAATACATTTTAAAACCTCGTAACTTGCATTCGTAGCATTTTTCTTATTTCCGCCGTTAATTAGAAATTGCTGTTGACTGATGATTTGGTTGCAAAGTTCCTTTGCTTTCGAAACACCAGTAAATTTGTCAAACTTGTTAGTGTAACATACAAAAGTAACAAGGCTGCGCAAATGTTTTCCCTCAAAACATAAGGCCAAATAATGCTCCAGGAAAATCGGGCTATTTTTGACATCGTCCAGCAGAGGGTTGTGAAAACAGACGGAGCGTTGTTAAGTTTGCAGGTCCACCCTTCCCGGCCAGCAGTCAGACATCTCTAGGGGTGTAAAAAGATATCAGACAAATTACACTACTACGTTATATTCCTTCACTACTGCTACTACATAGTTATAATGCGATAGTAGCACCATATGTGTCGTATAGAAACCTCTATCAAACTTCAGGCATGTCAGGCACGCCACATGTGGGCCTTAGTCTGGGTGGGCAGCTTTACATGGAAAATGATTTCAAAATTTGTAGTATTCTCAAAAATAGCTCTATTCCTAAAACTCCAAAGTATATATCATTCCGAAGTTTTGATCATAGTGCATCTTATCATTGAGTGATGGTTGGAAGTTTAAATCAACCGGCGAATAAATGAATTTTTTATTCATTTCTGTTTGTGTTTCGAGAACGGTCTAACAAACATGTTCTTTACGAATGACTAGAACGTGCATTTGGCTATAAATACGAAGTTTCAGCCATTTGTGCTCACTGTGCCCCAATTTGGGATCTAGAGAGGTCACACGATTATTGTGCATTTATTTCTAATGTTCATTAAAACATTATAACAAGCAACAATTTGTGTTTTCATAAAATTCACATAATTAAACTAATTATGTGAAACGACACTTCCATGCCAAACTATCAGTTCTCGTTAAATGTATCTACTAAACATAAAAAGTAGCTTCAAGTGGCAGTATTTGAACCACGGAGCGTCACCACTGAAGGTCAACGCTCATACTGTTGCGCTGCGAGGGTAAGTCACTGTACGCACAGCGGTGCAGGACAGTCATTTCGGCCGAAATTGATACGACGCGATGTAGTGGACAGCGTTTACGGCATAGCTACGCTGGGACTGCATAACTTCTCAATCCGCAGGATGAGAGGACTCACCCGGTATAGAGACTGAATTGTCACCTTAAACATTTTCATCAGTAATTATGCAACATTTTGTTCATTGCATCTTTATTAGGCCAAGAAAATCTAGTTTTATTAATTTCTGTTTTCAACAATTACTACTTGTCACTCAGAACTCAGGACAGTTTGCAGGTGATGGATTTGGATGATATTTACATTACGTTAAGAGAAAATAAATGATACTTCTCGTTTATTTTCATTTAAAATACTTCACTATCAACCGCTTGTTGTTGTTGTGTTTAACGCCCGCTTTTACTACTACGGCACCGCAGGCGGTGACACTGATGATGCATGGAATGAAGATGGAGCACCGGTGGAGTGAGATGGTGGGGGAAACCGGAGGACCCGGAGAAAACCCGCCCTGACGCCGCTTCGTCCACCACGAATACCACATGCGGATCCCTGGGATCGAACCCGGGCCACCTAGGTGGTAGGCGAGCGCGCTAACCGCTTGGCCACGGCGCCGCCACTATCAACCGCTTCTCTATTATTAGTTATAATTATACATAAGTTAGTTCAGAAATAGTAAATTTTGCAAATGAGTAGTACTCTTACTGCATTCAAACTGGGAACATTTGAGGACCTAGTTATACTGCAATCAGATAATTAAAATGTTTTAATATTTTAATAATTCATAATATAATAGAAACTTGTTAACAATTAATCTGAGTCAGATATATAAGAAGTGCATATCATAGCCATTGTGTGGTTTAGATTAGTATTATTCTGAATTATCACTGTTTTCATCTTCCAGCATAAAAGTAAACTTATGTTTGCATCATTTTGAGAAAGGTAAAATATGAAATTTCAGATTCCTAAGCATCCTTATTATCATTATGGAAACGAGTATTTCTCCTTTTGCATGTGATAAAAATGTTATATTCCATAATGTTTTGGTAAAATCTTCATATTTATAGAATTTCTGATTTTTTACTTTTAAAATAATTTCTTTTAGCAATGAACTAGGCTTTCCAGATGTTCTATTTGGGCAGTTTTCTGTGAAGCACATTCAGAAAACCCAAGCCACTCTTTCCAACAAGTGAAGTACGGTTGAAAAGAACTTAGTATATCCTCTGCGTGACATCACGTGTGAAATTAAACCCGCTTTGTTCTTGAAGGGTTTTTATTTCCATGAAATGGTACTTTTAGTGGTATATTGTAATCGGTAGGGGCGGGGTTTATACGTAAATAAATTTATTTTTCTTAATATGTGTATGGCCGCGCCGTGTGTCCGAGCGGTTGACTCTCACCAAAGCGACCCGAGTTTGATCCCAGGCGTCCGCATGTGGGATGTGTGGTGGACACACCGGCGCAGGGACCGATTTTCTCCGGGTTCTCCTGTTTCTCCCTTCATCATTCCACCAGTTGCTCCATCATCCTTTCCTTTCCCTCCATTTCTCTTCGCTACTCATTTCGTTCATCCTTTCATCCGCTTGGTCTCTTTCAGGGACGAAGTGTCAGCGGGCGTTCGGGTGCAGCATGTTGGGATGAAATGCTCTGAGTGACTCCGTCCCCTGTCACGGTGGCCGTGCTCCTGATCGTGTCCACACCGAGGCCCTTGAGACTCGGTGGGGGCCCCTGCAGGCGGCGCTCTGCGCGAACCGGCGGGACTGGTGTACTGGCTGGTGTTAGGGAGTTTCTAACTGGGAAAATGTAGGGACCCTGCCCTCTGCTGTGCCTGCTCTCATGTGATCTGGCCGCCCTCTGTCTCCTCTCGCCTCACCCCTCCCTCCCGGGGGCGCCCCTTCGGGACAAAAGATCTCTGAGGTCAAAGTGCCGGTCCCCCTCTGTATCTGTCCTTCTACCTTTTACCTAATATGTATATACCCAAAACAAAGTTTAATATGCCAATTTAGGTACAAGAAGCCTATTTGCAAAATTTTGTTTCATATAAAAATACATTGGATGCAGGATATATTAATAAATATGTTTTATATTTTAATATTTTAGATCATTTCTCTATAAGTACATATATTTTAGCAGTTAACTCATTCTATTTACAACATATAAATTAGTCATAAGAATTCATTAGTCATGCCACATGATATCAGCTGGTTCAGTTGCATGTGCGAGCCGGAGAACTACCCCAAGTTTACAACATGTTTGTTAAACCTGGCTTAGCAGTGATGTAATTTACTGGGCTCAGTATTGTTTGTACCATGTAAGTTACAACCAGATCACTGTAAGCAGCTGGGCACGTTAATTAACAGTTGAATCTCAAATGCCAAAAGTGAAATCAAGTATACATGAAAGTTTGTATCAGTACATACCAGATGGGAAAATACTATTTTGCTAGCCTTGTGTGAAATCTGTGAGTGCAGATCAATGTTCGGAGTTAGTGTAATATTTGTCAGGAATTAAGCAAGTACCAGCTGCATAATGTGCTTCGTCGAGGCAGTTCCTTACAGGAGTATCAACACCATTCTCTTCTTCTGGCATAGCAAAACATTCAGAATGTTATTTAAATCTGTGTAAAGCATTTATTTCAGTTGACATTCCCCTTTATAAGGTAAACAATGCTGAGCTCAGAATGTTCGTTACTAAATATACAAATATAAATCCTTCTAATGAGCCAACACTATGGAAAAATTATCTTCCAAATTGCTATGAGAAAACATTGTCACATAAAGCCATTTGTGAAAAATCTATCCATTGACAAAATTATTGATATTTTTCAGTTTCAGGACACATTTTTAGAATCATTAGCACATAAAGAAATAAATATTTTAAAGATGTTTTGTGCATAAAAATCTGGGCCTTAGTAATCAGGTAGGGACATAGCAAGCAGTAGTTTATTTATTTATTTGTTTATTTATTTATCTTCTAATTTAGGGGTTTCAAAACAACATAACTCTGTAAACTCAATTTAATTTGTTCTGTTTCATTTGATACGTTATTATCAGGTATGGAAAAAATCTACAAATTCTATATTTTTTAAACTAATGGAGTGACTAATCCTCCAAACTATTGAAGTAAAAGATGTTATGGTTTTAAAATTTATAGTTCATAATATTTTGGAACTCTTTTTCTTCATATTTCACCTGTCTCAAATCATGTGTTAAATTAGCTTGATTCAGAATAATGTTTTATTTAGTTAATACTGAGTTTTGTAACTGTTACAGATACTCCCCCCGAGGAACTGGACAATATTTACATCATGCTGGATCCACAGCTTCATCCTGTCACACCAGACAACAGCTGTCAACAGTCTGTTGAAATCTTTGAGCAACATAAGAAAGTAAGCCAAATGTGAACATTACTAGAGTAGCAGCAGGAATGAGTGTTAGCAATAGCTACATCACTAATGTCTTGGTTATTGAAGACAAAACCTGTTGCTCTAACTTGTTTGATAAACTTTTGCATCTATGGTAGCAGTACACTGAAAATTCCATTAAAAATTTCCCTACAAAAGCAGTTTTCACACAAGAAATTTACATAAACCTTCTTTTTTAAATATGAAAGGATACAGGCATTGCGAAAAAAGCTGTAATGAAATATAATAATAATTTTTCTTAGGTTTTCCGATGTAGGCCAAGTCATGTAGGTGTTGGCTGCCAATGTTTTGCAGGTCATATGGCCTGCTTCTTCTTGGGCTAAATGTGAAGAAAAACAGCCCAGGAGGAAGCAGGCCACATGACCTCCGAAACATTGGCAGCCAACACCTATATGATGCTGTCTACACCGGAAAACCCAAGAAAAATAATGAATATTGGCCAAGTATATCAGATATAACAAGTATGATAATTATTGAATTATGGAAAATGAACCAACATTTAATAGTGATATTGCTCTACTTATCAAGTTATTTGCAGTAGATGTTTTCACCTAGCATCCCCATTTTTAGTTGCTAGTCAACTAATCAGTGATTCCCCAGTCTTCTTCCCTGGGTGAGTGTAAGTGTAGCACCATTGGGTATAGATTTGGTAAATTTGGAGATTGTACTGTCTGCTGGAATTTCAAAGTTTATAATTCAATATTCAAAACTTTTAATGTATGTTCCCCTTCATAAGCAAAGTTCTACGAGATTATGTACTGATTTCAGCATCTTATTCATTGCATAACTCCACAGAAATGAATGTAGGAGAAAGAACAGATATCAAAAGTTTTGAGCATCAAAACGACCTTGAAATTATAGCAGAAGATAATTTCACCAACCTCTCACCTGATGACGCTACAGTTACCCAGGGAGAAGAAAAAGAGGCAGAGGAGAAAAAGGAAGAGGAAGATGATCAGGGAATCACTGTTCAGTCAACCAAGAGCAAAAAATGGGAACAATAGGTCAAACCATGTCCTGCCAATAATTTGTTGTAAAAGTTCCATTGATTCAAAATTTAAACATAAATATTTATAAAAATGATTTTAAAGACATGACCACTGTAGCACTTTATAAGTTTTACAGCTGTTGCAGTTAGACTTTTTGTTGTATTCACCAAGAAAAGAGAACTTACTTAAGACATGGTAATGTAGAATTATACCAGAAAGGAAATGTTACATACTAAAATCAGTGAATAACAATTAGAGGGGCTTTAACTCTTCCACAACAGGAAAGAAAGCAACCAGGGGGAGGTAGTAATCAGAATCATATATGTTTCGAAAAATGCAAAAAATATTTTGGGCGGAAAATAAGTATTAATTTTTTATTAATAATACATGCTTCATGGCCATAAATGGTACTAGAATTTGATTTAAGGTAACTTTTTTTAATTAACGTCCTCCAACATTGCGTCATATCGGACGAAATTAAGGTAACTAAGAAAATTTGAATTTGAACTCCCATATTTTCCATGGCTAATGCATTCTTCCATAGATTCTGTGAATCATAAAATGACACGAATGGCATGTTTACTGAAATCCATTTTTCTCAAAATCATTTAGCATTTACTATTAGGTTAAATAAAATCTTAATTAGATAAACAAGAAGATATAAGAAATGAAGAAAAATGTTCACTAAAGCTTCCTTATTGAACAAAACTTAGGAATCCTCTTAATTATAGACATCTTTGTGATCAAAACAATAACAACAAGCTACATGAAGTGGATGAGAGCTGCTAAATGTAACATGTTAAGGCATTACATAACTGAAGATTAGAATTATAAAAATTCACCAGAGTGCAAGTTCTACAGAATGTAGTGGAAATTAGATTCCAAACTTTAAACTTTTGAAACAAGACACCACTATGAACATGTTTTGTCTCTGTGACATTTTCATTTGTCTTTAAGTCCATTATTACAGTAATAAAATTGCATTACTATAGCCTGTCTCACCCTTAGATGACAGTACATGTTAAATGGGGCACAATGTTGCAACATGCATATATATGCATGTATGTATATGTATGCCTCGAAGTTTGTCGCTCAGCTGCGATTTGTGATTGACACAAGTGAAACTGAAGAAAGCATTATATTCTTTATTCTTTTCCCTCTGACGTTTTACACCCTGCTTCAAATGTGATTTTGTTCCCGGGACAGTAAATAATATGACGCTAAGTAGCATCAGTAATACATTAACAGTATTAACGCATTAAACAAAGTAATTATGACCATAGTTTCAATAAGTAAACCTGTTAAACCTTTGTACATTATACTAATGCATCAAACGGAGCAATAATGATCATACTTTCAATAAGTAAATCTGTTAAACTGCTATATATTATACTAACGCATCAAACAGAGCATTAATGATCATACTTTCAATAAGTACACCTGTTAAATCTCTATATATTATGTATAAACCCGATGAGGAAGTTATGTTACATACAGCACCCTACACAACAGTATCTAAAGGATGAACAATTCGCTGCACTCTGCTTTTGCACTATTCAATCATATTGTGTTAACCCAGCATTTTTTTGTTTTCCTGTCCTTTTGCTTTCTTTTTGATGGCATTCTTAGAGGTCCTTTCATTATATCTTTTTTGATCCTTTAGACAACTGCTTCTGAAAACCCGATAGCCTTAGCTGTTTCTTTTACTGTCTTACTAACACTCATTTTACTTGAAAAATAATCTAATACATTCATAATTATTTGTTGTTCCTTTCTTCTTAATTTACCAATAGATCGTCTCTTCCTAGCTTCTACCGTCCAATATGACATTACATGGAGGACATTAATTTTAAAAAAATCCCCTTCCATATTTATGGAAAATGTTAAATAAACACAATAACACTTCACAAAAAAAAATATTTTGTTGTTTAACGACGCTGTCAATTGCTAGGATCACATCAACGTCGCCGGTGTGCCTGAATTTTGTCCCGCAGGAGTTCTTTTACACACCAGTAAATCTACTGACATGAAGCTGTCGTTTTTAAGCACACTTTGATTAAGATTGTCACTTCTGTCAGTGGTAAAGGGAGGGAACCTGATTGCAACTACACCCTGCAAAATATTTTATCTTCTTAAGAGAACCTCAAATGCTCATCCTGTCTGTCTCTCCATGTATGAAATGCAGACATTTATTCCCATTTCATCTCATGTAGAAAAGAAACATTTCTCAGTGTTCATGAGCATAGCTTCCTGTTTGATCTTGTGAAATAAACATTGCAGATATTGCACACCCATTTTAATAAAGAAATCAGCAGTAAATATGTTTTGAGTACTTGCTGAATATCATCTTTTGTTTTATTTTTGTTTTGGTTAAATTTTGATTATTTTCTTAAAATAAAATAATTAGAATTTTGAATCACAAAAATAAAGTTGGAAAAAATTCTGTTGCAATTTTGTATATTTTAATTAAACAGCTACTACTACTACTACTACTACTACTTCTTCTGCTTCTTGTTGTTGTTGTTGTTGTTGTTCTCCTACTCCTCCTCCCCTACAAGCATTAGGTCCTCAGGACCGTTTACAAGGCTAACGGAACCCTATTTTAATCAAATTCCACGTCTAGATGTAGCAAATTAATTTCACTGATGATACTTGGATGAGCATAGCAGCTATCAATCTGTGTAAGATTTAATGCTATTAATAAAATGTATCTCAATTAAAATTCTTGTAATTGATATTGAACAAAATAAAAGGCTAATAATTAAATATTGATATATACATATCAATATTTTGAATGGTGTTTATCCTTAAATATATGGCACCATGTGTTCAGTAAGTAGACATACATAGGTGTGCAACTTTGTGTCTGCTCCACGTTCAAGAGGTTGCGAGTTCGAATCTCGCTTAGGTTAAGTTATTCGGATAAGGTTTTTTTTCCAAGGTTTTCCCTTATCCTGAGATGACAAATGTCAGGTAACTTAAAGCTCTATGGATCTCAGGCTCATTTGAGCATCATTTCACCCATTTCATTCATTCACCATCCAATATAACATTACGTTGGAGGACGTTAACAACAAAAACAAAGAAACAAAAAAAATGCAATTCTATGCATACATGCAAAGAAAACAACCTAATGCTTTTATACCATGAGCGCTTTTTACTTTACTACTTTTTCTAGGGAAAATTACTGTTTAAAGGCTCTCTTTATCCAGAAAGTACTCACATTCTCCCCCCTCCTTCTTTCTATCTAATACATCTGGACTAATAAGAGCAGGTGTTCCTTTTTTTTTTCCAGCCCTTTTCACTTTTTTTATGCTAAAATCACAAAATTTAATTATTTTCATCATTTTGCATGTGTCATTAAGTCAGTACCTGTATATGATCTTGCCACACCATTACTCTTTCTACAATTTAAGAAATAAACTTGAAATTTAGAAGCTATAAAATGAAGCAACTCAAGCTAAATTATATTGCCAATTTTAAATTGTTCATTTTTATGTACCAATATTGGAGAATGTATAGTACAGCTTTTACTACTTATTTTTCAATACCTTAAAGGTTTTTAGCTCTTATTCTGAATCTGCATTGTATGACAATTTATTAATTTATTTTAGAACAATACATTGTTTATACACCACTTATTCAGGTCAGACAATATAAGATACAATACAGTATTTGATTAGAATGATAAATTCATTAATAAAGGTATACTTGTCTCATACAGGTCAGCAATTCAATCTACAATAGAATATTAAATGGTGATTGTATTAATACATTTATGATAAACAGCATAAAGCATAATGTGCAAGGTATATAAGATATATCCTTAAGTTTTGTTAGAGATTCATCAATACTGTAAAATGTGGCATGTATCACATAGCTATTCAGAAGCTGTTCTAAATTGATTCAATGTTTTACATGACTATATATACTGGTAATACATCATGCAATTTTATTTCAAGGTAGCTAGGCATCTTTCTTCTGGCTGAAATCCAATGATGAACTTAGGGGGTGGCCCAGGGAGAAAGCCCCCCCCCCCCCCCCCCCGGAATTAAAAAGTCACCCCAAGAAGTTTATATCTATTTGCAAGTGTATATATCATTAACGTATCCCCCCCAGAGAAAAGTGGCTGTATTCATCACTGGAAATGTGTGTTGACAAAGTGCAATGTTACATTTCACACACACACACACGCACGCACGCACAGACACAGACACACACACACACACACACACACACACACACACACAGAGAATAGACATAGCTAACAGAAATGATTCAAAGTTATATTAAAATAAAATTTAGAATAATTTGATAATCACTAGAGTAAAAATTTCCTGCTTGTATCTTAGCATTTGCAATACAAAATAAATGTGAATTTTCAACTTCTTAAGGAAATTTTAGCTCAAAGTAAGCATTATGAAACACAATTCAGGTCTGTAATAACCACAAGTTCACAATAGAACGAGTCTGAACGTCTGTCACAGTTCTGCAAGCACATTAAATTTTGAAGGTTCATTGCTAATGTATTGGATTCATGTTACAACTGCCTGAGAAGATTCTGTTTTCTTCTGACAATCTCAGCCTTTCTCAAACGTGTGGGCATAAAGTTTGTCTTTCCAACCTGATGATTCTGGTTAAAATCACAGTTGGGTATAGTTGAACATATGTTTTTAAGCCCCCCCCCCCCCCTACATAGTTAGGGACACTGTACCTGCCTCATATTCCAGAAGTTCTGAGTTTGAATCTCAGCTGGGGTGACAACTGGATACAGTGTGAATACATACAACTGGATACAGCTTTATCCCTTGTCCTAAGAAGATGAAATTTGATTAACTTTCACTTTCTATGAGCTCAAGCTCATTGGAGCATTATTTCACTCATTCATTGCAGGAATCTTAATCATAAACAGACAAAAATAAAGGACTTTTAGCTCCAAAATATACAAAAACTCAAGCACCTGTGCCAAATAGTTAGGTTACAAATGAGAGGGATTTCTTTCTTATTATTTTTATTGGCAATTCCAGTCATACCTGTTCCACAAAAAATGCTAGAAATAAATGTACCAGAGCAACAGTAAAGTGCTCTACAGTTATTTACACAAACGTAGATACATTTGCTCCTTCTTTCGTCTTTATCTGATTAGCCTTCACGTATGGAGGACTTATAAGTCAAGTACCTAGGATCAGATGCCTGTCAGGGAGCAGACAAACCTGTGGACTGGACAGAGTGAAGACCTGGAAGTGGATGGTCAACTCAGCACCAGGTATGAGAGTGAGGAAGAGGATGATATGAAATGCAGGCAAAATGGATGATTGGAAAGGTGGTGATGGAGCAGTTGGTGGAATGAGTGGCGGGGGAAACTGGAGAACCCAGAGAAAGCCTGTCCAGACACTGCTTCGTCCACCACAAATACCACATGCTGGTCCCTGGGATCGAACCCGGGCCACATAGATGATAGACAAATGGTCTGTTTGGCCATAGCTCGCCATGATACACTTGGTCCACTTACTTTAATTGCCTTATTATGCTTTTTCCATACCAAGCTGAGATTCTTTGTACCAGTATTGGAAGATAATGCACCAATATTGTCTATATGCTCATCATTACAGCTTCCTAACTCACTCTGTCTTATTAGTAGTAACTCTTATGTATTAGTTTATCTGATGCTGATGACTATATTATATCTTTGCCTCTTACATGTAAGTTACATGAGCTCAGTATCATCATCCAGTCTGATTGAATCGAACATTTCTATTGGATGTTTCTGTCTATTGAGAAGTTGAGAAAGAGAGATGGTTCCAAGTTGTTGTATCATATAACCTGTGAAACTGTTGAGTTGTAATGCGGTGTACTCTCCAAAATCAGTGTTATGGTTGGAACCTGTTACAGAAGTATTCAAATGACTGTGTAATTGCAAAGTTTAGAACTTCTGTACTGGAACTTCTTACTGCAAGATAAATAAAATACCAGATTATATAGAAAAGTCCAGTTACAGTTTACAAAACTCCCTGTCGTGTGCATGTAAGTTTTAATGATTTACATGTATTTCAATGGAAAAGTATGTATGTCTGTGCATCTAGAAGAGTCTTAAGTGTCTATACAGACAATATTGGCATATTTTTATGAATATTGCAGTTCCTTCTCAAACTTCTTTTGAGGGTGCATTTTAATTTCTGTATTAAATTAACTGAGCTTAATCTAAACCTTTTGCAGCTTGCTCAAGAATACCTCAAAGTACAGACTGAAATTGCGTACCTTACACGATATATGGACCAACTAGCTGAGCGACTAAGTGAAGCAGAAGGCCTGAGTCAGCTGGACCAGCAGGATACAGAACGCCACCAAGAGGAGCTAAGAAAATTAGAAAATGAAAAAGTAAGTAATAACATACTAATAAATGAAATGTTGCTGAGTCAACTCTTTTGACAATTTAGTTCCACATAATTTTCATGGTTGGACATGCTTCAAAGACTATTGTCTTCGGCAGCTGCATATCAATTGTTGTCCGTAGAGGAAGTTAACTACTGCAGTCATTTGGCTGCGTGGTGGAGAATTTTATTGTATGATCAACTGACAAATTTCAAAATTCACAACATTATGAATGTTTTTTATGACAGGGATTTTCTCACATATTGTCAGTATATATGGTTGTTTTTGCATATTTTTACAATTGTATTTCCTGTCTTATGTTGTGGTGAGCTATTGTTGATTTGTCCGTCTTTGATGTTCATTTATTTTGGTTTAAAGGTACCCTTTTGTTTTCCCAGTGTATGTTTGTTGGCAGTCTTTACAGGTGATCTGATTTACCCCTTATTTGTTTATATCCAGTATAGTGCACTTTAAGAAAGATTCAGGTTATGTCTGAGGCTAAATTGATTTAGTTTTGCCAGCTCTCATGGTTTCCCATGAAATGTATGAGAGCAGAGGCCTTTTCATGACTTTATGGCATTGAAGGTGTCTTTACTATTTTTTGGGAAGATTCAGAGTGTTACAAATTTTCGCCATGGACTTGAGAAAGCATTAAATTCTATTGCATTATATTGTAACTTGTTGATAATAATGTATGACCTTTGGCAAATATTGTGCACTAATTGTTATTACACACTGCTGTGATATGATCTGTGTATGCATCCATCATGCTCATACCCCACCCACCCACCCAACCTCAGTGGACTGCAACAAAATGCATAATGTGCTGAGCTTGTTTTGCGAGACTTAAAAGTTTATTTGTGCCACTAGTGATAAGCAGCAGTAACAGCGTGTGAACAATAAATAATTAATTATGCGAATTTAAATTCAACTGCCTCATAAGTTTTTTATCTTATTCACATTCTATGGCTGTGTGACATGAGTTACTCAGTTTTTGTTACTTTTTTTTTTTTTTAATACTTTATGGTATGGAGTGTAAAATAAGGACTAGAATTCTGTTTATAGCCAAAGAAGCTGTGTTCTTTGCTACTGTTTAATAAATGTTTATCTCTAGTACTATGAAAAATTTCTGTATGGTTAACAGAAAGAAGTATTACTACCAGGCCATTAAGGATTGTTATAAAACAAAATTCCATTTTTCAAGGTTCATGGCCAATGTTAATACTAGGTAAACAGATTCGCAGGCTTGTAAGGTGTGGTGTATTGGGCTCCTCCTGCTGCTTCCCAGACATTTCTTCTATTTAGACAAAACACCTGGGAAGAAGGAGCCCAGTAGACCATGCCCTATAACCACAGGACTTTGTTTAGCTAGTATAAAATTTCCTTTTATTTTAAAATCAAAAGGGAGCAAAATTTGCATTAGGATCACTTCATTGAAAATAGAGGAAGATGTTAGGGTTAAGAAGTGGAAACCTCCAGGAGAAAGGGACAGGCACGGCTCCTCAGGGTAGGCATTGCCTGCCCTACCATAATACATCAACAAATAATGTTAGCTATGATTCTGCATTTTATCATTTGAACCGTCATTTTTCCCAAATTGTAGTTCAAGGAAAGTTTTCTCGGTTATAATGACCAGCGCATGGTCAAATCCTAGAATCTCAATTCCGATTCATCAAAACTGCACTGCGTGTTTGAAATGCACAGCAGAAATGATACGCATGGAACCTGGGTAGTAAAGAGCCGGTTCGCCCCCTTTCCTCAGTACGAGGCCCTTGAACATGGATAAGGAAACTGTATACGCACTTCGAGCATGCATACATGCGTCTGCCAGCACTCAGAACACTTGCCGGCTCAAATCTGAATTTACCTTTTGCCTGTAAGTACTTGCAGATTAGGGGGTTGTGTTTGTATTTTACTGTGTGTATAATACCAGTATAACCGACTTAATTAGTGAACTATTACAAAGTCCGTTGTCGTGGCGCACTGACAATGAAAAGAGGAGTGTTTTAGCTATTTAACACAATGCTACAGTCAGACAATTTTTCAATTTCTTCATTCATTTTAGTTTTGGTGGTAATTTGTCCGTAAGTCACACTCATTCACTCTCCATTTATTAAACAATATATTGTTTGCATTATCCGCAATGACTTCGGCCCTTTTATTTCGGATAAATGAAGTTCTGCTGTATTGTTATTATTATTATTATTATTATTATTATTATTATTATTATTATTATTATTATTATTATTATTATTTATTTATTTATTAATTTATTATCATTATCACTGTTGTTGTTACACTAGTCTACCCTAAAATTTTGACTGGGAGCCGCCACTGGAAAGGGATGAGGCAAGAGAATATGAAGGGTGGTGCAGCAGGACCTCTGTTGTTTCCAGAGAGCATCCCTGGACACCCCTTCAATGCCCTCCTGCCCTACCAGAAAGAATGGACAGACGGGGTTGGGTAGAAGGTTCCATGTGGAGAAAGAACTGGTTTCTTCTTAAAGCATATCTGCCACATACACCACAGACCATTGTACCAAGCCCTGCAAACATTGCAAGGAATTGATTTGCAAGGAAACAAGGGACAGAAAATGGGTGGTACTATAAAATATCCAACCCAGCGTTCACCCCCCCCCCCCCCCCCCCCAAAAAATGGGAAAAGAAACAACAAACACACACACATACAAAATCATGGTCACCAGTTCAATAGAAATCAAACACAGGGCTTTCCAAATGTTAGCCTCAGATGATACCACCTAAGCCATATCACTTGGCATGAGAGTTAATAAATGAGCAAAAGTAGCTTGTATTCACGAGTCAAGTAGAAATTAGTCATTAATTAGCATCAGTTATGTTGGCAAATTTAACTATTCCTCACATAATGCTGAATGTAAATGCCAGTATTGTGAAAAAGAATAGAACTGACACCAGGTCACTGATGTCAAAATGATATTGGAATTAATTTCCTAGTTTAAGTGCAACAGCATTACCGTGTACCTTGGCAGAGTGACACTCTCTAAAAAGAGCTAATCAATTTCTAAATTGAAGTGCAACCGAACTACCGTGTACCACACCAGAGTTTCAGCCGACACTCTCTGAAAAGAGCTAATAAAGCTGCAGTAGAAAGCCTAAAAGGTTCAGCATCTACTGCAGGAGTCATAAAAATAACTCTTATGTGCCATGATGTAGGATGTTATCAGTGAACGGCACCTCCATGTTAATAGTTTAGCTAGTTTTGTGAGCAGTGCTGTCTTAATGAACTTGATGTCCACAATCTACAGCTTGTGTGTATACTACAGTTGTCTTCTCCCTGCAAAAGGTTAGTGAATATGTTTTATTATTTCATTGTTGTGGCTTATGTTTCATGGCATTTTTGGATATTTGTTGCACTGAACATTTTACACATTCAAAATGTCGTATCATTGCAAGAAAACGTTTTACTGGTTTCAATTTTGGGAAGTTGGCATGTTAATTAAAAGGTGTCAGTTTCATGTTGTGTTCTTGGAAAAGCTTAATGAACTTACTGTAAGTGTGTGTTTGGACAGTGTATCTTTGTTGTGAATTGCTTTGATGGTTAATTAATGTCCTTTAACTGGGTAGGTCATATTGGATAGTGAATGAATGAAATGGTTGAATATGCGTAAATCGGTCCAGGCTGTCTAAAGGGTAGAGTTACATGACATTGGTCTTTCCAGTATAAGGGAAAACCCCAGAAAAAAACCTTATCCAGGTTACACATCCTAACCAAGATTCAAACTTGGGATCTCTTGAATGGAGGCTGAAATGTTACCTCCACACCACAAAGGTGGAGTTTTTTTGCAAGTTGTCTCCATTATTGAGTGTCTTCATAGAACTTTATGGAAATGAAAGTGTTTCTACAGCTTTGTGCGAAGAATTAAAGTATTACAGATTTGCATCATGTACAGGACAAAGTATTAAGTTGCTCTATATTGTAATTTGTTGATGATGATGATGATGATGATGATGATGATGATGATAATAATAATAATAATAATAATAATAATAATAATAATAATAATAATAATAATAATAATAATAATAGTAGTAGTAGTAATAATAATAGTAGTAATAATAATAGTAGTAATAATAATAGTAATAATAATAATAATAATAATAATAATAATAATAATAATAATAATAATAATAATAATCTAAGACATCTCACTAACTTAAGATTATAGCCAAATGTACCACATTAATTGGTAACAGTGCTACGATTGACCAAATCTTATCTATGTATCTATTGTTCATCACCATCATTGTCCTCTACTACCCCTTCACTGGACTGCAATAAAATGTAATGTGTGCTGACTTTGTTTTACGGGATTTATTATTTGATTGTTTAACTAGTGACCTCTAGTGATTACCAGCAATAACCAATGAGTAGTATATATCCACAGATATTCATTGACAATGTGAGTTGTAAAGTAAACTCTCTCGTATAAATCGTTTATCTTATTTTTGTTCTGTGGCAGCAGGATTAAGTTTTACATTTTTGTGAATTCTCTTTAATGTTCATATACTGGGTGAGTCTTCTCATCCTGTGGATTGAGAAGTTACGCATTTCCGGCATTTTACAGGCTATGCCATAAACACTGTCCACTGAATTGCATCGTATCAATTTCGGCCTAAATGACTGGTTTGCATCGCTGTCCATGAAGCAGCTTCCTCTCGTAGTGCAACAGTGTGTGCGTTGGCTATCAGTGCTGAAGGTAGCAGGTTCAAATACTGCCACTTGAAAGTACCTTTAATGTTTAGTAAATTTAACGAGAACTAGAGAAATGTCTTTTTTTTTAATTAGATTAACAATGTGAATTTCATGAAAGCACATACTGTTACTTGTTAGAATATGCTTTAATGAACATCATAAATAAATGCATAATAAGAAAGCCAATAACTGTAAGAGTTTAGAAAATGCAGGATGTACATACAAGCCAGGTAACGTTTGCAAGTCCATATTATGATCATAGTGAACTTCTCTGGTTCCCAAAGTAGTGCATTTAAGTGACTATGACATCATGCCGGATCATCACACAGATAAACCTTTACAATTTACCCATTTCCTCCATGTGGTTGTAGTAGCTGTTCGAACTGTTCTCTATTTGAAAACATTGTGCCATAGTGAGCACGTACACCTGGAACTTCGTACTTATAGAGGCAAATCCACTTACTATTGCATTCGGAAAGAGCACATGATTTGCTAGAACATTCTTGAGACAAATAAAAATGAATAAAAACTTCATTTATTTGCAGGCATTATTTGAACTGCCAACCCTCACCATGATTTTGCAGCATGTTAACCATTGCGCTACTAGAATACGTTAACAATGAGCACCTTCGTAGCACTAATCAGTTGGCTGGTGAATTGGTGTCAGCACCTGCATTTCGCATCATCTGTAAAATGCCTAGTTATCAATCTGCAGGATGACAAGACTCACGTGGTATATATATGTTATGTGACGTAAAATATGCACTTGAAGTTTGTGTATCGCTAGGAAATGGTGTTCTTTGCCATTTCATTTATATTTTTACCTGTGGTACCAGGAAGAATTTCAGCATATGCGACAGAAAGAGGCATTACTACCAGATCTTAAAAGGATTCTTGTAAAAATGAATTTCCTTTTATTGTAAAATCACTTAAATGTGTAAAAGTTGCATTCTGATCACTTCATTGGAAGCTGGGGAAGATGTTAGGGTTAAGAATTTGAAACTCTGGGAAGAAGGGATGAGGTGAGAGATTACCAAGGGTGGTGCAGTGATGTCCTTACCATTGCCAGATATACATAACATCCCTGGATGCCCCTTCAGTGTCCATTCCCTTTCTCTCCTTAAAGCCATCCACTACATACACCACATATTGCCAACTATCACTCTAGACCCTGCAACCCTGAAAGAATTGAAAATTATATAGAAATGGATGACAGGAAAAATGTGGCAGTATAAAATCCACCCCAGCATTTGCCAATTAACCTGGAAAAGGCATGAAAAACCACAAAGTCAGGGTGGATGGTCCCAGAGGAATCGAATCTGGAAGTTCCCAAATATGAGTTTCAGATGCTACATCTCTGTGGGAAAGATAATAAACAGGCAAGATAAGTATTTGGGACTCACATGGAATGTTAAAATATAATAAAAATAGCATCAATTATGTTGACAATTAGAACTATTCCTCACAATAATGCTGCATGTGAATATGTTTCAAGTCTTGTGAGAAACTATAGAACAGACTTCAGGTTGCCGATGTCAGGTTCTCATTCCAAGACATTGGAATCAATTGCTCAATTATTATGTATGCTATGAACAGAGTTTCTGACAAGAGCCAAAAACTACAGCAGAAAACCTAAACGCTCTCCTCTACTGCCGCAGCCGTAAACATAATTTCATGTGCCATAATGTAGAATGTTATCTGTAAACACCTCCAGATTTTTAGTTGTTACTTTTGTGAACAGTGTTGTCTCAATGAACTTGATGTCCACAATCTGCAGCATGTATATGTACTAGTTGTCTTCTGCTTGAAAAAGTTTAGTAAATATGCATTATTGTTATTATTTCAGTGTTGTGGTGTATATTACATGTAATTCTTTTTACATTTATTGCACTAAACATTTTACGCATTCTAAATTAAATGTGCACATCTCAAAATCTGTACTTCAGTGGCTGATCAGGATGTCTTTGAAAAACATTGGAGTACAAGAGGACAAATGACTATTGTCATACGTCCGGCATTAGAAAACAACAACAAAATATTAAATGCTCAAAATTCTACACTTTACTGGCAAGGAAAAGTTTTATTGCTTTGAATTTCAAGAAGTTTGAAAGTATATGTATGCAAGGAAGTGTCAACATTTCCAGCTTTTGAAACAGGTGTTCTGTTATTAGTGCTACAACTTTCTTATATAGTATAAACATTGTTTACTTTTAACAGAATTTACCCAGAATAATATACTACAATTCATTATTGAGCAAAGATAAGCTCAGTAAATCATTATTAATGCAGAGCTTGATAAAAAATAATACGTTGATTTAAACATATATTATATTGCCTACATTAGTGTCTGGATAGTACACTTCATGAACTTTTCAGTATAGATGCATGTGAGGAAAAGCAGTGTGTCAACAATATGAATGATATGCACAAACTTAACTTACTGTGGTAAAACTGTATATGCTTTTATATTTCAGAAAAGTTTGCTGGCACTACACCGGAACTTAAAGCAGCAGTTGGAAATAATCAAACGTGAACCCACAAACAATGTCAGTGATGATGGATGGGTGGTGTTACCTAATCAAGAGCCCTCTCATGTACCTTAACCTGTTGCAATCCATCTAACATATTGTGCCAGTGGCTAAGAAGAGATACTTACTGTGGCAACCAGTGAGTTTTATTCACATTACGATGGAGAATGCAGAAGCCATTCATTCAGGATATGAATAATGCTACATGCAATAAAGAAGAGGAAAAATACAAATGTATTTGTATCAGCAATGTTTTATCCTGGAAAAATCCTCTTACATGTGTTCACATTATTTACAGTGATCTCTGCAAATATTTCTAAGAGCAGCATCATCTTACTCTGTCAAATATTTTAACCAAATATGGCTAATCAAAATCTAATGTAAACCAAAGAACTATACAAAGTTATTTGGTTCATTATTGTACATTATTGTTATTTTTTTCAGAGTTCTTTGGTTTTGGCTATTTTGTAAGTACATGGATGAAAAACTTTGCTAATAACAACAAAAACCTTTAATGGTTTTACCATAGATAAAATTGCAAGGTATCACAACATTTTTCAGTATTAAACATTCCACATTATTCTGCTATGACTCATTAGGTTTGGAAGTATGCCCTTCGAAATAATTTATGTATTTAATCTCTAATAATTGCAAAGTGTAAATTAGAAATGTTTTAATTTTGTTGCTCTGTTGTTACTGGAAACACAGTTAATAACTCTGAGGGTGTACACAAAAGTGTTACTGTCGCGCTGAGTGTGTGTTATGTGGCAAGTGCTGTGTTGCAATGGTTTCAAGTTCACAAACTCCACCTCAGTCTTGTGCAAATTTTAACCCTTTAAGCACGATGGTAATGCTGAGTTATGTAATTGCCGGTTTGTGATAGGAGCAAAATAAATAAATTGACATGTTTCTTTTGTACTTATTTGTTTTTTCCTTAATTTCTTTCGTTTTCAGGTATGAAATCAAATCTTAAAATACTATACTTTTGGGCACCTTTACCTTGTGCTAATCATTTTCTGAAGTTTTACAATACATCCATTAGCATTAGCATAGCAGAAATATATACAGGAAGGTGGGTATCCGTTACATACTGTGAATCAATAGGGTAGCCCTTATCTAAGTTTCCAAACCTTTAAAAGTTGCTGAACCTGCTATTATTGCAATCCAACTGCTAATGCTTTAACCATATCTGTATTTCTTGCTTTCAAACCCCTTAGCAAGCATAGAGACGAAGTATGTGTTTATTTATAAAGATAGACTAAGACTGTAGGAACAAATATCCAGGCTTCAGGGGGATTTCTGAGTGAATAAAAAGTGTACAGAAGTGATGCAACACTTTTAAGTGAAGTTGTATGTGTTATGTTTTATGGTGTTTATATGTAGGCTTCATGAAGATATTTATTAAATAGGTTCAGATTAGGACCAGATTGTGAACTGTAAGCTTCCTTCAAATAAATAAGTTTTCAGTATTTGGTCTCAACTCCGTAAAGTAAAATTAGAGCTGCATATTAGTTATTAGTGCTTCATTGGTATTTACAGAAACATGAGTATTTTGAGAAAAGTCCATTTACTGTTAAACAAACAAAAACAATGCATTAAAAATTTGGAAGATTATTCCAAGAATGAAGGAAACTTCAAAGTCTACAAACAAAAGGTCACAAGCACAATAGTGGGAGTAACAGGTTGACATATTAGATGACATCTCTGATGTAGCCCGTATAGACCACCTGAGAGTAATCAATATTGAAGAGCTATGGGAATTTTTATTGAGCTAGAGAGACATGCCATCCAGGTTACATAAGTGGCATTGATTACAGTATAACAACAGTTGCAAGAACACTGACAGAAGAAGAAAATAGGAGGAAACAATCTTATGCAGAAATTGAAAGATCAGTTAAGTATAACTTCTATGGAATATATACCTAAAGATCATTTTTTAAATAAAACAATATACCTTTGTAATTGCTCTTACATTAATACTTATATACTACAAGCCAACATAAGAAAAATATGTATTTTATTAATTTATGCTTGAAGAATTATAATATTTACTAAAATACAGCTTGTTTTTCAGTTGAAAGTGCTCCATCAAACTCCAGCAACACCCCGAATTATCTTCAGCTGGTTTTTCTGCACCAATACTGCAAACAGTGAGGAACCTCCAAGACCAAATAACTTCTGCCAGTAGAACTACCAAAAACAACATGACTCCAAACCTGACTGTGCTGTGCTGGAGAAATGTAAGATAAGTAGCCGAGATGCAGTTCATTTATTAATTTCAAGAGCTATTACAAATATTACAAGAAGAGAAGTAGTTGGACATCTTTCAGTGGTGGTAACATTTTAAAAACATGAAGTTCTCTTAGGAGTGCTAAAACTAGCATAGAACAGAAACAGCACAACATAAAGCTGTTTATTAGTCATTCAAAGAATGGGGTCTTATGGGCAAAGTATAGGTGAAGCAACATTTTCCAAATAGGCTGTCCAAACAGAGCATGCATATTATTAAATCAAAGACTTGAGGGGAATCATATATACAGAATCATTAAGAAATGTGTTTAAAGTTAAAATGAATTATTAAATCAAAGACTTAAAAGCTTCATATGCACAAAATCATTAAGAAGTGTGTTTGAAGTGAAAATGAGTGTTTCATCTGCTCTCAGCTTTTAAGTGTTTTCAAACACAACTAGATAAGCCATGAAAATAATTCACAAAACCTTGAAAATATATAAATAGACCATAAATTGTCATTTTACCCATATTTAAATACTTTGCCTGGCAACACTAGTGCTATGTTAATTTAAGTCTTTTCTCTAACATCATCGCCAGTAATCAACCTCAGTCTAAAGTTCATACTCCTACTCTTAGGAAAATTCTCAGTTGTGTCACTGTTAAGTCGTTAGTAACTGCTGCTTATTTACTGACCAGAAGTCATAGTTGCTACATGAAGTAAAGAATCCTTTAAGGCATTCACATCATATGATGAGCTGCATTCACACAACGTTGTTGTGGCATTTAATCACATGACGAGCTCAACTTGCAAATGCACACTGCTGCACATAAGAGCACGGAATTCAAACTGTAGGTAATATACGGCTCTAAAATGTATTCTAAGGCAATCTACGTACCAGACGCAATATATTTTTTCCTTGCATGACACATTGTGTGTTCCCACGAGAAATGTTTCTTTCACACAGAGATACAGATCTCAGTAAGCAATGTGACAGAGAGTAGTGCATGCTGATGAGGAGGGTTTACAAAAGTCTTGATGATGTTTTCAACAGTAATAATGAACTAAGTGATTTATCTTTTAGTGAATAATATTCTGAGGAACCCCAGAATAGTTCATAGTGACACAAGTGATGAAAGGTGGTTTTTTTTTTTCTTTAAATTAACATCCTTCAATGTAATATCATATCGGATGGTAGTGATGAAAGTATTGATGTAAGTGAGGGTAATAATGAGTGTGCACGTGGCCCACCAAAATGTGCACGTGTTACGGCGTAGAATAAAGAAAGATGTTTTTGGACTGGAAACAAACTGATAGTCATGCTAGCTCATCATAGATGGTGAGTAAGCTTTTTAGTGATATTTATGCAAAATTGTGTACATATATCTTTACTTGTTGATTTTATATGATTTTTTAAAAGTCATGCTCACGCCACCACTAGAAAGATATTTAAATCTGATTTCACAGCAACTAGTAGCGTATTTAAATACAATGAAATTGGGTTAATGTAAACATATTCAAGCTGAGCGCAATGCAGCCACATATCCATACACAAATGTGCACATGCACACAGCCAAGAAGGCCACCAACTGAGACTTGAATTTGAGTCCTCTACCAGTACAAGAATGTGCATGAAAATAAATAAAATATTCAATAATTTACATACTCTGAATTAAACGCAGTATAAAGGGCTTCAGTGAACATCTGTATGTATATGCATCTTGCGTTTCACAAGCATACTACCATGAGGAAATTTTATGGGTGCAGTGTTGTGTTATTGGATATTTTGTAAATCTGTGAGATTCCTCAATATTTTAATTACCCTTAATGGTATTATATTAATATCTTTGGTTTCGGGCTGGCTGCTCCTTACATACCTGACCTTTTTCTTAATTCATGACAATAAATGTGTAATAGAAGGCATAATAAATATGGTCGTCAACAAAATAGCAGATGAATGAAGAGTACAGTTAATCATTAAAAGTTAATCAGGAACACGTTCATGCGACAGGCAACCATCACACCACAGAAGTAATATGTGATCATGTGGGAACCATTCTTGTTTTCTTGCTTCCACTTTCTTTATACAGTTATTAAACTTTACTCTCAATCTTTTGTCAACCTTTCATTTGATTTTGTATTATTCCACCTCACTTACTTGTGTCCCCTCCTCTGCCTCTCGCAGTCCCTTTCATTCTTCATTAAAGAATAAATAATAAATGAGAGCGATTAGGGGAGTTAAAATGGCAGGAATGTCTTCTGCTACATCTCGTAATTGTTATTGTTTATTTATTCTTTCATTTGCCATGCAGGCTGTACATAGTAAAGAAATTAGGGAATTACTGTTGGAATGTACCCTTATATTTCTAACCAGTGCTCCATCCCATGGTATTGAATTTAGAGCCCGAGGGGCAATGCATTATACTAAACGGATGTCAAAAGCAATATACACTTATATTTGATTTTTTATATTAAGTAATACTTTATAGACTGCCTCCATAACTCAGTGGTAGTGCATCTGCCTCTGGTACAGAGGACCCAGGTTCAGTTGCCAGTACTGGCACAGAGTGCACTCAGCCTCGTTAGGTCCCAGAGGGGCCAATTGAGGGGCTACTTGATGAAGAAGTAGTGAGCCCAGGTCGTGAAGGCCGTATAACTGACTGGGGGCACTGACCACTTTCCTCCCTCCAGTTCTGCACCCCTATCATGATGCCGTAGTGGACAGAGATTGGGGACACAGCAGCCGGGTGGTAAGCCTTATCCCACGAAGGGTTGTTGCACTAGGAGGGTAATACTTCATAATGAATGAGAGGAGTCAGGAGTATATGCATTGTTTATGTTGTACTAGTGTGTATTATTGTCCTCTCGTAGCAACAGCGCCAACTCCACATCAAGAGTCAAAACTTTTACAGGCTCTGGCATTCAATGTAACTTGAAATAGCTCAGATGGCATTTAACCCTTTTGGGAATATGGACATCATGTGACATCAATTGTAAAATGCAGAAGTGGCAATGTGGACATCAATAGACGTCTTGTACATACATGCATTTAATGGCTATTTAACCCTAATTAACTTTTCTCTTTTATAATAGATATAACTAAATTATATGAGAGATCAAGGCTTACCTTTAAAGGTTTCTTCTTGAACATGGATCAGCACCCAACGGCACATCTCCGCATTCACGGCAAATCATATTAGTTTCCTTGTAAACTCCTTTTCTGCAACACATCAGACACTTTGTAAATGGGTGTGACATTTTTGCTGTGGTTGGTATCCTTTTAGGAAACTGTTTTCCTTCAAGTCTGAAAGTTGCAGAAGTTGTGAATTTCTTACTCCCAGTATGAAGAGGCCTCGAAATGTTATAGTGGTCAGTTAAGCTATGAGCTATTGATATGCGGAGTCCAGGTGGTTCATTGTCTTGCCAGACTTGTATGTGGTTATTTCCAGCTGGTGCAAAGATGCATTTTTTATATTTTTCTATATTTTTTATTATTGCTTGCAATACCTGATCTACTAGATGGGCATCTATTTTTCCAGTGTCAGTCATCAAAATCTTAGAAGTGCAATTGGATAATGCCGTAACTATTGTCCTGTTTTGACAAGCATAATAGGTCCAAGGTGGGAGCTGACACACTTCCATTTCCTCTCTCCTTAGAGCCTTTGTATTCACATCCTTTGGTAAACCAATACAATATGAATGTATTGTTGTAATTACATTGTCATTACAAAAATACATTTGTCTTTCCTTTGTAGAAGACTGTGTATCATTTAGGGGAGCGGTACCATTTATCTAAATACTCAGTCCTACCCTGATCAAGTACAGGTTCCATTTGGTGCATTGCTATGGAGCCAGATAACCCAAAATCTTTGTCTCCAGTGTTATCAGTTACTTGACCAGTGCAAATGCAACTATTGTAAAGATATCCCATTTTACTTTCACAAAGATCAAAACTGTTTATGCCAAATCTGGCTCTCTTTGTTTTGATGTATTGCTTCCAACCTAAGGGCCCTTCCAAAGCATCAAACTTTCATCAATAGCGACAGTTTCACTAGGTATGTAATTTTCCTTGAACTTTTAAATAATATAATCGAAAACCAGCCTTATTTTATGTAGTTTATTGTTTACATTTTTTGTGCAGGTGAAATAAAGGAACCACAAAATGGAAGTAAACCTGTTATTTAGTATGCATTTCCCAAAAGATGGAATAGCTAGCATATCATCTGTAGACCACTACATGTGTAGTGTAGGTGTACGAATAGCAATCATGAGCATAATTAGACCAAGTAGCGTGTAAATCTCATTGAGAGTTACTTCTGTCCACTTTTGAATTCTACTCTTATTTAATTTGCCCTTAGAGGTCAGGTTTTCCTTCACCTTACTCACATATATATTTGTTCCCATAACAATGAGAGACATTAAGTTGGTGGTAAAAATATTTGTGAAAATGTCAATTGGTCGGTTATTAGAAGTCAGGTGGGCTTGGGGCAGTACACCAGAGTCTGTGCTTGTGAAGATATTTCTATTTGTACTACAGTTGTTTTGAGCACTCCACAATTGTGATTCTTTACAAACATCTGAAAGTAGAAGGTCATTTTCTTCCTCACTGCCATCTACAAGTATCCTCAACACCCCCTTCAAAATCTGAAAACTTGCTGTCAATATCCAAATCACTGTCATACAGCAAAAGGTCCTTCATATTTTCTGAAGTAATTTCAGAAGCCTATACACTTCCTATGCAACCTAATTTATTTGCTACATTACTAGTTGAAGCCATGGTTAGCAATGAGAATTAAAATTTAAAATGTGCTTTTCAGTGAACTTCCTTAGCTAAAAGAAATAGCTCTAAACCCTGAAACAGCCTAAATAAATACTGAACTATGCTGAGTGAAAACAGTAACTGCATAAGGTAACTAAAATAAGCTACCATAAACTTTGTTTGAAAAATACTTAAACATTTATATGCAAATGCTGACAGAGAGATCTGCTTTATTTGCTGGCTGGCACGTTGCCCAACATACAAGTATTGCCACATGGTAGCATAAACTGAATCATAATGTACTCATAGAAACATCTGTAGTAGGCCTATCTTTCACTATGTTTTGCTTTTACTGAAAACTTACAGTTCAGGACAAAGCACCAATATATAAAGATCCAGAAGACAAGAAGGAGACTGTTGGCAGGCATGTGTGATTGTTCTGCCTGTTGTTGTTGTAGTGTTTAACGCCTGCTTTTACTACTACGGCACCGCAGGCGGTGACACTGATGACACATGGAATGAAGATGAAGCACCGGGGGAATGAGATGGCGGGGGAAACCGGAGCACCCGGAGAAAACCCGCCCTGACGCCGCTTTGTCCACCACAAATACCACATGCGGGTCCCTGGGATCGAACCCGGGCGGCCTAGGTGCTAGACGAGCGTGCTAATTGCTCGGCCACGGCGTCACCGTTCTGCCTGTTGGCGCTGAGTTGATGTGAGATGCAGAGTTTCTTGAAGTCCCTTTCCAAGTTTATTAAACACCATATTGTTTTAATGTATGTGACATTTCACTGACCCAGTTGCAATACTTAAGCCATTGATTTGATTTTATTTATCTAAAGAAGGAGTCAGGTTAACATTGTCCTTAACACTGGAACCTAAGCTTATTGTACTATCTGCTTATTTTATAGTTCTTTGTTAATTAGGTCTGTTTCCTTTAGGGACGTAAGGTTTTTAACTAATTTTTCTTTAGAAATATCGTCATCTGGGGTTTCCTACCTAACACTTCACATTTGAAGATTATATGGTAGACAGTCTTGTCCTCTCCATTACGGAGCGTGCATACTGGTTCTTCTTTCCAGATCCCCAGAGTATGAAGGTGTTTTCTTCGTCTACAATGTCCCATCAAAAGCCTGGTTATCAGGTTTATTTGGGTTCTACTGTGCTTACATCCTACTGTTTGCTCCCATCACTATTGGTGATGATAGCTTTATCTACTCAGCAATAGTTTTCTGAACAGAATTTATAGGAATGCCAAAGACTGGTTCTGTCCAGTATATGCCTTAGTAGATCCCTTCTTAGCCAGGATATCTGCTTTATCATTGCCTGCTATTCCCCTATGTCCGACACCCATCCTAGGGTAATTTTGTGTTTTACCAGTAAAATAAGATTAGTCACACAATCCCAGAGTAACTGATGTTATCTGAGAACTTGCAATTGTTGTCAAAGTTGTTGTCTCTGACTGTCAAGAATATACCAGATCAGACTTCCCTCTGGATGGTGCATTTTGTTCTGACTCCCTTCTAGTATTATGTTGAAAGGTTTGTCAAAACTTAATTTAAGTGTCATATAAATCACTGCCCATATCAAGTTTATGGATTGTATTTGTAATTCTGGTGTGCCCCAATTGATTATGGTTGTGCCAGTTGGAATTTATGTTCAGCTGATATGCCCCCAACTCCACCCCTTTGATATAAATATCAGTAGGGGGCAGGCTAAGGAGAACATCCATTGCGGTTAAAGGGGTACTTTTCCTTGCCACTGTTATACACAGTCAGGCTATTCTTTGAACACTACAAAGTCGATTAGCTGCCTGTTTTTTGACTAACTTTGGGCCACCATACCAGTGATCCATAAGGGATTATGGCACCACTGCTTTGTACAACCAAAGCATCATCTTTGGTTTGAGTCTCCATGATTTACCTAACATTGGAGTCAATTTACAATTGTTCATTAACCCTTTCATGCCTGGTGTGTATTATAAGATACATAGGCTTTTTTTCCTATTTGTACTAGTTTTAACTTTTTTTTTTCTGCTATATTCTTGTTATACTGTCTGTCACCAATTAAAAATACATATTTGAGACGTTTTGGATATAAGAAAAGAAGCAAAATCCATGCAACCGCAGTCAAATGATACCCCGTCATCATCCACGCGTGCCATCACACCGATTATTTTACGTGGGCCCTCCCCGTCCTTTACCACAGGCACATTTGACTGCGGTTGCCGAGACTCGAACTCACGACCTCAGGCTTTGAGTGCATGGCCAGTGCACTACCTGTTGCCTCAACGATCATGGCTATTCAAGCCAGCAGGCGGAAGGTGTCCCAGACCACCTAATCTAAACCGGTTTCGAATTAGAGGAAGAACAGCATAAGTAGCAAAATAATTCAGGCATGAAAGGGTTAAAAAGGAATGGAGCTCTTAAACCCTCCGTTTTCCTTTTGTGTGAATCGGATAAGTGATGTTTTAGAAGAATCTACCCATAGGTTTACCGTTCTGCACCACTTTTCCATGTGTTTCAAAGATTCGTCCATAAGCTCTGATATTATGTTGGCACATTTGCCCTGAAAAAGTATGACAGTGACATCTGCATATCCTTGGACATAAAAGCCTTGGTTATTTAGGTTTATCAACAGGTCATCCACCACCAAGACCCACAGAAGTGGCAAGAGGACACCCCCTTCTCTGGACATCCCCTGGTGGTGGACACCTGCAGGGTTTCTCCATATACGTTAATGAGAATTTTCCTTGCTTCCAGCATAGTCTTAATCTACCTGCAGCAGATGTTTACCCCATGTTTCTTGGCTGCTTGGATTTTAGAGTTGCATATTACATTGTCAAAAGTGCCCTCTATGGCTAGTAATGCACAGAGTGCAATGCTTTGGTGGTTCATTGAGTATTGTATTCTGTTTATCAATTGATAAAGAGCTGTCTCACATGATTTTCTCTGTTGATAAGCCTGCTGATTAGGGTTTGGTGGCCTCGTTTTTAGGGAAGTGTCCCTCAAATGCTTGTCAATAAATTTTTCCATCATTTTTAAGATAAAGACGATACACTTAAGTCATAATACACAAAAACTATAAATGCATTAACTCATTCTGTCTAACAAGCATGGGGTGACAGAGGTTGTTTAAGAGAGCAGCTAGACTGTGTGCTATTTTTAACATGGCAGGAGGAACACACAAATTACAGCTAGTCTTACGTAAGTTGATTGGTTGTTGCTGGCTGCAACGGAGAGGTAGAATGCTGGCTGGACAAGTACAATCAGACAGAACACAGGTTTACGTTGTGATGTCTTGACTCTTTTTAAAGTTTAAATATAAAATTTATAATCTGATGATATTTAGGGGACAAGCCTAGTTCTACTAGTCCACTTACACCTTGCCCCTGAACTAACTGTAGGAGTTCTTGAAATTAAAGTTCATAAGCATAATATTTGGGGAATAATAAGCAAGTAACAAAATTTGCAGTAAGCAAGTCAAAAATATTTCCAAAGAGTGCATCATTTGCAACAGTACAATAATAGCTTACAAAGAAAAGTGAAAAGTATGTGGATGAAAATAGTCAGCAGTCAGAATAATCAGTTATCAAAAGTGCAACAATCAAAGCCAATTTCTGGAATACAAATTAGTTATGTTAAATATTTCACCATTTGACAAAGAGATACAAAATGCAGATCATGCATAGTATACTTGGTGCCAATCAAGAAGGGGATTGACATTCCCTAAGCACATGGTGGAAATGTTTAAATGAACAGGAGGGGTTGGATACATCATTGCGGTCATCATAGCAATGAAAAGAGGGACCAATTAGAGCAAAAACATTTCATAGCAACAGTAGATGCAAAATCCATGTTACTGGTATTGTAAACATGTGATTAGCATGTGCCTGACAAGCAATCCAACAGTAACATAAGCTGTACATCTTATTTTCTGTTTTCACTGCAGTATATACAATGCCTTCCTTTAGCCCCAGCTACAGTTTGTTCACCAGCTGAAGGTCCCTGGAAGGAGTGCAGCCAGCCACTACATCAGTAAAGAATTCATGATGAACAATGATATTGCAAGCTGTAGCTCTGCTTCTAATCATATTTACGATAATGTTGCCAAACTAGGAATGTGTATTCACGCCAGATTAAAGTAAAGAAATCGCTCAAAATAGCACAATTTAAATGTTATTTTCAGTTCATGCCGTATATTTAGCTTATAAAGCATAAACAATGTGTTCAACTACTCCGTCTTTTTCCCACTGATAATTTTCTGCCTTTTCTATATTCTTAAAAAACACTGCCAGTCCGTTTCAGTCTTAAGTGATATATGCTTGTGCGTTATATCGTACAATTCCTGTAAGAATAAGCCACCTGTTGCATTTCTTTAAGTATTCATTTTACCTTGGCCCAAACTAGTCCTATGGGATTGGGATCACACATGTATGGGGGCGAGTAAACCAGTGTGGCCCAATAAAACCAAAATAACCAATAATAATGTTATAACAATTGAGGAAGAATTCAGTCTAGCAACCTCTCATTCCCTTCTGCAGGTTCAAAGAATGAATTACATATTAAAATTTCGGCCAGTTAATAGTATAGTAATTGTTCCTGCAAGTACAGATAATGAAAGTAATAGAAGAAAGACAGTAACATCTTTTAGAGCCTCTTTAGGTTTGTTTGATTCAAGCATCCTATAAAGATCTGTTTTACTCATAGAACTGTCACTCTGACTCATATCAGCATCGCCGGTGTGCCAGAATTTCGTCTCACAGGAGTTCTTTTATGTGCCAGTAAATCTACTGACATAGAGCTGTTGTTTTTAAGCACACTTAAAAATCATCGGTTTGGGCCAGATTTGAATCCATGACCTTGGGATCAGAAGGCCAGTGTCCAACCAACTGAGCCACCCAGACCAACGATAATTTTAGCAGGTGTGACGGAAAGAGACAATACTACTACCAGGAGAGCAAAAAACTTGCAAACAGGCTGTGTGGTATTTTGGCTGTTGGCGTTGTTGGCGCTCATTGCAATCTGCCACTACCATAGAAAGGTGCGAGTGAAACAATACAACATTTTAAAAACAACTTATAAAGGCTTTACATGCCAACTTTATGAAAAGGAATGCTGAAACTGGCCACCATTTTTGTCCAAACATTTTTGGCAGCTCTTTAGGAAACTATCCATCATTCCCCGTAGTTCACGTTAAGAAATGTTCTGCTGGATATTTTGTCTGAATTCTTCCAGAGCGTGTGGGTTTGTCTTGTACGCTTTACGTTTTAACTTACCCCAGAGATAGAAATTGCAGGGGGTTAGGTTAGGTTGGGGGACTGAGGGGGTCACAAATCTCTATTAACAATTATTATTTATTTATGCCAACAAACTTACTGTTGGTGTTTTTAAACACACAAGCCGTGTGTGGGCAAAGTTTAAGAGGTAGAACTGGAACTTAAAAATTCAATGCCACAACTGGGATTTGAACCACAGACCTTCCGCTTACCAGGCAGCTGCTCTAACCATTGAGCTATTGTGACAAACTGCCAGAATGGCATTAAATTCTCAAACCAGTTCGTATTTCTCCTGGTAAACCACAAAGGCAGTCTCACATCAGAGACAAATTACCCCAATGGTGACATTGAATTTTTAAGTTCCAGTTCTACCTCTTAAACTCTATTAACAATTCTGTCCTGAAACACACTTCCAATTGTTGTCATCAATGGATTGGCTATATGTGCTGTTACAGCGTCGTGTTGAAAAAAGGGAAAATCATGCTCTTCTTCTCCTTCTTCACCTGATTCCCTCCTCTTATGTAGGATTTACACCCCAGTGCCTAGGGTCAGACGCCTATGGACCTGACAGAGTGAAGACCTGGAAGCAAATGGTCAGCCCAGCACCAGGTATGATAGTGAGGAAGAGGATGATATGAAATGCAAGCAAAATGGATGAATGGAAAGGTGATAATGGAACAATTGGTAGAATGAGTGGCAGGGGAAACTGGAGAACCCAGAGAAAACCTGCCCAGGCACTGCTTCATCCACCATGAATAGTACATGTGGGTCCTGGGACCGAACCCGGGCCACCTAGGTGGTAGGCAAACGGTCTAACTGCTCGGCCATGGTGCCAAAAATCATGCTCCCTCTCTGTTAATTCTCCTTTTTTTTAACAAAAAAAGTGGGGCAAAATTGTATATTTATATATATATATATATATACAGGCACATGCACAGAATCTAATATTGTTCATGAAGTACCCCTTCATGATGAAAAAATTAGTGTATGGTGTGCCATCAGCGGAGAAAGATTTCTTAGAGCTCCAATAAGCGATTTCTATCTCTTAGGTAAACTTAAAGCACAAAGTGTACAAGACAAACCCACACACCCTGGAAGAATTAAAACAAAATATCTTCCAGGAAATTGCCAGCATTTATCAATGTGAACTGTGGCAAATGTTGGATAGTTACCTTAGGAGGTGCCAAAAATGATGGACAATGACAATGGCTGGTTTCAGCATCTCCTTTCATAAAGTTGGTAAGTAAAGCCTTTTAAAAGTAGTTTTTAAAAATGATGTATGCTTTCATCCGCATGTTTCTATGATAGCAGCGGACTGCAACGAGTGCCAAGGATGCACACAGACAAATCACCACACAGACTGTTCGGAAGTTTTTTGCTCTCCCGTTAGGTAGTCAAGGACTCTTATTAAACAGAACTCCCATTTCTTTTCCATGTAACTTCTGTACATTTACTGCACTGAACATTTTACACATTCTAAATTTCATGCCATCCAAAGATTACTACAGCTTGTTCGATGAGGGAATGTGTTATGGTTTTCAATTTCAGGAAGTTGTTTATAACACAGTTGTATTCTAAGCTGAACATAAATGTGAAATGATTTGCTATGTGAAGCCTATATATTATGCAACAAGCCATTTTATTTCACCCTAACCTTATTACATTCTTAAAAATGTATATCATTGCAATTGGTCACTGTTACACCAGGCTTGAAGTCAGTAATTCCAACATTTTGTCAGTTTTTACAAAATGTTCATGGAATATAAATATTACTGTGTAAGAACTACAGCAAAAGATAAACTTTGTGAGTAAACATTTAATACCAGGTTGGAGGAACATCCCTAATGTTATTTTCTAGCCATTTGAGGTTTAGTTTCTTGTCCATAGTAATATTAACTCACATGGCATCATTATTGGTTCTCTAGGAAACCATCATATATGAAATTGCTCTCCATTGTTATAAATATAAGAATTAATTTAATAGGAACATGAAAGTTTTAATTTTTTATCTTTTTTCATCAAGACCCTACCTGAATATATGTGGCAACTTGTTTTCAATCGGGTATTAGCAAGAATTTATGGAGTCTTAAGTTCCTCAGGCTGTGTAACTTAGATCTTTGGAACAAGTTGAAAATGAAAGCTTATATAATTTACGCCACTGAGTCAGTAGAACATCAAATGGTATAAAAATGAGTAAAAAAGAGCAACTTCCTGAAATTAGTAAATACATATTTGTTGATTTTCCCTTAATAACATCAGGATCAATGCATCACCATCTCGCTAAATGTAAACTGTTTATATCAACATTATCTTTTTATTTTGTTTCAAAATTCGAACATTAAAATAAAAGACCAAAAGATGTTTTATGATATAATCAGAGGTTTGAAGCTTCAGTTTAGAATGCTTTTGCTATGATGAGGAATGAAACTTAACACTTAGTGATAATATCAAATGAGCAATTTAATAATGTCCATATTTTAACTATCGATAGATAGCAAGCAGCTTCTTTTTATGAATGTATGTAAAATATGAAAACTATTTTGCGTACACCTTTGCATGAAATGCAATTTGTTCATTTCAGACCTATGATTAGGTAACAATTTCTATCATCCCTTAAGCTTGGAGTAGTATATTATGGAACAGCCAGTACATGCAGTTTATGATCCTATGGAAATTCACATGCAGCATAGCTGCTGCTTCAGTTATGTAACTTTATCTTTAACTTACATTAAAATCCTATAATGCTAATGCAGAAAGAGCATTCATACAGATGATCATTGGACTGTCATAGATCGTTATAATAGCAAAATGCATTCAATTGTTTTCCTTTCAAACACTGTTGAATTCATGTAACACTTTATACAACACAGGTGTTGTGCCCAGCTTTCATCTTCTTAACATAATTAACAGTGTAATTTAAAAGTCAGTTTACCAGAAATGCTGTGGAAACAGGAGAACTTCAAAAACAGGATGTTTGCAATCCACTGAATATTACTGCAGAATACCCATAACTGCTTTACAAACAGAACTTACTTGCCGGGATATTTACTCTTCTCTTAGGCCACTATAATGAAGTCTGTTTCCTTTCACATGATCTCTTTTGTGCAATGTATAATTGCACTTCCCTCCATAGTTGTGTAAGGATAATAGAACAGTAAACCATGTTTAACGAAAGGCTTTTCTGAAGCACAAAAATGTAATATGTTTCACATATTACCTTAAACTTTGAAAGCGCCACATAGTTTCATACTTTATTGCAAGATAAAAAGCTTAATATGGCTTCTTAAATTCAAAATGTATGATATTTATTGATTCTGCTGACGAACTTCTTGAGGGAACTAAGGACTAATGACATGTAACATTTTTTATGAATTAAGAAAGCTGTTATTAGCACAAACTCAGTTGGAAAATAATAGATTTTCATTTGTGTAGCAGTTTTATAAAACCTAAAATAGCAGGTCAGTAGGTCATAATAGTATTGCGCTGCAAGAAGGCATGTTTAAAATGTGGCGGACAGACTATCTTGTTGGTCGGAAGCGCTCCTTTGTGAACGAGTGCAGAACTGCCAATTCAAGGTCTGGATGCTCTTGTAAGACTCAAAGATAATATAAAATGTTAGTGGGAAAGGCATAATATTCCATTCCATATTTAAGTGCTGTAATCAGTGCGAGAGAGTTGCCGCATTTGAGCTACAGTCTGTAAGGTTTAACTTGGCGTGTCCCTCTTAGACAGAGAAAGGAATACTCGCTATCTCACTCTATGGTAATGCAGGCAGAGCATATACACCAGCCAAACATGCATCAGTGATGGAGTGCCCGTCCGATTGTTCATTCCCCGATTCACCTTCAGAAATTTCAAGCAAATTTTCGTTTTCATCTTTGGTTCCAATTCTTCTAAATTTATTAATAATCTGACTGTAATTTAATGTAACAGACCATATTTTTTCCAGTAAAACGTTCACTGTGTTGTACATGCTCACACAGCTCATTCGCCACTGGCAGCGCTCACTCAACATACAATGGAAGTGAGGGTTGCAAGATTCTAAGGGTCTGAAATTTCCACGAATCATGACAAAAGAGTGGTTGCTGTCCCACCTATTTTCACTACCTTGTGCTAGATGAGGACAGTAGAAAATATGTCAAACCTCACAGACTATACTTCAGAGAATAACATGAGCGAAGTTCATTGCGTCCATTTGCAGTACTGGATGTCTTATCTAACAATAGCAATCTAAAAAGGATTCTTTAGTATGCTGGCACAATTCGAGGCACTTTAGAAGTATAGCTGCACGTTCTCTATGTACCAACTCAGGGGGATCCCGGCATGAGGTCCAACATCCCCAGATGTTGCCCCCTTTTCCACCCGGATCCCATGAATAACAAGGAACAGAAAGAGTTCTTGTGCACACATCATCCCTGCCAAGCTGCACCTAACACCTTCGCTGACTTTTGTGACCCTTCAAAAGCCAATGGGATGAAGGATAAATGAAAATGATTAATGAAATGAAATGGAAGGCCAGGAAATTCGGGGGGGATTTATTAATTATTCGTCCCAGCTTTTTGTGCTAACCTCTAGCCTCTTCCGTACCACTGATATTTCTTCCCTGCATTCGCCTGGCAACCCGAGGAATTCCCCCCAAAAAATCCCATAGGTCAGGAAGGTTGGCCACAGGAATTGATATCACGACCTCCCTAATGCTAACCTCACACGTTACCGCGGAGCCATCTTGCGCAGTTCAGAACTAATGACTTCTTAATAATCTGTAGATATAATTTCAAATTCAGAAAAACTTGCACACTGCAACCCCCTATTTACAAAATTAAGAGTAATGACTGTAATACATCTATACATTTACACTACATTCATCTGTGTAAAAAGTAATTTATCCAGCCAGCTATATAGAAGGGACATACAGACATAATTATAATACTAGGAATAACTACAGCTTGATTATTTCGACCTGACCCTGCTTAGCTGTATGCGCAGTAGTCGGACAAGTCCACTATCTTCTGGGAGGGGTTTTGGGTCGCTAGTAGCTGGGCAGCGAGTGTGTGAACAATGCAGGTAATGAAAGCAGGTAAGGAGAATATTGCCAGCCTTTCTCCCCCACCCTAGACTACTTTCTCCTCTGCGTTTCTGCAGGGTCAGGTCTAAATAATCAAGCTGTACCAACTAAACTTACCATATCATAGGCTTTCTAAAACACCAAACATTTTTTATGTCTTTGGTATTAAAATGTATAGTACCTTACCATTAGAATTAGTAGAATTATCAGGCAGTAGATATATATGTAAATTAAATAATTGGTTAGTTTTTAACCTATACTATTTAATACATGAATATTTTGAAAATAAAAATAATATGGTTTATAAAACATTGTCATGATGTATAGTTTCTGTTGTAATATAGTTGCTGCACTGTATTGTTCTCTTATTCTTTATCCATCAATGTATTTGTTTATAATCTTTTTATTAATCCTTCAGGTAACATGTGATTGTATCGTCTCTACTTTTTGTGACACTGTGTTATTCTTTATCCTCAATGTATTGATTTATGACTTTCTTAGTAATCTATTAGCTACAATGTGATTGTACTGTCTGTACTTTTTGCTACGCTGTGTTATTCTTTTGTTCTTTATCCTTCAGTGTATTGATTTGTAATATTCTTATTAATCTATTAGTTACAATGTGACCACTTTCTGTACTCATAGAAATGCTAAAAGTAAATGTGATTGTAATGTCTGTACCTTTTGTTACACTGTATTATTGTCTTAGTCTTTATCTACTGTTGTATATAACTTGTCCATATTACCTCACGCTTTTGTTGCTATAATGAGCTTAATGCAATAAAATCTTTTTTATTTATTTTATATATTCATAAGCATCTTCTGAGGAGGCCAACCAAGGCATTCTAGGAAATTCAATGTATTTACCACTATGGTAGACATAAAATTTAGTGGCAGCTGATAGCTGATTATTACTATTCTCTTTCCTGTTGTGCAAATTATTACGGGCTTTACAGCCTGATTTCACAGCGTGTTTAATTATACAGCACTGCAAGGTGTGGCAAGCCTATGATTGGATATTGTATCGAGCTACACGCCATTAAATTTTGTGACAGCCATAGAAACGAGTTATCCTTATCAGGTCATGGAAGAGTTGCAACGTTTATGTTATTTTTCACTCATACTTTAATATACCACATTCCATATGAACGAAATAATCGACTTTATTTAGCTTGATGAGCAGAATTGTGGTATTTTCACCAAGGTTATTTAGTAGACCTCGCAATGTCCGCTAAATACCTATTTTTATGGGTACAGATAAACTAAAACTATTTAAATGTCTTCAAGTTTAATATAAAACATAAATGCATATTAGGCATTTTTGGTGCCTAAAATGCGTTTTTCACCACTGGCACCTATTTTATGGTTTCAGAGCCTAAAGGTACCATCAGTGTAGTTTCATTGATTGTTTGATGCCGCAATTGACAAAATATTGAGTGAGTGAGAGTGGAGTTTAAGGGCCCTTCGACAACGAAGTCGATAAAGTATTGATATCGTGGGGTTGGTTTGGTTTAAAGACTTTGTAATTGTTAGTAAGTATGAGACATTCCAGGGAAAAAGACTGCTTTACTTTGGCATTAACACGTAAGAATCAAGTGTTTCGTAAAAAGAGGAACAGAAGCTTGGCTAATCTAGGTACCTTTATCATCCTTTGGCATTGGCCGAATGACTGACCGAAATCTGCCTTTCAAAGAGCAAAAAGAGTCAATGGTGTATTTCCTTTTTTCATCTTCTTGCTTTTCCGTTTCGTGGCCCATATACCTCGTCCCGTTCATGACAATATATTGCGCTTTTGTAAACAATAGTGGCGGGGGGAGGGGGCCTTTGGTTCCACACCAGTTCTAGAGCGTTTGTCACAATTGTATATTGGTAGTGTGCGGAGCATTTCCGCTGTGGTCTAGAACTAACCCCGAGGCGTAACAGCCCTTCCGGACCAAGGGCTACCGACAGACCGCTGCGTTGCTCGCCTCTGCCCATTACAGGCAGGTGCTGCACTGGAGGGTGAGGCGTGATCATCGCCCCGGTCACTTCCAACGGGTAGGGGCCGCTACTTCTCAATGAGGTAGCTCCTCAATTGGCCCCTCAGGGACCTAAAGAGGCTGGGTGCACCCCGGACCAAGTCTCCCAGAGGGAGCAAATCACCACGCCAGTACCGAGAATCGAACCCGGGTCTCCCGCTTGGTAAGCACTCTACTGTGATCTATTCAATAAATATGTTAGTGCCTGGTTTTCAACCTCTGAAGTTCATATTATGTATTAGCAACCATAGATTCATAAAGTAAGACGTAATAGAATGTTTTAGCCATTATGGTTTGGTAAATGTAGTGTATTTTTGTACTGTGTAATCTCTAAAGTTCGGCAACTAATTGCATTTTAAAACCTTTAAAAAATGGAAATACGAGGGCGAATCAAAAAGTTACACTCGCTCGCCGCGAGAGCACGCTGTTGCTTATGTGTATGTGATTTAATAAATGACCATAACTTGAAAGTGTAAGTTACTTTTTGATTCGCCCTCGTACATCTTGGAAGACTTAAATGCATAAAATCAAGTTCAGTTAGCGGAAGCTGTATTGGAAGAGCGTAGAACTGTATCTTTAGTGCCTATTTCTACAATAACGGGTTCGATCCCAGGGACCCGCATGTGGTATTCGTGGTGAACGAAGCGGCGTCAGGGCGGGTTTTCTCCGGGTGCTCCGGTTTCCCCCGCCATCTCATTCCACCGGTGCTCCATATTCATTCCATGTGTCATCGGTGTCACCGCCTGCGGTGTCGTAGAAGTAAAAGCGGGCGTTAAACACTACAACAACAATATTTCTACAATAATTACAGAGCCTATTTTAGGTGCCTAAAATTGGTTTTAAGGGCCTAAAATTCGAGTCCTAGTTGTTAGTTAACATACTTGCGTGTGTGTGCGTATGAGTGAGCAATAATTATCACTAGGGCTCGGATTTTTAGGTAAATACATATTTTGTTTGCGTCCTAGTATGAACTTCAAACTTCAAAGTTCTGGATATTTACACCGGAGCAAATATTTTAAGTTTTATTGCACATAAAAATTGCATATTTTCTGATTTTTTAAGTAAATATTTTCGGATATTCACATAAATTACACAAAAATCGCATAAAGGAAACATTTTTAAAATATTTGTCACATAAATGACATGAAAGCAGCAGCAAATTATTTTAAGTTACCATCCACTTCTTTAATGCTCAATTACGCATGCTAGATGTCGCAATTTGTTATTCATTATGGAAGAATGACATGTTAGCGTATACCGTCAGTTGGAAGAAAATATAAACATCCTGATTACTTTAGCTACATGAGCCTGCAAGATAAGAACAACCTACACTGAAACTGTTTATTCATATGTAGTCATTTGTGAATCCGCAGAGATTATACCACATTCTATAGTTGTGTTGTTGGGAAATAACATACAGTTTTGAGTTCACAGTGGATTAAAGATGTCTGGAGTGAAAAGTAGTGCAATTGCCACAAAATGCTGCGAAAATTAAAAAAAGCTGTGTTAAGAAATGACTTCGCATACTTTTCCGCAAATCTTGGTTTCCTCTGTGATTCCATAAAGAAACTGGAATCAGTAGAAATGTCTTTGGGAGAAGCAGTTCAAGTAGTGCAGGATGTGGAAAAAAGAACTTAGGTTCTTTTAGATCCTGCACCACAAACCCTAAAAAAAAAATGCAAGGAAGTGTTCGAAAATAATGGTGGATTTAATTCTATAAAATTTCAAATATGTTGGATTGACAACATGAAGAAATTATTGATGCCAGTCTGAATGACATAACATGTTACAAGCTAGGCTGACTTCTTGTGACGTGGACTGATCGTTTTAGAAATTCAAGGCAATTTTTCGTGACAATCGTCAAATCTTTCAGTATGGAAAATTTGAGGAATCGTGCGGTTTATACGGTAACTCTACAGTACTTGGTGATTCCTGCCAAGAATAATGTCTGGTGAGTAACAGGTAGTAATAGTATTAGGCAGTTCAGCCACTCAGATCTTAAAAATAATTTGGTTGTAGCACATATTTTCGACATTTATAACCCATAAAAATATTTTCCGAGTTTTTAGCACCTAAAAATCCGAGTCCTAATTATCACTGTTGTGATTTTGTAAGGAGTATTCTTTCTAAGCGCACGAATTTTGCTGCAAAACTCAATTTTCTCAGTGAGGGACAAAGGCTTTGAGTCTTTTTTAGCCGCTTGTAGGGCACAAGTTGGAAATGATAAATCAAAACTGATAGTGTGTCGTGACGCGTATTCGAACTGCGAATCTTAAGCTTTACGTACCAACTGCCCCACCATGCTCACATTCCTACGGGAAATGGTTCTATCAGAGCACGAGATATGGCATATCATCTTCATCGTTGTTCATCATCCATGGTGCAGCAAGGACGTTTTAGGAGGTAAGCCCTCCAACGGTTCCTCACTGAAGAAATAAATGGACAAAATCAGTGGCGGTTCCCGAAATTTAGTAATTGCTGTTCAAATTTTTAATTTCCAACATTAATTGCATCTGTAATGCGCCAGTTTCTCCACATCCATGTATGCGAATGATTTCGGGAGTTAATGACAATAAATCAAACCACAATTCAAGGGAACATTCACCAAAACCAGAAATACGGAAGCGGGTGATGATGTTGCTGCCCAGTGTTGCGGAAATCTATCATCTTAAACAGGGCTTCAGTTGGGCCCTTAAACTAAACTAAACCCCGGCGCGACAGCCCACAAGGGGCCAAGGCCTACCGCCCAGCCGCTTCGTCCCCCACCTCTGCCCACTACAGGCGTCATTGGTGAGGTGCAGTACTGGAGGGTGGGACGTGGTCAGCGCCCCGAGCCCTCCCGGCCAGTTGGGCCCTTACTCACTTTGAAATTGCTTGTTTAACGACGCTGTCATTTGTCAGGATCACATCAGCGTCGCCGGTGTGTCGGAATTTTGTCCCGCAGCAGTTCTTTTACATGCCAGTAAATCTACTGACATGGAGCTGTCGTTTTTAAGCACACTTACAAACCATCGGTCTGGGCCGGGTTTGAACCCGCGACCTTAGGATCAGTAGGCCAGCGTCTAACTAACTGATCCACCCAGACCGTCCGAAGTGAATACCGCAATTTCTAAAACATGCAATGCGCATGTCTCTTAAAAGACCAGCGATGTTTACCTGTCTGGATAGAATTCTAAAAATGTACTAATCAGAAAATAACCTTACAATAACTAATGGAAGGGAGACGATACGGAAAGAGATTTATTTTTGTCGCACGCTGGAGTAGAAGAATTGAAAGAAAAAATTGAGTTAATTTTACCAACGTGAATTAGCGGTTATTGTCGACCCATTGGGCAAACCAAGTTAAGCGTAAAATTTTGTGTATGTGTGTCCGCCTGTGAACAGTATAATTATAAACGAAAAGTCAATAAATACCAAACTTGATGCTTAAAGTCGACATCTTTCAAGGATGCGGAACGAAGATTTTCAATAAAATCCTCCACCCCAAACTACACTTTACATGGAAAAATGTTCGAAATTTTTGATTTTCTTAAAACTCACTATTGATTAAAATACCATTTGTTCAAGATATTTTCATGACAAAATATACGTATATCTTGAATTTTCTGGCTATAGCCTCTGAAGTCTCCATTCTGGATGGCTTTTGTAGAACTGGTAAACTGTAAGAGACTGACAAAATATTTGTTTACGAAAAATGTAGATTTCGTTAAAACACACAATTGTCTTTATATATATAAATCTTTAAATACCCATATTTGAGGCATTCCTTGTTATGTATTTGAGTTTACTAATACTTACACTTTTTCTGAAATAGGAAGTCATTCATTTATTATGTCCTGGCCATGCAAAGAGAATGGAATGCCATAGCCATCACATAGTGACCAGCTCTTAAAAGGTTTGACTATTGCTTAAGACTACTGTATTCTCCCATTCCCATTGTTTCTATAAGGAAATATATTTCTACAAACATCTCGATTAACAAATAGCAGTTACAGCAATAATGGTTTTTAGATATAGTTTGTACAAGAGTAGAGAAAGTCATGTGGGTGCGCAAGTCCGCCATTTTTAACGTAAACAAGTGTAAGGCGCCTAAGGCCTTTGCTAGTTCACCCTGCAGAATGGACCCACAGTACAGCTACTCGTATGTAAAATGGAACACGGATAACTCGAAATCGTCGTTAATTCGGCGATTTTTCTCGGTCGTTTGAATTTTGTATTAGAGCAATGTAAAAAAACTCACATACGATTCGAAGTTTAATCTAAACACGAAAATTCAATATAACTTAGTCCATCTTTTTCTGCGATATAGGTAAGCGTTCCGGGGTTGTTTGTCAGAATGCAGTTTGGGGGCGGAGTAGTTCTCCTAGCTGCCGGTTTTGAGCTTCCTACTGTTCAGTGTGTTGCATATCAATGACATGACTTCAAATTTTGCGGAAAAAGCCACCGTCATTCGAGAAGTTGAAAAGGGTTTGAGGAAAAAATCTGAAATCGCGGAAGAATGCGAGATACCACCGAACAGATTGTCAACTTATCTGAAGAATAAAGAGAAAATGCTAAGCAGTGCCACTAGTGAAAACGGAAAGAGCCGAAAGAGTGAGACAACCAAAAAATCTTGATGTCGACGAGTGTGTGTTAATCAGGAGTGGATATATGTACCTGTATTGCTAAATTGCCTATTTTAGACGTAACTTTTGTAATTAGAATTTTCGGAATTTCAAACTTTTTTTCTTGTCCCTTCAGCTTCAAATTATCCTTCCGCTATAACTAGGTATTCCACCCACCTCTCCTGATTTTACTCTTGCCAATATATTGATCGGGAAAATCTGTGACATCTGAGTTCAATGAACCAGTCAATCTAATGAAAAGCCACGCTTGGCCAAACTGAATGAAAACACCAACGAAAGCAACACCCAAACTCAACTTAACAAAGAAATAAAGACTTTCACTGCACGAAACTTCATTTGCGAAGCATCCCCAATGTTTTATAATGATATGCATCTCCTGGCTGAAGGCGCTATACGCAAGTGAATGACTTTTTACAGAGTGCAAGTTCGTGACAACAACGATAGTGGGGGTGGTGGCGATAGGACAAAGGCTCTAATTTTGATTCATTCGATGCTGTGTGGGCATTTGCGAGAGCATCGTGAAAAGGCGGTCATTTTCGGTTATTCGGTGAAATAAAGGTAATTTCTAGATTCTATTTAAGCCATTTTTATTTATGGCATTTAAAATACGTTAGTACTAATCTCGGAGTACGGTAAGGATGTCCACTGGCTCCCACAATACAAGGCGATGGCTTTTGAAGGTAAGTTTCCAGTACGATCGAAAAGAGTCATTAATAACGAAGTAATAGAACAGGTCAGCAGTTTTAGTTATTTGGGATGCTGCATATCCTACGAAGGAGAGAAAGACGTCAACAAAAGCTTAATAAGTTTCAACAGATGTGTGGAATTATGCGAAGAATCAAAATTAGAAGAGAGAATTATGAAAATTTATGAAGTGCTTGCAGTCCCTCTACTTGTATATGGTAGTGAAAACTGGGTTCTCAATAGATCTTCTAAAAGGAGAGAAACAGCCGAGATGCTTTTCCTCAAACGAATATCAGGTTATCATATATCAAATATTCAGATACGAGAAGAGTTGTGTATGTAAGTTAGAGGAGAAGATACACAACAACAAATGGCAATGGTTTCATCACAGAAAGGAATGAATAATGCCAGACTTACAAAGCTAGCATTGCAATACAAACCAGAAGGATGGCGTTCAAGAGGAAGACCAAACACCAGATAGGAAGATGTCTTTACATAGCAACGGGCTTTATAGTCTGAGCTTAGAAGAAGAAGAAAATACGTTACTTTCAGGTTCAAACTCTTGACTTGGTTGAATGTAAAGCAACCACTTTTGTGATGCTAATAAAATAATACTCAATGTGCATTGTGGTAGCCTGCCACTACATTATAATACGGATCTCTTACCATGAACCTACCCAACCAGGAGTAGCAAAAAGGTGATTCGCGATGACATTTGAACCCATCCGCCACTTCCGCTCAAAATAGCAGTCCCCTCAGTTTCCATACAACAAAACCCCAAGAAAGCTAGTTGACGCAGAGGTGCTATTTGTCGATGGGAAGAGTTCAGTGGAAAACGGAGACATGTAACTTTAGTCCAGGCATTCCGGAGTTACATTTAACTAAGAATTAATATGGAAGCTTTGGAACATGTCAACCAAACATTTCATAAGAAACATCTGCAACATCACGTAATATTAAACTTCTATATTATTATTATTATTATTATTATTATTATTATTATTATTATTATTATTATTATTATTATTATTATTATTATTATTATTATTATTATTATTATCATTATCATTATCATTATCATCATCATCATCATCATTATGATCATCATCACTATCACTATTATTATTAGTTACTGTTGTTACTACTATTGTTATTGTTATTACTGTTATTATTATAATTATTATTAACATAACAGGTATAAGCCCAATTACATTGTTCTTTATAAAGTACATTTATATATCTCAAATAATTTCCAAATCTAACTTCTAGACATGAAACAAACAAAAATTCTATATAAAATAATTAAAAGTTATATAGGAAAAAGAAAAAGGGCAAGTGGCATAACTAATACATTACACAATCAGTTCTAATTTTAAAACGTTATATGAGTCTGTGTAGGTGTAAATTATTCACTATAGCGTTTTTTAGCTGAGTTTCTGACATGTTAAATATATCTGCATCAAAATAGTGAAGATTGCTATATAAATATAAAATTCTGTTTAGCGGTGAATTTTTGTGGATATCGGTATTTGCTCTTGAGGTGAAAAATAACTTCTTGAATCTACTTATTTTATTTGACATATAAAACAACATACTTGCAATAAGTTTACTATCATCAATACATCAATAATCGAGCGTAGACTTTATACAAACAAATAAATCCCTCAGTGTCTCTTCTAGGGCTTAAAGCTTTAAAGTTAAGTATTTTTAGAACCTTTTTATGATGAATATATATGTGAATGGTTTCACATTTTGTTGTAGCCACATAAAACAGACAAGACACTACTACAGTCAGGTGTAATGAAGAACTGAATTTGTATGCCGGATTTTATATTTTGTATAGCCATTGGATGGTCTGCTTCGAAGAAAAAAAAGAACGTTTAGCCCTCGCATTACCGGGGGGGGGGGGGGGCACTTTATGCCCACCTGTAATTTTTTTATTAAAGGCATGCAGTTTATAGTTATTGTTAATCATTGTTTCTGCTACTGAATTGCGTATTTGTTTCAAAGGTTTTATTGTTGGTGTTTTTGAGAAAAAAATGAAATGTTAAGGTGGTCATAAAGTATTGTCCCGTCGGTTGATACACCGATCTCCGCCTCTCGACGATGATGTCTCTTTTGAAGTAGTGTTTCTGCTCCACGATGAAGTGTTTTGGGCGCCAGTGGACCTTAAATCCACAATATCTTTGCTCGTTGTTGTACCTGGCTTCACTCGAGCGATGCGATTCCTAACTTAGAGTGTGCGTGAGTATTTATTGGTTAAGGACGACAGGGCCTTGTGTATAATATTTAATGAATCCTTAAATTCAAACTCGCTGAGAAGTTGCCGACCGATGTAATATAATAGAACTGAAGGTTACTTGTAGAACTGGTAACTATACCCAGGAGTACAATTCCCCAAGTTGCAAGCAGACAACTATATTACCCTAAAGACCGTTGCAAAGAGCCAAAGTGCGTATTGCGAACCCGCAGCGATAGACGAAGTTACGTCTGGATTCTACGCTAGTCACTAAAGAAGTTCCTGTAGCTACAACGCTACTCACAGGAGAGCTCCATCTGTCCTGTCTACTCGCTGGCTATCGTTCTAGTCCCCTCTTTTTAGTTCCTAGAAATCCATCTACTTCGAAACTACTTTGTCCCCTTTCACTTCTTTAATTCCTTGTAACCACCCAATTACCTGGAATAGCCGAGATGTGGCCAATTCCTTGAATTTGTACCTGGTCCCTAATGACCAGAGAGCGGGGTTTTAGTGCGAAATTCATCAAGTTAACCGTGCACTTTCAATGGCAAGTGGAAGGCAGTACAGCCCTCACGCTACCTGCCGGCTCTATACTCCGTGCTGTTAATCTTATTTCTTTGTTTACTTACTAAAACCTCACTCCCTGCTAATGACCTACCCTCTCGTGCTCTGCTAACTAATTACCTAACGACGCTTCTTCTCCACTTTAACATGAAACAACTTCCCTATACAGGAGAATGTATACGTGATAACTTGATATGATATATTCCTCTGATTTTATATTTCCTCTCTACTACACTATCTTCTGTATAAGTCAAATTGTTCCTACTTCATGGCATCCCTTATTCTTTTAAAATTAGAATTTATTTTCGGAAATCCTAATTTCAGCATCGCGGTAAAATGTGATACATGTAAAAAAGCAAAAACAGGTATAGCTAAACAATGTTAAATATTACCTTTATAAACATGAAAAGATGCAATTCCCAATTTTAAAATAAATTTGTTCTAAAACTTGCTCAGACATTTTGTTACTAGTGGTTACAAAGTACCCCTTGGTAATCTAAGTTATGAAATAATGCAAGGGTTAAGAAAACAGCGCGTGATAGAGTGAGTGCGTGAGTGATTGAATGAGTGGGTGGGTGGGTGAGTGAGTGAGTAAGTGACCTCTTTCTGGCTGAAATGCCTATTGGAAATTTCTACCAGCCACCTGAAATATCTCGTAAACGTCTAAAGATGCGGGGAGAAAACAATTTAACATAAACTATATTTTAAAAATTACATCTTTTTCTTAAGCAAGCTATTGTTGTTTCTTATAGTTTCTTAACTATAACAAATTAAGCCAAACTAGAGGGCTCTCCACAGGCAATTCAAAGAAAACTCAAGATACATGTTATGTTCCTTTGTCAAAGTCCCAAACGTATTTTATCAAAATCGTTAAGAGGCATTTTAGAGAACATCAAATATAGTGAACAAATTTACACATATAGCTATATCATTGTGACTTTTTTTTTTTTTTTTCGAAAATCTTCATATCTCATCCCTGGAAGATGCTGAACTTAAATACCAAGTTTGGTACTTAACCGACTTTTCGTTTTTGAGTGACGCTGCTCACATGCGCGTGCGCGAGCTCAGGCGCACACACACACTGCCCTAGCTCTGAATGTATATTCAGGATCTCAAAATGTGCATTTCCTCTAAAATCTTGATATCGAATTTTCGGCTGGAATGCAATATTTCATTTACCTACCGTACGTAGAGTAATAGAAAAAGTAAAAGTATACTTTTTAGTATCGTTTTTGTGCAAATGTCACCGTAAAGCACTAATAAGCCTTTTCTTTCTTTCTTTCTTTATTTATTTATTTATTTATTTATTTATTTATTTATTTATTTATTTATTTATTTCCTTCTTTCTGTCTGTCTTTCTTTCTTTCTGTCTGTCTTTCTTTCCTTCTTCCTTCCTTCCTTGTTTACTTACTCACTTGCTTGCTTACTTACCTATCTGCTTATTGACATATATATGTTTACTTATTTATTTATTTCCCTTCTTATTTTTCCGTGTTTTTTCGTAGAGGATGTTTTGCTCTCCGCTTTGCCTACCGCACAATGAGCTCCTATTCTATTATCACTGTGTCGCCGTAAAGTCCGACCACCCCCAAAAACGAAGTTGGACGGTGAAAGGAGGAGTATTACAACCGAGAGACACCAAATCCATTACTTTTCTAGATGATCTCAAATTTGTTTCATTCACAACTCAATACGCGATGTCCTTATTGTCAAGTGATTGGGTATATTGCGCACTGCTACATTTCTAAACTGTGAATTGTTTTAGGCATGTATAAACGGCGCAATAGACAAACATAGTTATAGATTCTGTATAGAGAGGGATTCACTGCGCATAATGCTAGTTCCGAACGGGCTGCGCCGTGTTTTGCCTGTTGCGATCTTAGCGGACATTGCTGTCTGCCGCTATCATGCGGATGAAACCATAGAACATTTTTAAAACTCTTTTAAAGGCTTTACTTACCAACTTTATGAAAGGAAATGCTGAAACTGGCCACCGTCGTTGTCCATTTTCGGCACCTCTTCAGGAAACTATCCATCACTCGCTGTAGTTTACGTTGAGAAATGCTGGCAATTTCCTGGCGGATATTTTGTTTGAATTCTTCCAGAGTGTGTGGGTTTGTCTTGTACACTGTTTTAAGTTACCCCAGAGACAGAAATCGCGGGGGGTTAAGTCAGAAATTTCTGCTGATAATTAGTCCTGAAACACACTTTCATTTGTTCTCATCGAAAGATTGGCCGTGTGACCTATTGTAGAGCCTTGTTGAAAGAGAGGCAAAATTACGCTCCCTCTCTGTCAGTTCTCTAAAAAAATTGGGGCAAAGTTGTATTCACGTATGTACCGGTGTCAACTGTTGACTCGAAAAACAAAATTGGGTGTATAACTCAGAACCTAATATTGTTCATTTAGTACCCCATCATGATGAAAAAAAATTGGGGTATGGTGCGCCATTAGCGGAGAAGGGTTTCTCAGAGCTCTCAAGCCAAGATATTTCTAATGCTAGCCGTGGAAGCTTGAGAGAATATAAGAGATGGCTAGTAACTGCAAATTAACACAAAAAAGGGTGAAACGCTTTTAGGGACTTCATTTTGCAAAATGATTTAAGACAGTGGTATCATCGACACTGATTCGAACCCTCTATGTACCATACTCCCTCACTAAGGTTTTCTTTTTAAGTTTTTTTTTTTTTTTTTTTTCCTCCTCAATCCCCATGAACAGCCACTTATTATTTAATGTATCATCAGTTCTTGCCGCTCTTATTATTTAATGTATCGTCGGTTTTTGCCGCTCTTATTATTTAATGTATCATCAGTTTTTCCACTGTTATTATTTAATGAATCATCAGTTTTTGCCGCTGTATGTTGTAAGAACGGCCCTTAAAGACTATTAATTAACATTGGTGATTTATAACAGATTAATTGCAAGTAAAGTGCCCCAATTAATAAGTGTATTACTGAGGCGTTTTCTGTGGTGACAGACGGTCTTTTTTGCTTTCAGATTTATGGCAGCACTTCTTTCTTAGGAGATTCCTGCACAGTGCTCTTGTTTCGCGTGCAACTAGAACGATTAAACCCAACTCATTAAAGACACTACATTACTTGTCACTATGTCTTGTATTTACTTCAGTTGCGAGATTCATGCTCTTACACAAATACATTTATTTGTAACTCTTAAACCCAAAGCTGATACTTTTGTTAAGATCTACCTTAGCACTGGTTTTGAGTCCGTCGTTGACGATACCACTAGTATAATACAATATAATTTAAATTATATTGTATCTGACATTTTAGCAATGGTTTTCTGTGTGAAATTTAGCTGCACAGGAGCCATGAACTTGTGCTTTCGTTTAGCTTTTATTTGCATTATCAGTAATAATAACACCACTGAAAAACTGACGTTGCACATTACTGAAATAACAAATAGTAAAGTTGAGAAGTACTGAAAAGAAAGCTTCAGATTATATGTACAGTGATAGGCTCAAATAATATAAGTTTTACTGTATAACATCGGATGGAAGGTACTGTTTCGCCATACGTTAACCAGGAATTCACATAATGAGTGTAAGAAATATATCAAATACAATTATTATTGTCAATAAAGGGCCGTTTCGCCGAAAAAGAATATAATTGTGTCAAACATTTGGAGCCATCTAACTTCTTGACGAATGAATATAAATGGTATAGTTCTCTGTCGGCCAAAGATTTTGTGAACGATACTGTAATTCCTTTTTATCCTAATTCGAACGAATTCAGCCATGATTTGATGTTAAAATGTCATGTGAGGTTTAATTTTTAAGAGAAGTGTGAGAGAAGTAAGGAGGAAGGGTACTTTGTTGTAGTGTTTAACGCCCGCTTTTACTACATACGGCACCGCAGGTGGTGACACTGATGATACATGGAATGAAGATGGAGCACCGGTGGAATGATATGGCGTGGGAAACCGGAGAACCCGGAGGAAATCCGCCCCAGCGCCGCTTCGTCCACCACCAATCCCACATGCGGTTGCCTGGGATCGAACCCGGGCCGCTTTGGTGAGAAGCGAATGGTCTAACCACTCGGGTACGGCAGGCAACAATTTCACTGGTTAGGTATGTGAAAAGCTTTAGCTGTCATTTATGGCAATCAGATCATTAGCTTTATTTCAGCCCGATAATCTAAAAAAAGAAGCAATTGTTTTACGAAAATGTATCGGAGGAGTTATTTAATTCTGTATTAAAGGCAATTACTATTGTTTTAGTTTTAACGGATGATGATAATGGTGATGGTGATGATGATAGTATTATTATTATTATTATTATTATTATTATTATTATTATTATTATTATTATTATTATTATTATTATTATTATTATTATTATTATTATTATTATTATTATTATTATTATTATTATTATTATTATTATTATTATTATTATTATTATTATTATTATTATTATTATTATTATTATTATTATTATTATTATTATTATTATTATTATTATTATTATTATTATTATTATTATTATTATTATTATTATTATTATTATTATTATTATTATTATTATTATTATTATTATTATTATTATTATTATTATTATTATTATTATTATTATTATTATTATTATTATTATTATTATTATTATTATTATTATTATTATTATTATTATTATTATTATTATTATTATTATTATTATTATTATTATTATTATTATTATTATTATTATTATTATTATAGTAATTATTAGGAAAATCTGTATCCCTTTATGTCAGCATTGTTTTAACTCTAAAATACGTGGTTTTGATTCATTTCTCTGCTTTCTTAACTATGGAAAACTGAATCTTCACTATTACTTGAACGAATGCTTCATTTCAGTTACATTCACACCTTTCAGGCATAACATTTTGATTCGTGTCAATTTGTCGAGATAGTAGCCCGCTTAAGCGGTACGCTAAAATCACTGAGCGAGTGTTTTGTTTAAATCGAAGCACACGCCGGTCGAGTGTTTTGTTTACATGTGAGGCAGTGCCGGCCACGAAGCACATGCTGGTCGGGTAAGACACAGATCGTTGACGTGTGCAAGGACTAAAACCATCTGCTCAATCTGCTTCAATTGCAAAAAATGAACATTTTTACAAAACGATTAAACCTACCGGAAACGAAACGTAGTATTTTATATTTCTTACACCTGCATGTATTAGCCAGGTTATTCTGGCCGAAGAAGTCCCTTCCATCCTGTATATAAAAAATAAATATTTTGAGAACTGTATTAAATATAACAGAACAGGAATACGTGTGCCACATCATGAGGATAATGGAGAGGCAACACTTTAAAACATTTACATTCCCCTCAAAAGAAACTGCCACAACACAATGTGCAAACCACGAGTTCATTTAAGTATCCTTGTGTATTTTATGAAATACCAAAGAGCCAAAAGGCAAGCATGAAAAATTACCTTATAACTCCTTTCTGGAATATAATATAGAGCTACATACTGTTGCAACGAATTCTGCCTTTCTGCAAACAGCAATATGTTATGAGTAATGGCTCTCTAACAAATACATACAATTAAAACACTTTGTGTTGTAGGATCAGCTCTATGGCAACTTGCGGAGGGGGTCTTAAGCACCTCGGCCGAAAGGCGATGTTTTGTGCCTGAGCCCCTGACAGGGCACCCACCCCCCTCAGGAGTACCTCCTGGTAAATTTTTAATCAAGTAATCAGTATTGTATTAAAACGGCCAAATCCAATATCCGGTTCCTTTTCTATCATTTTATTGTCCTCTAAGTTTTTCTACAAATGCACAATTTTCTTCTCGTTAACACGGTTTATAGTCCTTTCTGCTACCACAGTTGTTCTGCTGACTACTTTTCTCTGTCTCCTATATCTTAACTACGACGATGTAGTCACTCGATGGTTCTTTACACATGCCCGCCTCGTGTCTGTCTCTGTCGAAATCAAAAACTAACTCCTGCCGCTGTCTGTCGCTGTATTTATACTAGAGCCGACGTCACATGACCTTTCGAGAACCCTGCATGCACTCGTGTTATGATGACTCAGCGAGAATCGGAGAAGGCTCTCGACTCAGGGCTTTTTTGTGTGTTATGCGTGTGTGTATGTGTGTGTGTGTGTGTGTGTGTGTGTGTGTGTGTGTGTGTGTGTGTGTGTGTGTGTGTGTGTGTGTGTTTTACCGCCACCATTGTTTATAGACGATCCGAATATACTACCAGCATCTTCCTTCGGGGCAGCCTCTGGATGCGGTAGACATCGTCGCTGATCCGCTTCACTACGCGGTACGGTTCCTGCCATGGTTGCAGTTTGGGGCAGCGCCCCTTGCTCCGGGTCGGACGGTACGGGCAAAGCAAATCTCCCTGTTGGAACCCTAGGCTGTTGAATTGCCGATTGTACCGAGTCTTCATCCGGACGCTCTCTAGGTGGATGTGCTGACGGGTCATCTCGTGTGCATCACGAAGGCGACCCGCTGGGTTCTCCACGTAATCGACTACTGGTTCTGCAGTTCCGGGAGGACTCCCAAGCATCAGGTCCCACGGCCAAAGACTAAACTAGCTGACGTTATCTTGGTGGTGTCATGGGTAGATGAACGATCGGTCAGCAAGAACAGCGGTATCCTGACATCACAGTCCCTCTGATGATGGGCCAGCACCTTCCTCAGATGTTCTTCGACGGTTTTTATGTACCTCTCGACCATGCTGTACGACTGGGGGTGGAGAGGCGTCGTACGCGTCTTATACATTCCGAGTTACTCTAGCATTTCTCTCATCAATTGGGAATCGAAGTTTTTCTCCTGATCGTTGTGTAATTCCAGGGGGGCACTCCAAAGCGGCAGAACAGCTCTTCCACAAGACAGTCCGCGATGTCCTTGGCCTCCTGCTTCGGGACGGCATACACCTCCGGCCACGTAGTGAAATATTCCATGACCACCAGCAGATACTTATTGTCCCGATCGGAGATAGGGAGTAGTCCAGCTACATCAATGGCAATGCGCTCAAATGTGCTCCCACACATGACATTGGCGGCACCACCTCCCAGCATCCGCCTGCAGCCTCAACCAATAGTACCTCTGTCTGTATTGTTCGGAAAAAGGCAGAGAGAGCAGCTGGTACTTCCTCGGAGTAAGGTTATGGAGGTCCTGGAGGAGGTACATTCGGGTTCATGTGTTGGACGTTTTGGGCCCAACCGCACGATCGACAAGCTGCGACAGAGATGAATGACACGCAACTTAAAATTCTATGGACCTCGGGCTCATTTGAGCATCATTTCACCCATTACATTCATTCACCGTCCGATATGACACTACGTTGGAGGACGTTAATGAACAAAATGTTGACGACGAGCCCTTCGCCACATCAGGTCAGATCACGGTCACGGCTGCACCCGTGTCCGCCAGTATCTGGTACCGCTTTCCCCCCTATCCACCAATCCGCGATGAGGCTGTCATCCATGCTCCTGCAAAAGGTGCGCAGCGTCATCTGAGAGGTCGACGATGACGGGCCCTCGTCACGCCCGTACTCACTCGTTTCCGCTTGCTCGTCAACCGGATGTGGACAGCTCCGCTCATCAGATGTCCTCGCTGGCCACACCACCAGCACACACCATTGAAAGATGTGCGTCGTTGCCCTTGAGGATTCCACCGTCCCCGTCGTATCGAATGCTCCTAGTTTTCGAAGTCGAGGTGGTTGCTACTTTGGCCGCTTCCATCCTCAGTGCGGCTGTCAGTGCATCGTGAAAGGACTTGTTGTGGTCTACCATCAGGCACTGACATATCTCGGCGTCGCGCACCCCGTCGACGAAGGAATAGGCAGCTTCCTGCGACACGTATCCGGCCGGGAGGTTCACCAAAGCCTTGTTCACCAGTAGTTCAATGGCCAGGGCGAACTCCTGCAGCCTCTCCCCTGGCTGTTGCAGCCACGGCTTCAGTTGGCTTCAATAGATTGCGGCCATACGCTGTTTCCCGAATCGGTTCTCCAAGGCTTCCCAAATGTGTCTGGACGTCGCCGACATCAGTATTGCGTTCAGTACCTCGGCCGCCCGTCCCTGGAGACTAGCTATCTGTTGAGCGGCTTCTTTTCCTGCTGATCTTCCGTTATGACTGGTGAGGGCGGCGAACCGTCGGCGGAAGACTTCAAAAGTTGACGTCCCATCGTACTTAGGCAGCTTGACGCTAGCGGGTGTTGTATCGCGTCCTGGCGTATTGATCTTTAGATTCTTAAGCTTTTCACCGAGCATTTGTTCCATCCTGGCGTTGAGTTCCTGGGCGCTAAGCCGTTCGCCGACATCTTCCAGGGCGTAAACGCGTTGGTCAAGGTGCTTCATACTCCCGTCCTTCTTCATCCCGGTCAGTTGTTCGTCAATCTTCACCGTGACTATTTCGAAGTGTCATTCGCTTCAGGGTGACTATCCTTTTCTAAAACACTGAGCTCCCTAGTGTAAACAACGTGCTTTCTACAGTAAACGTAAAAATATGTTTCATAATGTTTCTTCCTCTATGCTTGAATCGGTACATTTAATTTGTTACGAAGTATTCAGACATACATTTCTTTAGCACTCAATCCTGTATTAATGGAAGAGCATGTGTTTTATATAAAATTGGTTGGTAATGATGTCTTGAGCGGAGCTCCGCCATGCGTTCTCGAGATGCTAAGCGCTGAGTAATACTATGTGTAGAGGCACTCCTTTTTCGCATTCGTTTTTTTTTTTTTTCTTTTTTTTTCCGCGAATTTCACGGAATGAGTTCCAATTTTCATGCGGGTTTTTTTTTACGCATCTATATGTCTTGTATTATCGCTTTAATTTCGCGATTTTTTTTTAAATTCATGGTTATAAACACTGGGGGAATGTTTTCCCATTTTTTTAATTTAAAAATTTTTTTTTTTTTTATAATTTCGCACTATATGGCGTGTATTTTATATATATTGCTGTGTTTATTCTTTTGGTAGTTGTATATTTTTTTTATTAAATGTATTTAACATACATTTTAACGTATTGCAGTTTAGAATGGAAGATGTGTACTCTGATATATTGAACATAGGCATTACAGAATCATTACACACCTTTACTTTGTGAAAGACAACATAGCACATGTTACTTTCTTTCATCAATCGCCTTCGCTCGTTAACAGTTAAATTGCACCTCGAGAAATATATGTACGCATCGACTGATGAAGCCATTACTTCACTAGTTTTTAATTGCGAGTTTCACTTCACTCCTTTTTGTAATTTAAAAATTCACAGGAATTAACTTAACAGAAAGTGAGAGCTAATGTTTATATTCAAAATCGCTGGAATTTCGCGTTTTCACAAAATATGGCAGTTTGACTTCAGTCTACACTCATCGCTAAAATTCGCTAAAATAATAATATTAATTTATTGATCAACATCACATAATTCGGAAAGATAATGGGAAATCGCTTTAATGTAATGTTTGTCGCGTTTATCGTTAATACGAAAAAGAGTGCCCCCAACTCTGTGCATTATATTCCGGATCCATTCTCGGGTCGTAAAGCTTCTAGTCAGCTTCTGGAGAGATTGCTATTTGTTTAGCCACGCTCATATGCTCGGCACGCTATTTCTCTAACGTACATATTCGATCGTCATTTTCAATAAAAGGGTTAACATCGACGGGTCAATGTTCTTTTTTTTTTTTTTTTTTTTTTTTTTTTCCGTCAGTATAATTCATCAATCACCTTCCCTTCATTTTGCGTATATTAATGTCATCCAACGCTATGTCATATCGGACGATACACGTATATGCTAACGATGACGTATAGTGCAATTATCAAAACCAAACAAAAAATCGCCTGTCCGCTCCAGTTCATTCGAGGTATATAATGATCAGACAGCTACCGGAACTTTTTTCAGTAGTGTTATTTACCGATGAAGCCACGTTTACCAGGGATGGTTCGATTCTAAGCTACAAGAATAACCACATATGGGCATACGAAAATCTTCATGTCACTGTTCAGAGGAGCCAGCAACAGCAGCTTATGGTGAACATATGGGCTGGCATCATCTCTGACCACGTCATTGGGCCATACCTACAGGTGGCATGAGGCAAGAACGTAATTCAGTAGAGTGGCACAGTTGTGCCGATTTTGCTCATACCTGCTGCAGACTGTGTTAACGACCGTAAAAACTGTATCTTTTTGTAGCATTTTAGAACACAATAAAGTGATAGAAAAGTAACCGGACAGATTTTGTCAGTCGTCTTTGAGTTGCGTTGTGCATAGGCACAACCTATATAAGTTGCACGGGGAGGGGAACACCTCGCGCTCTGTGTTCTACACAGGTCTCCTGCGGCTATCACCACTGGGAAGAAAGGATGAAGCAAAAATACACAGGAGTCTATAGGCCACGGGTAGACAGGCTAAAGGGGCACGCAAAAGTCCCTAAGGTTTCCTGTCTCGAAGTCCCGACCCACTACTAGAGCAACCCAGAAGGGGAAATCAACGACCCTTGCACACCTGCAGCCCTCTGGTGTCCACTGGGAATACTCTTTCCTAGGTGCAAGCATTTGCGCCGCCTCTCTGGCACCTCCTCAGGCCACGAAGCCTGTAAGCACGCCTGAAATATGGGAAGGAAACCGGAATGAAAGGGAAATGAGGTAAAGCAAATTGTGATAGAAGAGAAACTACCCTAGAATTCATCTAGTGACTAAGGAAAACCTCGAAAAACCCAAGGTCAGACTGGGTGGTCGACGGGAATCGAATCCGGGACTACCCGAAAGCGAAACTGACATGTTAAGTTACCACAGAGCCAATTCGCTGACAGTTTTGAGTATAGCTATGAATAAAAGTTGCTGTGCCATTATCGATGACTAAACCGGAACTTAGCAATGAAGAAGGGAGAAGGAGAACACAAGGAAGAACAACAAAACAACTTGTCCAGGCCAAAATGTTGTTTTCAACTTATTTATTTATGGTCGCTTTAACATCGAGGTCATAACTTCCAAGTCTTAATATTACTAACCCATATGATTAATCAAGGTGCTGTGCTGTGTACGACTTAGACGAATTTGGCGTCCAGATATTTCCACTAGGGTACACCCAATGGTTTCTATACGTATTAGTAACAGTACATTTTTAAGCAAACGAGCATGCATCTGATATGACAATATGCTTTAGGTGAGCAAATAGTAAGCGGCGTAGTAGGAAGCCCTTGTTGAAATAGCAACTGAAATTCCATGCTGTTTCCGTTTTGTATTTATCAGACACTATGGGGAGGTAGAAGATGGTGACGTTTCTTTGGCATAGGTCACATCAAACCAATTGCTGATGTAGCTCAAATTGTATCATAATTTCCCGTATTATTGGCTGCATCTGCTCTGAGAGAAGATAAGAGTGAGTAAAGTTGGAGTGACCAATTACTAATCGGTGAGAGTGGCTGATTCTTCCAGTGAGCGACTTAGTTTGATGAGGGGTAGTGGACTCCCTTCGTATCTGGTGCAATTTTCATTGTGGTTATTAACTACACTCAAGCTTCCATTTTTCTACTGATGCTTTGAAGTGATTTACGAGATCATAATATGGGGTTAGAATGCTATTTTATTGGGGTAACGGTGTGGCATCCTTGGCGTTTTCCCCTTTGTTCCTTTATGGGGAGTAATCCCAATGAATACAACATTTTGGCAGTGTTTGAGACGGTACTGATTAGTTTCTGGACGTCCCGTACAAGTGTACTATCTGCAGTGTAATTGTTGATGCTGTATAAGGGGCTTTGTAAATCAGAGCCTAGCGGTTGTGGTGAGTAGCAAAATTGTAAACAAGTGCTTGATAAATGGCGTACAATTCAGCAGTGAAACCAAAATGTTACAACATAATTTCATAATCCCCTTTTTGTCATCGTTCAGTGAAGGCCAATCGCGTGCCACAGGCTTCATGAAGAATGGCTTCGCTCCTTCTAGGAGTGACCACATTCAAAACAGAGCCCTTTCTTGTGTTCAAGTTTGCTAGAGAGTTTAGCTTTGACATAAGTACTCGTAATGGCGTGCAGGATCGCGGACTCTAGTTTCCCTCGGGCATGATTGTCTGTGTTCGTGTGAGTATGTGTTTGAGTGGAGGAAAGTAAAAACAGAAAATAAACCAGAATCACTGAAAAATTAACCGCTAAAATAAAACCCGCTGAAGCAAGAAAGAAAATACTGTCCTAAAATGACTTGCGCCAATACTGCCTAAATTTCTTTGATGAACACCATTTCATTAAGCCGCCCATGAAACACAAACAAAATCCCAGTTTCGAATGGTGTATTCCTTATTAGTAGCTGATAAAAGTACTCCTTGAAGACTATGTTATAACTAGGCTTAGTAGTCCAGCTACATTAAAGAGGAATCACGTTATCGGCGTTCGTAGTGCATGTGATGGCACAGTGTGGGGAAGAGGTTCTATCCGTCTGCTGTGCAGACAAAGTGTGCATAACTTCATTCTTTTGGTAGCTCACCTACTGAGCTTAGTTGTAACCATCTACAGGAATTCCTAAAGCAACTACATTAAACCATCATCTACAGGGTTATAAACAGGCAGGTGAAAACCGGTTTTGAGTGGTGTCTGCAAACTGCAAAAACTACAAGTGATGTAGGTAGTAGGAATAGGATAGATACAGGAGGGGTTCGACACAGAAGCTGTGCTTATTGCATCTATGCCCAGAAGGGGTCACCCCCCGGGAGGAAGGATGAGGTGAGAGGAGACACAGGGCAGTCAGATTCAGAGTAATGGCACAGACATTGACTGAAGTCTCTGAAGTTTCCCGAAGGACAGAAAGCGTTCCTGTGCCCATATTATCCCTGCCAAGCTGCACCTAACGCCTTCGCTGACACTTACGAGCCTGAAAGAACCAACGGGATGAAGGTTGAATGAAAGGATTAATGAAACGAAATGGAAGGACAGGAAATTTGGGAGATGTAATTATCTTTCCCAGCATTCGTCTGGCGAGCTGGCGAAACCCCCATGAATTAGGAAGATTGGCCAAAGGAATCGAACCCACGACCTCCCGAATGCGAGCCTCACACGTTACCGCGGAGCCATCTTGCTCGGTATATATGTAGTATCTTACCTGCGACGTCCCCATCTACAATCCAGTAGCGGTTCAACTTTATTTACTTCCGTCTTGGGTTTAATACTTAGAAATTCCTATTAACTCCTGAATTATTTTAAATGGCGGCACTATTATCTTTCTTTCATGTTACCGATTTTACTTATTGTTAGGTTCCTTCAAATGTTGGCCACAAAAAGCTCTAACGCTCCAGAGCGGTTCTAAATATCTTTGCTTTCCCGCGCAAATATGTACAAATGATGCTCAAAGCTGTTAAGAATGAGTAACACATGGGGACGGGGTCTTCCGATCATACTTCTGTAAAAGTGGGTGTCCAAGTTGTAGAATATTTAGTTGTTTTTACTCACCTATACTTGTAAGAACTGCCCTTTACCCTTTCTCCAAGGTTTCACTCGCTGTCGGCCCGAGATACTGTTGTAATTCTCTCTTTTTATTCACAAGTTTACGAGTATTAGTTTCTAAACATGCAAGTACATCAGTACTCATATCATTGTTGCATCTTCATTGCACGAGCCCAAATAACCTGTGTCGACGGGCCCTTAAACTCCACACACTTACTCACTCTTCATTGCATAGTTTGACGGGCACTCACTCACTCACTCACGCACTCTCTCTCTCTCTCTCACTCACCTACTCAGTAACTACATAGTAAGATAAACATAGGATGTTTGAACAAAGTAGTATGAAAGCATGTAAGGTGTGTTTAAAGTCATATCATATTGTGACATTGGTTCGTTCAACAATATACGGACGAGGGGGCCGGGTGTCTTTGGATACGGCGAGCGACAGTGTGTACGTGACCATAAGCAATGATGCCGGTAAAACACAAAAGGAAGGGTCCAGAAGCTTCTAGTTAATTCCGCTTGGTCATCGTTGCACGTGTGTATTGAGGGTTCTCGAAGGTCACGTGACATCGGCTCCACTATAAGTAGAACAGACACAGTCAGTAGCAGTGAGTTAGATTTAGTGATAGTGTCGTAGACGTGAGTTTAAGGTGTAAGTCGTCGTGCACAGTTAGTTTTAGTTACGAGAATGAGTCGGCCAGACTGTCAGCAAGTACATATGTGTCGTCGAGTGATTGTATGGCAATAGTCAAGAAATATATATAACAATACCTTGAACTGATTTGCGATTTGGTAGATCCACTAGACGCCTGTTTTTACTCCCTTTGGAAACGGTTGTGTGTAGATAACCATTCTCTTAAAACAGTTTGATGTAAATATTTAAGTATTTCACAGTTTGAATCAGTACAATAGTAGACATTTTAATTTAATGCATATTTTTAGACTTAAAAGTGATGGGATCTCAAGCATCCGTCTAGATACCTTTCTACCTTTCCAATATCGATTTTTCCTCCCACACACATTCAATTAAGCACAACTCCGTCTTTTCAGTTCTACCGTACGCCCGTGCGGCCATTCACTCCTTGATGGTGTCACCCCTACATACCTACCGCTCTCACCAGTACTTCATTTCTCCATTCAATCAAGAAGCCAATATTGTGCTAAGAAGTAACAGCTAAAGTTCGTTAGAACTGACTACATTTATGGCGGTGGTGCGTTCATCTTAAAAATCATTCAGCCAATTTTATTATTCCTTCACCGTTGAAAAGCAATCTTCCCGGGATGAACAATGATCACAAAATAGTTTCAAAACGCTTAAAACTGATGCTTTAGATCAGCGATGACCAACCTTTTCAATCTAGTGTGCCAATTAAAACTACACTTATTATTTTTAATTCTACAGTGCGTAAATAAACAACACCACACGAATTTTGTTGGTAATAGACGGTTCATCGACAACCAATTTGAGATAGAAAACCTATGGTACAGGATTACAAATTACAGAATTATTGTACCTTAAAATTGCTTGCGCGTATGCACGACACTGATCATGTCCAATGCAGCTGTAACGTATGATGAGAAAACAAGTGGACGGCTTTCTAGGCTTAGTATTTAGTGTAATGGATATGTTGCCAGGATGACGAGGGTACAGCTGGATTAAGAGCCCGGGTTCAAATCCCCGCATACGTGTATTTGATGTGACTTTTTCTTTCTTGTTTCTTTCTTAAGTAAATGCTGAATTGAATTTGATTTACAGGTAACATTCGTGTCGTGTGGTAATTTTTCATTTAACCAATGTTTAAGTTTTTTATTTCAAATTCATTTAACTATTATTTATACCTTCATCACCTAATAGTAGATACACACTGAAAGTTTTATACGAACTTAAACAGATGGTTCAATCTTAATTAGCAGCTTACAAACAAGTAAATAACTGATAAGCACTTGAAAGAGCTAAATGTGGCTGAATTATTATAAACATAAGTTGAATTGATATGAATATTACAATACAATAAGCAGATACACCAGAACAAAGGTAAGGAAACAAATCATGAGCAGGCGCAGATTTCAAAGGAACTGCTCAAAACGGTGACCTCAAAAATTAATGAATGTGTGACATCGACGCAGAAATGATTCACGAACCCTGTTGATCATTCCTGGTGCGTTGCGAAGCTGATCATTGACTGCAATGGTGCGGGCAACCAGTCTCTTCAGAATCAGTTAATGATGAATACACCATATTCTGAAGATGACCCCAGACCTCGTTATAACTTCTTTACACGAACAGCTGACAAACTGACCGACTCGTGTCTGGAAATGCAACTCTGCTGTTCCTCGCCACCTTTCTCGAACGCTCCAGAAACCCCTTGTGTTATCGCTTCATTGCTGTTAATCACGTGTTCGCTCGCGTGAGTGTTGTGGGGAAGCTTAACCGTGAACCCTTTGATACGCGCCGCGCCTGTTATGCGGTGTGAAGTACCTTGCCACTGTCCGTCCTTTGTTGTACGCCGAGCCCAGCGTCACACTGTTCCCTCCTCAACGCTGGTCGTCCGGATCAGCACCGTTGGAATTGGCCAGACGATCTGAATGTACCACCAGCATCTTCACTTGGGGCAGCCTCTGGATGCGGTAGACTACATCGTTGATCCTCTCCACTACGCGGTACGGTCCCTGCCATGGTTGTTGCAGCTTGGGACAGCGCCCCTTGGTCCGCGTCGGGCGATACAGCCACGCCAAATCTCCCTGCAGGAACCCCAGGCTCTTGACTTGCCGATCGTACCGGGCTTTCATGCGGTCGCTGTCTAGCTGAATGTGCTGACGGGTTATCTCGTGTGCATCGTGAAGGTGGTCCACGTATTCGACTGCTGGTTGTGCTGTTCCAGGGGTCTCCCAGACATCAGTTCGCACAGAAGGCGCAATTCTCAGTCGAAGGCCAAACTAGCTGGCGTCATCCCGGTGATGTCATGGGTAGATAAACGATAGGCCAACAAGAACAGCGGCACCCTGACATCCCAATCCTTCTGATGGTTGGCGACGACCTTCCTCAGATTTTTTGTGGTAGGGGAAAAGGCTACTTACGGCCTAACCTTAGGCAAGCCTGTGAGTGTGGAGACTCTCCACACTGGATTCGAACCAGTGCAGCACTACTCACTAAAAACCCCCAAGGGAAGTTGGAGGCCGATACCTCACTTATACAGTACCGCATTAAACACCCGCGTATTTCTGGTGAACTATGAATGCTGCCTGCCAGTGGCAGTAACAGCGAGTGAATGACTGAAGTGTCAGGGGACAAACATGACTTATCTCTTAAGTGCCCCTGGATGCAGTGGATGGTGACATGTTTAGTAGTTCATTATGTTTCTTGTGTAGTAATTGGTAGGCCAGATGGCCTCGTTATTTGGGCTGACTAGATAAGTGTGATAGGTGACTGGAATGATTATGCTGATTCGCCGTTGGGCTTCGTTCCTTAGCTTTCTAATATGATGATCTTCGTCTATTGTATTTTAGGGTATTTATTGTTTTGTGCTTTTTTAAAATTGTTATAGTTTTTTGTGCTTGTTATTTATATTATATCATATTATATCATATATAATATAAATAACAAGGTGGAAGGGAAGTCATTACATTAATTTAAACCGGTGGTATATCTCGGTATTTGGAGCACATTTTGTATCTTCCATTTTTGTCTCTGATCATTTCCTACGGAGATCGTTTTGTCGAAAACAAGCTGCCGATATTACCGATTGTGTGTGTTTCACAGTCACTGGTTCAGCACATAAACAAGCACTAAGCCACCACGCATCTCCTTCTATGTTTACTGTACGAACGTAGGCCAATCACAACCGTTACCTACCAATGCAGGCAAAAGTGAAAGTGGTCGACCTGTTTACATTCGGAAACCAGGTGAAGTCCCTGACCAACCTCAACGCGACGTTGTCGACATACCTTGTGTCTGAAAACGTCGTTTGGAGTATTCCTTCACGTCTTTTAAGTTTATTAATTATTTCGAAACCCTGTGTGATATCCCATAATTACTACCGAAGCTATGTCAGAAGTAAGTTAATGTACGCATCTTACCAGTAACAACCTGTTGTCTTCGTACATTCTTGTGGAATTACGCATCCAGTCTGGAACAAAAACCATTTATTTTTTCGAAATCGGCTGATCAAAGAACAAAATGCCAAGACTTTTTTGTTTGTAATGCTTCTTTGAAGCACATATTAGAAGGAATCTAATGACTTCCCTTCCAGCATGTATATATTAGATATAATTAGGGTGTAAATAAATAACACCGCACGAATGTTACTGGTAATAGAGGGTTCATTGGCAATAAATTTGAGAAAGGAAGCAAATGGTCTACGACGTCCAGTTAATAAGTTACACGTATTCAAAGTAATTAGAGATTGTGACCAATAAATCATAAACAGAAATAAATGTGTCAATATTATTCACTGGAATCGAAATAGTGCTTTTTAGGAACTTTGTCTGCTGTCTCTCTGAGGAAGCTTTTCTAAATTGTGGCGCTACCAAAAGCTCTTAAATTGGAGACTTAGCATGTGGCTGCACGTGACTGCGATGGATAACAGGTCCTGGCCAGCGACTGCAGAAATGCAGGACAGTTCTGAAACGTGTGCTTTGGCCGTATGGTTATGGCGACTGACTATGGACCTAATAAACCCCAGAAAGCGAGTTCAAACCCGGAAATGGGTAAACTTTTGTTCCTCCCTTTCCTTTCCCTTTAGAGAGCAATGTTCTGTTTATGCTTTAAAATAGCAAAATACCACCAAAATATGCAATGCACATAGTATTGTTTACTTCTATAAATACTTTATTTCCTTATTGTTTTTCACTCTACAATTCTGTGCACCACAATGGAAGGTCCAAACATTTGTCTGAGTATTCTTCTCTCGAAAGATCGCAAAGCATTTTCATAGTTCATTGTGGTAGACCATGGGTTACTACTGCCCTTATTAACGTTTTATAAATTTTGAGTTAAGTATTTCTGGTTATTATTCCATTAGAGAAAATCTTTTTATTTGCACAATAAGCTCATTCCCTGCCTGTATTCTTGCTCTTATTGCATCGTTCAATTTATTATAAGATTTAATTAAGGTACCAAGATATGCAACCTGCCCTTACTCATTATTTATTTCCTTACATTTGTTCTGCTTGTATGTAATTTTTTTTTAAATATAAATAAAAAGATTAACGTCCTCCACATATCGGACGGTAAGTGAATGAAACGGGTGAAATGATGCTCAAATGAGCCCCAGGTCCATAGAGTTTTAAGCTACGCGACATTCGTCTTCTCAGGATAAGGGAAAGCCTCGGAAAAAAATCTTACACGGATAACCTACCCTACGCGAGATTCGAACTCGCGACCTCTTGAACGTGAGGCAGAGACGCAAACCAGCACGCTACCGAGGCGGGGCTTGTATGTATTGTATTGTAATGTTCATATCAATTCAATTTATGTTTATAATAATTCAATCGCATGTATCTCTTTCAAATGCTTATCAATTATTTACTTGTTTCTAAGCTGCTAGATATGCGTGAACCATCTCATTTAAGTGAAAACGAAGTTGTTAGTGTGTACCTACTATTTAGGTCATGTAAGTGTAAATAATACTTAAACTTGAAACAAAAAGTTTAAACATTAGTTAAACAAAAATTATAACGTACACAAACGTTTCCTGTAAATGAAATGAAATTAAGCATCCGCTTATGAAAGAAGAAAGAAGAAAAGAGAAAGAAACTGAGAAAGAGGGGGAGGGAGAGAGAGTAGGAGAGAGATAGGGAGGGAGGGAGAGAGAGCGAGAGAGGGAGATGGATGGGGAGGGAGAGGGAGGAGGAGAGAGATGGGGAGGGAGAGGGGGAGGGAGAGAGAGCGAGAGAGGGAGATGGATGGGGAGGGAGAGGGAGGAGGAGAGAGATGGGGAGGGAGAGGGGGAGGGAGAGAGAGCGAGAGAGGGAGATGGATGGGGAGGGAGAGGGGGAGAGGGAGAGAGCGAGAGAGAGAACAAAAATATGGGCTTATGGATATTTGAACCTGCGCTTTTAATACATGCGTACCTTCGCGTGTTAGCACCATATCTATTACGCTAAGAAAGACAGGCTGCGGAATTCGTCCACTCATGTGTTACAGCTGAGTGGACATGATCAGTGGCGTGCATACCCTCAAACAATTTAAAGGCACAGTTCTGTAATTTGTAACAGTCTATCACCAGTAAAATTCGTGCGGTGTATTCAGTTGCACCCTGATTTCTCGTGTACCTGTACATAGCATGGTCGTATATAGTGCACACATGGCGGGCTATCCGCCTGAGTCCAGGAGCGTGCCAGTGCCTGTGCCACTAGCGGGAAGGCCCTCTTCTCCCAGTGATCGCCTTGGCTGTGAAGCACAAGGACTTGTGAGGGCTGTGTGTATTCGATTGTGAGCATTTTTAGCTCCTCGTGTAGCAGAAACGAAGGAGCTTCTGGCAGTAATTTCGCAATAATTCGCAATATTTTGTTTTACATCATCTGGAGGCGCTTTACGTGCATTGTTTGCTGCATATTCCCATATGGGGACGGTATAAGTTAAGATGGGGCGAATTAACGTCTTGTAAAGCGCGAGTCCCTTACTGCTGTTTAGGTTAATAAGTGTTGAATTGGCAGTGTGGAACAGAGGCACGTGTTGAATGTTGGCTCTAACATGGACTCCGAGGAATATGTTGCAGTCCTGGAAGAATGCGTTCTCCCAACGGTGCGATCCATCTTTTTGGAAGAGGAAATGCCTGTGATACACTTCATGCACGACAACGTGTGCACACAGACGGACCACAGCAGCACCCAGACATTTCGGTTTTGGAATGGCCTTTTAGGTCTCCACACCTTAATCTAATTGAGAACGTATGGGTATTAATGGTTCGGGACTGCGAACAACGTCAAGAGCCCACTCAAGAGGCACCGAGAGAGTATGTCTGGGAAGCCTGGAGAGTATAAGGAGACGATTTCAAATCTCCAGCTCTTTAGTTTCCTCAATGCCTTGGGTGTGTGTGTTGTAGTGTTTAACGCCCGCTTTTACTACTACGGCACCGCAGGCGGTGACACTGATGATACATGAAGATGGAGCACCGGTGGAATGAGATGGCGGGGGAAACCGGAGCACCCGGAGAAAACCCGCCCTGAGGCCGCTTCGTCCACCACGAATGCCACATGCGGGTCCCTGGGATCGAACCCGGGCCGCCTAGGTGGTAGCCGAGCGCGCTAACCGCTCGGCCACAGCGGCGCCTCAATGCCTTGGGGATTAAATGAGGTAATTGGTCAAAGCTGGTGAACTTCCTATTAACAATAAAAAACGAAGTTTGATATTATTATCATCACCGCCGCCACCACCACCACTGCCACCACCACCGCTGCCGCCGCCACCACCGCCGCCACCACCGCCGCCGCCACCACCGCCGCCACCACCGCCGCCGCCGCCACCGCCACCGCCGCCGCCACCGCCGCCACCACCACCAACACCATATGCCCGCTTCTGTAGCGTGATGGTTAGCGTGTCTGCCTAACGTTCAAGAGGTCGCGAGTTCGAATTTCGCTTAGGGTAAGTTATCCGGGTAAGGTTTTTTTCCGAGGTTTTCCCTACCCTGAGAAGACGAACGTCGGGTAACTTAAAGCTCCATGGACCTCGGGCTCATTTGAGCATCATTTCACCCATTTCATTTCATTCATTCGTCCGATATGACACAATGTTGGAGGACGTTAATTTAAAAAAAAAAAAAAAAAAAAAACCACCACCACCACCGTCGCCATCACCATCCGCATCACCACCACCATCACCATCATCATCATCATCACCATCATCATCGCCACCACCACCACCATCATCACCATCACCATCACCATCATCATTATTGAAGTGAAACTACTTATGGGAGGTCTTTGAAATTCTGATCCTTAATCTGTTTGTGTGACGAAAAGTGGTGGGGGTAAACACTGTCGGCTAGTGTGGGAGCAGTGTCTCGCTTGCCTTCGAGTATTGGAGAAGAGTGAGATATACGCTCTTCTTGCTTTCTTTCACTCTCGTTGTCCGTGGTTGCGGTGCTCCGTTCAGTACAATATATGCGTTCAGGATAAGAAAAGTATATTGTACTATGGACGAAAAAATGATCAGTCGATGACCACTCTTCAAGAGCAATTTCGACGATTGTCTACGAATCCATTCATAACGTTGACTGATGTTTTGCAAGACTTCATCAGCAGACCAGGCTTATCAATGACTACTCTCAATTGCCAAAGCTTGCATGCTCATAGTGCAGATCTAAATCATGCAGTCATACAACGGTCACTTTCAGAGACATGGATGGAAAAATATAACCATATAAATATTCCAAACTTCAGTTGTGCTGTCCAGTTCAAATGACAGAATGTAAGAGCAGGTGGAGTAACAATACTCCACAGTACTGCTCATGGAATTAATATTGTGACACCTAATATAGATCTGAACTTACAACAAATGGAATCCCTTTCCGTTAGTTTATTAAATTCTCGAGAAATCTGCATCAGAATGTTGCACTATATATTTCACCGAATCAGAGTATTGCAGAACTTATCAAGTTCATCCACGTTTACTCACTAACATGTACAGCAGTGGGGGCCGCAGACCTTGGAGTGAAGCTCGATGAAATACCTATTATTCTGAGAGGGGATCTCAATATCAATTTTGCTTCATGCAAGACCATTGATTCAGTTTCTGGAAGTGAAACTATCATTGAGAATGAGCAACTCACCAACAGAATCAACCACACGTCACGGAACAACAACTGATGCAGTTTTCTCACAGTTCCTAGAAAAATTAGGATCGACAATTGTCATTACTTATTTTTGGTTATTATAAATCGATAGTTTCTCTTATGAATGAAGATGATGCACAGTGACACATATGTATATAATTTTATGTCAATAAATGGGTGATAAACACAATCAATGCTATTCAGCAATGTTTGATGAATAATTAAAGTGTTTCCCTGTAATACAAAAGTTTCACTTCTATCGTGTGTTTGCGACACACCCTTTCTTCTTCTTCTTCTTCTTCTTCTTCTTCTTCTTCTTCTTCTTCTTCTTCTTCTTCTTCTTCTTGTTCTTGTTCTTGTTCTTGTTCTTGTTCTTGTTCTTGTTCTTGTTCTTGTTCTTGTTCTTGTTCTTGTTCTTGTTCTTGTTCTTGTTCTTGTTCTTCTTGTTCTTGTTCTTGTTCTTCTTGTTCTTGTTCTTGTTCTTGTTCTTCTTCTTGTTATGGTTATCATTATCATTATTATTATTATTATTATTATTATTATTATTATTATTATTATTATTATTATTATTATTATTATTATTATTATTATTATTATTATTATTATTATTATTATTATTATTATTATTATTATTATTATTATTATTATTATTATTATTATTATTATTATTATTATTATTATTATTATTATTATTATTATTATTATTATTATTATTATTATTATTATTATTATTATTATTATTATTATTATTATTATTATTATTATTATTATTATTATTATTATTATTATTATTATTACTATTACTATTACTATTATTACTATTACTATTACTACTATTACAATTATTGTTGTTATTATTATTGTTGTCGTTGCATTTCATATTTGTTGGATTCGTGTTAAGGAGAAGATATTTATTTTTTATAAATGTATACAGTTTTATTTTTGTGCTATTAGTACTGTTAAAGTAATATTCGCTGTGTTTGTATTTGACAGTTTACCGTCTCTATAAGTTAGTATAATTAAAAGGAGCGTTAAACGCTCTAAATAAATAGAAAGAGTTTAGTTTTATGTAATTCACAATTATTGTGATAATAGCAACAACAAACAAAAACAAGGTATATCCCTTTCAGTTATACTAAAGCGGACAGTACTGTAGGTGTACTTATTTTTGTGTTTAATGTTTGTGGTACCCGCTCCCCCCTGCACCCCTACCACATTGTCGTCGAAAGGGTGAACAAAGCACGTGCTGTGATTTTGCGATCTACAGACACATCTGAAACAGTGGATTCCACCGATTAATTATCCAGAAAAAATCTTATATGTGCACTCATATGACTTTCTCTACTAACTGTTGTACAACTATTCTTTAAACGCTTATTCCCCTGTCTACGCCATGTTAATCGAAGATAAACATTTACAGCAATTATCTGATTGCTAAGTTTCTTGAAAGTGCAAGGAGAATATGGCAATATAGTAGACTTTACGCGATAGTGAAATATTTTTAAGAGCTGGTCGCCGTTGATGCCTTTGAAATTCTTTACATGGTCAAGAGTGAAAAAATGAATAACGACTTTCCATTTGAGAAAAAATATAAGTATTGAAAAATTCAGACAAACATGCAATATCTCGGAAATGGCTCACTATACAAAAAAAAAATGTACTTCACATTTGTGTTGTGTGTTTTAACGAGATGTGAATATTTTTGTGTAGTAGAAGTGCTTTTTAGGGATCAAGGGCCACAAAACGCGTATTTTTAACTGAAATCTCAGTATCGAATTTTTGGAGGGAATGTAATACTTTCTGACTACGCACGTAGTAGTTAGTGAAAGTGAAAACTTTGCTAACAAGTGGATAAGGTCGAATGTTGCAAGTTATGCAGTTTCGTGACAGCCGACCCCGACAACGACCACAACCGAGTAACTCCGAGTCTAACACGTGTTCGTGCAACTCTGTAGTTGGACAGAAGATGGCGATGGCGTGCATTGTGTTGTAGAACACCCAAAATCGTTAGCTAGCAACTCAAACGTGAGAGGTCTCTAATCCACAAGAGGAACCGGATGTTTCGTGTCTCCAACTTGCCATCTTTACTTATATTTCATCTATCGCTACTACTTTGTTAATTGTATGATAGCGCTAACGTGGTTATTATGTGCAACTAGCAGACAGAGGACGGTAGTCAAATCCAATGTTTCAACGGGAAAGTGAAAATGGCAACTGTGGCCAGCGAAAGGAACTCTGAAAGTCAAAATTTAACGGCGGATAGATTAGTGAGAGTAGGATATTATGAGTTCGAACGGACAATTGGAAAAGGAAATTTTGCGGTAGTGAAACTAGCAACACACGTTGTAACGAAGACTAAGGTAAGTGTCACCTAAGCTGAATCAGTCGTGTTTCAATTTCTGTTGTCATGTCACCAGATAGTGTTAAACGGTTAGGTAATTAAGCTCTAAATGTTGGCATGGCATTAGAATAGACGAGGGTTTCTGAGTGTCCTGTGAACTGTTAATGAGAAGAAAAAAAATTGGCGCTCACTAAACCAAAACTTGAAGAGAGGACTCGCAATCTATCAACGCAAGTGCAAATATAGGTGAAATAGGTGTTTAAAAGACAGCGCTCTATGATGTGCTATCGAACTATTTTAAGTCTAATTGTGTTGACTCTTACTGACGCATAATCAAGTTCCCGAGAGAAAAAAAATGCCAGTTTGTTCAGTTCTCTTCACAAACAAAAAATAATTTCTTATTGCACTTTTTAAGACTATGTAACAAGTAGCGCACATGGGGGTTGTGAAAACACCTGCCAAGTTCCAGTGATTAGAGAATGATTTAATTTTACTCTTTTAACACTCCATTACAGGTGTGTAAAATGTAAAATAAAGCGAAGCTGTGAGAACTATTTGTCTTGTATAGGTCAATTTAAGTTCTTGTTTTAAAAGGGGTAGTTCTATGTTTAAATTGCCCCTCCCCCCATATCTGCCACGGCTACATAGTCAATTTCTAAAATGAAATATCAGGGAGAACATGACTTAACCAATAATACTTTGCATATACAGTTTACATTTAAAATGTATTTGTTTGTGTTGTTAAAAATAATCAAGGGTGAATGAAAACTATTAAGAATTCACTTGAGATTAAGCAGAAAACATAAAGAGTAGAATATCATCTAAGTTCATTAAATTCTGGCTTAGTGCAGCTAAAGCAGTGTTATAGAAGTAGTTTAAAGAAAGAATAATGAACAAATCTCTAATAAAGTTCTTGTAGGTTTCAAACATGAGTTCTTGTATTCAGATTAAAAGGAGGTAACACAATACATTTTTATCAATTTTTTATAACGCTAAAGTAAAAAATAAATTTAAGAAACCCTTCAAACATAGTTCCTTTTTCTTTTTTCTTACACATCAAAATATGTGGAAAATTTTTATTGGTATTTCGCTTTGCCCTTTCTTAAAACATTTGTTAAACCTTTTGTTATAGGTAAAATTTATGTAGCAAAATGCATGTAAAGGTACCCTTTAATCCAAGCAAACGTCAAAACAGCACAGTACTCTTAGAATACAAGGGTTTCGACATCTGTTTTTGTGGTGTCCGTCAGGATATGTGAGGTTCAGTAATATATTCCGAAATTGTAGTATATGTCCATTTCTCTAGAGTAAATGGGCTTAATTTTAATAACCTCTTCTATTTAATAAAATGAATTAGTTTTGTTTAAAAAGGATTGTTTTGGCTAATTTCGTAAGTAGCCATTTGTTTTCTAAATTGCAGAATGCTTCCTCTTCTAGAAACCGTAATTAAATACAATACAACAGATATGAAATTAGCATGTAAAGAATAAAGTTAATTTAACCTAGCCTAACATAGTTCTGTCCTTTTGCTCTTGTTTTACCAACTAAGAGTATGAAACTATTTAAAAGTACTCTTTGTCAGGTGTAGTACAAAAGGTAGATACATAATTACTTTTGTTTATTTATGGACGCTCTATAACTTCTATGGTTCTCAGAGCTCCAAATTATATTGACCGTGAAAGACCGCCTAATTTTGCTCAGAGGCTTCTTTATTAGGTTTAAGATTCTGTTTTGTGCCGTAAATTTACGACACGGGACCATAGTCCATCTTAAGGATGTTTACCCCCGTAAAAAATCCGTCGCCCTCCGCTGGCTTTGAACCTGCGACCTCGGGAACCAGGGACTAGCATGTCAACCCTAGACCACGGAGAACAGCGTTCCTTATATGTTGACCATTTTAAACATACCATTAAAAACTTAAAATAAACACTGCAGCTATTTCTTGCCAATGTTACGTAGTTACTCGAAAATCCCATAAAGAAGGTGGTAATATTTTAACTGCTCAAAAATTTGGCTTACCATTCGAGTTCCGTTAACGTTAAGGGTGTTATTAAAGGCAGTAAACAAGTATCGAATATTTATAAAGGATATTAAAAATAGAAATTGGTTGTATATTTCTTAGAACATTGACATTTTAAACAGTGCCAGCAGTATCACTTACAGGATCATGTACATTCAACAAACAAATGACGGATTTCGTTCTGCGTCACATCAGAAATATAAATTGTTCTCCTAGTCGTTTAGGAGGAGAATCGTACACAGCTCTCGCTCTCTTTCGCTCTCTCGCTCGCTCTCTACATGGATAGGGTTTCCGTTTGATTGGGAGATTTCGGTTTAGTTTTTCTCGTAGGAGAGGGAGGAAGGGCTCTTGTTCGGCATTCACAGTAATTTCTACTTCCCATTCAGATTCTTCTTTCAACAAAGTATATATTTAATCTAACCACTCAGACGCTTATACATGCCATAAAAAATTACACTGTGTAATTAGAGATATTACAGATTTAAATGCATGTATGCACAAGGCAACTCTCGCTAGCTTTGTTTAAAAGAACAGACCAAATTCTTTATATAGCCCAGATGAGTCCTATGGTAATATAAAGTTTTAAATTGCAGTACGTTTTATGCAATGACGTTGCTGTATGTTTTATCTTGACAGTATCAATAGACCAACAGTTTTTATGGATTTAAAAATGATACTCGCATGTTTGACGTGCATACCAAGTCATTTGAAATGGTATACTGCAATTTGATAGTAATTTATTGTCAAAAGTAAATCCAACACGTTCTTCAGATGGAGTTTCGACAACATTTAGTCTTTATAAACAAGAATTTAATACCGCTTGTAGGTGTATAATTCAGCTTTCATGCATATTCTGCGAATTGTAAGTGTTTCGCAAATTATTATTTAAAATACAATGCTAGCACTGATTAAAACTGTATTATTGTGTGCGAGGAAAAGTTATATAATGTTAACGAAACGTATATTTTAATTAAGACAGTTGGGGTCTGAAATGAAAATTTCGTGTGTAGGAAAATTTTCATTGCACCTCGTTAATTTACTAACGAATGAGTTTCTTTCGTTAAAGCTCTGTGAAGGATAGGGGCAAGTCGACACTACTATGCATTAAAACTGCATTCTTTTCCCACGTGATATTTAGGTGGAAACAAAATGCTGTGTCTAAGGTAAAATTTTGATCTATTAATTCCCGAGGTCGTGGGTTCAAGCCGAGTAGAGGGCGATGGATTTTTTCGGGCGCAAAAATCCTTAGCATGGCTTTCTTCATAATGGAAGTGAAGTCAATGTTTCCGTGTAGTGGATTTGCTGTATGTTACAACAGAACCTCAAACCTGCGTTTCCATGGGGGATTGAAATCGATTTGAGTCCAATTCCATTCTCAATATACGTTGAATTCAATCCGAAATATGCATACGCAAGGCTCAAGCATAAATAATTCAAACATTTATGTTGGTCACTTGGTTTATGTTAGCGAACCTGTGAAAAAGTCTTTTTTGTTGGGTATTTTTACAAGGTTTTGAGGTTAATGACTGTTTTTGAGAAGAACATATTGCGAGATTATAGAAACAACAAACGTGATTTTGAATCCGGTATGTTTCCGTGCAACACAATTTCGATCCGATGCCACTTCTAAGAGGATCGGATCTAAGGATTCAGTCCTGCGTTTCCATGCCGTTTTCAATACGGAATGAACTCAAATCGATTTGAATTCCCCATGGCAGTCAAAGACCTTCCATAAATAGAAACCTAATTTCAATTAAAAAGCTGCTCTTTGTTTTCGCAATACAGGTGGCGTAAAATTCGCTCTGTCGAGCACATTTTCATGGTCCGCACAGATAAAGATGCTATAATTTAAGTGTAAATGATCGTATTTGGGAATCAAGTGCTCGTGTTTCGCGCTTCAATTGTTTCCCACGTGGAATAGTGATAAAACGTTTCCACATGGGTGAATAATAAAGTAATCCCCCTTACTGGTGTTACGCATTTGTATTTCAATGAAGTGTTTCTGCTGTTTTACCTTTCGTGATTTAGAGAGAGAGATAGGGGTTGGGGAGGGGAGTGGTGGGGAGGGGGAGAGGAATTGACTCAGAAGTTGGACGCCCGTCACAGGAATCGCCGCTTTATGAATATACCTTCCGAACAGGAAAGACATCGGCGCGGGGGGGAGTGTGTCTACGAAATAATATACTGCACTCCACTGTTCATTTTAGCTTGCTACGAAATCTAGCATTCAAATACTTTTCTTTCCATAAAATAAAGTTACTGCAGTTTTGTGTAGCTCGTAACAAAATGTAATAACTGCAGTAAACAAACATGCGGCAGAATATGTTACAGACAGTTTGAAAACAGACTCATTAGCTTCTATTCAGAACTGGAAGAGTTAGCAGAAATAACTGAATGCCACCTGTGGTTGGCCGGTCGGTCGGCCGTCTTGGTCGCCGTAAGATACTATTTTGTTTCAAACAAGCTTTCTTTCCGTCAGAAGGGATGCTATTATGTAAGTGTTACGTTTGTGACACGAGACTCCGGGACTACCTGTGGAGTCTCATTCTATTCGCGAGCGGGGTTTATCTTAAACCTCTCCCCAGCCCTAAAATAGCCAGCTACTTCTCCTCAAAATATATTAAATGCGCAAATACACGCGCAAAAGTAAACAACAAAAGGCAGACGCCTTACGCCTTCTGGTTGCGTCGAACATTGTTTGTCTGCGATGGTTTAGAATTGTAAAAGGTTGATCACATAAAACGTTGCTTTGGAAGATGAAACACGATTAAATACTGCATAAAAAGAAATGCGAGAGACGGCATGATTAAATTCGTGTAGATAGTGTTATTGGCATTTTATTTTCTTTGTCTTAGTGATTTATTATTATTATTATTATTATTATTATTATTATTATTATTATTATTATTATTATTATTATTATTATTATTATTATTATTATTATTATTATTATTATTAATTATTTATTTATTTATTTATTTATCATCATTATCGTCCATCATCATCATCATCATCATCATCATCATCATCATCATCATCATCATCATCCAGGTTTACAATGCCTGTGACGTCTTCCTACATCCATTTAGGAATTATAGCCGTTCTCCACTCTTGTCTTCCCAAGTTCCTGTTTGAACTATTACTTGCTTGCGTGTTAGTTTGGGTCTTCCCCTCCTCCCACGTCCCACTGGAGTCCATCCTGGTCCTTTACCTGTAACTCTGGCGGAGGGCGCGCCGGTCCTCGTTCGGTGCACTGCCGCCGCGGGACGGCCCGCTGATCTACGAACGCGCTGTGGTTCCGTTTTAATTTCTTCTACTAATGAAACTTTTACTGTATTTTTTCCCATAAAACTGTTTCTGATCTTCTGTCTTTCCAGATCGTCGCCAAAAATCCATTTCTGTAGTTTAATTTAGCTAGTGTTCTTGATTTCAAATGCCAAGTCTTTGATCCATATGCATTTACATTTCTTATAATAGTATTATATATACTTCTTTGTTTTAATTTTAATATCATTATCGCATAAAACACTTTAATTTTGACAATGCTGTCCTTCCTTTGTTGATTCTGCTATTTATATCATCTTCATGGTTTCCATCTTTCGCTGTTTTGACTCCTTTGTTGTAATGTTTAATAGTGATAATAAAAAATATACTCTGAACAACTGGAAACCTATGTTTACTATATTAATTCAGTCATTAGGTTTTATTTACCATCCACCATAAATGTATGTCAATAACAATTCCACGTGTTTTTAGTTTTTGCGATTTAAAGAATAAATTGGCTGTTTTATAACTTTGTTATGAGATAAATATAATTCGTTGACAAAGGTGAGACTGAAAGCTGATATACTGGGTGGGAATTGAAAATGATCACTGTAAGGCCAGTCAGTATATTCGCGTTAACTGTTCGTTTTTTCATTAGAAAGTCTTGGCCTTACCTAATCGTCACCCTATAACCACAACGATAAAAATCTTTAGGGTTAACATTTTTAGCTGTTGTCACTTTATTGGTAACTCCCAATTTCTTAGATTGCCTTCTTAGTAATCGTTTGTAAAAGCCAAAAACTGACAACGCTGACTTGATCTTTCGTCGTTGTCTAATTTAGGTTACATGTGAAATTCAGCAGGATTTTGTAGTGGGAAACCAAATATAGCTAACATTCGCAGGCCTTTGACTTGAACTATAGAAGAGCATAAGAGGTTTGTAATGACTTCTAAGAGTCCGATATTGTCAAACGTTAGTTGTGTGCATGTTCCGATATTCTTGACAACTTGATGTCTGCCTCTGTATAGATAGAATTGTCAGCGTATGTTCTTAGGTCTTGCTATGGAAGTGAAAGAAAAATACAGGTTCTCCAAACCTGTTGTCATCATGAAGCGGTCTAGGTAGTCGTTTTGAAACAGTGGGGGCGCGATCCCCAACAATGGCGCACATACGCTTCTAAATACCTATAGGTATGCATCACAACTTACCCAAATTATTTTCAAAAAATAAGGGGAGAAAGCCTTTGAAGATCAAAAGTGGACGTAGAACGTGTACAATTAAGGTATAAATGTGGGAAATAATTCACAAAATTCGGCCAAAACCTTAAATGTATTTTTATTTTCTCTACTAAGCATTCAATACCGAGATTTCAGCGGAAATACATGTTTTGACATTTCTTGAACCCAAAACAAGCGTTTTAGGAAATTGTCCATGTGTATGAAGAGCATGACTAAAAAATAAAATATCTCTTAAATACCAAACTTGGTATTTAAATTCAGCATTTTTCAAGGATGCGACAGGAAGATTTTCAAGAAAATCCCCTCACTCGGAACTACCCTTTACGTGGAAAGATTTTGAAAATTTTTGATTTTCTCAAAAACATCCTACGATTTGGTTTAAAATACCATATGGTTAAGATATTTCTATCACAAAATGTGTTTGAATGTTCTGGAAATAGCCTCTCAAGTCGTCATAATTCTGAATTTCTTTCGTATAATCGGTAAACCGTAAGAGATGCTAAAATCTTTACTGCACACAAATGAATGTCTCGTTAAAGTGCACAATATACGGTCTCTTTTAGTTGGCCATTTCCGAGCTACTCTTGTTATTGTTATTTGATTGTTAGACCTCAAGAATATCTGTACGTTTTGCACTTAGAAAGTTTTTAAACTAATAATGTGACCCTTTAGGCATTACTTTATACACCATAGCATGTAACTACGTTTTTAAACCCTATTTAGGTGCGTTCTCTACTATGGAAGATCTATTAGCTTTATTTGCCCGTCCTGTTTTGCCATATTATTTAATTTTACATTCTGTTACGTTCAAGTTATCCATCATGCAGGTTTTGGTTACTTTTCTTTGAATGTGCAGAAGAAACAGGGAGAAAGCGGAAAACTTATGATTTTTCTGGTATTTTTATTTTGCTCCACACAATATGGATTCCTTTTCCTTGCTCCTAACCAATAGTATCATAGTTCTACCAAAAAGTTTATGTCTGCGTTTTCTGGAGTACCTACTTTAATTAACGTGAAAGCTTGATAAAAGTTTGTCTTTGATTGTAAAATGCAGGGTTTAGGAAGCCCATCTGTGCGTTCCTTTAAACAAGCAGAGTTGTGGTTGTGGAAAAAAAACATGAATGGAGCAATTTGAATACTTCGGGATATGTGTTTGACAGAATTCCCAGGTTGAACCATGCATAATGTTATTAACCTGTACTAGTCGCTCGAACCTGGATGACAAACAAGCTCCCTGCCTCTTTGACACACTGATTGTTCACAAACTTCGACCCATGCCCTGTGATTGAACCATGCGATTTACCATTGAAAATTGAGTTTTTATTGAGGGGCGCTGTTTAACTGTTATGGTTCTCAGCGTCCAATTCTATATTGGGCATTAAAGACCGCTAAGTTTTCTCATAGGCCTCTTTATCATGGTCGAGGTTCCTTTAGGTGTGACCTGCGCAGCCTGCTCACGGCCTTGCACAGATAAATGTTTAGCTGGTAAAAAAAATGAAGGTCGCTCAAGCTATTTCACGAGTCGCCTAGGCCTATTTTACGTGCAGTAAGTCTACAACACGGGACCACTTATAAAAAAATACTTCCCCTCTGAAGGAAGCTATGCTAAGGATGTTGACGCCCCAAAAAACATATCAAAGGGGTGAGGGTTTCTTTCTATTAACAGAGTTATTGAGGGGAGAGTATTTGGAACATTAAGTTTGCCCTGGGACAAACTACCGGCTTCCTCTATGGGAAACCAGTATTAATTAATGTCAGTTTTACTGTTTCTGGACAGGTGGTTGGACCATTTGGAGCACATTGCTTACTTAGGAAACTCTGATAACGGATAAGTATTGCTGCCGTCCTGACGTTAGGTGGAATACAAATTTGATGATAGTGGAGTAACATGATGTCAGACTCGAGGACGTAACCCAATGGATATTGTAAAATTCGTTAAGATATGATCGAAACTAAGCAGAATTCCCCTTCGGAGTTTTCATCTTATACCATTGTCTCGAACAAATGTTTTATAATATTGAGAGCATGATTCAAAAGAGAATCTGCTTTTCTATTAGAACTTATATTTGTAAGCAAATAAACCTTTCTTCAAAATTTCCGTCAACGAATATGTAACGAAGGTTAGAGTTGGTCTTCACTATTAATGTCACGAGTTTCATCTAATATTAGTGATACAAACAAGGTATCAGAAATTTCTTTCTTAATTATATAATAACCGTATGAATTAAACATATTACGTAACGGAGATAATACATCCGGGATGTATGCAAACTATTCACAAATAGATGGGGAGATCCTGAGGTTTAAGCCTGCCTCTCAGGATGATGAAACCTCGAGTGTCTATCACAGCGATGTCCAACCTAGTCTCTTTGGAGACGCTTACGTATTTAGCTGCTTCTTTCCCACCTCGTGCTTTAGCTAGTGCCTGTGACGTGTAAAATCACAAGGGGACAGTATCCAGTGACGGAGACAAACAGGCGATTCCATGGCAGTTGGTCATACCCTGAATTTTCTGGGAATGTCCTCAGAAGACCTCTTTATTCTGGAAGATTTTTGCATAAATGGTAAACAATAAGAGGTAGACAAAAGCTTACAAAATACGAAATGTCGATCTCGTTAAAACACACAATTTATGCCAAATACTTCTTTTTCCTTTTGAGTGAACCATCTCCGAGATATTCTTTATTATTTGTTTGAATTTACCAATACTTATGCTTTCCTCAAATAGGAATATGTTATTTATTTTTTATCTCTTGGTCTTGCAAAGAGAACGGAATTTCAAAGGCATCGCAGAGCAACCAGCTCTTAAAGTATTTCACTATCGCTTAAAGCCTACTGTATTCCCATATTCCCCTTGCACTTACAAAAAATTAGCAATAAGATAATTTCTGAAAATATTTGTCGATTAAAATGTAGTAGACGGGAAAAAAAAAAAAAAAAAAAAAAAAAAAGCATTTGCAAGAATAGTGTGTATAAGAATGGGTATGGCCTTACATATGTTTGCGAACAGAGTTTCTCCAGATTGAACTATATTAGAAGTCTGTATCGCAATAGGTTACTCCTCTAAAAGATGATGCAAGAACTAAGTATCGTACATAAATACTGTTACGTAGCTGTTTTGTGCTGTTCTACTCCAGTTAACAGGTGAATAACATTAGGCGTGTTCAGAAGTGTTTTCAACATGAATTGTTTGCAGGATACAGTACAACAAAAAGTGTTTATGTAGGGAAGTAGTAAGGCAATTTGAAAGTACATTTCCTGGCGTGCGTGTTCCAAATAGACACTGTCCATCTACTTGTACATAAATCCAGGCAGAAGGACATTAATTCGTGATAGGAAAAGAAAGGTAAAACGGCGTGTGCTTACGGAAAAGAAATTAGACTTAATCGGAGAAAGGTTAGAAGTCATCTCGAAAATCTCATAGGTGCCTTGCACAAGACAAAATTAAAACAAAATATCAGGAGAGAAGTTAACATTATAATGGAAGCTGAAGTAATTCGGTGAATGTAAATTTCCTTAGAAGATGCCGTAGATGCATAGTTGCAGATGGATGGCATTTCCAACAGTTGCTGTGATAAGGTATGTTTTGTGTTTATTTTCGTTATTGTTAATGTGATTTGATTTGAGATGCGTGCATGCATGTGTGACCGGGAAACGGGCCGTGTGACTGCCAGCCAGTCATGCAGTGCGTGCCCAGGAGACGGGCCGTGCGCCTGCTGGCCAAGTTTTGCAGTAAACGTACTGTAGAACCTTGTTTATAACTTTGAGTGCATACATATGCAGCAAAGCTTACTGTCAATAGAAAAACGTTGAAAGCGCATTCTTATTTTCATAAGAAGACTTCTAGATGAAAACATCTGTTATACAGCATTATTCAGCCTTTTCCTCTCATGATTATCCCGTTCGATTGGCTTTTAGGTTTTTAACGTTACGTATGAACTAAATGTATGGAGTTCGGGTAAAACTGTCTTCGTTTCTCATGCATCTGCGAATATATATAAATGACATATACATTTGATTTGCATTTGTTTCTGTTGCAGCTCATTATTTAGCATCATTTTGCCTTTTATAAAATACTGCTTTTATAATAATTTTTGTCCAAACAAGTTCAACAATTAGAGTAGTAGAAAAATTGCAAGCATTAACATTTATTCAAAGCGTATCGACGTTTTAATAAAAATTGATCTATTTAAGTAAAACGATAACTATTTTGAAGAAATGTAGAAATAAGAAGTTCTAAAAACCACTGAGGAATGACTACTTTCAAGATTAGATTAGCTTATACATATGAGGGCAGTCCAAAACGTCCCAGACGTTTTGAAATAAACAACAAAATGAAAAACTCGAAGTTTATTATCTACCTTTGAAAGGTACACTCTTTAGCTAGTTTTCTACATAATCACCATTCAAATTGAGGCACAAGTTTTTCAATACCCTCTCTGTAGAAACCTTCCGCCTGCGATTTCAACCACTGGTTTACACCGGCATGCATTTTGACGTCAGTGTCAAAGTGTTTTGTACCGAGCCATATCTTCCATATCTTCAAAGTTCTGTAGTCGTGAAACGACGATATTCACAGTTTTGTCATTGATTTTCATTGCCAGTGCATCAGTCACAAGGCTAGGCCTACCACTGCGGTCTTCGTCGTGAACATTGGTACGGCCATTTTGAAAATCAATGCATCATTTCCTGCCCGTAAACATCACAAAGTTGGCAATAAATTTTAGTTGCTTTATTGTTTTCATGATAATGATAATGCACGTTCTTAGGAAAAGCTGTATCCCTTTATGCTAACATTGTTTTGACCTTAAAATACGCGAATTCGATTGATTCATTTTTCTGCCTTAACTATGGAAAACTGAATTTTCATTATTATTTGAACGAATGCGTCATTTCAGTTACATTCACACCTTTCAGGCGTAGCATTTCGATTGCTGTCGATTTTCCAAGATAGTGGCCGCTTAAGCGGCACGGTAAACGCTCTGAGTGTTTTCTTTACATCAAAGCACACGCCGGTCGAGTGTTTTCTTTAGAACTGAGGCAGTGCTGGCCATGAAGCACATGCTAGTCGGGTAAAACACAGGTCCTTGGCGTATGCGAGGACTAAACCCATCAGCTCAGGGTTACCACTTACATTGCGAAAAAATGAACATTTTACAAAACGATTAAACCTACCAGAAACGAAACTTAGTATTTTATATTTCTTACACCTGCATCTGTTAGCCAGGTTATTCTGGCCGAAGCAGTACCATCCACTCTGTATATAAAACCCATATAAGAAAGTTTTATACCTACAAATGAAATTAAATTCGAATAGCTTGCAGCTAATGAGCCTATGTTCAAAGTTGGTATAGCAGTTTCTTTTAAGGGCATTAATACACCATTATTTTTGTAATTATAGCTTCAGAAGGTTGAACATTTTAGTCGTGTTTTCGTAATTCTGGCGTGGTGAAAATGTCTTCATTCTGTAGGTCCCAGAAGTATACAAAATAGATTACACCTCCCAGAAAAAAAAACGTAAAATATGAATGGAAATTAGTTTTTACTGCCAACCAGACAGAAGCAGTAGAGGTAGCCCAAATATAATAAAAAATATATCGATAATTGGTTAAACATAATGTACTGAACTTTTCAGATGTTTCCAGTGCCCGTAAAGTTTGGCCCTTACACAGGCATAGGTAAGGGACTCGAGGTATAAAAACACTAAATATTAAGAAAATTATTAATAATGTATACTTTCCATGTCATTGAAGATGGAAAATTTATACGATTGCGGCTATAAATTCTCGGAAACAGGTACCGACCTTTCTGGCTCTATGCTGATGTGTGTAAGAATCATAACCCATATGCTCTGCAATCGGAATTTTAGCAAACAAGGACAAATATTATTGCTTATTTTAGACTCGTAGCAAATGTATGGAAATCAACGACTAAATCTTGCCGTAGCTGTTTGTTAAAAGTTTTGAAATGTTAAGTTGAAAAATGTGGATCTTACAAATGGTTATTAAGGGACCCTGGCACTGAAATTTGAATTTTTTATAATTTTATAGGTATGAAATCAATAGTTTGCAACTTAAGGGTGCTTGTTGCAAACTACCACACAAAGTTCCAGCACAATCTGTATTATAGTTTTGGGGGAATTAATTATTCAATTTATTCATAATACGAAAAGACCTTAATGTTCAAAATACTCCATGCGCATCAAAAACTAAAGTATCACAACAATTTTAGATTTTATACATTCTAATTGCCCAAAAAACACCATTCATTCTCTGGCAGGTGAAAAAAATGATTAATTTTAAAGTAATAAATTTCTTTGTTTTGATAGACATTGAAAATATTGTTTAAAGGCTTTTGTGTATTTAATTGTTTAAAGCTGAACAAATTTTCAGATTTTGAAACCAAAGACTTGTTGAAGTCACAAATGGAGCACATGCTGGAAAAATTCTAGGAGCATAGCATAAAATTGAGTGCCCATGGAGCAGATGGTGTGTTAAAAATGTAAAATCGAGAAAGGTCAATTCTTCTACACACATGCATCATGATCACGAGTCAGACTACCTGTTTGGCCTAAAACTGCCCTGCTGTATGTCACACCTTCCCTCTTTTGTCTAATAGTCTCTCTCCTCAGATTCATAGCTTAACCACTTCCTTCCGCTGAGTTTGGTTGTTTTGAGCAATGTTTGGCCTATATTTTGTTCAAATACTGCCGAAAATTTAAGCAGAAAAGCGGCGTTTAAATTTAGCGCATATGGCATTTGAAACCTGCGCTAGACCTTTAAAAATGGCGGAGTCTAAGAAATTTTGCAGCCAACCGATGACTGAAGGTTTGGGAAAAATTTACATGCATAAATCTAAAAATCGTCAATTTGATAATTTGTCGGGCATTTTTCAATCCCAGGGCCCCTTAAGCTCACAGCTCACATATTTGTTTAAATATGTAGTTGTACAGTTAGTGCTAAATAACTACATTACAAAGAGTATCTGCAGCCTGCTTGGTTTGTTTTTCTTTTTGTGTATCTAATACGGTGGCATTTTTCCATAGGTGTTGCTACTCATTCTTCAATATGTGATGCTTTTATTGCATAATAGTAAAAGCAACAGCAGATTAACCAGTAAGTTCAATGCTATTTGTAAGTAATGACAGAACAATGTAAAGGACACAACAGCTCCTTAGAATGGTAGAGCGATGAGAGAACTACCGTTCGCACATTGCCCCAAAAAATAGTGAAACTAAACTCACAAGATCCAAAGGGATCAGAAGGCTCCACAGCATACTAAAAATTCAGCTTCTTTAGTTTGGAGTGATGTTTTCCTCGAAGCCGGCTGTATAGAAAGGGAAGTAGTCTTTACCCAACGTAGCTCTTTAAGTAAAGATAGCTATTGCTTATCAATATTTGACTTGTTAAGTGTAAACTTATTGATTTATAATTACGGCGTAACAAAGAAAAGCTGCGTATCGTTGATGCTGCGATATACGAAACAGCTTCTGCAATTTCGTACATCAGAGCAGGAGTATCTATACCAGGGTATACCCACATAATGAGCTTCCGCCAAGTTTATGTAAACCCGATGATTTTGATAAATTGCCTGAATCCATGGCAATAGAATTTGAAGATACCACATACTGGATTTACTTTTCATCAGATGCCCCAACCTGCTTCCTTTGCAAAACGGAAGGCCATTTTGCGAAGCAATGCAAATCGTTCTTGGAAAGTGCTACTGACCAAGAAATTCTGAAGAACACAAGGAATGTGAATCCTAAAAAAATCCAAGTAGTATTGATGCAAAAGTCACTAACGCAAGAACCAAGCATTCAAGATTCTGACGAATGGTGGAATGCACAAATATGTCAGGATTGGAAATCTCAAAAGATCCATCACCTAGGGAGGCAGCTCAGATTAATGCAATAAAGAAAATGGAATACAAGGATGCTCCTCTTAAAATGCCTATTTCTACTTCAAGCTAGCACACAGTAAGTGAGCAGCAATACCTCTGACTCATCGTTAGCAAGCAACGAAGAGCAATAAAACAATGTAAAGCAAAAGAAGATCCAACATACACATAAGAAAACTAAAACAGACACTACAGTGACGCTTGACGATCAGATCTCTCCTGTTAAAACATTAATGGAAGTAAGCCCAGGAAATTACAGTTTGGACTTCCAGCAGCTCAAGTGTTTCGTAGAAAACACTTAAGGAGCGTCAGATATAGTATCCATAGCTCTCAATTATGCAGGCAACCTGGAAAGTCTGTTGGACACTATCAAAACATCCACCGTTCATTGACAAATAAAGGAATTAAAAATCGATTTACTCGTATCGAAAAGAAGCTCTATCCAAAATTAACAAATCCAGAACAACAGAAGTTCTCGGAACTCCATCTAATTCTATCTAGCTCGCTGATTGTCTTCATTTAATACATCTCACAAAAATGGGCTGTGCCATATTACAATGGAACCTCCGAGGTTTCCCACCACATGAGTATTTGAATGTTTTGATTAAAAATCATCTGCCAAATGTCATTGTTTGCAGGAAACATAAATCTTTAGCGATCAGTTGATACCAAATATACCTGGATATTCAACTTATAAGAAGAGAGAAACGGCAGTCCACGCCAGTGGTGGAGTAGCTACCTTCATTAAAGATAACATAATTCATAAAGAAATACCATTAACTCCCCTTGAAGCAGTAGCAATAAAAGTAATAATGCCAACTTCTGTCTGTATATGTAATGTATGTATACTTACCTAACAGCTATAAGTTTTAAAGTCGAAGACCTTCAAACTATAATAAACCTAATACCCAATCCTTTCATACTCCTGGGTGACTTTAATAGTCACCATTATGCGGCTGAAAGAAAACTGACCAAAGAGGGGAAGCCTAAGGAATCCATATTGCTAGAACAAAACGTAATATTACTTAATTATTCCCAAGCTACTCACTTCGATCTTGCCCACAACACCTTTAGTATCATTGACTTGTCAATAACTTCTCCCAGCAATGCACACCTATTTAGCTGGTCAGTTTATAATGTGCCTTATGACTGCGACCATTTTCCGATCATTATAAACATGGACAATGAAACTCCTGAATACTTACAACGGCCAAGGTGGATAATTAGTAAAACAGATTGGGTAAGCTTTAAAACCCTTACTAGCCAAGCTGCACCATCTTTACCATTGATTCAAGACGACTCGAATATTAACAATATTGTTAAAACATTTCACACAAGTGATAATAGAAGTCACCAACACTCCGAAAACATGCATAGGCCTGGTTCGCAAACGAGGCATTCCATAGTGGGACGATGAATGTAAAAATACAATTCAGAACAAAAATAAAGCACATTTTAAATATAAAAAGTATCCATCTCCCGGAAACAAAATACAGTACAAACAATCGCGAGCTTTGGCACGTAAAACAGTAAAAGAAAACAAACGCAAATCATGGTTAGATTTTATATCCTCATTGAACTATCAGGAACCTTTAGAACAAATTTGAAAGGAAAAAAAAAAGTAAAATAAATTGAACTAACAAAACATCTAAGATATTATTCCTTCGAAATAAAGGATCACATAAAAAGTTGACTGATGATAAAGAAATATCAGACAGTTTAAGTCACACATTTGCGGCCATTTCCAGCGACTCAAATTAGAATCAAGTTCATCAAGGCATGCAAAGTTAATGTTTAAATTCAACGTAAACTTTATGACTTGTTTCCTCCTTTTTTTCCTCAATGTTTAGTCGCGATATGACTTCTATGTTGAAGCGACTTCAAATGATAAATAGATTAAAAAAAAAAAATTAGAATCCAAAATTCCTCAAATTTAAACAAAGATTTGAAAGTGAAACCTTCAATATAGATATCCCTCTTCGACTGATCAACAGGACTATGAGAGCGAAATAACACTAGAAGAAATTGTAGATACGCTAAGTGAATGCAAATCTAAATCTTGTGGCCTTGTGAGATGTTGAAGCATCTCCCTACCAATTGTATTCTATACTTTTAAGACCTGTACAATTTTATATGGAACAGAAGAGTTTTTCCTACTTGCTGGAGAAAAGCAACGGCAATTCCCTTTCGTAAACCCAACGGCGACTCGTCTATACCGGGAGCTATCAACTCTAATTTGTACATTGACCAAAGTGATAGAAAAAACAAGAAAACGACATCTATGGACCCGTGAAACAAATAATTTTTTCAACAAAGATCAACATGGATTTTGCCAAGGTGATTCAAGAATGGATAGTCTCATCACTAATGGAAAAAATAACAGGTTTTAAAAATTCTCAGCTCTGCATAATGATAAGTTTAGATATCAAGAAGGCGTACGACATGATTTGTAAAAAAAAAAAAAAAAAAAAAAATCCTGTAATTGTATCACAAAACCAGATCACTGGGAAAATGCCTACGTATGTGGGCAGTTTCCTTAAAAGAAGGCAATTCCAAGTGTTGGCCAATGGAACTTATTCTGAAATACAGGAAATTCAAACTGGAACACCTTAAGGATCTTCGCTCAGCGTTTTGCTTTTCCTTGTAGCCATCAATGACATTACATCTTATATAAAGCTACCAGTTAAAGCTAACTTATTCAAGGACGATTTAACAATCTACTGTAAGGGTAAAAATCTAAACACTGCCCAAGAAATTCTTCAAATCACCATGAATGCGCTATAGGAATGGTCAGAACAAACCGGATTCAAGTTCTCACAAAAGAAAACAAAATGCATAGTGTTCTCTGAAAAGAAAATCGTCAAAGATCTATATGGAGAATAATATGATTAAGGTTAAGTCACTCAGACTCCTGGGAGTACTTTGGACAAGAAGCTTACACGGATTCCTTATATTAAAAATCTAAAATGAGATTGTAGTAGGAGATAACGCCTGCTAAAAGTATAGCACCAAAAAACTGGGTGTCGACTCAAAGGTTTAACTATCTGTTTACAAGGCTACTATTCGATGTAAAAGACTATGCATCTATACTATACAACTCAGCCTCTCCTATTGCTCTCAAAGTGCTCGATTCAATACATAGTATGAGCTTTTTGCACAAGTCCTTCTTTGAGCCTTCAAACAGAGACAGAAGAACCCTGTTAGAAATTAGAAGTCAACTTAGCTTAATATATGCGTTCAAACAAGCTTCTATTCCAGAAACCACGTTTGAGAAAATTTTTCAAAAACACTGTATTCCTCTCACAAATCGACATCACAGCCGTACTACATTCTACGAAAGAATATCTACTTATCTTCATTGCCTTGAAGTGCCTGAAATTTCTTCAAGAAAAGTATTTTACCAAATACCGCCTTGGAAGCTTTCATTACCTGACATGCACACGCAGATGTTTTTATACACCAAAAGTGAAGCTTGTAATTTTGCCTATAATCAACTTCTTGAAACTCAAAAGTACCATCGAACTGATTTACACATACACACTGATGGTTCTATTATTGATGGAAAATGTGGATGTGCAATTGTTTATCCTGAACACACAGTTTTACACAAACTACCTGAACATTTCTCTATTTTCTCGTGCGAGTATTTCACCATAAATAAAAGTCTGCAATTCATTTTAAAATCAGCAAATCCTAAACAATTTTTTGGTAATGACTGACTCAATTAGTGCAGTTCTGGCCATTTAGGATAAACACACAAAAATATTCAGTGGTATAGGAAATATAATTCCTATCCAATGAAGCTATCAATTCAGGTAAACGAACGAGCAGATGCAGCAGCCCGTAAAGCAACCAGCTTACCTCCAAATGTAACAATTACAAGCATAACTTACCAAGATTAGATTGTCTCTATTAGAAATAACATCAGAAGAAACTGGGAGGACCAGTGGTATAGCAACTCAAACAGTAAACTGCATGGCATAGTGACTAACGGAATATTAAGACTTTCTCTCAAACAACTGAAACGTCAAGAACATGTGGCTATAACTAAGCTAGGAATTGGCCATCGCAGAATCAGCACTCACATCATATCCAAGGATCCAACTCCCATTTGTGAGATGTGTCAGTCTGCTTAAACCACTGCATATATCATCACTAAATGCTCCAGATACACAAAATGGCGGAGTACAAGCTTCCAGCTGACGATCCTACTGTACTTAGTAATCCTAAAATGATCAGCACCATATTCCAGTTCCTAAAAGACACTTCAATATATCACTTGTTGTAATATTAGTGTGTCATTATTGTTAAGATAGTAACTTTGTTAATATTCCACTTTATTGTAAACTTACCAACCAATGCTATAAATATTTCGCTTTTAAGACTTAACGAACATTGCAATTGAGTACATAATTGTATTAACATAGCTATTTTGTAAGTACTTTGTGTACAGTCGCAATATGATCATGTGGTTACGCGATTATAAACAAAGTTGAAAGAAGAATCCAAAGGATCATAGGCCTTTCGACTTAAATGGAGAAGTGTGTCTGCTTTCTCAATCAAACGAGAAATGCAAGCAGTAATCTTGTGGATCGTATTTTGTGCAGAAAGCTCTGTCGTAAAATACTCTTACTTCCATTTGAACTCGTGCATTATTTATCTACTTCAACGCTTTCTACACCGTTTGAGACCGAATATCCGTAGACGGCGTAAAAATAACAAAAAAGAACATGTTACAAGGCTCGGTGGCATGTACATTTTTACCACGTGGCCATTCTTTAAAACTCATGTTCAGAAACACCTTGTTTTCGCGCTAGAGCCTACGAAACGGGAAGGGGTATGACTATAGGCAAACAAACGGTAGACTCCGAGACAAGTAGACGTCGCATTCATCAGTTAAGAATTGTTTACCAGCAGTACTGCATCATTTGCAACATGATGCACAACAGTCCTTCACCATACTTACAGCCAACGGTCGTGTTAATCTCTTCTGTTTAGTAGCTGCATGTTTTACAGTATTCATGTGGACATCGTCAAGTGGGGACGGACAACGGGGGCCTTGTACCAAATGCAGAGTACACCGAGATGATTCTCGCCTATCGCGAAGCCCAAAGGAGTAAGAGACTTGCCAGCTGTATTAACCTTACCCCAACGGGCGTCACCCAGCCCCCACTATGTTGCAAGATTGGAGAGGCTTTAACTGAAACAGGTGGCCTGCTTCCTTACAAACACTCCTGTGGAGTTCGCGAACGCACCGAACAGCAGGAGTTAGTTTTCTTTCCAATACTTTACACAACCAGGCAATACACAAAACTTATTGAAGGTAAAGGCAGCCATTTTGAGAAGCTTCGGTAGTCGATTAAAATGTTATATGTTTATTAGAATATATCGGTTTTCCTTTTGTACTTGGCTTCTATCTTTTCCACCTGCACTGCATATGTCCTCCATATTTCAAGGGACCCTAGCACGTAAATGGAACATTACTGAACAAGGTTTGTTAACCAAACATTATCACATGGTACCCATTTACTTACCGGCGAGCCTTGTAATGTGTGTTTATTTACCTCCAGTATTGCATGCATGTATTGCATTTGCCGTCTAACTCTGACTGCATTGCGCGGTGCAGGGCTTATTAGTTCCGCCCTACATTCACATGTCAACATTCAACGGAGCTAAAAGGCTTGCTAACAAATACAGGCTGGAAGAGAAATGATCCGCCAGACTTTAACAGCAAATTTCTCATGTTGTGAATAACAAGAAAGTCTAATACCAAAATGTTGAAAAGTTTATAGTTTTCTAGAAAAAAATTATCAAAAAAATTTATCATCACCTGGCTGAATTATTACTCACTGAAGGTTCTTGATTTATGGATATATTCATAGAAAATGGAATAAACAACTTTTTCCTTTGGCGTATTTCAATAGATTCAACGGTTTTTGTGTAAATTAAATTTAAAAGAACCCACAATTTGTTGCCTTTTTGTTGCACAAGTTCAGCAATACTTGAATATTTCGATTTTCATGCTGGAGGCATTTCAATGTGTGTGGAACTAGTGAACACATTCGAGAAACACTATGCGCTGTAGGCAGTGAGCCCAGTTGAATTTTGTTCTGTCACTGTTCTCTCGCAAAGATGGCAGATAACTTGCGATTGTCTCGTTTCGCGATAGCTGTATAAAGGTTCGAACCCTATTCATCAACCTAGAGAAGAATGTCCTTGCCCGACCATGTTAACAAATGCGCAGCAATAATGCGTTCCGAAAATATTGATGCTACGCGCAACATGCCTACTGTTTTGTCCTGCGACAAAATTATCCACGGGTAATGTAATTATCTTAACGTAGCATAAACATAACGAGTACACGAGTAAGTAAATGAATATATTTCGCACATGCTAACCGAAAAAATGTGGTGTATAAATGAAAAAGCGTATAACTGGGCTAAATATTAATGAGCAAAGCACTGCGTGTAAAATGCAACGTATATGTTCGCATGACGTATAAGTGAATAACGTATAAGTGACGTTCAACTGTGCTATTTTCGTACTTGTGCAACTATACATTTAAACTCAGAACGATGAGTGGTATTAGAGAATGGGTTTTTGAAAGAAATGGATACTAAAGATTTAATGGCGGGTGGCTTAACACAGCTTCCAATCAGAGGCTTGCCACGCATTGTGGAATTGCTGTGAAATCACGCTGTAAAGCTGGTGATATAAATATAATTTGCGTCCACAACATTTGTTTGCACTACAGGAAAGAGAATAGCAATGATCAGGTATCAGCCACCATTAAATTTTGTGTCTGCTGTAAATCAGGTAATTTGTACTTGCGTTTATTGTAACTTCAGTTTTCTGTGCTTTTTTACAGTCTCCAGTAAGTCTTAAGTTACAATGTTTCATTTTGCTTGCGTGGTATTATGAAATTTAGTTACAGAGAATGTAATTATTACGGATGCTGAACTATTTAGTCACCAACGCCCTTATAAAATGGATCATGGGAAAAGCCAGAGATAAATTTCAATATAAAATTAAAATATAGGTAAAAGAGCAAATGCAGATAAACATACCAATCTTGTTACATATGCATGTTGTAATGGCTCACGTGATAAGAGCTTGGAAAACGCTGAATGCTTTTGAGAAACGCAAGCAACAGTCCAACGAATATAGGTAGGTATAAATGAGTATGCTTTCTGGTGCATGTTGAGGAGTGCTTCCTGCTGAAAGAAGAGAAGGAAAGTGGGTATGTAGGAGGCTTTAGTTCGAGGCAGGATCAAGGCCGGGGTAATCGGACCACTCGGCCACGGCTGTTCATCTCAAATAACGAACACTATACATTTTAGCGCAATCATATAGCTATCATTCAAGGTGAATGCTTTGAGTCAGTAAGCAAACATGAAAGCACTGACCTGGATCTCTGTCAGATGTCTAAAAATAAAAAAAAAAAAATTAACAATAATAATAGTAATATAACAGTGTAGTAATGTAATAATAATATAAATATAATAATATTAATCAACATCATAATCATAACAATAACAATAATTTTTATTAAGAATTCTTCTGGAGTACAGTAGTTTTCCTTCAGCCCAAATGGATTTTGCTCCACCAGATGTTTTTGAGGCCTTGTTTGATCATGTTTCTCCTTACTTCATCCAACCTCTGTTCTCTGGGCTTCCCCCTTCTTCCTCTCCCATCAATATTTCAATCCAACATAATTTTTGGGATTCTATTAGTCTTCGTCCTCAATATATATCCAAACCATTTCAATCGTCGTTCTATTTCTAAAATATTACATTTAACACTCATTATTTCTTTAATTTTGTAATTCCTAATTTTCTCCTTTCTTGATTATCTAGCTACCCTCCGCCAAAAGTCTATCTCTGTTGCCAACAATTTATTTACTTTGCGTCTACCTAATGTACAGGTCTCTGCACCATATGACATAATACTTTGTACTAATGATTTGAATATCAATGTCTTGGTTTTATTTACGTTATTTTTACTTCAGAACACTGAATTTAAGACGCCAATTACTTTTCTTCCTTCACGCTTTTCAATTTCAAAATAGTCTTTCCCACCTGGTTCTTAAGCTGATCCCAGATTAGTCCCTGCTTCTAGTCTAGTGACAGTAACTGAACTTTTCAACCTTATTTCCTTTCTTTCTTCCTGGCTTTAAAGCTTAGAAATTGCTGTGCCTGATCATGAATAAGTATATAGGAATGAGTTAGTGTACAATGTGTTAGCAGTTCTAAACCAACAAAACTTCTTGGTTTCTTCGTCGGAGTATCCGATAGGTTTGTACATACTGTGGAGCCGCAGGGGACACAATGGAGTTCGTTTAATATTGGCAGTAGTATTTCTTCCATTTCTCATTAATACGTCGTTTGATAATATTCTGTTTACTAATATGTTAAGCCAATGAATGGGCTTAAAAATCAGAGTCAGAAATTTGAAAATCTTTGTTGAAGCTGTACGTTTTAAGTACATTGGTAGTAATCTTGGGCTTAAAAAATGGATTTCTGGTTTTTAGCTTAATATGAGTCTACATAGTTTGCAGAACATGCCCAAAAATGTTTTTGTGTGTTTGCAGCAGTTAAGTGCATTTAAATGGAGTTTTAAATATGGCGGCCAGGCTGTTACGCCCCTTTTACACTGCACAGTATTATATTCTTTTGCCATTTACCGTAACACATTTTTTTTCACTTCAGGTACACTTTTCCAAAAAACTATAATAGAGCTTTGATTTCTTTGTGCATATGCAGAATGTACTGCTCTAAACAGCCGGTGAAAGCGTTTTATGTTGCACTTTCATGAAATTTCTCAAAAATATTTCACACGTAAACAATCTTAAAAAGAGTGCATAATTATTTACTTTTTAAATTGCTATTATTGATTTAACTGTCTTAATTGTTCACCAGCTATGTTGAATAACATGTTTATAGAGTGACTTCAAAATTCGAAACGGTCATTTTAATTATTTAGGAGAAAAGTGCACCTACAGAAGAAAATGTGTAAAAAACCTTGACATTTTTTGTTTATTCGAATATCTGTAGAGTAAAAATAATTAACTTTACTTCTGGTATGGTTTCTGAATCACAAGAAGCTGTTTTACAAGCGCTAAAAAGTTCATTATGGCAGATTGTATAGTTTTCAAGAAGCACTAAACATACTTTGTATTGGGGTTCTGCATGTAAATTGCTATTCTGACACTACCAACTGGCGTGATAAAACAGGCTTACTTGTAGAATAACTCTTGTAACTTCTAATGTTAAAACACGAATGGCATTCTATATGGATTTCCACTTTCTTTGCTACTCAATTGCGTAATTATAACCATAGTACAAGGATCCTTTCCAGATGCGTTAGAATAACTGTTTATCAGAATGTATCGTACCCACCACTGGACTACTATCTCCAGATGTTCGTGACCTGCCAGATTAAGTCTTCCGAAGGTATTTCTTCAAAAGCGTCGCAAAGATGATAATTAGAGGCATTAGTTGGAAAGATGCGTCGCGTCGTTGGCTGCACCTAAAAACCCTGTCTTACTAAGGTCACCCACACTCTTCACCGGTAGCTGATGTCCTCTTCTGTTGATCTCAGGATTTCTTTCTACCTTTCACTCAGACGCTCTTCCAACATCGCCACCATCGTCTGATTCCCTTCAATGTTTCCTTGAATCCTGTAGGAATAAGTAATGTATTCAGATAGCAACCCTTCGTCCTATCCCTGCAGCAGGAACTAGATCACGGCACTGTCTACCAGGGAGTGCCATTGACAAATATTGAAGAAAACGATAAAAAATGACTGGTAAAAATAAGATGTAAATCAATGTATTAACGATAAATCCCGGTATTAACGCCCCTACTACAGAAAACCTGTGGTAGACATCAGCAGTCCATCGACTGCTCGTTTTCCGACACAAGATTGCTTTTTCCTTTCACAGTACCTTTGAACCCGTGGCCTCCGTGACGTCAATATAGCCGAGTAACCGTACGTCCATGCTAGGACAAAGTGTCGACCTCAATTGACTTGGGCGTATATCAGTTGCGCGCGAAAGGACTAAAAGATGATCAATTTCGACGTAAACATTTCAGTTGCGCGTGGATATTTTCCATGTAGTCAGCAAATCGGTTGCGCACGAATACTTTGTATGGATTATTCAGTTGCAGTTGGGTGGTAACATAAACCGTTTGAAATCTCTCATCCCATATGTTGCCTGCACTAATCGTATTGATACTGGAGCTGTAATATACACGTGGTACTACACGCATTTTATTCCTTTCACGAGTACCAAATTCGTGGTACACTCACTTTCATTTATGCCGTCCCTGTAGCTTCGGGAGGCATTCTACTGGCCTTCACAGGTAGCTTATAAATACCAAGGTGGAGATGTGTGTGTCGGTTTACCTTTACACGCATGCAATGGCGTCCTATTGACTTCCTACATACCCACAAATCTTCCTCGATGTACCTTCGCAATATTTGCATACATCGCGTGAGCAGTTAAGGCACACTAGACTGAATTTTTGAACTTTACATCTGTTTACTTGAAAATTGGAGACTTGATATGAATAAAGAAAGAAATGAGTGTGCGAAAGCTCATTGTTCTAACTCAAAGCGTTTCTCAGATAATAGAATTAAATACTTTTGACTAGTGAAAACATCATTCTTTCAAAACTGCCTTCACCTTTTCAGAGAACTATACTAATGGCATTTTCTTATACTTAGGTAAACTGAAAATCAATTGACGTGTTTGATTGAAGTTGATGTTATTACTTGCAGAGAAATACATTTTTGTTTTTATGAAGGTTTTTTATGTTAAAATTCCTTTTCTTTTGAGCATAAATTATTTTCTGTGAGCCGAAGAATAAGGCAACAATCAAATGCATAATTATTAGAGCGAGGATAAATATCCCATCGCCTACAATGTTTGCGCGCTCGTACTATACACGCTCCGTGGTGACTGGCAGACGGCGTAGTACAGGAGTTCAGAACATGTAAACAAACGGGCAGGGCTGTGTAAGAAGCTCTAGTCCATTTACATCAGTTCATATCGTCATCTATTCGTTCCTCAAAAACATTGCAGTGAACAATAATACACTTTTTAAATTGTTCAAAGGTAAACCTTGTCATCCAAACAATGTTTATACAGCGAGAAACTTCTCTCAACGTCACATGATGTAACGGGAGCAAATGTAAGATATTTTGCATTGTGTTCGTCATACATAGATGAGGTTTTGTCTAGATGTTGTAAACCAATTTTTATATGAACCATTGTAGCGTAGCCAAGGTTTCTCTCCAACACGGTTTTCAGTTTATTTTGCACTGCTTCGGTTACAGGCGCAGGATCTACATTTTCAATTCCCATATAAAGCTCTTCTATCAATTGTAAAGCTTATGACAGTTTGTGATTTCTTGATTCAAAATGCAGAATAGTTTTGGTGACAACTGGAAAATTCTTTTTAATAAATAACAAATGTTTACGTAAATTGCCTGAAATCAGTGACTGAGGAGATTTAATGGCACAGCTGTCTTCACTAACCAAAACATTGATTACTTTAACTATTTTATCATAATAATCTGCATAGTATGCAGCAGCATTTAGCCAGCTAGTCCATCCATGTAAGCACGGATCGCACAGAAAATAACACTCCCTTATCTGCACGGTACAGCTGTCATACTGAACCAGAGCACGCTGTTCACCCCTCAGTCCGAGGTAGCAGCGATGACGTCAAGCAAGCAATTCGCCGTGCAGTCAACCTGATTTCTTCTTCAGTGGATATATGTCCTCGCTCTAATAATTATGTTTTTAGATAACATGTTTGGGACTGTGTAGACAAATTTGCATATAAATCAGAGCAGGTCAGTCAAACAAAATGCGAAACTGGAGAGGAGAGGGGACACCATGATTCACAGGTGTCTATATAATATTTGTGATATAATTAAAAACCCAGACTAAGAAGGCAGAAGAAGCAAGAATTCAAAAACCAAAAATGTCATTTTCACTTAAACATTTAGTGCTAGGTGTACTAACATGCACCACTGTTTGGTCGAACAGCAGACAGAACGCTTCACATCCCCCCCCCCCCCCCCCCGCATCTACCTGCTATGTACGCGTAGGCTGAGAAGGTTGGTAAAATGCCCCGTGAAGCAGTAGGGACAGCATATAGGGAACCAGGGTACGATCCCTTTTATTCCTGGTAAGATAAAAACTACTTTTAAACTATTACCAGTCAACAACGAACTGTTGCTCAGAAACCCAAGTTTATATAAACTGGGAAGAGAAATGCAGTGAAAATACGCGAGTACCACTGCGCGCAAATGATGCACAAAAATCACGTAAAAGTTTTGGTGTGCGGAACTGAGGCAACCACGTTAAGGTTCACCAGAATTTCATAATCGATTGTAACCAATCCAAGGATGCATATCAATATTACAGTTTTGGGTACAAATATGCATACATACATGTATGGTCGAAGTTAGCAACCACTCACAACCACTCTCAACGTTATTACTAGTTCCTCTATAAATGAATTACATTCTTTAAGTCACACCTATTTTGTGTTTCATCAAACATTGCTACCGCTAGCGCGTCCTTAAATGCCGTCAGACTAAACGTACCTCTTCTTTAAGTTAAATTCCTTAACGATCGATTGAGAAGAAAGACAAAACGAGTTACAATTCAGAGTGAGGTCGAACGACGTGACAAACTTTAAGATGTTGCCCTACAGAGAAACAATGAAAATAGTGTGACGAAATGAACAGAAAACTAAGTGGAGAACCCTCCTCGTGTATATGTATCTCTCCCCCTCTCTCCCCCTTTATCACCCTCTTCCCCTAACGACCCCTCTCCGCCTCTCTCCCTTTCACCTCCTTCCTCTCCCCCTTACCCTCTTTCCCTCTTCCCCTCTCAACCTCTCAATGCCTTTTCCCCTCTCCCTCCTCTTTCTCTGCCTCCCTCTTTCTCTCTGTTCCCTCTGCGTAATCTAGTCATGATAAATTGTATATATTTGGACTCGTTAGTACAACTTAAATTATAACTATTACATTACATTACATTACATACTACACAAACTTGTGCAATTCCATTTACTTGTACCTGCACTCTCGGCATCCAAAGGCAGTAAAATATGAAAATTGTAATACATCTAAGGCTGTAAGTATCGTTAAAAACGATATAGCTTCTGGCATGTTATTTTATCGAAATTGTATAAATAACAAGACCACCAGAAAAAGTATGCTAATGAACTATACTGTTTTTAATGCAAAGGTAGGTAATTAGCGAAATTGTTTGATAAACCCTCATTGGAAAAATTAATATAACCGTATTTTCTAGATGGGAACTAGTGTGTCTGAAAAGGTAATTAGCATGCAAACAATTTTTCAAATTATTGTAATCTAAAATTATAGTAGTTCATCAAGGAATTGAAAACTACAATTGTGGTTATGTGTATATATTCTTAATAAAGAATTCCGTAGGCAATTAAAAAGGTACTGGTGAAGTACACAAATATTAAAAGAAGATTTTATGTTTTAAAACACATCGGTTAGAGCAACGATAGCGTATATTCAAAGAATGTCGTTAGAATCGGACATCTGTAACGTTGGACAGTTATGGGTTGAGTGAAGGATAAACATCTTGTCTAGTGAAGGCACATGTAGTGCTTATTGTCTTCCTAATATAAGGCAGTTATGAATTTGATGTATTCCAGGCGTGGGCTATAGGAATGTGAAAGTATCACCTACAGGGTTGCCAGACATTCATTCAGGCCTGTCACCCGAAACTTGCACTACGTATTCCTACGTGAGTGTGTGTACCACTAATAATTATTACTAATTACGAAACAGTGGTTTAATAAAACAGCTATAGTTAAAATTATTTGTAAGACATATTCTGCCTCTTTGAAATCACAGTGCATTGATGTTTTGGGAATTTAAACAAATTACTTAATTACTAATATGCGGTTTTACTTTCTGACTTCACCAAGAAAAGAACTGAAAATCGTAGACAGCATTGATATTTCTTTTCATTTGTACAACAATTTAAATAACTATTACTTAGATAAAATCTATGTGGTAAACATAGGCATTATCAGTAATATTCTTCAGACGGGTAAATATGAGGATTATTAGTTCTTTGGTTATTCAAATCTAAGCTCTGTTGTACATTAAATAACAGTTGTGAACGAATAGTAATATTCTTAACATAATTAATGCAATTGAAGTAAGGAACATTCATGATTAAAAATCAGGAAACGCATTCTTAAGTTTTCCGAGTTTTAAGACGTGATATTTTCTAAATGATACAAGTGTAAATGTTTTTCAGAGACCGGGCAATGTGAAGACCTGGAAGCGGGTGGTCAGCCCTGCACCAGGTATGATAGTGACGAAGAGGGTGTTATGAAATATAGGCGAAATGAATGGATGGGAAGGTGATGACGGAGCAATTGGTGGAATAAATGGCAGGTGCAGTTTCGTCCACCACAAATACCACATGCGAGTCCCTGGAATCGAACTTGGGCCGCCTATGTGGTAGGCGAACAGTCTAAACTCTCGGCCACGGCGCCGCCCAAGCTATTTCTAAAAGAAGATAAAATTAAGTTATGTGTTTCTTTTTTGTATGAAGTAAAATTTGTTTTTAGTTTACACTCCTTTAATCCAAAGTAAAAGTTGTATGAAGCAAGTAGAATTTTTAATTGTGTGCCTAATAAATAAAATGAATAAATAAATAAGTAAAAATAATGCATGTTATGTTATAATCTCCTTGGGGAAAGGGGAGAACATCTGTTCTCTTTTGCTGATTCCCAAGACAGAATCTTAGGTGCAATTTAATAATATAAAGAACAATATTCCAGCGAAGCTTCGTTAGTTCTTGTAAGAGGATTTAAAAGAGATTGATGAGAGGAATTTGATTCGCTGACATTTTTAGAGCTTTATTTCTATATTGGCCTCGGTCTACTCTGGTCATATAGGTAGTTTTGGATTCAGAAACAATCAGTTGATATCGTTTTATTGGGTTACATCGGATTTTTATTTCTGTTACTTTTCTAGACTCTGAAAATGATAGAAAGTGTCTGTAATTTAAAAGAAAAGTACCCCGACATAGCCGAGAATTGAATTTGTCATTCCAACCTACTGACCATTTTGCCATGGTTGTCACTCCTGTGACTTTGTCATAGATGCTAAAGTTCGCTGCGATTGACATTAACTTGGGTTGGCTGTCTTTCAATCCCCCCACTCCCCTAATTAATGACTTCATCGCATTATTAGTGTTATTCTGGAGTTCTGCAATTATTATGCATTTTTTAAAAAATGGCTTTGTTTTAGTGTAATGCAATTAATATAGTAAAAAACCGAATCAAGTGTGTGAGAGCACAAATTCTGCCTTACATAAGGAAAACTGGTTTATTATGACTATTAGCGTGTACTTAGGAATAAGAATCTCATTTTCCATGAAGGAAACATCCATATAAAGTCAATGTTATTATTTTAATGGAGTAATGTCGTAAGTGATATCTCAATCCTGTATTTTAATCGCTCAGTAGATGTCCTTTGAATGTTGGAATTAAATAGAACATTCTATGAAACTGGCCTATTTCACTGTGTGTTAATAAGGTTGATTTTGACTCAGCTGCTATGTCGCTAGAAAGAGCGTTCTTTCAATTCTTATGTATAATTTCCTTTACGTAATTCGTGATAACCAAAGATAGAAAGGCAAAACCTTAACAGGCTTCCCTGCTTAACATTTTTGTCATTGTGTATGTTAACCTGAGTGTTGGCTAAAGGACAGCTAGCACGTTGAAAATCAGTTATTTCAGTAATTGCAACAATGGTGGCACAAGCATTTTATTTACAACCATAAAACACACACACACACACACACACACACACACACACACACACACACACACACACACACACACACACACACACACACACACACACACACACACACACACACACACACACACACACACACACACACACACACACACACACACACACACACACACACACACACACACACACACACACACACACACACACACACACACACACACACACACACACACACACACACACACACACACACACACACACACACACACACACACACACACACACACACACACACACACACACACACACACACACACACACACACACACACACACACACACACACACACACACACACACACACACACACACACACACACACACACACACACACACACACACACACACACACACACACACACACACACACACACACACACACACACACACACACACACACACACACACACACACACACACACACACACACACACACACACACACACACACACACACACACACACACACACACACACACACACACACACACACACACACACACACACACACACACACACACACACACACACACACACACACACACACACACACACACACACACACACACACACACACACACACACACACACACACACACACACACACACACACACACACACACACACACACACACACACACACACACACAACAACAACAACAAAACCCGCAGCATACCTAATTAAAGAGTTTAAAGTGCGAGATCCACGTACAGAATTTTTTTAAGTTCATTGTCTCTAACCAAAACTTTCTCTTTAAGAAAGAACCTTAAACTTAAATTTCACGAAGTAGTTTCATTTTGATTTCGCAAAACTGTTTATTGTGAAGTTTTATCATGGTTTGTAAATAAAACAATGTACGCAACCGATGGAACGTGATTTTTTAATATTCGTGGAATTTTTATCTGCATATATTTTACCGCCCCCCCCCCCAAAGAAAAAATCTGCAAAGAAAAGAAAAATAAACACTTCAGCCACAAGTTGCGTACCTAAATTACTATAGTGCCGCCATTGTGCGAGTTCATTAGTACGGAAATTTTTCAAGTGAACTCTTGGATTCTTCTGCTACAGGGGTTAACCTAGTGGCCTATTCCGTGTTCCAAGTTTGTCATCGATCCATCATTTTTGAGGTTGACCTGTATTTCCTTTCCCCGTTATAACATTAATTATTTGTTTAGGTAATGCCATCTTCCATTTGGCTTACACGTAGATACCAATTCTGTTATTGATTTGAGAGATTGGTAATTCTAGCCATCGTATACGTTAATGTCTCTGATCTAAAAGATTGAACCTTGCAACTTTTCCGAATAACTTCATTTTATTTGATTCAGCTATTCTTATGCTGTTGTATTTAAATACTAATAAATGTCTGTGTATAATACATGTAAACTCTGGCACTTTGTTTTATAAAGATTGAAATCCAGAATCGTACTCGGGTCATTCAGAGGATAGGCGATATATCTCACAAAGATCAGATATCGCGAGGAAAGAAGGAACAAAACGACGATCACAATAGGAAACCGATATATTTGTCGTTATACGTTCAAGGGTTTTAAGTATCATCAACCGTCTTTTAAGGGTTCTATACTCGACTTTCTGCCAGTTTCCTTATCTTCTGTAAACAAGGGTTTCATTTCGCCAGAAACTCGTGCTTTATGTGCGTAATTGAGCGTCCCATTAACAACACTCAGTTTCGTAGAAACTATGAAATGGCTGTAAGGATGCTCAAATGAGCTCGGAGCCCAGTGAGTTGAGATTTAACCGATGGTTGTCGTATGAGGATTAAGTAAAGGTAGACAAATCTTTACTGGAGATTCGACTCAGATATTGCAGACACACTGCCCTTGTTCCATTTATTTATATCGCTGCAACTGCAGCTAATTGTGCACCTAAGTGAGATTAAAAGCCTTATTGCGCCCTGTGTTAGATCTGCTAAATTCCTCATTCATAATCCCAAACGGTATAAGATATCAAACTGATATTCTACAAGATGTAGGTACGTGAATGTCTTGTAAGTCCACTGATTTACTTTTATCCAAGCAAGTTCTTCTCAATTACACTATCTTGATTAACATATATCACCATTTTTTACTTTCTTTGCCACGTGTATAGCACATTTTTTATTGTTCCATTTATATCCCGCCTTTAACTGCATAGGTCATATCGGCGGTCTCACCTATTGGCAAATGGTGTTACACGTTTAACGGTGGGTTTTTCGATCTTTGGGAGTTTTATACTTTGAATTCACACACACACGCACACACAGACACACAGATACACACACACACACACACACACACACACACACACACACACACACACACACACACTTCAATACTCAGGGAAGGATAAGGGAAAGCTGGAGAAAAATTCCTACCCCCCTGCCGGGAATCGAACCCGGGACCCCTAGCACAGTACTCTACCAACTGCACCACGGGGCCAGCCAAAATTTCTCCGTATTCTTCAGATAAGTTGACAAAGTGTTCGGTGGTATTCCTTATTCTTTTGCGATTTCAGATTTTTTCTTCAAACCCTTTTCAACTTCTTGAATGACGACGACTTTTTCCGCAAAAGCTAGTCCTGTACTAGACACGTGGTTTACTAAGACATAGTGGCATTGATTTGCAACACACTTAACAGTAGGAAGTTCACTAAAAGCGCGTGTTTTAAACAAGGAGATGTGGGATCAGGTATAGAAGCTCAAGCCCGGCAGCTAGGAAAGCTATTCCACTCCTCCCCTCAAACTGCATTCCAACAACACAAACAACTCGGGAGCGATAACCTCTTTTGCAGAAACACATGGACGAAGTTATATTAAAGTTTTGCGTTTAGATTAATTTTATACTGACGTTTCTGTTCAAAAACTTCGAATTAAGGAAAATGAGATTCGAATTGTGTGTGATTTTATTACATTTCTTTAACACAAAATTCAAGGGACGAAGAAAAAATCTTCAAATTAACGACGATTTCGAATTATCCAAATTCTACTGTAGTGGAGAAAGTAATAAAAACTTCTATAGAATGGTTTGTAAAATTTACATGAAAGTAAACTATAGGTGGAGAAAGTCAAGTGATTGAACACATCGGATCTATTTTATTTGCTTACTTATTTATTATTTATTTTTTATTAATTTATTCTCCACGGTTACCGCCTGTAATGCCCGTAGCGTGTACGTGTACGTCCCCCAGACTCGCCGTGATGAAGTTGAGTGGTGGAATTTGGAGTAACTATGGATGCACCAAGTTTTCAGAGACGTATGTAGATTCCCAGGTGTCGGATATAAACCGCAAACGTGATACTAACAACGTACATAGTAAGGAGACAGCAGTTTACCGAGCGAGTGCACGAGAATCCAGTTAGAGTGAACATTATAACTTGTTCAAGGTGGGCGACTGATCCTTGATGCTTAAATTGAAAAAGAATAGGGGTTCTGTGTTGGATAAACAGCGATGTTGTCACAGTAATTTACTCCTGTATATGATTGTAGATTTGCTTTCCTGTATTTTCAAACTAAATTTTCTCTTGTTCCTTTATTATAAAGGGTGTCTCAAAATATGTACTAACTCTTTGAACGACGTAATTTATGTACATAGGGACAAGGGATTTTGAAGAATTGCTATAGAACTTAAAGGAATTTGGAATGTGTAATTTGGATATATGGAAATACATAAGACTGTCCGTATCACATCTGATTATATACAACTGTATTGCTTAATGGACATTTACTCTCATTTGGAAATATTTGTAATCTTTGTAGAACATAAATGGAATATATAATGCTGACTCTTTTGGGGTGGGGGATGACAAAAACTCAAAGGTACTAGTTTCGTTCATATATCAAGAGACCAATCCAGGGTAGAAGTGCCTTGAATTTGGACCTGCTATCAAGCCTACCAGTTTTATCATCCTCTGTTTTATCACTTCGACGTGCAATCGTTTTTACTCGGTGTTGCCAACTGGGCTGTGTTATAAATTGTCTTCCTTTCGACCTTCACGTGCTAAACCATACTGGACATTTATATACCTATGTGTCACAGTTATTAACATTTATATCCCATTTCATGGATGCATTAGTTGACTTTTATAATTTTATTCCTGGAATTGATTTATAAAGAAAATCTGGAGTTCTCAATGCTACATAGTTCTCTCTCTCTCTCTCTCTCTCTCTCTCTCTCTCTCTCTCTCTCTCTCTCTCTCTCTCTCTCTCTCTCTCTCTCAATCTCTCAATCTCAATCTCAATCTCAATCTCTCTCTTTTCAGACGGGCTGAAACAGTTGATTTTTATCACTACCAAATTATGGGTCTTTCCTGTCCACTTGAATTATCAAACGTTTACGAAGATTTATTTTGGAAATGTTGCGAATTTTGCTGAAAACTTCACGCAGCAGTTAAATAGCAATGCAATAGTGCTTATACTACTTATTTTCGGCGTGAATCAAAATCCTCCTCGGCTCTAAACTAAACATTGTTTTGGTAATGGAAGAATTGACGAGTATTGCGTACTTTCTGTCAGCAACTTCCTAGAAAGTTGTGAACCACTCTATAGCAGGTTAACGTGCTTAGTTTTGTAAAATTCTGTGGATTATTACAAGTAGTATATGAAAAACCTATGTAAATAATTCAAGAGGAAATGAATTGTTTAATTTCTTTTAATAAAAGTAAGCTGGTTTTAGCAAGGTCAAATATAATATTAGTGGGACGAAAACACGAAGCACCGGAGCATTTTCTCACTTAGATGAAAAAGGTGGCCTAAAAATCCGAGCCCTTAGTAGTTGTGGGTAAATACACTTGAGAAAAGTAATTGAACGGGATTACATTTTAAATGATACATTACAAATACCTTTACCCTTACACCTCAAAACGTTTCCGTTATTGCAAAGTAGTGCTTATATTGAAACAATTGTACTTAACATAGCTCTATTTTGTGAAAGCGCAGCTGTAATTATACCGAAAACTTAAATTTCTTTCCACATACATACTAGATGAAATCCTCACAATTAATAAAAACCATTATACGCCACTATAATGTTAATATTCTCAGAGGCACTAGACAGAAAAGCGGCACACTTCCCTATTTTGTCACCTTCTGAAAAACCTTAAGGGAATGGGGACGTGTTTTATTGTCGTCCTCTAACCTTTTTATCAGCAAATGCTCCGGGGATAACCATCATTGCTCCATAGAACTCACTTCCTGGCCTTTGAGTCCCTTATTCCTGCCTTCTGGCCACAGCTCTTTTAAAGCAAGCCCAGCCTGCTGCTATCGTGAGCATTGTGCAGGGCAGGATTGTATGATGAATTGTGTTATTAACAGTGTTTCCTACAATTACTAAAGTAAAATGAAGTTAGCCATACCGTATTGCAGATGTTTTCGACTGACAAGTTAAATAAATACTTCATTAATTTAATGTTTGAAGAAAAATAATGCTATGTTTGTTGAGCCCCTTACTCTTTTCCGCCTAGAGTGTTGTATTACAGATCATTCCTATGGACACGGGTGGCCGAGGTCGTTAAGACATTGACTCGTGAACGGGAATCCACAATTCAAATCGCGCTAGAACTGTTCTCCTTGACTGAGGCTTTTCGGCAGGTGTCCACCGCCTGGTAAGAACATGCGTTAAACACTACTTAAAATGGTCATTACATGAAGATCTAAGTTTATGGCTTCTTCACGATGGCAGTGGTTGACAATAGGGGTTGGCCGAATGCAAGGAATTTCAGTCCGTGGTCACAAAAATTACAAAAGTAGTTTTTAAATCACGCTACGCTTCGGTGCAAGAATAGCCACGATTCGAAAAATGGATGCAACGCGATTCCTATAAATGGATTTCTTAAAATACGCAAACTGAATTATTGAATTTCGCATCACAGCTTACTTCGAAAATTGATCCCAGATGTTAAAGCTATTAATAAGAACGTAGGGTGTATGCGGTAATTTAAAATCTAACGCGCCACTTCTGTAAACTCGACGTATAATGGTAATAGGCTCCCTAGCATACTTGACTTCTGTTTTATGGAGCTTCTGCACATGCGCAGCTCGTATCACGTAATTAACTCGAGGCTAAATGCATGTGGACCGTGCACACTGGAAGTGCAGTAGTGGGCGAAGCTTTTTTCGCACTTTATTTACTATCACTAAAATTTTACGTGATATTTTACTAAAATATCGATATTTCAAACGTCATGTCCTGTGAAGCTGTTTTGTGTATTCAGTCTTAATGCTTTGTATCTTGAAGTGAACAGGTTATTTATTAATTAATAAATCGTATTGAATCGTATCACTAGACCCGGCATAGTAAGCATAATCAAATAGTAAAATATGCATGCAAATATGCACAAAGTATGAAAATTATACAGTATAATACACAAAAAGAAATGAACAAACTAACGAAACTAACCGAATCGCTTAGAGTAATGTGTTCCACCTGAGCTGCTCGCCAGTGTGTAACGGCGTACTCGCCGCCTTGCAACACGCCACACAGCTCTTCTCTGCCGTCACGGCGCGGTGGATTCTTGCGGAGACCTGAGACGGGGAATGAATGAGGTTGCTATGACCTTTGCCCAGTGACGTATTGGCCATCAACCTTCGCCGCCCTCGCTGTACAGACGTGCTCCGCGCAACTCTGCTGCGTACTCGCGTGTACTCATACTCAAACTCGCGGATTTGGAACAGCCTGGCTTACAGCGAAAAAAATGAGACAGACAGATGGGGAGAGATCCTCCATTCGTGAAGATAGTGACATGTTTAATTATTTAGAAGCAGAACGCAAACGAAACGCGCTGAATATGAAGTGTTTCACTTGTTCTCTAATTATGCTAGTGAGTTGAATGCGCACGTAGCTTGCAGATTACGCGCGTTCTAGCATTTCAGTTCTGCTCCCCGCTAAGACGCACGTTTACACACGCTTTGATTTCGCTGAACATGTGTGCTGTTCCATTAGATGCCTAGTAGAGGACTGCACAGGCTCGGGCCTAGGCCCGGCCCGGCCCGGCCCGCGGGCCGGGTTCGGGCCTAGTTTCAAAAATGTTTGTCGGGCTCGGGCCGGGCCCGGGCTTGAAAATTAAGAGATACAAAATAGTGTATCATATATTTTTCCAAGAATAGCACAATTATCACAGCATTCCTTTACTAGGAATTCTATATGGTTATTCTGCTGAAAGGTTTCAAATAATAGTAATAATAACAATAACGACAACAATAATAATGTCATCATAATAAGTTTAAATAATCGGGCCGGGCCGGGCTCGGGCCCTGGCACTATGACCTCTTCTCGGGCTCGGGCCGGGCTCGGGCTCGGCTGAGTTCGGGCCGGGCCGGGCCGAACCTAAGAATGTCGGCCCGTGCAGGCCTCTAATGCCTAGTGAAGGTAACCTGCGCGCGTATTAAATGCCTAAAGTGTACGCAAAATAAACGTTCGTGTGTCATCAGGGTAACGGGCACGGAAATTCTTAAGCAGTTGGCTTTTGGTTATCTACACTCAAACCACTATCAATTCAAAGCATGAAAATACAGCGGTCCAGGGTCACTAATGGCAGGTAGAACACGGTTTGGAGAGTGATTGAGTGCTCTCTATAAACGCTAACACAGGGGTGTCAAACAGCACTCACCAGGCGTGAAAAATTTTCCCCTATTTTCCCTCCCTCCGTGATGATCAAATCGGAAAACGGGAAAAACAAAGCGAAAACCGGTTCTACGAGCGCGTGCTATTGGAGTTAAGGAGGGGTAGACCCCTCTCTTCACACCCTGGGAGTGAGGTTTGACATGCCTGCGCTAACAGATTGTACTAGTTTATCTGCGACGTCACTGTGTAACAGTTCAATCTAATTTCTTTTCATTCTTGTTCTAATGCTTGGAAGAGCCTTTGCCTGCTGATTAGCTAAATGGTAAAAATTATAACACCACATTCAAGAGTGAAATGTGCATTTTTGCAGTAAAATTTAAAATATGCATTTTCCCCTGGTGTGCATTTTCAATTAGCGCTCAAATTGTCTGTGAAAGTGTAACTTATAATGTATCTCATTTACGCAATCCTTTAATTACATAAAACGGGCGTGCATTTTGCATACAAATCCGGGCACGGCTTATCACATGTCTATACTATATATCGTCGCATTATTTTGTTTATTTAATTCTTTCTCATTTGCGCCGAGGGCTAGTCATTTTTTATTATTTTCTTTTGACTTTAGAAAATTCTTACCTGCTTTAGCCTGTCTGTAAAGTTCATGTAGATAATGGCATCGAATGCAAATCTATAGAGTCTAAAGCAGTAAAGAGGGTAGGTACCTACGAAAGTGTGCTGCTAGTTTGCAACACCAAAAGAAAATGGCTCTGTTACCACTTGTAGGTACTAGGTGAACTTGTATACTTCGAAACTTTACTGATGTGTTATGGCTTAGCAAGGTTTTAAGTCGCTAATAATAAAATAGTCCCGTGCAGCTACAGCCCTGACTGGCCTGTTGCTACCATTGCAAATGCCGACCTCACGCCCACCTACCGCTGCAGAGGTGGACGATCATCCAACCCACACAGTCAGGTGATATGGCCAGCATCACACGTTCTTCAACCGCAGTACCGGAATGTTGATTTTCTTGGGGGCATCGCTGCCTATCGCAGCACCTCACTTTCCTCACAATGCTGAGTGGGCACCGGTTCTATACTCGGCACTTAAACTTTGCACCAGCGCATTCCATGTCCGGAAACCACTGCTCCATGCTCTAGCCCACTCTGCCAGCACTTTAAGTGTGTAATACACGTTTTAAATGAGTTTAAACAAATGGCTCAATCTGTTGGTTATATCACGGCAGAACTGAGGTATTAATTCAGCACCCTCCGCGTGACGTAATTGCACTACACGCAGAAGCGTGTTTCTAATTGGCCTTTGTGTATCATATTTTTAATTGCAGCTATCCCCCTTTCCCTTTTGATATTGGATACTGTGACAAACAATTATTTCGTAACGAGTATCGCGAGTTGGGGTAGCACTGTATAATACGCAGGATGAACGAAAAGCCTATATCTGTTTTCAGTATAAATGATACTACAGTCGGCCTTCAATCCGGTACAACTACACATGTTTAAGAAAACCTCATTAAAGTGCAATCGCACATTGACGGAAATGAATTGATGTGCCGTAGTGTTGGATGTGTTGAATATCTGGAGTTCAGGAAAAGAATATCATTAATCATACCCAGATATGTCTGTTGATTATTATCAGATTCTCAAATTGGAAATAAGGAAGACACCTACGAGGGCGACCAAGAATAGTTTTAGAAAACTATACAAGAACTAGTTTAAAAAAAAATTAATTAAGTTATTGTATTCAAAATATGTCCTTTTAACATCGCATTCGCTGAAATTAGTCCTTAGTAACGATGCCACTCTTCCCGAGGCCTTTCAGGAACAATTTTCGTAATGTTCCACAGCTTCATCTGGTGACCAAAAAGTGATTCCATGCACTTTATCTTTAATTTTTGGAAACAAAATGAAATCACAAAGTGCTAGATCATGGTTATACGGTGGAGGGTTCATGAGCTAACATAGTACTTTAAGATATATACTCATTTGTTAGTTTTGCTGTACGTGACGATACGTTGTCATGATGTAAATTTATTTTTCCTTTTGTTGTTTTTCGCCAGCTTGTTCAAAATGTGCGGTAAACAGCATTTTGTGCACCAAACTGCAGTAACGGCTCGTCGATCTTCTATGGTATTGTAGAAGTATAGCCCATTTTTAGGGGGGTGGGGGAGGGAAAAAAAAAAAAAAAAAAGGAAGGAAAGAACTAGCAACCATCTTCTTACCAGCACTGCGAATTCGTCGGGCTTCTGTTGGTTTAGGTTTTGTTCGAAAGACCCATGGAGCTGATTTTCTTTTCTTTTCAGGATCATAACAAATTCAGTAACGATGTTCCAAACCAAATTTGAAATGACGCCTTGGAATCCTTCCATTTTTTTTTTTTTTTTTTTTGTGCCAATTAATGTGTTGTTTTTGATAGGGAATCAGCTTATGTAGAATCCATTGACAACAAAGTTTATTCATGTCTAACTGTTGGTGTCAAATGTTCTGGATTTACCTCATACCAGTCGTCCAAATAAATCCGAAAGATGTCCGTCAATCTTCAAGCATTGCTCGAACAGTGACGATATATTGATCAGTAACAACAGTTTTTGGGCTTCCTTCACGAAATTTATCTCTAAGAAAAAACCGACCTCTGTTGAATCCACTGTACCAATTATAAATTGTTGCCTTTGATGGGTCCTCTTCGCTAAATGTATTTCTAAGCTAATTTTCACATTCCCGATGCATTAATGACGATTTTATATCGTAAAAGAGTCATATCATTGTTCTGTAGTCAAATTCGTTTTGAGTGGACACAACATGTTTAAATGACAATAAATAAACTATTAGAGCAAATCGAACAAACTACACTGTAATCAACTCGCAAATCATAAGAGAATTTCATTTGTTTTCAGAAACATGGCATTCTAAAAAGTTTCATTGTCGGCTTTGTATCTTCTACTTCTGAGACCAACGTAGGTGATTACAGGTAGTGGAGTCTAGTTAGGATTTGTTTTTCTTTTTAATTAAAACCAAAATAAGGCCCACTATTTGTAGTAGAAAACTTGTATGTTATAATATTTACAGAACATATCTGCCCATTGTGTTGCATACATTTGTATTCAAGAATCGAAGCTGATCAAGTTTATATATTTGCTGCTGTTTTTTTGCTCTAATTTAACAAATCATAATCGCAAACAATACTATTATAGCATTCTGTGCATGATTTGTTGTAAATGAAGTAAGCTAGCTCATTTTCACTTTCTCTGCTATTTTCCTATACGTAGAAGTATTGTATTCTACCCAACAATTTGGTACCGAGGTTTTACCGTAAATACATGCTTTTGGATTCTCTGAATCCGAGAAAAGCGTTTTTAGAAAAAAAACGTCCGTGTGTGTATGAGTGTATGTGCGTGCGCGTGCGCAGATGTGTAATTAAGCGAAAGATTGGCTAAATAACAAACTTTGTATTTAAGTTCAGCTTCCAAAGATACGAGACGAACATTTTTCAAGTAAATCCCCCCACCTCAGACTAAAGAAAACTTTTCTGAAAGTGTTTGTTTTCTCAGAAGTGTCTCTAACATTTTGATTGAAATACCGTAATAAATAATGGTTCCTGCCTCTACAAACACCTATGAATTTCCCTCTATCAATCAACGTTCTAGGAGCCTTCTGTTACAATATCTATTTCTTTCTCTCCTCCCATGTGTTTACAAGAGCATCGTTCTAGTTTGAGACAGATTACAGCAAAGTAGATTTTTAATTGCCTTAGCAAAAGCAATCCATAAAATTAGAGATAAATATACAGAAAATGCAAGACATACCTAATATAATAAATAATTAGAAACCAAAGGATGCATATGTTCCTTACAAAGTAATATAATATTATCAGTTTGCAGGATGCCTATACCGTACGATAGCTAAAATTACTCTGTATGTGAGCAAATAAGGACTATTCCTTAAATAATCGTACGTCTGGCAAGCGCACTCCTCGTTCACCAGGGCATCGAAAGAGTAGAGCAGATGTAAACGGTCTGTATCCCCGCACCCCATAAACATAGTGAAACGCTGGGGGATGTACTTTAGTCCAGAGCACCTGTGTGAAACCTTCATCTACCTAAGTGAATACATTAAAAAAACCGTTAGAGGTCGCTGAAGACGGACTTAAAACACATCTGCCGCCGAGCAGGTCGCATAAATTAAAAATTTCAGAGGGCCCATTTACCTGCTGTAAAATAGCCTTTAATTTAGCCTATACCCTCTACCGTTTATAAAAGTAATGCACAGTGATCTGAAAACTTCTTTTTTATATTAAATGTTGCCCTTTAAACCTTAGAACTGTAATTAGTTAGTCTTGTTGGATTCCTGATAACCGACCTGGTATTCAAGGAAATTTAAAATGGAACATCGGCGAACGAGGTATGTCTGAGATCCTTAAATCTCTCTCGGATTATCTGCGTGTTGCTTATATAGGCTGTAAATGTCCTTTAACCGTGAAAGCATTATCCAAACGATCCAGGAAATTTTAAATAAGACAATAGATTGCATTTAAAATTTTCAATCCATGTTTGGTTACTGAATATGAAGGTTCCAAAAAATTTACATTACAGGTGTACATCATCCCCTGATATTGGCATTGAATTTTGGACAGTGCACAACCACCGAAAAAAAAAAAAAAAAAAAAAAACCCTTAGTTGTTTATTATGAATATCGGTTGTATATGGTATTCATAAGAGTTTGTTTTACAGATTGTGCTAGGTTATCACAGACTGTCCTAAAACGGTCTGTTACACTGAAGTACTTACCCTATCCTTTTAGCATATTATGTCAGATTTTTTCTATAGCAGAGTGGCGAAAATGTCTTCCCTTCCTGAGTCATCAAATGAGCAACACGTGTTTCACCACCCAGTAGCATGTACAAAAATAAATGGACCAACAACCTCGGAGGGAGTGATGCCTTTTGAGTCCAAATGACTCGGAAGTCCCGTTTTTGCCACCTCGGTTCTTCAATTTTTCGAACCTCATAACTAGGTCTCGGAAGTTGAAGATCTTCACAAAATAAAAAATAAAAACAAAAACTAAATGCTGGAGAAAAGGACTTAAAGGAGTGGTTAGGATTAATTAATAATTTCAGTTTTTTACGTGTTTTCTACATGCTTCTAGCACCACATATGCTGCTGGACATAAAACTGCTTTTGTGCACTAACTTTCATCTTGTAATATTTGCAAAAAAGGATACTTCCACCATAGAAAATACCTCGACTCCAAATTCAGTTACAAGGTGTCGGAAAAAAGTTTTACTAGGCTCAGTTTTATGCATATTTATGGTGGGAATTTCTTCCACAAACTGTGAAATTGCAGTGAAACGTAAGGTGAACATAACCTACCCACTTCTAGCCTCTAGTCGAAGTCATTGCTGGTAAAAATGCTGTAATATTTAGACAAGGTTCAGTAGCTTCTCGCAAGAAGTATACATTCCCTCTGCTGGTGCTTATGGCATGAATGCAATAGAAAGGATCCTCTCAACCACCTGTTCCAGTCAGTCTTGGCGGTGCATATTATTTAAAAGAAATTGAAATTCAGGTAAGGTTCTGCTGGACAGGAAAAGGCTAGTCAAAAGACGGCGAAGTTAAAAAAAAAAAAAACAAAGTTAAAGGACACTTAAACCAAAAAAGGCAAAAAAGGACAAATAAAATCCACCACTTTCTGGCCTGTAATGACCCGCAATGAACATATATTATGTTGGGCTTAACCTTCAGACAATGGACAAATTTTAGAATAAAAAAGGATTTTCCCTAACTTCCTAGCTCTACTCATAACCTTGCCTAGAGGGTTAAATGTAAGCTTGAGAGTTATAGGTTGCGTTCATAAAACCCATGGAGTTGATACCAATATTTGTGTCCTTCGTTACTAGAGAGTCTCACACCTAGGGATTGTAGTAAGGATATGACACCCCTGCAGTATTATTGGATTGGGTATCAAGTAGTAAACGAGTCCAATGTTGTTGAAATCGATTTAGTGGTTTAGGAAGCAAGTGGCACCAATCTGCACGTTTTCACGCCTCCGGAAGCCTGAGCGTATGTGTTGTATATATTTTATTCAAGCACTAAGCAATTACGTAAGTTTACATTCCTCCATGGACGTCGCGAAACGAGGGCAAGGGGGGGCCGCGGCCCTCCCCCCCTTGGAAGTTGGTGAACTTAATGTGCAGCCAGTTACTGACTATTAAACTATTATTTTAATTTTGATGTAAAGAACAATTTTTATTTAGCACAAATTAATACGGTTATCTGCAATAAATATTATAAATTTTGGCAATAAAATAATGATATTACATTATATAATTGCAAATTTCCAACATGTGGCCCCCCCCCCCCTGGAAAAAAGTCTGCCGACACTCATGCATTCCTCATGGCTTGGGTTCAGCCCCAGCTCTTTCCCAGGCCATGAGAGCCTGACCAGGAAACACAGGACTGGTAAAATACAATGACAATTTATACCTACCTAATCCTGACACTCATAAATACAATTCTCCTAATTACTACCAGTTGCGAACACTCCCTTCTTCCACTGTTGGGGATGTATTAATAACCACAGTATTTTTGCTCAAGGAGTAATAAGTGAGCCAAGTGTGGTTGGAATTGATATAGTGGTTTCTAAAATATGAAATAAACGTACCCACATACAGTGTTCTTTCATTTATATTAAGGGAACCCTTTTAAATTCCTCTTTTGATGTTGAGTTTCCCCCTATAATGTATTATCCTTTTTAAGCATCGTTGTATTAATTATAATTATGACGGACCCTGGTGGTCATCCGCAGTTGTTGAGAAGATTAAAATTAATAAATTCAGAGGCTTAAATGATCAAAGTTAACAAACCCAAAGGCTTAAAGGATTAAAATTAATACCTGTCTGTGCTGTACAACACGAAGAAGGAGGGACGATTAAAATGAAATAAAAATCAGTAACACATTTAAGGTAAATTGGAGACAAAGACTACAGTAGTACAGTTCATGAGAATAAGAAGCAAATGGAACTGTTAATTGTAAGCAAAGCCATAATTTAGGTAAAATAAATTAGCAGTACTCAGAAATAGTACTCCCATGGAAGGCTACAGTTTTACGACATAGACCATTTACACAACAATTTGCTTCGTTATGGAAAAGTTTTCGAGTATATACGTCGCGCGCGAAGATGTCCCACATTATACGCACCAGACTTCACTCGAGGAACAGGGATTTCTGCTGTAATTATTTTTTGTAGTATTTAACGTCCGCTTTTACTACTACGGCATCGCAGGCGGTGACTGATGATACATGGAATGAAGATGGAGCACCGGTGGAATGAGGTAGCGGTGGAAACCGGAGAACCCGGAGGAAACCTGCCCCATCGCCGCTTCGTCCACCACGAATCCCACATGCGGTTGCCTGGTATCGAACCCGGGCCGCTTTGGTGAGAAGCGAATGGTCTAACCACTCGGCTACGGCGCGGCCTGCTGTAGTTAACTGATGCGTATGCATTCAGAACTTTCATAATATGCTTATAGTGTATCCATTTACAAATTACGATTGCGAACCTGCAGGAATATTTTTGAAATCGAATTTCCAAAACTATTTATGGTTGACTAAATTTAAAGGTTTTCCCTTACGTAGATTACTAGGTTTATTGTTTATAAGTCTTTAAAGATACTAAAAAAGAAAATTTAAACTAACTTAAATATTAGGTATAAGTATGGTCCTCACAGTTGGACACAATTTCGAGAACACGTCGACAGCCATCTTTAAACCGTAAGGGAACGGCTATGACCGATGTGACATGACCTTTTGACTGCGTTGCATATGAGCTACCGTCACTGTTGCCAAGTTTCGTGATGGCACATATCATTTGGATATATTGTATGTTTATATCAGATATGAAGCTAAAATTAAAATGTATTTATAAAATACACATGTAAAACAAGCTAATATGCAGAATAATTTGCAAATAGCTGAAATATTATGATTATTAAAATCAGCCCAAATGTGCATTATATGCGAATAAAATACTACTTAAAATTGTTTGAAATTTAGTAATTAACTCGCCAAGTGAGCGCACTTTCTAACAGCAGGGAAGAAATAGGCATTTACATTAAAAGTCTATCCCTGCTTACGTGCATGTGCAGTGTTCTTCTGAAGTTAAATACTACCTATGTACTGCACTGTTGAAAAAGGAATTTGGACATTTTCGAAGGTTGAGAGAAGCTTCAAGAACAGTCCGGTAAACTTGTCAATTGGGAATGCAACCTCTCCCCAAAATGCAAAAATCTGTAGATAACAAATGAGTATTGGTTTTCACTTCTATTCTAGCACCATTAACAAAACATTATCCTTGTTAATGTGCGGAAGCAACGAGCACCAATATACATTACGTGTTCTGTCTCTTAAATGTTTTTCATTCTATAATTTTGGAAATAATTGACAAAGTGTACGATTTTTTTTTTTTTTTTTTTTTTTTTTGTTTAAACTCCATAATATGCTAACAGACTTTTTAAGCGTTCCATTTACATCCCATCTTTATATCGGCGGCCTTGCCTATTAGCAAATAGTGTTACTCGTTTAACAGTGGGTTTTTCGGTCTTTGGGGGTTTTATACGTTGGATTCACACACGCATTCACACTTTCATTCATACCTCCAGACTCAGGGCAGAATGAGGAATAATCTTTGCTCTACCAATTACGCCACGGGGCAATGTTTAATATGCATTTGGTTAAATATCCTTTATACTAGGTATATCTGTTGCACCGACGGAGAAATAAATTTATGAAGTCCTAGGAACAGGCGTTGATGAGGAAGTTCAGTAAAAACATTGATTAATTTCTGACCTTAACATGTTTTCCTCCGTCGGATCAAAGCCCATTTTCACCACAATTTCAGGTATTGAAAAAAATTCGCTCTACTAAATACACGTGAAATAATTTTGTAAATGCAAACGAAAAGGTTGGTGATTGTAAAGAAAAATATAAAATAAAGTTAATTTAAAGAATACATAGAGCACATTAACTGCAGTATCGTTTGTTTTTCTGAACATTAAAAATGATAATTTTCTCTCTGTTAATTCCGTTGCTACAATACATGAAAGTGGAGACAAATACTTTCACACACAATATGCATAATTTGCTATAGTTAACTCAGGTTAGGTAACTCTGCTAAAGCAAGTAATTATGAAAGCTAGAGCCTGTTTTAAATATCTGCTCTTCTGTCTAAAACTATATCTCTAAAACCACTTTTCTGAAAATCGCATGAAAACCTGATGCTTTTACATGTACACGACTTTCTGTATTCACCAGCTTTATTTTGATATAATTTCTACAAAAGTATATTTTCCTATTTGCGTCATGATACCTAGTCGAAATAAACCTGTATACATTTGTTTGTGGCTACAAGGGGTATAGAGCAAAGTGAATCTATAGTCACATGCTTAAGAACCATGTCGCTTTGAGCTGATCTATAAATTGCATACTTTTTCCATGTCACCACGAGAAACAGCTGAAAAGCGACAACACATTAAAAATGACAAAGTGTTGTTGAAAAATTCAAACCAATAACAAGGGATATCTCGACAAAAAGTTAGAGATAAATTGTGTTTGAAAGAGATCTACATTGTTGTGTCGTGCACATTTCTCAATCACTTATTTACCAGATATATCAGAATGAAGAGGGGTCCACAGGAATCAAAATCATGTTAGCTATTTTTGAGAAAGTCCAGAGTTTCGAAAAAAAAAAAGAAAAGAAAAGCTTCTATGTAAAGGGTACCTAGTCTTTTGTGGGAGATTTTGAAAATTCTTCGACTCCCATCAAGCTGTTGGACTTGCATCCTTAGCTTAGCATTTATTGAACATTTCGTTTTTGGGTTACGTATTCAGACACACACGCACGGAGCATTTTCTTTATAGATTCGGGGGACTCAAAACATGTATTTCTGATGAAATCTCGGCATGGTATTTTTGGCTGGAATACACTACTTCCTGGTAGCTTTTGTAGACGAGGTGGTAGAGAAAGTAATATTCCTTATATAGTAGGTATGTGTTTGCAGGAAGGAAATGTGTAACAGCACCGCGGATTGAGGTCAGTTTTTACAAGACGCAACATTCGATATACACATTGCAGAGTGCGACAGAAGTGTTGAAGTGGACCAGAGCAAGCACAGCCAGGCCTGTTTATTGGCTCCATTAGTTGGAATTGAAACTGCAAATTTAACATCTCAGCTTCGTGTCTGCTATACCCGTCGTGCTAATCAGTGGCGGACTGCGCAATCTCTAACACTTGTCACAACTTCACAACTTTACTCGTCAATTTTCTTACAATAGTTCAGGTTTTAGGAAGTCTTGAGACAAATAATGATATGCTCTAAAGTGTAAACGGTCAAAGAATTGAGTGATATGATGGCTTTGGCCAATGAAATGCGAGTATTTACAGTACGTTACGAAATCTGCGACATGGCTGAAAGCGACAGTAAACAAAAAATGGCTACCTTGAAAAGGGATGCCGTATGCGAGCTGATTAAGTTATCCGGAACCTGGCCATTCTTTAGTTGTATGAAGAAATTTCCAGGCAGATTTCCGAAGTATACAACAATACGTTAATGCACTATTATATAACATACAGAGTTAACCTATCAATTCGCATTATTTCCAATGTATTCCCTCATAGTATACTGATTCCACAGGCTATAATATGTGAACATGCAATGCGATTACTTATATAACAATAGGTATTTCATTGCTAACTGTTAGACCGTGGCGCTAAGAGTAAGTTACTTTACACGTGATAAATTAATTATCAATGTGTTCTGAAGGTGTCTAGTTTGGGGGGGGGGGGGGGGAGACGTTTCATTTATGACATTAACAAGTCCTGCCAGATCTTTTCAAGTTTCGTTCAATCTCGCCAAATATTCTTCAGCATTTGACAATTTTTCTTGTACACCCTTGAATTGAAAAATAAGTTGGATCATGTACAGCCATGAAAAAAAAAAAATGGTTGAGCACACTAGGAGAGCAGAGTAAAGTCCCACGTCGTGTTGCAGCGCGGTTTACACAAGTCGATTATTTCCAACATCGATCCTAAGCTTATTGATAGCCTGCATGTTGGAAATATCGACCTGCGTAAGCCGCGTTGTAACTTAGAAATATTCTGCTCTCCTGATGCGCTCAAACATTATTCCATGGCTGTACAAGGGACTTTATACCAATACTATTTTGCAGTGAATACCGTGCATATGTTCACTTTTTGCTTCTAGTTTCCTATAGCTTAACTAATATTTCCATTTTCAAAATATAAACATTAACGCCCCTCCCCCCCCCCCCAAAAAAAAAAAAAAAAGTTTTCATCATATAAAAATTAAACACAATTTTGACATATATATATGATAGAAGTAGCTGTAATTTTTATAATGCCAAGCTGTAATTTTTTGCGACAGTTAAAATTTATTCATACCAGGTAAATCAGCTTTGGAAAGAAGAAAGAAAGATACATACATACAAACCTTCTTGGAACATACACGTTTATTGCTCTGCCTCATTAAAATCAGTTATTCTATATTACACATACAAAAGAATCCACATAAAGCTTTAAGGCAGATGCACCTGTGAAAAACCTAAAAATTCACAATTTCCATTTGAACACCTTAAAATGTTATCACAATATGGTAGTGTAATATAAGCAATCACATACAAAATTTCAATCGAATATCTGCATCTATTTCAGAGATATTAATGCTTTTGTTCTGAATTTAATTAATTTGTATTAATTAAAAATTACCCACATACTAAACGGGTATTTACATTCCACAAAGGAATTTGTTTTGGCTTTGACACACCATAGTAAATAACCCCACTTTGGAGGTTTATAAAATTAAGTTATGCTGATGTTTTTCGATTTTATGTATACCGGGGAATGAAACTATTTATGAAAAATCTGACGTGTTACACTCACATGACTTTCTCTACCCTTGTATTATTCCAACAAACACCTATTCCTCTATCTTCTTCATGTTAGTCGAGTTAAACATTTGCAGAAATTGTAGCTAGTATTCTTGTAGGGGCAGGGGGAATATGAGAGAAAATCCAGTGATTGGATGGCTGTCCTATTTTAGGGTTGTCATAAAGACACACCTGCTGATAGATCTGTAGAATAAGACAGTTTTAAATATGAAAGATAAAGGATAAAAAATCGTATAATGTAAAATATTTCTTAGATAAAGTGTAATAATGTACATTATTATACAATTTGGAAATAGGACAGCTAACCATTTTAGAATTATTTAGTTTAGTGTAGTATACAGAAGATTGTAAAATGTACAAAGAAACACGGATAATTTGTAAAATGTCGAAACACATTAACACTAAATTTAGTAATCACACCACGAGCACCAAAAAGTAGACCAATCACTCCCCAATTTGAAATTTTGTATTTTTCTCTTAAATAAGGAGTGCAAGGATCATAATGTAGTATTTTTCGTTACCAACCTCCCTAATTTAATGTACATTTTTTCAAATTGGATTGAGCGTAAAGAACTATTCCCCTATTTTGTTGGCTGTCAATGACAGTTACGTCTAGTCTTTCATAAAAGTATGGATAGAAAATCCATTGTGAACGTAAATATCGCCATTTCAAAACCATCATAGTATATACGTGTAAATAAATCCTAATTAGTTGTTCCTGGACCTAAAAATCTTCTAATATTTCCACGAACTAGTATGTTCTAAACTTAAGCAAACAATAAGAAAGTATACTCGTATATGTCACCAAGTAATAAATAGAATTACTAATTCCTTATAGCAGTATCGTAAAAATCATATGCCATGTCATGGCCTACAGTAGGCTTTGAGCGACAGTCGGATCTTTTAAAGTTGGTCGCTATATGAAGGCTTTGAATTTCCGTTCTCTTTGCACAGTTAAGGTAAAAAAAAAAAAAAAAAAAAAAAAAAAAAAAAAAAAAAAAAGAATAGCGATCTTCCATTTGACGAAAGCTGAAGTATTCCAATATCTCCGAAATGGTTCACTCTGCAAAGAAAGAAAGAAAAAGGAAAAAAAAAAAAAAAAAATTCTGAACATAAATTGCGTGTTTTAGCAGGATCTACATTGTTTGTATGGTAAGATTTGGTTTATCGCTTACGGTTTACCAGTTATGCAAAAGTAATCCAGAGTAAACAGGACTACATAGGTCATAGCCAGAAAATTCAGAATATGCATTTAGTTCGTCTTAAAATATCTTAAGCATATGGCATTTTAATCAAAATCGTTAGCCATTTTTGAGAAAATTAAAAGTTTCCAAAAATTTTCCATGTAGAGGATAGTGAGGGTAGAGGAATTATGTTCAAAATCGTCGCGTCGCATCTTTGAAAGATGTTGAACTTATATACCAACTTTGGTTTTTAACCGATTTTTCGTTATTGAGTTACGCTGTTCTCTCTCTCTCACACACACACACACGCGCGCGCGCGCGCGCGCTGACCTTTTCTTAAAAGTGCTTTTTTATTCAGGAGGCCTCAAAACATATATTTCCGGTGAATTCTCGACATCGAAATTTTAGGTCGAATACAATACTTCCCCTACTTACTATACGTAGTAGAGAAAAATGGCTGTGTAAGTTTCTAAAGCAATCATTCATGAACTTTTTGCGAAAATTAGCAGCTAATCGGTCAAACAGACACGTGGGTCATTTAAGTAATGAGAAAAATACTGGGGGAAAAAAAAGAAGAAAAGGTTGAAGAAAAGGTTGAAGAAAAACTGCGTTTTAAAATTGGAATGTTGATTACAACACTGTGTTGAGTGTTTTCAAGGCCGCACAGTGATAAATACTGCTCACATTAGTAAACCGAATTAAATAAATAGTTAAAAGAGTCAAATGAAAGCATTAAGTACACTAAAAAGGAAAAGAACATAAATTTTTGCATTTTTTCCAGACTGTTATGCACTTTCACCGGTGCAGTGCCTTAAAATAGGTGGTGTAGTTGTGAAAGCACACTATACAGACATGATTTGTTGTAGCTGTTTTCTTTCTTCCTTTTTCCTGGATTTCTTGGGGGGGTGGGGGGGTGGGGGGTGCCTTAAGCTCTGAAACTCCATCATTGGGCGAGGAGCACATTTTCCTTTGTCATTCAGTTACGGAAAGAGAGGAAGCGCTTCATATCTAGCTTTATCTGTATTTTGCTCCAAAATTGGCGCAAAGTGCAGCAGCAAATGCTGATGTTTACCTGTGGCTTTTACAGAGCTTGCAGCATTAATCGTAGCAATCTAAGTTAGTAGAAAAGCCACTTGCCAAATAATCATATTACATAATTTCGTGCTAATCGGCTTGAAACCGGTTTGTAGGCGAGTCACTTGTAGACGCAGCAATGAAAAAAACAACAGTGGGAAATTCTTGCTCAGGTTCTGGAGGAGGACGAATATCCGAGGCATTGGATCTTCCGGTTTCGTGCTGAGAGCAGCTGAGACAACGGATTATAACGTCCTTTCACAATATCTCATCGTTAGAGACCGTAACCTTCAAGAGAGAGTTGTTTGAGTATGCACTGTCGATTGCTCTTATTGTCGGACTCTTGACAAGAGCTCCAGATCGTTTGAAGAAACGAAGTCCTGGCTGCTAATAATTCTGTTTCGCATTGAGAGGTAATTAGCTTGCTTAATAAACACCCCATGTGGGAATTACTTTCCTATCATTATGTTAGTAATATATACCAGCTGGCTGACCGACGTTGCACCGGCAGTGTTTGAAACTTAATTTCATCTACATCCTCCCGTTCATTATGGTATTATTACCAAATGATTAGGGAATTTTTATGCTGAGTCCTCCTCACTTATCCCGCTTAACTGTAATGTCTTACAGCCGCGACTATTCCTAATAACCGATGATATATCCGCTGATTTTCAAGAAAAATGATGTGAGTCATCGGCATAAGGTCTGACTTGCTTAACTTCCCGCAGACAGTATTACAATTTCTGAAAGTGCAGAGCATTGGCGATTGAACCCTCACTGGTTGACAATCTTTCAATCACAGTTGTTGGCATTTTAAACCGCTGTCCTTATCTTTGGTTCCACAAATATTACATAGTATAAAAACTATATGGTTTTCGCAGACCCTTAACTTATACCTACAAGCTGGTGAATATGGAGATTCTCCATTCCCAAGCCACCGAGTTAAGTGATCTGGAAGAGCGACAGTCTGGGACCACTGAGAGAAATAATATTGTGAATTTGTTATTGATTATAAAATATCGGTTGATTGCTTTGCTAGACACTTCTCTTTTTATACAATAATTATTTGGCATGCCGTGCTAGTGAAGTTGATTACAAAATATTAAGGAAATAAAGCAAAGGATCTTGCTTGAGGCATATTAAAATATGTTGGCATTGTTATCGCATGAATTTTATATTCTTTTGTTTTGCTGTTTCTTCGTTGCTGTATATATCGCCTGGAAAGAGGTATCCGCGGAATTTGTCTTATTTTACGTGCATAGCCGGTGGAGTAATGACTTCTACTTTCTACTCTATGGCATTCTCAACTAAAGGTCAAAGCCTCCTTGACAAACACCTGCAGAGATTCCCGTCGGTCAGAGGTTATTTTAACGCGGTTGAGGATAGGACACACACGGGCCACTCATTGCCACCTCTTGCGTGGCGAGCCGGCTCCTGTGTGTCACAAGTGCAGTGTCCAACTCACCGTGTCGCACGTTTTGGCTGAGTGTCCAAGACATACTAGAGAGCGCCAATCCCTTGGCCTGGTTTTACTCTGCGGTCAATTCTAGTCGACGATACGGTGCTGCGGTTCGTCGCTGAAATTTATTTCGCAGAAGTGTAACTTGTGTTTTATTCCTGGGCATTTGGTTTTACGGTTTTTGAATATGACCGCTGGTTTGTGTTGTTTTTATCATTTTAACCCTTACTGTTTTAGCATTCACATTTTAAGGTTATAACTGTTTTAACATTCACTTTTCTTTTTAACGTTTTTAACTACTATTTTATTCTTGGGTTTCAGCTTCCCCCTTTTCACCAGATCACCTTGTGAGTGTTTTAGCTTCTAAAATATGACTTAGGGTCCAAATGACCTAGCTGTCGACGGGCCCTTAAACTCCACGCACTCGCGGTAAACATGTCTGTTTATAACGCCATTTTTTGTTTGTTGTTGTTGACGTCCTCCAACGTAATGTCATCGGACGGTGAATGAATGAAACAGGTCAAATGATGCTCAAATGATCCCGAGGTCCATGGAGTTTTAAGTTACCAGATATTCGTCTTCTCAGGATAAAAGAAAACCTCGGGGGGGGGGGGGGGGGAACCTTACCCGGATAACTTACCCTAAGCGAGATTCGAACTCACGACCTAATGAACGTGAGGCAGACATGCTAACCATCACGCTACTGAGGCGGGCTTATAATTCCATGCGTCCGTATTTAAGTATAAGGGCTTTTCTAAATACTGTTTAATCTTTTAGTCATTTATGAAATTAGAAGGTTATAAACTGTGTTGCAGAATTGAGCTTTTCAACGAAATTGATAAAGTAAATTGCATAGTTTTTGTGTTACATGTAAACATGCTCTCTTTATAATATTAATATAGAGTGAGAGAACAAACGCTGTACAGTATATGGCTGCTTATATTAGATTTCGATATGTTATTTCAAAGAAAATATTATAGTTGTGATACCCCACTGGTTTATTACGAAAAGTCAAGCCAAACCCGGTTCTTGCTTAAGTATGCTGTTGTAGAATCTGTTTTCTCAACATGTGCAGTTCGGCCGCTTCTTTGAGGAACCCTAATAATTGTTTTGCAACACGGTCCTTTCATCTGGAGTCCTTTCAGGCTGGGTTGCAACATCTTAACATAAACCTTTGTAGCTAGTGAAAAAGGAAAACTGGAATTCAGAATTTTGGCAACTGAGACTCCATGCGGAGTCAACATATGTCACTCCCTTAAAATCAGGGTTGCTATTGGTCCTCGAGGACAGGGATAGAGTTTTCTTTTCTGAAGCGTGGAGATGGATTTATGGCAGTCATTAGTTGTGGGTAGCGCACATTTCCTTTGAGAAGCAACTGCACACGCGTTGAGTAAACAGTCTAGCTGTGGAGGGGGGCTCCTCTCTTCACCCCTGTAGAGTAATCTTCGTCAGCCCTGACATATACCATGCGTTTCATTTGTAGCCGGGCCATGGATCGCATATATGTATGACACTTGGACGGAGATGAAATTTGTTGGCATTTATACGGAGCCCAAAATATTCCCGTGGATGGCCAAGCATGAACAATTTAGAAAGTTACAGTTGTACGGAGAATAATCTGATGCTGGCCAGTACAGTCCCAGCCTAATGCATGTCTTAGAATTTTGACCCGAGAGCTCTAAGGGTTGAAATGTTTGGCTGGCAGGTAATGATTCGGGGGTGGCACTCGCTAAGAAGACTTCATTACTACAGTTGATAACCGAGTGCCAAGTAGTGTGCGTGCGTGGTTAATTCAGTTGCTGGCTTCTTGGTCTACTCTAAAGACTAGTTCACAGAGCATCATTTCGTGCTGTTTGTTCATTATGCATCTCAAAATTGACAGTATTCAAGACATCTGTGTTGTGTGTGAACTACAGATCAGATTATTCTTCCAGTCCACTTGAATGCCTACCGAAACCATATGCAGTATTTTCATTTTTTACCTATATCTTAGCCGTGCAAAGAGAAGGGAATCTCAAAGCTTTAAAAGATTTCACTATCACTCAAAGCCTAGGTACCGTATTCCTATATTCCCCTCCGGCACCTACAAGGAAATAAGCAATAAGAAATTTCTGCAAATGTTTATCTCAACTAACACGAAGATATAGGAATATGTTTTTTTTACGAATGTTTAGTACAAGAGTAGAGAAAGTCATGTGAGTGCAACACATCAGATTTTTAATCTATGTATTAGAAATACGAGTGCCCACAATAGTAAATGAATTAAAGAATGATCAATTAATAAGACTGGACAAAAATAAAAGTTTAATGTTTTGGCAATTTTCGTCATTTAGTCTCCCCATAAGTGGTCCCTATTCAGGCATTCACCTCTTGCCTACCTAATATGAAGCATCCCCAAGGAGTCCACGGTAAAATCTATTCGTCCTCTCTTTAATCGCCATTCTCATTATCCTATCATTGGAGGTAACGTCCACTGCCCGTTAACAAATGGGACCAGTCATCAGTTGGGGGGACAAAGTTCCCTCGAAGGTCTTCGACTATATGGGGAGTGTGGAAACTACAGTAGCATGTGTTTTATCAACACACAAACTCATCGTCACTTCACCAGTTTCTTCAGTCTTACACATCAGGCCCTCTAATATCAGTTTATAACGAGAGAAACTCGTCCACAATATCCTTTCATTTTTGCTATACCTACCCAACATCTTTTATTTATAATAACTCCATGGGCGTCTGTAGACTTTTTTCCAGGTGGGCTGCATGTTGGAAGTTTGCAGTTTTTACAATGTTAATTCATTATTATGTCGTCAAAACTTATACTATTTGTTGTGGGTAACCGCATTAATTTGTGCTGTATAAAAATAGTTCTTCGCATTAAAATTGAAACAATGGTCTAATAGTCAGTAATTGACTGCACATTAAATTCATTCATTCATTTCCAAAGGGGAAATGATGCGACGCCCATGAATAACTCTGTACAGTTTTAGCTTATCTCTGAAACCCCACTGGACCACACAAGGAACTGACGGATCATTATCCAGTTTAAAAGAAAAGTTCATGGAAATACTTCTAAAAACTACTTTCTTTAAATTCAAACTTAACTAGTCTCTTAGCTGAATCATATTGTTATTGTTGTTATGGTTATATTATTATTGTTGTTGTTATTGTTATTATTATTATTATTATTATTATTATTATTATTATTATTATTATTATTATTATTATTATTATTATTATTATTATTATTATTATTATTATTATTATTATTATTATTATTATTCTATTATTATTATTATTATTCTATTATTATTATTATTCTATTATTATTATTATTATTATTATTATTATTATTATTATTTATTTCATATTTCAAATCCAAATATTTCATTAATTATAATTATTACTTTGATCTCAGTGTGTATTTTGCTCACTCCTTCGGTATCAGTTTGATTTTAAGAATTGTGTACTATAGTTTCACTCTAATACCTGGTGCTTGGCTGACCACCTGCTTCCAGGTCTTCACTCTGTCCGGTCCAGAGGTTCCTGTGCTTCCCGACAGGCGTCTGACCCTATAGGAAGTTTCACGTTATGAAGGCACAGCGGGCTCTTATGGAAGATTCACGTGCTCTGTTGCCAAATGTGCGTGTTTTCAAATGCGACTAAGATAAAGTATGAGCATGTATTTCGGTGTGAAATGTGTCGAAGAATACTATGGCATGCACGATAAACCTTTTATATAATTGTATAGTTTTTAAAATAATAAAATCTAAAATTTTGTTGAAAGCAGATTTTTTTAACATCTTTCTCGCTCCGAAACATGATTTCAAATCGAAATAATTGCAATGAAAAAAAAAATCTGTATTATTCGCTTGCTTTTATAGGTCACGTTGGTATTTAGATTATATCAATATGTCTAAACATATTTTTCTAAATAAATAAAGTTTAAAACAAAGTGTTAAGATTCTTCATTTATACAGTGGAAAATGTCGTCGCTGGCTAATTCTCGTTCTGTAAGTCCATGTAAAAACTTCCAGCGACAAAGTTGTCAAGGAAATAACAAAATTATTTTTATACACATATAGAACGTCTCCAGTGCCGAAGTATTAATGAATCGCCATTTAAAGGCAAATGTTTGCGGCGCGCCGGACGAAAGCCAGTCCTCGTGTCTTGGAGATTATGAAAACCAGATGTGATATGACAGTTGAAGGGCCGATAAGGCATTGTACTTCAGCGCAGGTTTTCAATAGGTTTTGGAAATCTGAGGCGTGAGCGAGTTTTACAAGCTGTCTGGTAATTATGTGCATTGCAGTTAAGTGATCAGTGCGGAATGGATCGCAGAAAAAAAAAAAAAAAAAAAAAAAAAGGCGAAATTATTAAAAGTGGCGAGTGGAAAACAATTCTTAGAGTATATGATTATTGAAAGAAAAAGAACCCCGGACACAGTGACTCGTTTATTGTTAGTGAGCTTCATAAGGCGACTGGTGTAAGTAGGCCTACATTTTTTATATTAAGAAAAGAATGTAAAGAGGGTCCCATCACTACACCGCGGCTTACATGCAAAACCAGCAGAAGATAAAATATGATCATTTTGAACGCAGATATGGCACAAATTTCCTGAATTTCTATTTCAAAGTACTCCCCCCTACAATTCTGACCGTGTTGAAAAAAGTCAATGAGGATGAGGACTTGCCAAATTTTAAATATTCAACCTTTTTTAGCTTAGGGAGGAAATGGGATTTCATTTTGAAAAGAGAGGAAATAAATCGTTTATGGTTGAGACAAATTATATTATAGTGCGCCGACATTCCTGTTTACAGAAAATAAAACAATTCAGCAAAGAGGTAAGGAAAATCGTGTACCTTGATGAAAGTTGGGTAAATATAGGGCACACTGTATCAAAAGTTTGGAAGGATAGGAAGCGCTTTAGGCCGGGTTATCCACTGGTCTTAAATCATCTACTGCTCGCGGACCACGATTTGTAATATTGCATGTGGATGGTACGATTTGTGCAGGGTGCAAAACTTGTTTTTTTGAAAAAAGGTTCTGTTGATTATCATGATGAAATGGACAGCGATAGATTTGAACAGTGATTCAGGAATCAACTAGCAAAACCACGGTAATCGCTGTGGCGCAACATACGTGGCAACGCCGCGCTGATTCTCCATAAGAGCCATTGTGCCTTCATAACGTGAAAACTCCTTTAGCACTGGCTTGTAAGTCCTACACAAGGGGAGGATAATCAGGAAAAGAAGAAGTGTACTATAGTTATTTCTCTATATATTGGTTATTCTACTTTACTTTCTGCATGAATTTGTATTTTTGTTGAAAGCCTGGTAAAGTGCGTGAGAAACCCTTATAAAAGAAAGAAGTACAAGTTTTGATGTGTAGCTCTTATAAAACTTCCGTATTTCTTATTTTGACTTTATGCCATATTTCGAATGTAATTAAAATGCCATATAGTCTTTGTCTAAATGGAAATATGTCATAAAAGTTAGCTCAGTCATTTTTGAAAACATCCGGACTCGCATGAGAACAAAAATTACATGAAAGTTGTGAGGTTTCGCTTCAGGGTAACCAGTTACTCATCCAACAATGAAAGAGAGAGAGAGAGAGAGACAGAGAGAGAGAGAGAGAGAGAGAGAGAGAGAGAGAGAGAGAGAGAACTAATATCGGTTACAGTCTGATTGCATGTCTAAACATTAATTTTAAGTCACACCGTAATTAATTGGCGATTTACTCCATTTTCAAACATGCATAATTTCCTGCATATTAATATTTCTGCAAAATTGTCGGAAAGATGCACTAATTAATTGATGGACATAGTTAGCAAATGTTGAGTGTACATTTTCCACAACTTCTCTCTTCTAGAATACGTTTGTTTTAAAATCTTAAAACCTAGCATTCCCTTACACTGTGTTCCATACCCTCCGGTCCGGTGGTTTCAATTTCTAGTCGAAAATGCCATGCAGGTCTTCTACAGCAATGCTTTAGTTAAGTACTTATAACGAATCTTCTTAGGAGTACAAATTAAGCATTGATAGTGATGTAGCTTTTGTGATATTCCGATGTAAAGGCAGAATTTGGCGCCTACTGTACTTGTATGTTACATATAGCCTTAGGTTCGGAAGCTGAGCGACCCAGGCTGTCTGGTTGAGGTTCAGTGCTGGGAATTTCCTCTGCCCAAGGACGACACCAAGCTGAAAGTGATTCACTCTGTGGTTACTGATTCATTTTTCTGATCTTGCTTTAAGATGCAAGTACTTATAAAATTAATAAGGTGATTGATCCCATGCACTACTCTGCATTATATTCGTATTACAAATGGAAATTTGTGTGTAGCAATGAAATGCAAAGGTTCGTTCCGACATACAAACAATCTCTGATCAATACACAAAGCAGCAGTTTGATCAGTTGTAGTATTTTATTGCACCATGTGGAGTAACAGTGCAGTTTTAGACCTCTGAAAGTCATTAAGAGGAGTCGAAATGGTGAATTTTGTGATTCTTTTTCCAAATTCAGATTTTACTTCCATATGAATATTTCAGATCATCCGCGCATTTTGGTGTAAGTTTCATAGAGGTACATTAATCGTAAATACTAAATACATTAAAATTATTATTCAAAATAAAGCTGCATATAGTTTTAAGGTTTCTCATCTTTAGGGCTAGGATTTTGCCCTATACTGAAAATTTACTTTAAAAATGCAGTTATAACCTAAACATTTCAAGAAATGCCCTTAAAATTGAAAAAAAAAAAAAAAAAAAAAAAAATATGTATCAGTTTAAGGAAAATTCAAAATCACACAATATAAAATAATGCAATTAAGAAAGGAACAAGTTTAACTAATGCAATTACACAAATTGAAAAGGATGTTCTACAAGCAATTGATTTATTTTGCAGGAAAATACGCTATCCACCATCTTCGAGTAAGAGCTTTAAAAGAATGAGCAGCTTTTATCTTGCATGGTGCAGCGTCAGTCGACAGCAAGAGTATATTTTCATATGGAATGCCATTGGAATCAAAACCTACATTTTGCTGATTGCTGAAAAATGTATTTTTTTCTAACTGCTCACAATTGCGTAAGAACTGTTCTCCTGAATCATCTTCCATTGTAGCTACCACATTTGTGACATAATGGCCTAGTGAGTCTGTACTTTCATCAATACATATCCAAATTTTTCTCCTGCATTGTTCTTGGTTGCATCTACTAAAGTAATTCTTTCTTAAAGTTGAAGAATCTGGTAAACGTTTTGCAGTATGTCTTAGGAAGGTGTGTAACTTGAGATTATTCGCTTTGTTCAATGGAATATCTGCACAAATGAATCCTGTCTTCAAAGAAATGTGAACCTAAAGAAGAGCCAGCTTCACCACGTAACATTTGGTGTGCAACATTTTTACCTTTAAGCTGCTGTAGACGAATGTATCACTCTCTTCACGTGTTGGTCTATAGTAAACTTCTTTTACTTCGCAAACCTTATAGAAAAGTATATTCCCATCCGTGGAGAAAACTTCATCACCATAACGCGAAACAAAATTGTTTAACTTATGCGCCATACTTTACTTTACTTTAAGAATGATGAACTCCACACCTCAATTCTTTATGCCGTGTAAAAGACACCTAATCTGTACCTGTATTCAGAAGACGTTAACGAACACAATAGCCAGCTACTAAGGAATGGAGCTATCTACTACTTGTGAAATGTAACTTACAGCTAGTAACCGGACAAGTTCGTTGTCAATCCATAAAAGCGAAAGAAAGTGTCTTTGGCTTGTTTCTTGAAACTTAAGTGTAATTTTAATGTGGCACTGCTCAAAACCAAGCAAGAAATGAAGTGTAAAGAACGGAAATGTTCCTTTGCTCTTAAAAAGCAAAAAGGCAGAATGCGCCTAAGATGTAGGTACTTAAAAATGCATAAATATGCTATTAATTTGCCTGAGGTATATAAGAATGCACAATAATGCAATAATAATTCTAAAAATGCACTTTACCACAACATTAGTGAAAAATGCAACAAAATGCCCTAACAAATACGGTTAGTTTAACTTCCTTTACTCTGAAACAGATTTATATACAACTCATTAATGAATTGGACTTGCCCAAATAAAGATCCAAATTAATAATTCACTCCCACTCATCTTGTTTAACGACAGTTTCTGAAGAACTAATAATTTTCTACACATATGCCCCATTATCTCTGAGAGTTATTGGTAGATACAATGTACTGAAATTTTTATTACACATTTGGAACTAAATAAGCTTCATGTTAATGAAAAAAAGTGTTTATACCAGACATACTAGTTGGCTGTTTTATTTTTAAACCCCGTGTACTTCAATAAAAATCTAGGCGTTGAATAAAAAGTCACAACTTTGCTTATGAGAAGAAAGTGTGCCTTTGTTTCATCAATCAGTTGTAAAAATTCCACTGAGCATGTTTTAAAAAGTTCAGTTAATTACCTTAAATTGTATTCTAAATAATGGGTCATCTGTTAACACTAGAGAGATACGGCATTTCGACTCCCCTTAAGGTCTTGCCTCTCATGCTGGCCCGGGTTCCAACTGGTATGATAGAAGGTTTTATCCCGCATTGTTTCTGGGGTTTGAATATCGGGTGGTTAGGACTTTACATCCTCAATCTCATTTTACCATTTGTTCAGTAATTGCGCTGATATTGTCCGGTTTGGTTAAAAACCCAACTTGCGCGCGCGCGTACACACACACGCACGCACGCACGCGCGCACACACACACACACACACACACACACACACACACACACACACACACACACAGGGAGAGAGAGGGGGGGCGGGAGGGTGAGAATGAGGAATGTGCGGGGGGGGGGGAAGCTGTCAATTAAATAAGCGGTCAGAAGATTGATTGGTACTTGAGTATGACTGGTTTTGGTTTTAAGGAGTCTAAGTGCGTGATAAAGGTGGTCAGGTAGGTATCTTGCAGTGCATATCATGCAGCACGTGTATGACATTACATATTACTGTTTTGACCACAGTAGGTATTGCCTGCTTGTGTTTCAGTGAAGGTGATTTAGCAGTTGGGAAAGTTATTGCTACTGATAAGGGGAAGCCATGTGCGTTTCACAAGGTTAGACGTACCTACAGTACAGAGAAACATTAGACAGTGTTATAAAAAGGATCTGAGTGAAAGAGAGGTCCAGTAAATGTGATGGAAAATTAACAAGTAATAGGAACGAGATTTTGAGTATCGGAGCATCAGTGTGGTAAAGAAGGTGGAAAAGCTCACTTATCAAGCAAAGCAGAGAGCTCCGGAAGAGAATTCCTAAACATAATTCTCAAAAACTGACAACGCTTATTAAGTTGGTTTTAAGCAAGCCAATATGACCGGTGATATACGATTTTGCCAGTTCAAAGCCTTAGAAAATGTGATGAGAATCGGTGTTTTTAAGAGAGGCACTTGACTAAATTATTACACTGAACGTCAGGACTTTGTTTCAGTATTGATTATAATGTCTAACGTACAGCAGTAAGTTTAAGTAAATGAGACTGAGTATTTATTTCACATACTGGAATTTCTACACCCCCCCCCCCCCAACCACCAGATCCCCCTTCATGTAGCAGCTCTAGAAGGTTGACCGCTTTTTTTAGCGACCACTTTTTTTCGCGGCACGAAGAATGAGAGTGCACAAGGAATAGTCACCAATGTATTAGCTTTGGAGTATGCCTGGCCTGAAAATTTATTATTTTAAGAAAAAAAAAAATGTTTCATGAATCTTATTTTGCCCCAGATTTGTATATAGAATGCTATGATTATTGACCAAATTGTCAACACTAGTGTCATGAAAATCGAGCAACAACTAAGACCAAACAACACACTATAGCTCACAATTGCGCATGTCTGGAATGCATATAGGTATTTTCCGCACAAATGTCAACTTAATACTCTACTAATATTCAAGGTTCCCTAAAAATAGTAAGTATACGACAAGACATTTCATATGTCGACCGCTTTCAGCTCGTTCCGCAAACATTCTGTTCGCAAAATCGAACTCCGTCTTTAACACTTGCATTATAAATAACTGTTTTCATATCAAGTAGTTTCTGATACGCACGCAATAGGCTTCCGTCACATCACCCATTACTGTAAATACAATAACGTCTTCTACCACCATTGAATACTTGCTCCATCACAGATAAGACTTACACCAGATCGCCGCATTTGAAGCCATTGAAAACCAGTATTAAAGAACATGCACCATACTAATCGAGGAAAAAAAATCAAGAACCCCAGATTGGAATTAAATAATTGTATTTCCGTTTCGAAATGATGACTATATTAGTTGATGTTTTTGAGGTTATGGTCGCACGAGCTCTTGATTAAAGTATTCTGGATTTCCAGGAGTTTGCTTCCATAAGTACATATCCTCTTAATGTTTGTGACCAGAACATCTAGCAGCAGAATTATATCATATTTACTGTTAAGCCAAGTTATTTCTTTATTCTCTTGCGCCATTATTTTTAGCGTAAACAGTCAAGCCAAGTGAGGGAAAATGTCCTAGTAATTAGTTTTCATTACCAAGAAGTGACGCATGCATAGAACATAGTGTCACCGCGCCCGCCGCATCTAATTCCCGACAACAGCAGTGTCACCCATCGTATTATTGTCGGCACTACGGCAAAGGAGCCGAAGGAAAGAGACAGAGAATGGCCACATTGTTGGGGCGCTTGCCGAAAGAGAGAAAAGGATAGAGGCTTCTGGAGTCTTCTACTTTGTATCTCGCCGCAATAACTGAACGTTCCTGAAGCTTCCAGAATAGTGCCTGGGAGATATAAATAGCGGTAAAGTGCGACAGAAGGGAGTCAGTATGGGAAGCGTTGAGTAGTCGTGCCGACGGAGACGGACAGACGATGTGAAGAGTTGTGCCGACGGAGAAGAGTTAGTTCTTTGTGTTACGAGTTCGGAGCCGTGCTGTTGGAGAATCGAAAAAGACTTTCTTGTTGTTGCAACGAGTGTACAAAGTTACTGTTTACGGAAATAAAAGTGTTTCTTTATCTCGACTACATCTGTCTACTTTACTTTTCACACCCACCCAGAAAATCACAATACATATGTCACATGTAACCAGAAGCAGACTGTACAAAAGTTTCTCAGCTGCTCTGGTGTAATCGGTTTAAGGGCTTGCCTACGACAAAGGAGCATTTTGTTATTGCGCTCTTCTATGTCGTTGAATAGACTCGCTTACGGAAACAACACATTTTTCTGTATAACTCAGTTTGTTATTGTGGCAGAGGAATAAGTGCTATGCCGTGTGGTATAAACTACAAAGCAATGTTAATAGGAAGTCATAGGAGTAATTCCATATAAATACGTAAGTTCTTGGGAGGAAATTGAAGAGAAAGCAACTTTCGTAGTTTTACTCGGAGGGCAATCCCTTCAATCTTGTGATGCTAAAGCTGGAAGCTCAAAGAAATAACGAGACAAACATGTAACGCATGCGATTATTTGTAGTTCATATCTGAAAATACTTTTTTACATTAAACAATCAGAATATGTTTTTATGTGCAGTAAAACCTAAAATATTTGCTCCAGTGTGAATATCGAGAATATTAAATTCACTTTCAAGTTGGTATATTTGAGATGCAAATAAAATATGTATTTACCTAAAAATCCGAGCCCTAGGTATAACTAATAAATGTAAAAGACTTGTGAGTTGGGAAGAGGGAAGGAAGAGAATGAGACGCCCCTCTTCGCCGAAATCGAGTTAAGTGTGTGCTGTATATGACTATATACTAACGTAACGCAATGCCAATGGTTTCTTTTAGGCGAGTTTGGTACTCATCAGCATCAAAGACGAGTTGCATATGTAGAGGCTTGTTTGGTTAACCCAGGTTTCTCTCTGTTTACCGGTCTGTCTTTATGTGCGGCCCAGGAATTAGAGAGACGCCGCCGACCATCACAACGACAATAGACCATTTGCATAAAGATGTGATTAACGCGCATAAGCAACCTTTTCAATTAACCCTTTCTGTGCTAATTATGGATATACCCCGTCCTCTTTCATGTTCGTCATCAGCGGTTCAATTTTTTCTAGACATCCTCAGTCTGGGCGTATCTATCAGCTATCTGTACCTATGCCTTTGGTCCCGCTTTTCTGGCTTTTATTGTGGTAAGATTGGTAAGATGTATTTGGGTTTATAAGAACCTTAAACAGGAGTTGCTTGTCTCGTTTGCATTTTCTTTCTTTTTTTTTTTTTTTTTTTTTTTTTTGTGTTTAGGTGCTAAAATGTCAAGACATGTAACGTTTAGCAGGTCGAAGTGTTAGAGTCAGCCCCACTTTGTAGCTCATAGATGGGGAGAGGCGACATATTGTGTCATTTCCCCTACATCGTATTTTTAACCCCATCCACTCGGCTACACACGTTTAGGTACCAGGCCACGCCTCCCACTGTTATCTACCTCATATAGTGTCAGTGGTGGAATCATGTTGTATAACAAGGTAAAAAAAAAAGCTTCAAAACCGAATAGGAACATAAGTACTTTTGTATTCCTAGTAAAAATAAAGTATTGTTTGCTATGCCAAAAATAAAATGTACGTAGCGTAATCACAAAACCAGTACATCATGTTTCTATTTGGTTCCGCCTCTGCACGCCTTAAAACGTACCTTGTTTGTAAACACGTGCGTATACGTAATCAAACAGAAAGACAGTTGACTTGTATTTGGTGACGGGTATGCTCGATTGCTTTCCTGTCACCCCTCTTCCCCATGCCTGCTGTAGCTGATTCTGCGAACTATGTAGTAGATAAGGCTTTAATTGATAAGGAAAGCATACATTATGTGCCCATGATTACTCATACATGTATATTACATGCTACCTCCTCAGTGAGTGTGCTTACCTCCGAGTTTGTATGTTTTAAAGTCTTCTTTCGGTTTCTTTTTTGCTCAGTGTGGCACATCAATAAATAACCAAGGCAAAGGGTGATGTTCCCCATCAAAACCTTGATGTGTTATCATGTACAAACATATTCCATAAAGAGATTTATAGTGTACAGTACAACTTGACGTCTGAAGCGTTAACTTAGAAGAACAAACATTCTGCCAACTAGGAACCCTATACTAGTCCTGACGTGCGGTTACGTTCAGTTTGTAAGCTTAGCTGGCTGAGCAAACGTGCTACTCGGAAACTTAAACTGTTTTGGCCCGAAATATTTAGAGCCTTTTTCGTGTGTTGACATTTTGATTTGTCGACTTCTTCCTCAACTCATTGAGGTGCTCACCAGAACGCTCTAGCGTTTCGGTCTCTTTTAGTGGCAGGCTGCTTCTATTATGCTTCTTCCAAGCGCCAAGCACAAGGCCGAACGCTCGAACTTAAGCGCTCGAAAGGAACTCTTAAGGTCACTTGGGACTAAACCACCTCTTCAGCCAGCTAACATTGCAATCTGAAGGAAATCAAGGACATCGCTCACAGTAAGAAATCATCAGACTTCACTGGTTATCGTATCGTTCAGAACGATAAGACAAAAATCCCACTTATAATGGTTTGTAATCTTTGTATAATTCCAAGAGTCGCTAGGCGCGCAGTTCAGGGTCCATTGGCACGGCAATGGAGGTAACTAACCTCCTCCTTAGAGCAGACGACAATCCCCCAACCCACGTGGCTAGCGAGCTGTCAGTGTTCGGAGGTAGCCTTACTATTCAGCTTTTATGAAGAGCTCTTAGTTTCCTAAATAATACCCAAGGGATGTTTTAGTTTCTCTACTGTACATACCTAGACGGTAGAGAAGGTATTGCATTCCACCCAAAAAGTTGGTTCAGAGATTTCACCGGAAGTATACGTTTTGAGGTGCCCAGAATTTAAACCGAATTTTAAGACAATGGTGCCTGTGTGAGTCCGTCAAAGGCGGAATTCAGAAACGAAAACTGATAAATACCGAACTTGGTATTTGCGTTCAGTATTTTGGAAAGATGCGGCAAGATTTTCAAGAACTTGAATTACCCTTTACAGAAAAGATTTTCGAAATTTTTATTTTCTTAAAAACGGTTGTAACAATGTTAATTAAATACTATAGAAGTATTAAATATATGTAAATAAAAAAGAAATGTAACCTGAATAGCCTCTTCATTGCCCCCTATTATTCGGAAGGACTTTTTTGTATACCGACCATACGTTAACCAGGGATTCTACACGAGTGTAACAAATATGTCCAATACAAGTATTGTCAATAAAAGACCGTTTCACTGAAAAAAATGTGTCAAATATTTCGAGCCATCTAGCTTCTTGATGAATGGATATAAATGGTTTATTATTTCACTAACGGTCACGCGAATACTGTGTGAACAATGGCGTAATGCGCTTTTACCTTCATTAGAATGAATTTAATCACAATTTAAATGTTAAAATGTCATGCAAAGTTTAATTTCTAAGAGATATGGCAACATCACGTTAATATTAAATTGTGACTAAATTCATTGGAATTAAAATAGACATATCAGCATTGTTCACACAATGTTTGCGTGAGAGTTAGTGAAATAATACATCATTTATATCCATTTATCAAGAAGCTAGATGGCTCCAAATATTTGACACAAATTATTATTATTATTATTATTATTATTATTATTATTATTATTATTATTATTATTATTATTATTATTATTATTATTATTATTATTATTATTATTATTATTATTATTATTATTATTATGATCATCATTATTCACGAAACGGTTCTTTATTGAGAATAATTGGGATAATTTTATTGGACGTATTTGTTACACTCGTGTAAAATCCCTGGTTAACCTGTGGGCGAAGCAGGTCCTTCGACCCGGTATATAATTTTGCTGTTTACCTTTTTGCAGTTACCTTATGTGATCTTTTATTGTTGGTATGAGGTTTTCCTATAAGTTTAATTTTTATATAGTGTGGCTGTTGTCTCGCGATAACATGGAAAGAGTATGGAATTTCAAGGTCAGCATATATCCACTACATTTTAAACATCTGACGACTGTCGAATCGATTTCCTCTATCTCCTCTGTAATGGAACTACATATATCTATAAAGTTTTTTCTCGATTAAAATGCAGTACATGAAAAGATAAGCCTTCTTAAGAGTAGGTTGTAGAATATATCCAAAAATAAGCGATGGGGGCTAGAGAAAAACCACGTGAATTCTTCAGTTATGAGAAATTTCTTACATTGTTGATTTTCTTTCGAGGCCTTGTTGCTAGTAACCGGCTTCATGTGCCAACTGCAGCGCGGCATTTCTTTTCTCCTACGCTGCGGGGATTCCCGAATACATCAATTATTACCGATGCGTGCAGTCATCCCTTACGGTGCTGTGCTTACAGTCAAATGCAGATGTGGAGCAAATCATTGTGACGGACATTGTGGATGAATGCCCCAGAAAGATGTACCCATGTCCCATGAAAGCATTTATACCTACCTATAATACAGAACGTTACCTACATGATTTAATCGACAAACTTTCAGAGGCATATCATACGGGCACTTTGACATGGAACACTTACGCCCGGTGTTATAAACGTGGTTTGACTTGGTTAGTTAAACCAAACCAGGTGCTGTTTTATAAACACCTAAACTCTCAGAACATATGGATGGTATGTCGGAGTGCCCAGAAAAGAAGACCTTCGCTCTTCTACTTACACCACAGCTAAATGCTATTGGCACCCGTGAGACTGGAATACTCTGGAATTATGGCCACTCACAATGAAAATTAAGTGTAACGTTAAAATAAGGTTGTAGGCGACCATTCACAACGAAAAATAGTAGCGTTTGCAGTAACAAGTTCGATCGCCAATCTTACACCACAACTAAATGCATTTGTTAACCAAAATATAATGTAATGCTGTTGCTGTAACTAAATGTTTTTTGTAGCTTAGGAATGAAAAATCAGTAGAGCAGTTTAGCATTAAATTAACATGGCCTTACACAATGAAAAATAAGCTTTGCAGTTACAAAGCTCGTAGCAATTTAGGTACATTCCAGCATTTGTGTATGTATCTATATTATACAAAGTGTTCATTAAAACTCGTTTTTCTATTAACTTCAGATCAGTCATGCCCGAAATGTATACGCAAGGAGGCTGGGTAACATGCAGTTTTATTAATGCTCATGTAAGCTTGTAGGACCGTATGTTTACTTTAAAAAATGTATTTGTATGTTAATAGAAATCAAACATTAAAATATACAGTGCTTTTACGGTTTATACTTTCCCGTTGATTTCTGTATCGGTTTTAAATTTGACGTAATGAGGTTAGGACTGTCTGTTTCGAGGTTGACACTTGGACGGAGATGAAATATGTTGACTTTTATACGGAGCTCAAAATATTCCCAGAAATGGCCAAGCATGAAAAATTTAGAGAGTTGTGCAGAGAATAATCTGGTGCTGGCCAGTATAATTCTGGCCTAATTCATTTCTTAGAATTTTGACGCGAGAAATAAACGAGTTGAAATGCGTGGCTGGTAGGTGATGGCATTGGCCAAGAAGAATTTTATTTTAATTGCTATTTTCTCGTGCACCATCGTGCGTTTGTCGGGTCCCGCATAGCACCCCGGTTAGTAATTGAATGCTGTGCAACAAAAAGGCAACAAATTGTGGGTTCTTTTAAATTTAATTTACACAAAAACTGTTGAATCTATTGAAATGCGCTAAAGGAAAAAGTTGTTTATTCAATTTTCTATGAATATAGCCATAAATCAAGAACCTAGAGTCAATAATAATTCAGCGAGGTGATACATTTTTTTGATAAACATATTTTTTCTAGAAAACTATAAACTTTTCAACATTTTGGTATTAGACTTTCTTGTTATTCACAACATGAGAAATTCGCTGTTAAAGTCTGGCGGATCATTTCACTTCCATCCTGTATATACCTGCAAATTCCCATTGCAAAACCGGGTATTAACAGTCGTTAGTGGTCATTCCCTACAAGTGTCGGACTCATCAGGTTGAGGAAACGCTTCCGTACAAATGTCACTACGTACAAGTGTTACAACCCCGTCTGTTTCGTAAGATAGAATCTGTTTTAAAAATGCATGGTCATTCTCATTATACATCGGAAAGTGATAGGACTATTTAAGAAATTTTTGGGTTCCTGAGGTGTTTCAACTTAATAGCAATTCCTCAAATACCTTTCCGGTATCCACCTCTACAACAGGGACCGCCATATTACATATAGCGTTAAACTTAAGTTAAAGTGAAGATTAGCGTTTACAAAACGAAAGAACTTTTAACCTATAGTTGAAATCTATCTCGAAGTTTAAAACTCTTTTATAATAGCGGCCCTTAATGGTGTTTAATATCATGGTTTGTTGCAGTACATCAACATCGGTAACGAACCAGTACTCCAGTGATGTAGTTGAACTTCGAGAAATTCAAATTAGGATTACTCCAAGCAAACGCCACTCATCTGTTCAAGTTTTAACTGCTGCTTGTACAGGTTTTGAACGCAGCACCGTCATATTGCTTCATGTGTCAGCCGCAGAGCAGTATTTCTTTTCTCCTACACTGCAGGGATTCCCGAATACATCACTTAGTATAGATGCGTGCAGTTATTACTCATGGTGCTGTGCTTACAGTCAACTTACAGATAATTATATATGATATAAATGAATGTTACAGAATTTCATGGATAAACTTTCAGAGCTTGCAGAGGTGTGTTGTGCGAACACTTAATGGTATTTAATATGGTGGTTAATTGCAACAGATCAAAATCAGTAACGAACCAGTCCGTCACTGATGTACTTGAAATGACAAATTAAAATTAGTTTTACTCCAAAGGTTTTGAACGCAGCACCAGTACCATATGACAGCCGAGCACTCAAATGGCTGCATTGTTACTACAGCTAATTGTTTGTCTCTCGGATCCGTACGATTCTTCATGTAAAGATGGAGGTGTCAGTGGTGCACTGGTCCATGCTGACGAAGCATTTTTTTTCCAGAGGAAGATACGCCCATAATTACCTCAGACTTATTTTCGCGCCTGTGGAAGAATAATTAACTATTTTAGAGTAGATATCAGTACTATATGCGTATTAAACTTTATGTACATATTTACATTTATCGTTGCAAATATTCAAATGAATCATCATAATGTAACTTCAATGTACCATCCTTTTATAACCCCTAACGTTCATCGGCTGAATTCTGTAAATCACACACACACGCACACGCGCGCGCGCACACACACACACACACACACACACACACACACACACACACACACACACACACACACACACACACACACACACACACACAGGTGCGCGCGCGCTCACTCACACTCAGTAGGTTGAAGTTCATGAACTGAATTTATTTAGTGGTCTTTAACGCCCGATCTTATTGCATAAAAAAATAAAATTGGTTTGCTTATGTCTTGGCCTCTGGTGTCTATACCAGGACATCTACATTGAGAACATTTTGATTATTAATCTTGTATCTTCTATTTCTAATTCAATTATATTTGTGGATCTATACCTAAACATGAGGTTCATACTAATTTAACCTGAAACTATTATCCTAGTAGCTGTAAAATTGTTTTAAGTAAATTCCTAATCAGTAGTTACCTTTACTTTAAGTAATATTTGAATAAAATACAGTTATACATCTTGTTGAAAATAGAAAGAAAAAAGGTATTTTGACTACTGAAACCTAACTATAATTCTCTACCTTAATTGTGTTGCAAGAATGCTCTACTTGAAAATATAATAGCTTTTAAAACTTGGTTAGTTAATTTGTCTAAACCTATCTCTAATAAATTAGTCAACTGATGTCTTCCTTGTTCTTATTGTCCTTTCTTCTACTCAGCAACGAAATCCCCATTGGTAATTACACCAAGACTTATACATAGAGCACTAAAGACAATTCATGAATTAAATCTTAACTGTTGATTGAGGACAACTCTTCGGGGTTTGCAAATTTTCTCACAAAACAGCTCCCTTCCATTAGTAAGTACAAAGTATTCTCACATTAGATGAGCATCTGTCTTATGCCCCTGTTGACACTCATGCAGGTGTGTTCTATGTACAGTCCATCTTCTACACACGAGAGCTACTTCTTTCATTACTTTAGGATTTCTCGTGACCTACATTTATCAATCCATGAATCAGTCTTAGAGCGTCTGAAACCCTTTGTAGCATTCCAGTACCTCTGGTTTCTTGAGTATCCACTCCCTGTTATAATCTGTCTCAAACTAGAATAATTCTGTTGTAAATATATGGAAGGGGGGAGAGAGAGGGGGGGGGAGCGAGCTACTGTAACGGAACGCTCTTAGGACACTGATTGTAGGAGAGAAATTCAGAGACGGTTCCCGTAGTGTGTGTACATCTTCCACCAATCAAATGGAGTCGAGGTTTACTGGCAGTTTCCCCCCCCCCCCCCCCCCCCCCCCCCCCCGTTCGATATGACATCACGTTGGAGGACGTTAAAAAAATCGAAGTTTTGCGTCAATAAAAATTACACATAACTATAGTAGAAAGTTTGTAGTGTCTAATAACACTAAAATCCCTGTTTATGAATTTTGGCTTCTTTTCATAGATGGGTTTCCGTCGATAAGGCAATATTAATACGAGTAGAGCTGCGGGTATTTCTGTTTTAACTTGAAGTTAAGGGTAGTACGATCGAATTTTCGCTGTGTAGTGGTATTACAATAAATACATAGTGTCTCAAAATGTTTATATACCAGGTGAATCAGCTGACCCTATTTTTGCGTATCTATGCAACCCGCAGATTAGTTTAGTCTCACTTAAAAACATCAATGCATTTTTCAAGCCAGGATTTGTTTTGTAGCTGTATTGTGCCAGATACAGTTAATCGTTCTTGGCTCTATTCTGATAGGCATGGCAGTGTTCCGTGAACACTAATAAACTGCCAAGAGCTAAAAGATGAATATCTTTTATTAGATGAGCAAGCAGTTTGATACCCAAATATTTTGTGTGAAAGAGCTCAGTAGAAGCTTGTCAAGTGGGCTCGACGTAGTCTGCCGTTTTTAATCCGCAGGGCCCAGATGTTTGACTTGTCACAGTTTTTGTTTGTGGTTTTTTCCGTAAAGAATGTAAGCGAAGCACGATTTCATCAATGTTGATTAAAATTATGTAATTCTCATGGTTCATATAAAGTAATATTTTGGCTTTCCTTAATTTTTTTTTCTCCATTTTCCATATTGTGGTCATATTTTCTCTGTCATTTTTATATTTTATTGCAGTTTTGCATATGTGCTTGCAGTCGTCCCAAAGTCCGATTTTTCACATCTCCTAATTCTTGTCTGCAATAGTTCTATTATCTTTCTTAGAAATGTATGTCTCCACGAAATAGGAGGGTAAGCTGTATGTAATTTGCTATTGTAATTAATCTTTCTGATCGCCCTTCAAAATGTGACACCTATTTCATTCTTTGCAGAGCTCTGCATTGAACGATTAAATAAATTTAAAGTGCAACAACAAAAATTAATATTTATTTATTATTGAGAATGCTAGATTGTTGAAGTAGATTTTCAATATAATAACTTAAACAGCATTAACTTTTTAAAATTTCGAAAATGCACGCAAAAAAAAAGTTTAGGTCATATTTTCTAATTTTTTCGGTCATAAGTGCTTGCATATGTCTGACATTTTAGGTCATAAACATCCGGGCCCTGTTAATCAGTAATCACATTTAGCGTACTAAGGTAGAAATGCAAAAAAGCAATACATAATAACTGCAGAAAAATTATTACATTAACATTCTAACACATATACAGGCACATGTAGGAATGGAGGGTTAAAAAAGTTGACCCATTACTGTAGATTCGAACACGTGTCCTCAGAACATCGCTACGACCGAAACGTAGGTAATACATAATTCCTCTCGACCATCACAACGGTATAAGAACTGCTACTTTAAACTTCAATGTTAGTTGAGATGTGCGGGAACTACCCTTTGCTTCGTAACTTTGCTAGTATGTTACATGTCGTTAGTGATAGTTAAAGATTCCATTGGTGTTTTACCTTCATTAATAAACATGGCACAAGCTATTACGCTTGGTATACAAACTAGCAAGTGCTGTGATTTATGCCCACATTGAATTATTAAACTATTTAACATTTGTTGATGTGATTGTACAACTCTATTATAAATGTAGGCGTGTCTTTAATTTGTCATAACCTATCACTGTCCCTTGGCACAGATCCACCACTTTGTTTTAACTCATTTTGAAAATGAATCCATTACAATTGCTTCTCGTTCACCTGGAGGGTGTGAAAAACAAGTTTATATACTGTGTAGAAAGCTCTCAGTGCAGGAGTACGATGTTCTTTGGAATGGATTTATATCGCGAATACCTTTCGTCCCTTAGATCACTTATTCGCTGAGATATTAAGCCGCCTTCTGTCTATATCCATATGTGAAGCGTGGAGTGTATGGTTAAGATAAACTCAAGCGGCACCTGCTTCTTAGTGGCTTCCATAAATTCGAAAGAAAAAACAAAAACAAAAACGGGGCAGGCGATTCATCTGATATATTCTTTGAAACACTATTTGTCAGCAAGGAAATGAGACAGAACTATAGTTTTGTTGTGCTCAAAATGTCTCCTTCCACAATACTCCAGTAGCGCTTCTCATACATCACACTCGTTATCGGTGAAACTACTTCAACACATCTTGCACCGTTCCATCGACTTCAGACTTGTCTTGCAGTTTTGTGATTGTTAACCTTGGTGGTGGTGGTGTACAAAATTCAATCCTGCAATATTTTCCACTTTCCAATCACATTTTAGTACCCACTTATAATTGGCACAACAGATCCACACGTGTGGCAATCTTGACAGCTTCAAAGCGAATTAGTTACCAGATCAGAAGTTGAACGTTTGACTGCATGCTGGAGAATGTATGGTACAATCATTGACAAATATCCGTACACCGGTTATGCATAGCACTTCTGCATTCATTTCTCCATCTGTCTCTTGCTTCATGAAATCGAAGTTGTGTTATTTCCCCTCACCAGTTGACTTTGAGAACGTAGAATTCGTAGTTATTAATATCACAAATATAAAATAAGCACTCTTTACTACTCTCTTTGAAAACACAACTAGTTGTAGAACACTTTCGATGCAGACTATGCTTTGTGCGCTGCCTGCGAGTAAGCAAAAGTAGCATATCGCTTACTCCAAGTAACCTAAACATCAAACAATTCCTAGGTTCGGTAGGTGGGTTGGCTATCAGGATCATAATTCCATTGTAGGTTCATCGAACGATAAATGCACCGCCGTGTTTGCTTATAAACAGATGAAGATGTTTCTATGCCTTCCATTGCCTTCTGAACCATGAACAGCTAAACGCGTGCTTCTGTTTCATTTCAATTCTGAAGAGTGTATACATCAGTTTGTGACACTCTGTAAAAGCTGCACAGCAATGCAACAGTTGGAGCGTACATTAATGATGAGAGGATTGCATCAGCCTGGAACGGCCCATACTCAATATCACACAAGGTTATTGTTCGCATTTTAATGGAGCACTTTAGAAGTCCAAATCGCTTGTTCTTACTCGGCGAGGCGCGTACGTTCAGAAGGGGGGATGCAGGAGCTTTTCTATGGATGAGAAATAAAACGCCCCCGTATCTGGTGCACATACATTTCTCAAATGTGTGCGCCTTTGCTAATGAAAAAGTAGTCGCTTGATACAAGTTGGTGGCACCCATTACACGGAATTGTTACGCCCAAGTGTGTGATACACTTGCTGTCTTACTCGGCATTGCGTTGGTACGGGGTTTAAAATAAGTATAAGGGGATTTTTAAAGTAATAAATAGTCTGTAATTTCTAAGGGTTGAAAATAAAGTTAGGATAACTTTTACTCATTTCTGGTAGGTACTGTATCATTCAAAATAAGGATTGGATAGTTTTTGAGAGTTTTGAGGTAACTAATGATTTTTGCTAACTCCTATTGTATAATTTTGCAATATGCAGAGCCCGTTGGATGCCTTAAGCTGCAGTTTCGATTCGGGTTGAAGAATTGAACCATAGCGACATCGCGTATATGATGTTCCGGGCCTTGCAGCTGAGATATTGCGATGTCCTTATGCATCCTTATGATACTAACATTATATATGATTATATCGTATTCCTCATTTGGGAAAGTACAGGTAATTTATTAACACTTAATTTCTAGCAAGATATAACCGACGTCCGTTTATCTTTGTAGGCTGAGAAATCATAGTATTGTGAGCTCCTCAAGTTAGGCTTAGGCATCTTTCCATGTAACGGTGAACAGCTTCGGGGATTTTTAAAACAGGGAGTTCTTAATCACACTGAGTTCCATGCGATGCAGTTTCTCGTAAGTAAACGCAATGAGATTTGTAAACGTATACATTTCTTGGGGAATTTGTTTCCTCAGCCCCTCGCCCCTCCCCCGTATCGCCTCCTTGAATTCAGTCGTCCTCAGTGGCCTACGGGTAATATGCTTGTCGCGGGCGATGGATTTTTTTTTCGGGCGTAAAATTTTTAGCATGGTTTACTTCGGAAGGGAAGTAACGCCGGAGTCCTGTATTCGTAAATTTACGGTACGCTATAGAACCTCAAGCCTGATAGATCGCTGTGCAAAATTATACTGTGAGAATATACGGAGACGAAAAATTTAGATGCATAGCTCACATTAAAATCCACGTGACATTTAAACATGCAGTATGGCGTTTAAAATGGCGTCTGGAAGCAAGTTATGCGTTTTTCACATCCATGAAGGTCTCACTTATTTTGTAGAATTAAAATAAATAATAGAAAAAGGTTTTCTCAATTTTCATGAAATTTGAGCCTTAAAGCAGCTCGCCTGTGTAGGCGTAGTGATAGCGTGTCTGCCTCATGTCCAAGAGGTCATGAGTTCGAATCTCGCTTAGGATGAGTTATCCAGATAAGGTTTTTTTCCGAGGGTTTCCCTTATCCTTAACTTAAAGCTCTATGGACCTCGGACTCATTTGAGCATCATTTCACCCATTTCATTCATTCATCGTCCTTTATAACACTACGTTGGAGAACATTAATTAAAAAGTCTTAGAGGAAGTTCGGGTAATATGGAATTCTCAAGTTACTTGCTTGTTTGGTGCTTCTATACAACGGGGTCTACTAGAAATACATCAGAGCTCTGCAAACAATCTCGCCTGGTTTGTGCCACATGTTGTCTGAGTGTGAATGATTATCTGATTTTTATAGTCTAAAACTTTTTTAAATATTCATGAAAAATATCTGAGTGCATGTTATAGACGTAAACTAATATTATTGTAACAAAGGTTGAAACATTCGTGAAGTACAGATCTTTCGTTTTTATTTTATTTTCGTGCAGTGACACTGTTCCAATATGACGTGGCGGGTACTATGGAATACTGGTGTCCCATATTGCCCTCCATTTATATCAAGTGTTGCACAACAGCCTCATTGTTTCTGATGAATAAAATTCATAACTTTAGAACTTTTTAAATACATTTAACTTCTTTTTTGCAGAAAGCCAAACGAACGTCATAGGGATGTAGATGCAGAGTGCATTTTCTGTAGTGGCAAGTTTTCAGAAGATAGAAAAGGGAAATGTTGGGTCCAACGCCTAATGTGTAACATGTGGGCACACAATGAGTGCGCAGCAGTGGAAAATCCTGATTATGTTTGCCATCTCTGCAAATGCATTTTTCAATGCAAAATAAAACCAACACTATATTTTGTAACTTATGTTTATACCATTGTAATCCAATTCAGTGCATTATGTGAAAAAAACATTTAGTAAGAGATAAATAAGCTCTTGTGTGAATTTGATACTTGCAAAAAATTAATTGGGAAATTTATGTATATATTACCCGTAATAAAAAATTACACTTGTTGAAAATTAATAAAAAATCCTAATTTTTTGTTCAAAGTAAGTTATAACAAGTTTCTAAAAAGGTTCAGTTCATTGACTGAAACCTAATTAGTCAAATTGTAATACTATTACCTCAAATATGGCGGAAATAAAAACTGGTATTCCACGTTACCCGAACTTCGTCTACATATCCTTGAAGAGCTCACATTCAATTTCAGCCCCCTGAATTCGTCACTGCCTACAGTGAAGGGGACGAAACTGGGACTCGCGAGTAGTTTGTACTCTGATTAGCTGCCCATTTGCTTTTCAGGTGCTGCTAGGTGGTGTAACGCGTGTTGCATATTTGGTGAATCGTATAAGGGAGGCGTTTTCGTCACCTCTGCATTACTGAGACCTTGATGAGGAAAGCTGTGGTAGTGGAATCGCGCTTACTGTTACACAGACCCTGGGCCTGATCTCTACTTGATCAATAGATTGTTTATCGTGCTCATGGATTATGGACTGTGGCTATTTTGTTTATTATACTGGACGAGGTTTAACTTGGCACCTACTTTTTAGAAAGAGAAATAAATTCGTATTCACCATCTCTTTCTAAACCGCCCCTCTTTTATTGCGTGCCAGGCAGGGCAGACAGCAGTTGTCACGTTGACAACCGATACTTCTTGCAGGAGTTGAAACACCACTGATGCCTACTTACCCCTATGCAATGTTGTATAGGTCGCGCGTTACTTCTTGACGAATGAAAATTTTATATGAAAGGTTGAATGCGAGTCTCTACTCAGCTTTTGCGGGAACGAGAGAGAGGAGGTACTGTCTGCAGTGAGATGACGCGCATGCTTCTGAGCTGAAGTAGTACAACACTACAAATCAACTTATGACACTTGCAGTAATATCAGCCACACGTATTATACACTATACCTCTATAACTGTTTCCACTTAACTTTCTTGCATGTATTCTATTCCCGACATCTCTCCCTCGTCTGAATTGCTATTTTCGTTGCATGCATACATACATCCGTACCGCACAAAACTTCTGCAGTCGACTGTATACAGTTATACACAAACGCGACAGAGGAAAACAGAGGTGTCTGTTATCGTAGCATAAACATTTGCTGGCCTGTTTATTAAGGGTAGGCTCACTCATTGGATTTCTGCTCAAGGTCATTCGTCAAGAACGAACGCGCAACCTATATTAACAATGTGAGATAAACTGAGTTTATTTGGATTTCCATAGATGAAACAACAGAGTTGGTGCCCTTAACAAGCAGGGCATTTGGTTTCACGGCTTTAGAATACGACCTCTGGTTTGTGTTGGTTTTACCATTTGTTTTTAGCGTTTTAACCCTTACTCTTTTAGCATTCAGGTTTCAACGTTTTAACTTTTAACGTTCATTTTTTAGTGTTTTTAATTATTTATTATTTCAATCTTCTGTTTTAGCAGTCACCTGTTACCACATCACTTTATGCGTGTTTTAGCCTTTACAATCCGACTTATGACACAAATGACGTAGCTGTTGACGGGCCATTAAACCCCACCTACTCACTCTTAATGTGATAAATTTGGAGGTGACAGACAATGTAACCGTAACTTAATCGGTAATTGATTTTTTAAAGTAATGGCCAAATGGAACTAAATATGATAGGGTGCTTTTATTCGTCACAGACGAGCCAGCTACATGATTAAATCAGGACGCACTTTGAATGATATGTCCCCTAATTTAATACATTTACCATGCCTCCTATATGTACTCTACCGCGTTTGTGAACAAAAACGTGGAGAATTTAAGTTAGTGGATCGGTAAGTGGCTGTAAAAATTGAAAGCCCCATCGAGAGTTCGAATATTTAGGTCCTTAACATCATCAGTTCCACTTCCTCCTGAACCAATATTAAGCTGGGGACATGGGTTGATGCTCCCTTCTACAATGCAGAGTACCTGCAGCCAGTAAAAGAGGTTAACTCCTTAGGTCGTAGTGATGCTGCATCCATTCTTATAGCTCCAAATCTATTGCCTGATAGTGCATTGGAAGAAGCTAATCTTGCCTTTCTATCGGCGCAGTTTTCCGGGCTACCTAAAGCTATTACCTCCTTAGAAACACTAGGCCTAGCCATAAATAAGCACTAAAAGGTATTTAAGGAAACAGCACACAACTTAAATTCTCTTTCGGTAGTTTAGGAGAAATACCTGAACAAAGTGAAGAGTGTAATATAAAACAATTCTGGATATGAACAAATATTAAAACTGGAGGCATTGTACATAGAAGCACTTCAATTAACTTACATGAATTGCCATTTTCTGTGAACCAGTTATCATTTGAGTATCACCTGTGTTTCTCAAGATATAAATCCATCTTCAGAGATAACGGCGCTCTTTCAAGTTCGAAAACCTCGTTGTGAACTGCAATTCGTCGCTTCTTTTGGATAGTGAATCTGAAACTTCTGCTTCTCAACAATAAATAATTTTATCCGCCTTTGTTTGCAGTGAAGAATATTTCAGTCATTAAGCATATTTAAGCTTCTCAACAATAAACAACGATTTGTTTTGTATAGTAAAGAATATTACAGACATGAGGTATATTTTAAGTGCATATTTCATACCTTTTTGTGCATGAATTCCGGGCCTTAATGATGATAAAGAAACTTAGCACGTAATGTTTATCATCACTCAGTTTTGCAGACACAGATTTCATACTAATGCTGATAAATGTTGGACTGCTCTTGTGCAAATTTTTAAGAATGGTTTAATAGTAGCCTATAATATTCTTAACTTCAAAAGGTTATAAACACTACACAACCAGTTCTAAAGTTAGTTTGGCTATATTTGTCTTAAAGAAGTTTAATGCCTCACGGACTATCTGCTCAGTGATGACGTCAAATGGCTCTTACTGATTCCGCAGACGTCTGCGAGAAAGTATTAGATGTGCTAATCGGACCAACCAAGGAAATATGTTTCTACTGCAAGAGTTTTCGTCGCAGTGTCGCCTTATGTGTTAAAGCACTGGCCCCGCATTTTCTTAATATCAAAACCAAGTCAAAAATTTGCAAAAGATGAGAGCAATCCCATTTTGAATCCATGCAAGTTGCGAACAAAATCTTGTCGTAGCATCTAATTTAACTGCTCACGTGAAAGAGTAAATGCAACGTTTATTTTTTATTTCATTAATCTTGATGTTTAGGTACAGCGAAGTTGGAAAACATTGATAGGTGGTACTAGTGTTCTAACTCGATTAAATGATGTGCATTAAACACTAAAAATTACTGAGACAATTCCGCTCATGTCGGATTATCACCTCGTGGTCGTGGTGTTATCGCTGTGGTTGTATCACACAATTGTATGAATGTTATTGTAAAAGGTTTACTTTTAAATTAATATTAAAGTGTTAAATGGTTAATTATTTCGCGGAATACTACTCTTAACAAATACCACTCGAAGTTTTCATGTTTGGGATAACTTCACACTCGCAAAATTATCGTCATATGAAACCCTTTCGTGGTGTTACTGGAAATTGCATTTAATTAATTAATTAAATTCTATTAATAGAATGGTGAAGCCTTGCTGGTGTCTGTAAGCAATGGAATAATTGTACTGTAAAATATTTTGGATGTTAATGTCTGTGGAACTACATAGCATATTTGAGGCGTTGAGCGCAACAGTGGCCCAACCCACAAAAATTCAGAAACTGAGTTATTAGCACAGACATGTTCCCCATATCAAAATCTAGGAGAGCAGTAGTGGTTTATACCAAATTTCTACAACCACCGGCAGATGGCATGAGAAGTGTATTATTGCATGGAACTGAATCTGGCTTCCTGGATAGTATCAGTGGCCCAACCTTTCTGCATGTATGTAACTCTGTATCACAATGTAGGTGCTATATTGATTAAAATTTCCAAATATCATGACTCTTTCTTAGTTATTAAAGTCAATATAAAACTTTAAATCACAGATATTTTTTGCACTCCATTATCTCCATTATGTACATTTAGTGGTTGGGCCACTGTTGCGCTCAACGCCTCATTTTTCAAGGTTGTTACAGAGAGGACATGCGCAGTGCTGTTGGATGCAACTTTAATCCTCATTTTCTCACTATCCTTTCTCAGCGCTTTGCAGTTAAGAAAAGTCCCTCCCGATGCAGTTTTTATTTAACATTTTTTGTACGGTTTCCCAGAAACCTGTTACGGAGAATTGCCCGTTTACATTAAAATCGGTTATACAGATAAAAAGCATCTTAAATGTTTTAAAATGTCAGATATAGCAAATCTTTATAGGGTAGGTATATAACGGACGGGACATACTGTGGGCGATCCACGGGAGATCTGTAACTGCTGCCACCTACGAGGAAGGAATGAAGTGAAGGAATCACAGCACGATACAGGAAGCAGAACATACAGACAGACAGACAGACAGACAGACAGACAGACAGACAGACAGACAGACAGACGGATCACAAAGGTGCAGCTTCTGAGTAAATTGAGCAAAAAGCCATCAAAGATGTAACTATACATTATATTGCAGCTAATGTATAGATGTTGTATTAGCGTCACAAAATGCATAATTGAAAACGGGAGCAATTATTTATGTTGAATACAAAGGTTACACAATTACACGCTATACATTTTACGTTTCAGCATTCCCCTTTATGGTGCACTACTTCCAACCCAATTCGCGTTTTCCTAACAACACAATTGAAAAATACACGAGAAGTCGGAACCAAAGGGAGGCTGCTCGAAATTGGCTCTGTTAATTGACTCGATATTCAGAGACTCGTTAGGAAAATAACAGTGGCGTAGCGTGGTATGTGGGCTTGGGTATGTACTTTGAACTCGTGTACCGCACAGGTGAAATGTCTAAATTCTACAATTATTAGCGGATTTTGTTGAGACTCATAGCAGACAATACATATAAAGAATAATATACGGTCCGGAAAAAAAAAAAAAAAAAAAAAAAAAAAAAAAAAAAAAAAAAAAAAAAAGGGGGGCGGGGGAACATACGTTTGCATTTACTTTATAGTCGAGAGCAGTTATTGATCTTTCAGTCATAATACGCTATCATCACATTTTCATAGTGAGTTTCGGAATATTGAGTCAACAAACATAGCGCCAATCCCGAGCAGTCTCTCTTTGGCTCACTTCTCATTGTGGAGCATGTAATTTGCTTGCCGTTTGTGTTCCGCACAAGCGTTCCAATTGCGTTTGCTTTAAACAATGCATTATGCGACCCTTTCCATTGCCCTAGTGTCACACATACAGGGTGTTTCAAAACGACACCGAACCAAGATGTACACATCGTTGCTCAAGTCCTATGTGAACGAAAATATAGTTTTCAACGCCAATAAAGGTACTATCTTTCACAAAAGTAAACACCCAACTCCATTGAGAGGCACGCGAAGGGTCACCTAGAACTCGGGCGTTCTTGTGTAGCTATGCAAAATATACATAGGCATGCAATTTGCTGCTCTAAAGGAGAAGCTTCATCAGAAGAATTTCGGTTAATTTGGATAACCTTATATTTCGCAGAGGTTATACAATTATGTTCGCTTAATATAGACCAAAAAACAACAAAAACAACCGCTTAATGGGATTCGACCTAGTTGATGTCACCACTGGAGGTTTGCAGTAACACGCTTTAGCAACACGGAAACCAGTCGTTGCTGATTAAGGTTGCGTTTGTAAGTCTAGCACCCAACACTGGAGTAGTCGTTTTTACGTCTAGTCCCCAACTTAACGGAAACACAATCGAAGCTGCGAGGTGAGCTAATACCTGCCTATGGAACAGCAAGGGAAGTATATGACTAATTTGATTCTCATAACATCTACACAAGAACGCCTGATTATTAGGTGACCCTTCGCGCAGGTATCAATGGAGTTGGGTATTTACTTTTGTGAAAAATAATACATAAATAAAGGACTCCTGGTCAGCTTGGATCAGGCAGTTACAATGGAACAAAGCCGCATACCTGGCCTACGCTATTGGAAGTAACGCAATGTTTCGCGTGTTTTAACAGTGTTTTCCTAAACATACCGGCATTCTGTACATCAGTTAGCTAACATTAGGGGATTCCTTGTCTTAGGAAACCCCGCAAGTAGTCTATTCCTTTAGTTTTTGTTTATTCTGTCAATGATATTTCATCATAACAGAAAAAAAATGAAAGAAAATGACTGGAAAAATAAGCTAGGAGCATTAGTGAGGTTTGGAATGTAGACAAGCAATAATTAATAAAGACCACAGAGGCAAGAGTACTGTCAGAATTACCAAAAGATTGTAGATAAAGTTAAACAAAATTAAATGCCTTTTACAGAGAGATAAGTTTATTTTGCTGTCTTTAACTCGTAACACTAAATGGAAACAATATAGAAAAATTATTTCTGTTACTATGAGTGTGGTATGCAACACAACTGCAGCTTCTACTAACATGTACTAGTAAATTGTGCAAAGAACCACGTGAGAGATGCAATAATTCCTTATATCACAGTTATGTAACATCCAACGGATTCAAATTGGGTGTTTTGTATAAATTAAAGACACAGCTAAAAGCATTTATATTTTAAAACAATTGCTTCCGTGCTGCATTCTAACCAAATATTCGCCTTTGTGTAGTCGATCTACAGCATAGACGTAGTTGATAAACTTGTAAAAATTACTAAAATGCCTCGAATCAAGCTACACTCACAGCAGGACATCAGCAGCTATGTTGTAAAGCAATACATTTATTCAGCATTATCTATACAGTAGCATTTAAACAAGAAGTGGCATGTGACAGTTCACTCATTGCATGGTTGTATTAAAACGCTAGTAAGGAGTATGACAACATGTGCTACAATGTACTAAAAATGTCAACAGCTACCCTTCAACGTTTAGCTTGTAGGTGAAGGGCAAAGAGGACTGTGGGACCTTGCTGTAGGGAGCAAAGCGGAGTGGAGGTTGTCATGGAAGTCACACAGAAACATGCCCCTTATGTAACTTTCATAAGTCGCCTCTTGTTAGTTTAATTGTAATGCCTAACTTCGCGAAATCGTATCACAGTAATTCATAGTGGATGCACCTTTGAATCCCGGTGAGGTCTGATCAATGTTTTGTAAACAAGTAGAAGCTCAAATCCTGAAGTGTCGAAGATCTTAATGGGCAAGCGACGAATAGAACATCCAAAGTAATGGACACTGCCTGGAAGTAAAACAACATATCTAGAAAAGAAATGGTGGTGGAGGTCCAATAAAGCCTATTGCCCAAAGTGTTATCAGCACATCATGGTAAGTGAACACAAAATTCAGATATTATTTATCCTGTGTGTAATAATGTAGAGTGATTTTTGCATCTTCGTTGCTCAGAGGAAATATCACAAAATGGTTTCATCTTCTCTTGGCAAGCCACACCAACCCAAAATAACGGTATGATGCACGATATTGAATACAAAAAGTACCTATTCATAAATTAAGATTGCATAAAATATTTATGTTTTCGAATCAGCCTTTGTTTACGTTTTGTAAGAATCACTCGGAGCTTTGTATGGTGGAAGTAGTAAACCTCGGTTTGGTTGTTTAGAAAGTTACGATTAGTTTTTATTTTTATTTTTTTTATTTTTTATTATTAATCTAAATCATATGAAAAATATTAAAAAGGCATCGAGACACAAAAATGTACATGTGGGTAAACTGGTGGTGCAATTGCAGCAGTATAATGGGATAGATAATGTACTGTTAAATAAGTGGTGGTCTTGAGATAAATAAGTCAACTCATCATTTCTGGTTTCATCCAGACATGAGATTGCAAATTCCACAGAACTGGATATCAGCTGTAGTTGAAATGGGTATTGTTATATCGTGATAGCAGGTGATAACGTGCTTTAAGCAGGGAGATCAACGCACCTAGGCGAGCTGTTTTGTAACTTGTAAAACTCGTGCAGTTTGAGAGAAAGTTACAAGAGTGCACTGCGCTTGTAGCTTTATATTTCTGCTTTGGATTCGTATCGTAATCCAGATATGCGTTCTCATACTGTAGGCCTCTGACGAGAAAACGTTTGAGGGATGTTGTGCTCTCTGGAGAGGAAAGGGGAACATTTGCACATGGCAGCTCACGATGATATCATAAATGGATGTACATACTATGTACATTAGCTACTGAGTTACTCTCACGAGAATGTGACTATAATGGATTCATTTGACATCAGCAGCTCTAGCCGTAATCTTTCTCAGAAAACGCTAGAGTTGTCCAACATTCTCCCGAGAGGAACACAGTACCTAGGTACGTGAATGCGTTATAGCGCGACAGTGCAATATGTTACAAGGAATATTACAGTCCCAAGAAGAAACTTTTAGAACTGTTCGATTAAACGACTATTTTATTTTGACCATATAAACGCTCTGATATGATAATAACTTAATATCAAACTGGTAACCCTAAATTTGGACCGAAAAGATAATATTGGCGCATTTCATTACTGTCTCTACCATGTGCCTTATTATAGGCAGATGAAGTATTGTAGTTCACCCACAAAATCGAAAATGAGATTTAACCGGAAATATAAGCTTTGAAGTCCACTGAATGGGGAAAAGAAGAGAAAGGTCTGTGCGTATGTAACGGGAAGGGGGAGAGAGAAAGTGAGAGGAGGATGGACCCATTTTTCACCTCTAAATTAAAAAAATTGTGGCAGTTGCACCTGGCGAACTTAAAACACATTGTATCCTAACTTTCTCACTTGCATATACGTTCCAACTAAATCATATTTTAACATTATTAGATCGCTGATTATTTTAATGTTATATAAAATTATATTGAAATGTACTTACTATGTGCGTTAGGGTTCGGTAGTTATTCTATAACCAATTAACTACGATTTAGAATTTACAGTGGAAATCACATTAATTAAAACTTAATTTGAGGCCAGTGCAGTGTTCCCCCTAACTGAAAACCTCGAACCGACACATCGAAAAACGGTAATTAAAGGGAGGAAAAGAATGATCGATCTTGCTTTAAAAATGCATGGCGAACTTAAGATCAGTTAACCGAGTGAGATGGTTCCGCGGTAATGGTGAAGCTGGCATTCGGGAGGTCATGGGTTCGATTGCCGTGGCCGACCTTCTGATCCAGGGTCTTTTTTCGGAGCTTTCCCCGGGTCGCCAGGTGAATCCTGGGAAGGATAATTACATCCCCCGAGTTTCCTATCCTTCCACTTCACTTCATTAATCATTTCATTCATAATTCATCCCGTTGGTTCTTTCAGGGTTGCAAGTGTCAGCGAAGGACTTAGGTGCAGCTTGGCAGGGATGATATGCGCACAGGAGTACTACCAGTCCCTCGTCTGTGGGATCCGCGTAGGGGGCGGTATATGGGGGTGTTGGACACCTCCGAGGTCTCCCTAAGAGGACTCCTGAAGACCTAACGTCTAAGGTGTCGTCAATCTCGGGAAATCTTAGGAACCTCTGTCAATGACTGTACCGTTAGTCCCGGGGTGCCCCCTTGGGAGCAGATACAACAAGCCTGGCTTCAGTTCCAAAGCCTCTCTGTATCTTTCCTATTCCTAAGATCAATAATTTATAGCATTTAATAAAACCGTCAGGCAATATTACGCGAGTACAGACAACGTAGATAATTGATAAATTGCATAAAATAGGCTTTTAAAATATATTACAGTAGGTATATAGACCTCTTAGTCATCCCATGGGGTAAAACTTATGAACTTCAAAATGTTATTGCAAACCGCTGCTTTCACAATATGGTGAGTAACTCTTATGATTAGAGCTCCGCGAAATAGGCACTAAACAACTTAAAATAGGCCGTCCTCCGTGCTCTAGGCCCTAGGGCAGGCTGTTCCAAATCCACAAATTTGAGTACACGCGAATACGCCGCAGCGTTGCGCGGAGCACAGCTATAGAGGGAGTGTAAGCCAGTACGTCACTGGGTGAAAGTAATAGCAACCTCGCTAATTCCCCGTCGTAGGTCCCTGCTAGAGTCTGCGGAATAAGTTGGCGGAAAGAGATGGCGATATTGGTTGGAAATGACCAGAGTCCGCCCTCTTGAGTACAATGAAGAACCCTTAAGGAAATAGCTTTCCCGGTCAAAATCGTTCTTGTCCAATCTCTTTCAGTGTGACACCTCTCACTCAGTATTGCCTAGTTATAGCAATGGAGTCAGGCCACTTCCTCCTTCTCCTTGAGAGGATGGTCACAACACTGTGCGAGCGAGAGGGTGAGTACTGCTTTCTCGTTCTACATGCTGGCTGCCAACTTATTCCGCACAGAATATATTACCCACCGCGCCGTGATGTCAGCTTACCCCAGGGCAGAGCTGTGCTGTGTGTTGCAGGCTTACTCAGGCAAGGCGGCGAGTACGCCGTTACACACTGGCGAGCAATTCAGGTGGAACAAATTACCCTAGGGGTAACATGCTAGCCTCTGATCCCCGAGGTCACGAGTTCAACCGGCGGAGGGGGATAGAATTTTTTCGGGCGTAAAAATGCTTAGCATGGTTTCCTTCGAAAGGGGAGTAGATTTACGACACATAAAAGGTGCCTCAAGCCTGATGTTAGAGGCCTCAGAACAAAATTAAGCGGTTTTCACACCCAATATAAAATTGGACACAGAGAACCATAGCAATTAATGAGCGCCCATAAATAAAAATCAATTTCAATTTTTACTTATCTCTTAATGAATTGTACATTGTAAACATTATTTTTTAAATGTGCAGTTACCTTGTATTTTTATGGCAAACCTTATTGTCAGTTTTACTGCAGTTTAAGGCTTAAATATGTTTACACCCCCATGCTAGTCTGTAATTATCATTGAGTTTTTAGCAGGCTATTGTTGCGTTTGCAACGAAATAGGTGTAATCTTTGTTAGTCAGCATTGTGTTCTCGCCCACATGAGAATAGCACACATCAAAGCCATTGTATTAATGAACAAAGTACGATTAGTGTCCGGATGTTTATGGCTTGTGATATTTTCCCATGGAAAATATAAGTGAAGCACGATTTTATCAATGGTGATTGAAATTATGCTATTAGTACCATGCGTCATGTAGTCATATTTTGTTTTGTTAACCTTTTTGGTCATTTTCCCGTCATTTTTCATATTATAGTCATATTTTCTCTTAAATTTACGTACTTTTGTGATATTTTTATAATTTTGTATTCCAGTTTCGCATATGTGCTTGCAGTCGTCCCAAAGACGATTTTTCACATCTCCTAATTCCTGTGTGTAATATTAGGTCTTTTCGTATTACAATGTTGCATGCAAATAGAAGATCGTTCCTTTTTGAAAACTTTAAAATGTATGTAATTTGCTACTGTAATTCTTTCTAATTGCCCTTCAAAGTGTGACATTTAATTCTGTGCAGAGTTGAGGGTTACCTTTGGAGTAGACAATTAAATAAATTCAAAATACAAAAGTAAAATTAGTATTTATTTATTATTGAGTGTGCAATATTTTTAAAGTGGATTTTCAACATAATGTTAATTTAAACAGTTAAGTTTTTTAAGATTTCGAAACTTCACCCAAAAGATTAAGGTACATTTATCGTAATATTTTCTAATCATTTTTTGTCAAAAGTGCTTGCATAGGTGTAACATTTTTAGGCCATAAACATCCGGGCCCTGGAGATGAGTTAAAATGGTCGATTTCCCAGTGGTAAACCAATAGCTTTTTGTTGTTGACCATTTAACGCATCCCTTATTGTGTTAAGTAGCCACTTTGGAGCGCAAACTATTAATTATGATTCTAAGGTTAACATTACATTAATAATGTTAATAAATATCCTGCAAAGAAAATAAATAGGCTAAAAAATAAAATGAAATTGTAATTTAACAAATTATGAAAGTTCTTATACAAAAAATGTTTTATAAGACCCTTAAGCTACTAAAAGACAGAATACCTTACAAATCCATCTTGCCGCATCTCTCGGAAATAGGAAGAAGGATAAATCTGACCTAATTTTCTGTTGGTTTAATTTGTAGTAGGTACTATAAACGTCTCCTTTACCCAGATTATTATTCTTAACGGGCATTTCGCATAACAGCATGCTTTATTCTCTCAAACAAATTAACTCAGTGTTTGCTTTTTTAAAACCATCTGCTAGTAGCTAGCCACTAGGAGCGCTGTAACTAATCCAAAACAAAAAAGAAAAGTCCATAGCTCTGCTAAAAGTATCAACGGGCTGCGTTATCCAGTTGTGTTTTTAATCAAAGCACATTTAAATAAGTCAATTTCCTAATTAAGTTCTTGGAAAAAATGTGTGTTTATTATGTTCAGATCATATTTTATTTTTTTGTAACTAATCCAAAACAAAAAAGAAAAGTCCATAGCTCTGCTAAAAGTATCAACGGGCTGCGTTATCCAGTTGTGTTTTTAATCAAAGCACATTTAAATAAGTCAATTTCCTAATTAAGTTCTTGGAAAAAATGTGTGTTTATTATGTTCAGATCATATTTTATTTTGAGGTTAACATTTTCTTGTTCCCATTGGTAGCATTAATATTTCGTTATAAAGTCCTAAATTTATGTCCGAAGCCTAGCTGTTAGGTATATTATGATGTGACAGCTGACTCAATGGCGACATGCTTCTAAACAATAGGTATAATCTGTTAGATTTAATACATTGAATAGTCGTAATAACTCATTCGAGGTTAGGACTGCATCGTCCTCGCGAATCTGTGGATAAATTCGCAACCTCTCGTGGAATTAAGTATAACTATTCCACTCATGCCAGATTATCACCTTTGGTCGTGGTATTATCGCTCCCTTTCTTACGTTTCTGAACATCTGAAGTATCCATGCGCCGTAAAAACAATTAGCGGGCCATTCAGAAATGGCCGACAAAACATTTGGCAATTATTCTAGTGATGATGATATTTTAACAGGTGCGATTTTAAATAGAGCAGTCCTACCTTTAATAATAGCCTACTAACGCAACTTCATTTATATTCATCATATGTCTTAATTCCTTATTTCCCTGGAGTGAACTCATCATGGTTGTTCTCAGAGCCTACTGGATTAGCTGTAGTGCCAACTGTGAAGATAAATCTTAATTAAAACGTGTGAATGTTATTGTAAATTGTTTACTAATAATATCAAACAGTATGAATGAATTATTTCGTGGAATACTCTAAACAAATACCACTCGATGTTTTCCTTTTTGGAATAATTTTTCTCGAGCTTCGCGCTCGCAATATTATCGTCATATGAAACACACTCGTGGTATTACTACAGATAAAAAGCAACATCTGAATGCCATATTGATCTGCTTCATATTAGTAAAATGGTCATTTTAAAACGTTTCCAAATATAATAAAAATTGTATAACTAAAAACAAAATATTTGCTTCGTTAATATCGGAGAATTTGGTAAACATGCATGTGCATCCTGTATAGTTTTCCTCTGGAATGTTGAACATGTTAATGGGTCATGAAATTAGTAAATTTCCACCTTAATTCTTAGTTATAAAATAAATCGATGCATCGCTGAAATGGACAATTACGAGTAACGATGCGATATTTTCTATACAGATTGCACTCCAAGCACATATAAGGGCATCTCTGATATTACGCCATCTTCAAAACAATAGCGCATCAGTTCACGGTATTTAACTTGAATATTTTACCGTCTCCCGTGGTATCCGGTATTCTTCGAGTGGTTTGAATTAAATTGAATGGTGCTTCCGTGTTAGAGGGTGAGGGTGGGGTGGGCAACCAGCTTGTCACCGTTGCGACGCGATTAATTTGCTAAAACCCTTTCCAGGGAAGTCGTTTACATGAGTGGAATTCGTCTATGCAACTAAGCTCATGTTATTGGTTGAGTGAATGAAGATGGATCTGATAGATATACGGGTTAAAACCACTGATGAAAAGGAATGCAAAGAACTTGGTTTACAGCGGATCCCAATGTCATTAGCCCTTTCAGTGCCATCGACCACTATATATCCGTCGGGCCGCTGTCTATTTGGTGGCCATCTGCGATTACCTAGTTCTGTTCTTTTTATGTGCTCCGGAATGCGCTGTCTGACCTCTGAATGGTCTGTGTTTTGCCACTTTTGACCCAGTTTTTCATTTATTGGATAAGGATACTGTTTTTAATTCATCTGTTTACAAAGCGAAGTTCCCGTGCTGAACATCTTATACAGGTATTATTTGCCTCTATTTTAGAGCGTTTTCTAGAGCTGTTGGTGCATCAGCATAATGTATGTTAGTGTAGTTTGCATGTGGAATATCTATCAAGCACTACAGACCTTTTAAAAAGCTTGAGTTAGGCTGTTAAATTCATGCATTGTGCTTGGAAACTCACCGCAGATTGAGCAGCATAATGCCACTTCTAATCAGTGATCAAATATTCTTCTGCACTAATTAACCTGCTGAGGTCGCAGAGTTCTCGGTGCTGCCGTTATAGGGCGCGCTGTCTCCAAACAGTGCAGACTTCATCTTAGCTGGTCATTTCTTTCTCAGAAACAGCTGTGAACATTCTCTGTGCCATCTTGATTTCTATCTGACGTAGGGACAATAGAAATCTTTATTGTGCTATAAGATGGGCTTAATGAACTGCACGAAAGTAATTCCAGTTCATTCTTTTCAAGTGTTTTTCTTTCGTATGCTGTTTTATTAGCATATTTAACAAACATTCCCGACTTTATGGCTGTTATGTTGTTGCCTGTCAGCCTTTGAAACCAAAATTATGTAGGGGGTGACTCAATTTTTTTTTTCTGTTTGAAGGCTTTTGTTTTTGTTTATTTACACGCTTTTGTTGGTACAATATAATATTTAATTACATATTGTTAGTTTTCGGATTAGTATAGAGCCTTGTTAAACTTGGCAGTATTGTAAAACTTGAAACATAAGGGACGTTTTAAATTGATTTAAATTTGATTTGACGCATATAGCACTCATAGTTTGTATGACCAGGGATTCCTGTCCTTGTGGACTGAAGTTTTTCCGCGCTCTGTATTCTCTCCAAAGGCCGCTGCGAGGGGAATGTGATTAAAGACTTATTTACATAAGATATAGGTGTCATAATCTACCGAAGGGGACCCTATGGCTTTGCCTCTGTTCCATTCCTTTCCCCTAGTTCTGCACTTCTGTGATAGCTATAGAAGCATAGATAAATATCTAAAGTAAGCAAAGCTCTTCCGTTACAAAAAAATTGGATATCTTATTTGGATAAATGTTGATTTCTTTTTGTATGAATCCTGTCCTCACCTACAGAAATTAATTTGTGTAGCATAAATGAATATCTTCTTTAAGCTTTACATACAATTTACACAATGTGTTACTTACCCTTGGAGTTATTTATTTTTATTTCTTCCCCTTATGTTTATTATTCTGTTGTATATATAGTGCCGCCTCCTTAGCGCAGCTGGCAGCGCGCTTGCCTGTGGCGCGGAGGACCCGGGTTCGATCCCCGGTACCAGCATGGGGATTTTATCCCCTCTGGGAGGTCTGGCACGGGGTGCACTCAGCCTCGTTAGGTCCCGGGGGGACCAATTGAGGAGCTACTTGATGGAGAAGTAGCGGCCCCAGATCGAGAAGACCGCATAACTGGCCGGGAGGGCTCGGGGCGCTGACCACGTCCCACCCTCCAGTATTGCACCTCATCAATGACGCCTGTAGTGGGCAGAGGTGGGGGACGCAGCGGCTGGGCGGTAGGCCTTGCCCCTTGATGGGCTGTCGCGCGGGATTTACATTACATATATAGTGGGAAAGTATGTGTCCACTATTAGCTTTCGTGCCTCATTACCTCTTTGGCATACATTCTCTATTTGCGTCAGATTTCTATGAACCGTTTTAACCTTATTTTTTTTCTAAATGTTTTCCTACTTTCTCCTTATATTTGTTTGATCTTGAGTTAAACATTGTTCTATATTTTGACTTCATTGGAAAAATTTCTCATTTTTAGTATTAAATTCTCTCTTCCTTTTACCGAATCCTCTAGAATATAATGCCAACTATAATTCTGTCTACAGCATTTAGTGTATTTCTGGACTTAAAATCATTATGCCTGACCTCGAGCATGCATACCCCATTCTGGCCTCTTTCTTGCATACTTCGATGAATTTTTCTCCTTCCCATTCCGTTTTTAAATATATAATTGATCACTGACGGTTTTTGCTTGAAGCTGTTTAGAATTTCTTGCTTTTAATTAATATCCTACATTCTTGTTTTAATTTATTTCCAGAATCCCTTTTGTTCTTTCTTTCTGTCCCAGGGAGCGCCAACCCCTTGATCTGGGTTTTACTCTGCGGTCAATTCTAGGCGACGACCCGATATCCTTAGTTCGGGTCCCGTGGTTCGTCGCCCGAAATTGGGTTCGCGAAACATGTTTAATTTGTGTTTTATTCTAGGGCTTTTAATTTTGTGGGTTTAAAATATGAATTCTCATTTGTATTCTATCTTTTGTTTTTAGAGTTTTAAGTCTTTATTGTTTTAACATTCACTTTTGACTTCTTAACCGTTTTAATTTTGTGTCTTAGCTCTCACCTTTTAACCGCATAAGTTTGTGAGTGCTTTTTGACTGTAAAAGTTGACTTCGGGTCCAAATGACGTAGCTGTCGAAGGGTCTTTAAACTCCACGCACTCGCTCGCTCCCTCCCTCTGCCCCTATTTCCCCCGTTCTTATTTCTGCCAATGTTATCGGTATCTCGGGTATCCAAGTTTCTTTTTTCCCCATTTTCTCCTGAACAACAATGCTTTGTTTGAAAAACATCATTTTCCTCTTATCTTTATTGTGAACGACTTTCTGCCTTTTTGCTCCCTCTCTCCCTAGTTCTGCTTGCGGTACAATTTGGTGAACTTCTTGGTAAGTCAGGGTTATTTTGCAAAAGCCCCTGTCTATTGCTTATATATTTTCCAGCCTCTATATCTTTGCTGTCTTGCTTCTACCGCCGTGCAATTTGTGTAGTAATGGCGAGTATTCGTTCTGTCGTTGGTTCGTGTTATTTTTCCCCTAGTGCTTTCAGATATGGTTACTAGATATGTTAACAATCGAGATATGCCTGTCCTTAATACGGAATCTCTCAATTCAATTTCGAGATATGTAATAGTTGTTTGGCGTGTGTTATAGCAAGGCTACAACATGTTTGCTAGTTCCAGTTGTGGTAACCAGGGAGTGGTATTTTCGTGAGATTAAGGAATCTACTACCTATGTGTTAATTAGACAGCGGCTGTGGTCGATTAACGCCTCCACTGAGACGAGAGTAAACGTCAGGCAATCCGATTCATGGAAGCTAGAGATGGAGAACTCTACAGAAATTAATCACTCCCAAGCGAAACCAAAGATTGTGAAAGTTGAAACTTATATTTACCTCATTTCAGAATTTCAGACATGCGTTAGCATTAAAAACATTTTTTTCTCTCCTTCCTTTCAGAAATGTCGCAGTATCATTTGTACTGCTTCAGAATGGTTAATTTAGATCAGGAGCGGGTAAAATCGGCTCAAGAAGGCCACTCCACTGAAACGCGTTCTTGACTCACTCCACTGACCATCCCTCCCCTTCACTACGGTTAGGCTGCCGATTCACCTCATTCATTGGTGAGTCGGGACGTCTGTTTCTTGGAAGAAAGAAAGGCAGAAGAAGAAGAAGAAGAAGAAGAAGAAGAAGAAGAAGAAGAAGAAGAAGAAGAAGAAGAAGAAGAAGAAGAAAAAGACATTTGCTGTTTAATATGTGCATTTCAATTTGCAAATATAAAGCATTACAATATCAAACGCCACTATGATCAGAAGCAAAAGCAAACTTTGGTGATCTTGCAGATAGGTATCTAGCTATTTACAGTTTTAAAAGGTACTATGTGAATACTAATATTTGTAAACATATAAAAGGGAAGATACGATTCCACTTCTTACGGGTTTAGTTTCTTATTAGTTTATCTAATACAAGCAATAGTATTTCGTGTTTCAAAGTTTGAACACAATCTTGAGTTTAAAACCAAAACGATTTATTATGCTGATCAGATAGTTTTAAAATATTTTTAAGGCTAAATGACAATGAAATTTTACTGCTTTATTCAACATGAAAGAGAAACAATTTAGTATGTTAATCATAAATCAGCTTAAGAATATTAAGTGTATAAGATAAAGCAAGGTTATAAACTTAAAATTTGCGTAATTTGCCTAACCACAGTAGGTGGCTCTAAGAATTATTGAATGCAAAATATGTTTAAATAAACAAAATAGTTAATAGCGTAGAAATTGTTACTACCGTGCTGGTTGAACGAAACCACCACTGCGCATGTTGTATCATAATAATCTATGTCACTCGGCACCAGAATGTGTGGTGGAAAAGGCAAGTTCAATCGCTACTTCTCCTCGTGTGCCTATGCCTGATTTAAATGTTTCAGCTATAATTGCATCAATATTAGTTGGATTTCCTAAGTTTGGGCATATTGGCCTAGCTTTTGTTTTATATTTCATTAATTTTTTGTTCAAATGTTTTCAAATGTTCTGACTCCCAGATAAATTTCTGATTATAGTAAAAGATAATGTTAACAGCAGACACGTTTCCACGTTGACACGAATATTATATTATTTAAACAGGAATTTCCTAAAGGTGGAAATTTCTGCCTTCAAAATTTCATATGAAAACTATACTCATTCTTAACTGCAAAGTTCAGTCACAAATAAAGATAAGGTTTACAGAATATAATATTGTATTAATTATTTCTGTTCTTTCTTTAAAAAGATGTGACTTAGAAAATTTAAAATAATTTTGCATTTATAGTAATGTAAGAAGGAAATTAATTGCAAAACTTAAGATTTCGATATCTAAGAGCCCGTATTGAAATTTTACGGGTCGTCCTCTTTGAAGTATCCAGTGCCTTCATATCTGTATGCACACACACACAGGTTTATAACATAACTAATTTCCCTTTAGTTGAGTGTCATTCATCTGTGTAGAAATTCCAAAAATGTGTAGTAATGTCATGGATGAACATTTGGCCATTTTTTCAAAGACCAATCCCATTTTTAATGTAGGTATATAAACAATAACTTGCACAGTTTTATGTATATGCTGGCCAAATTTCAGAGGCAACGAGACTTGTGAAATAACTTACTTCACATTTAAATGCCTGTGCACATTAGATACCTTTTGTAGTCATTTTCTGTATTTTCATATTTACTAGCTCTACTCTCGTTCGTATGTTGTAGGATCCTACTACAGTTTTGATCCCAGGGCCGGAAACTGCATTGCTTATTCTGAAAGCTATGGTTAAAATATATAGAACCCTATTTTGGATAAAGTAGTCTACTGGAGTAATATTCTTCTTCAGATCTCCCACACATGCATAATTAAAGTATGGCTGTGCTGTTAAACTAGATGTATGTGAATGATGCCTATACCTATTCAGTGCTTCGGCCTACATAAAATGGGAGTGGATACAATTTTAAGGGGGAAAATCTACATTTTTAAAACTTCACTAACTCGGAGACTATTATGCCAATGCCAATTAAACTTGGGGGCGTTTATACTAATAAGATATTAATGTATATAGCCTAAAAAGTAATTCCACCTAAGAACCTTCTTAATGGTGAATGATTATTAATAAATTTCAACAAACGTACCTTAAGATGAAAAGGTGTACTGTAACTAGGAGGTTATCGCATTATCTTCCAGATTGATCTTTCCCGATCATAGATGACAGCTAAGATTGTCATCAAAGTTATATTAAAATAATGGAGACAAAATACGTATACGGCTCTCTTATAAACAGTTTGTACTTCTTCCAAATTACTCATAGCCAGGCACAGGAATTCTTAAGCAGTTGGTTTCAAGTTAGCTACACTCAAACCATTAGCAACGCAAAGGACATTATCGCCAAGGGTCACTGACGGCAGGTAATACACGGTTCCGTGAATTGTCTGCACTTGCCGTCAGACTGTACGAGGGATGGGGATGGGCTGTTATTTCCGGCGTCTTCTGTTGCCTTGTGTTTCTCGATACACCTTAGCCTGGACTTATTGTGGAAACTGTATCGTTTTAAAGCCAAATAATTATGCCTGTACCCTTTACTAAGGAATGGAGTATCATAACGGATATGGTTTAAAGTCCTTATGGTTCTAAAAATATTTTCCCCAAAACAATATGCATATATTGTGAAGTAAAATCTCACTTGAGCATATCCTTGGTGAAGTCAGGAGAAGTTAACCTAATTTCCTTTCATCCTGTCTTTAATGCTTGGAAATTCTTAAGCGGCACATAGCTATTGCGTTTTTCTCATTTGAGTATAAAGTAATGCTACTTTGACCATAGTTATGTTGATATACCTTGCGCACAAATGTTTACATTTTGAAGTCTTAATAAAGAGTGCTGTCCTCAGTAATATAATTTCTTCGGTAGTTAGCCACATATTTACAGTTTCTGGACATTCCGTAGGGACCCAGATAAATTTATAATGGCTCTTGTTTCTTCGATGGACTAAACGTAAACAAGCGTACGCCGTTAATTATCGTTATTCATGAGTCATCATCAGACTCTCTTGCCCAAGGAACTTGTTATGCATCTGTTTGGGTGGGCTATTGGCGCTCCCTAACCGAAAGAAAGAAGGGGGAAAATATAGTAAGACCAAACAAAAACAAAAAACAACTTGCTCCAGGAATTTTCTTTGCACGAGCTGTTCCACGAATGGAAGCGGCATTTGTTAGGTATTTAGCGATCTTATAACACGAACTATGAAAAATTTATCCCGACTATTCCTTTCCTAATTTACGGGACAGTTTGTTTCTTTTTACTGGTCTTAAAGGGCGTGAAAATGTTCCTCATTTTACTACGCAATATCTTACATGTTGTGCAAATAAATACTTAGACTAATCAGTAGCGGCGTTGTGTGACCATTTTTCTGGGTAAGAAGTAGAAGCGTCCAATTCTCCTCATACGTCAGAATATTGAATTAATCCTTTAGTGCACACTGTTCATTACAGGTGGATGTAGACACTTCTCTAAACCCCCTCCTTTTGGATTCAGGGAACACAAAAACGCACCTTTTCGGTAAAACCGCAGCATATAAGAGTATGTTGGACATGTAGTACTCGTACGACTTTGTCAATCGATAACCAATTCAGTTATCCCTAATATATTGGTTTCTTAATATGAAAAGCAATTCTTCCACCCACCTTACATGTTTTCTTAGAAATGGTTTCCAGTTACAGGTATTCATTAAAAGTATTTGGTGAAAATTCAACTTAGACTGACTTTCTTTCCTAAGAAGAGCTAATCATTAAAGTAAAAAGTTCAAATAACTGCATGCCTTTCGCAACAATAACAAAATAAACATTCTTCTAGGTCAATGGTGTCAAGATTACACGCAGTTCAGGGCACAACTGGGCAAAGAAGCAAAGTAGTGGCCGGCACACCGAATGACAAAACACATCTCAACGCTAGTAGCCGTCACCTGTTTGTACACCTGCTGCTTCGCTATGTCTACAGCTAAAATCTTTCCTACAGTACGTTTACCTTATGAATGTTTTCCTTCAGAAGTGCGTTGGATTAGAACAGGCGAGTCAAGGAGCCACCTCCCCTACTCCGCTGTTACCTCCCTCCATACCAGCAGGCTATACGGTGCAGTTGAAAGTAGCAAACAATTTTGGACGCACGTTCAGAATGACTACGCGCGCGTTTCAACAATGGGAGGAAGATAATTTGTGTATTTTACACAATGAAAAACCATTTTGTCTAATTTGTGATTGTTCATTGCGCCATGTAGGGGAAGGCGAGGAATGATGGGGAAAATAACTTTAAGCCTTACAAAGTGAGTAAAAATAAACAAATAAAAGCAGGTTTGATTATAATCGTTTATTCAGTTATTAAACTACAATAATATATACAAAGAAGCTTAAAAATGTGGTGGATTTAGTTATATATAACCCGATTTGAAAACAAAGTACATTTTCCCCGTTATGCGGGGTAAGATGGGGAACCAACGTTAATACCATTTTGTAGCTTAGAATTTAGATAAATAAAAATTTCTGGAATAATCAGTTAAAAGGTTTAAAAGCTTGAGTTTGTTAGTTTTACAGTCCAGCTTTTTACATCTCATTTAGCATCTTATCCTATTTATCTTTTTCCCATAACACACAAATATGAATTGCCTCGGTCGCCATTTTTTTATCCCCGCGCGGGAGTTGTGGGCCTAACGCCCACGTGTATCACACCGTATCCTTCTTGGAAGACGTCGTAGCACTAGAAACATTGTTCATCTTCTTCTTTGCTATCAATCGAACTCATTTTATGGTCTTTTGAGCATGAAGGATGGTTTAAGAATTCAGCAGAGCTCTTCACTTTTTCCTTAGCAGTAAGGTGATCAAATAACATATATATAATATACGGTCAACGTCCAACACATATTAGCACCTTAAAAGTAGCAAAAGATTGTAAAACAGTGTAAAAACTGTATATTACAAATATCACAAGATCCGTCGTGGCTGTCTACCGATGAAATTGGCGTAGTTTTACTAAGAGGGCAGCACTCTAATTATGAAATATAGCTCATCCCCATCTTACCCCGCCTCCCGTCTTGCCCATCGTTCCCCTATATCATTTTAATATTAGACCCCATTTTAGCAAGGGAAAATCATTAAATATGGCATGAGCAGTATGTTTATATGTTTTCTTAACACATATAATAATTATCTACTAATTTACTTTAATATAATCGTTATCACTCTGCACATTAATTAATGTTTGCGGATGAAAAAATCGTAGTACTCGTGCTATCACACTCTTCAACATTATAATCAATTTCATTGTCATGTAGAACACACTCGACAACAGAAGGTTGAGGAATTGAAATCTCAGTTCTCCAACAGACTCACTAAAAATAAGCCGTCATAAACTTCCAACGATCTGTTAGAGACGGTTATCGCATTTCAAAATGTAATCATATGAAAAGCGGATCCAGGTCTACATTAACAGATATGAATTTAATTTATGTTCTGCGGCTAAGTTGTTCCGCTTTGATACCGGATTTAAATAAATTGGTAATGAGAAAATACGGCCGTCGATCTAGAATTAAATGATTTAAAATATCTGCACAAATGGGGCTCAGTTTTACAATTACGATGTGCCGTGTATGTGTACGGGCAAACAATGGTGTAATGAGGGTGAGAGTACAGCTTCGACTTGAACACCCTGTGTATGGTGTGCGAGCACTTGCTACGCTCCCTCTCTTTTCCTTATTGACACGTCTGAACTAGGATACATAATACAGATACAGGTTTGAAATATGAAGAGAACGGTGCTACTTAGTGTGTCAGCCATAAATATAGAACTACTTTATCAGTTTATTCAAGTTAAATAAACTTTTTTTTTAGATTAACGTCCTCCAACGTAGTCCTGGATGGAATGGATGGATGAAATTAGAAAACGGTGCTCAAACGAGCCCGAGGTAGATACAGCTTAAGTTACCCGACGCTACCACCATGCTACAGAGGCGGGCAATTAAAATAACGATATACTAATACAACTTTCGGTTGGTTTGGCTCACCATTATAGAGATTATTAAACGTACACTAGCCCTTAGGTTAGCCCAGCGATGTTGGATGTACCTCCTTCCACCATGCGCGGACTTTGCCTATCTTTAACCCCCAGCCGTGCATTGTGTTGCAGTGGCGGGTTGTTTACATGTACGTTATATTTGGTTTACGAAAGCACTTTGAAATTTTATGCGCTCAACATCTGTTTATTAGTGACTTCTTTCGTACTGCTTCCGTTTAAAAATCTATCAACATTTGGCACAGCCTTAGAAGATCCACCAAGTGATCGTCGCGTAACCAATTGTGATACAGACTTTTAATATAGTTCAATTTGCAGAAACCGTTCGCAAATATGTCGAGCTATACTCACTCTTATACACACTTCTTGCAAATGCTTATTTATCTATATAGGTACTGCATTTTAATCGACAAGCATTTTGAGAAATTGCCTTACTGCGAATTTTCTTGTACGTGCAAGAGGAATATGGGAATAAGTAGGCTTTAAGCGATAGTGAAATGTTTTAAGAGCTGGTTGCTATGCGATATCTTTGACATTCCGTTCTGTTTGCTAGGTAAGGAAAGAAAAAATGAGCAGGATATTACTATATGAGAAAAAGTAAGTATTGGCAAATTGAAACAAATAAGGAATATCTCGGACATGGTTCACTCAAAAGAAAAACGTATTTGACCTGAATTGTGTGTTTTAACGAGATCCACATATTTTATTTAGCAAGCTTTTATCTCTTACTGTTCACTATTTGCGCAAAGATCATCCAGAAGGAAGACATTCCCAGAAACTTCCATGAAGTCGCCTGTTTGTGTCTGTCACTGGATATTGACTGTTTGAGAACGCTAACCCAGGGATGTCCAACCTTCTCTCTATTTCGTTATAGGAACAATGGGAATAGGGAAATACGTAGGTTGAAGCGATAGTCAAATCCTTTAAGAGCTGGTCGCCATTTGATGGCTTTGAAATTCCTTTCTATTTGCACGACCGGGAGAAAAGAAAGAAGAAAGAAAAGCTAACGAGTATCCTTTTGAGAGAAGTATAAGTATTAGAAAATTAAACTAGGAGTATCTCAGAAACAGTTGGATCAAATAAATACAAATTGACATAAAGTGTGTACTTTAACGAGTTCTGCATTTTGTGCAACATTTGGTTTATCCCTTACAGTTTACCAGTTATACAAAAGTCATTCAGAATGAAGCGGACTTCAGAGGCTATTTCCAGAAAAGTCGAGACCTGCATTTTATTTGTCACGAAAAAAACCTTAAACCATGTTGCATTTTAATTAAAATCATTAGAGCCGTTATTAAGAAAATCAAAATTGTTGTATGGAAAGGAGTGAGTGATTAGGGGTTAAGGGCCCGTAGACAGCTAGGTCATTTGAGCCCTTTATGGAAAGGTTTAAAGGTAAAATACGTATGTCATGAATAACGTAACGTAGAAAGAGGATTAGCTTTTTGGCCATGCTTTTGAGTTGTGGTTTCAGGGACACACTTTTCTAAAAATCTTATTTTGGATTCAGGGAATCTGAAAACGTGTGTTTTCAACGAAATTTCGACATCGAATTTTGGAGTGGAATACAACACTTCGTCTACGTAAGTACATACTACATCGTGGAGAAAGTAAAAATTGGTTCAAATGTATGCTTTGCTGCGTTTTCATCTTATATTTTCTGTGATAGTTTCCCTTCCTCACATGAGTTGTGGCTAGTTGAATCTCACATAAACTTTTCTTAAAATTTCGATGCAAGTACAGTCGCGTTCGAAATTATTGGCTATAACTTCAAAACTAACACGTAGCTATGTATATGAACACAGGAAAAAGCTGCGATATTGATTTTCCGTTTATCCAGGTTTTCAGCATATCAGGGACCGGTCTATGCAGGTTTTGCTGTATTTATGTACTCGAGTCGTACGTTCGTGACCCTAGTTTGAATTGGGAAAGAAACTAACAGAAGGAAAGTACAAATATTTCCATGCGCTGTAGTATCATGTGCCCTAAGTTCTGATATTTTTATTACCGGAGTAGAAAATGTAATGGCCGAGAGAGAGTCACCAAACCAGGCTATTGCTAAGTCAGCTTCATTCACTAATGAGTTAACGCTACATGTTACACGAATACCTCTACTTCTCTCACCATTGTCTTGCATACTTTCACTTAGATACAAGAGTTTATGGAATGTGGCATTCATTCATTCATTCATTCATTCATTCATTCATTCATTCATTCATTCATTCATTCATTCATTCATTCACTCACTCACAGGAAACGCAGCCATCAAGAGCTGCAGTCTTAACATAGTTGCAATCCTTTTGGGATACGTGCGAGGCAACAACATGATGTTGATCCCTTTCATTACTTATCTAGCATAAAGTTAGACGCAACAACTTCCAATAGTGCAAAGCTGACAAATTTAAAAGTATCGAAAACTGGATTTATCTCAAAGTACAGGGTGGGGCAGAAACAATAAACGGGTTTGAATTAATTGCTGTTTTGAATGTGGCAGGACTGGAAAAGAGTTCGCCACTTCATTCTGTAGGTCATGGAGCACTGGACAGTAAGGGACCGTATTTGTGCCCTAAATTGGTGCATCAGAATTGATTCAATCACACAAACCCTGAGAGCATTTCGAAGGGAACTTAATGTGATGCACTGTTAAACGACGCTATCATCGCTGGGTGCAACAATGGCTTACAGAAGGTAGCGTCAAAAGCCAATCACCGCCTGGACAGTCTTGGCTATGAGTAGGCTTAGTAGTCCCGCTACATTAAAGAGGTATCAAGTTATCGGCGTTCGTAGTGCATCTGACGGCAATGCGTGCGAAACCGGTTCTGTCCGTCTGCTGTATAGACAAAACGTGCATAACTTTATTATTTTGGTAGTGACTTTGAGGGACGTATACAACAGTGTATTGAAAATGGTGGTGTACGCCTAAAAGACATTCTATTAAAAAAGTGACATGTGCTATCCAATCTACAAGGACAGTGTTTTAAGGTACTATAAGAGGATTACAAATAAATAGTTTTTTTCATTTTGAAACTAACTTATTGTTTCTGCGCCGCCCTGTATTAGACATACTTAGATGCCACCGAGTATCGAGAATAACGAGAAATCGTCGGTATCGAGGTCCCATCCCAAATAAAATATACATAAATGTTAAAAACGAAAATCCTACACATAGCAGTCTGCCCATTGCAGGTAACGCTGCCTGCTAACTGAACGTGAATATGATTTTCCATCCTAGTATCGATCTTCGCTCTCAGCCTATTTGAACAGCGATGCCCAACCTTGTCTGTTTTGAGACACTTACGAAAATAGCTGCTATTCTCCATCCCCTCCAACAGTCGGAGGGTGAATCACACCTGTGGCATGTAGTCATAAGTGACGGACACAACAGGCGATTCCATGACAGTTTGTAAGTCATACCTTGAATTTTCTGGGAATGTCTTCTGAAGACTTCTTCATTCTGGATGATTTTTGCATAAATGGTAAACAGTAAGAGACACACAAAGGTTTACTAAATAAAGAAAGTGGATCTCGTTAAAACAAACAATTTTTCATACTTCTTTTTTCTTGTGAGTGAACCATTTCCGATATCTTCTAAGGCTTCGACTTTGTCGCCAAATATTGATAGACTTCTTAAACGTAAGCAGTACCAAAGAAATCACTAATGAACAGATGTTTATCGCACAAGATTTGAGTGTGCTTTCGTAAATCAAACGCAACGTACATGTAGCCAAAACGCCACTGCAACACAAGGCACGCCCGAGTGAGTGGCACAATCTGCATAAAATGGGAGGAGGTAAATCCAACCTCCCCTCTTTCGCAAACGTTGGACATCGTTGAAGTTGAACGACTGAAACCTATATATTGGATAACACTTCACTTTCTAAGAGTAGAGTTCTGCAATACAAATGTTTGGAAACTCTCGATAAATTATCATACGAGTTAAAATTTTACAGCGATTAGTCACTTTTGAAACGAATGAATATTGTACATTTTTATTACATACTCATACTGATCAGATCTCGTATCTAGTACAATTTTGTCTCGACGATTCCACTAAAAGTGACTCTGAATTGTCCTCTTAGGTTAACGTTTTCCTTATTTAAATAAAGGTTGTTTAATCCCTATTTGAGAGGCCTATCTTGAGTATTAGTATAACATTCAAGTTTGCCATATAGCAAAATTGTATAGCTCCTCCATTGTTTTAAATAACTTCAGATGCAGAAAACTGTATACCAGGTTCAAACACCATATTTTGGAATTGCAGGTAGCCCCCCCGGTGAAAATAATTAAATTGTCGGGTGTGGATGCGATGTTCACTGTTTGATTAATGTTTTGGCTCGCTGTACAAACAGCGGCAACCGTCAGATCATTTTTGAGTAAGGGCAGGCTTCATCTCCCAAAGTAATTTTTGTTTGTTTTACTTTCCTTCTATTCTTCCTCTCCCAGTGTGTGCTTTGCGTGCAATATCTCGCTTACGGGCGCTTTACACCCTAGCCGTTTGCAATACATTGTATTCCGTTATTGCGGTCATGTGGATTATACTTTGTTTTAGGAGAAATTAAACAATGTTGCTCTTCTCTCTATAATAAGCAAGTATTAGAATATTGCCGAATAGGAGAGCGATTTTTGCAAGTAGAAATATCTTCAACATTTGATTGTGCCAAATTTATTTTCTACTCATCTGACTTCTTTAGATTTGGACTAATGCGGTAAATTAGGACAAAACGCGCTAACAACTTGTCAATGAGTGAAACGTACACTGTGCAGTTCAGTATACTGAACATATGGCGACTGATTGCTGACTTACTATTCTCTTTACTGTTATGCAAATAAATGTTGGGCCTCCAAATTATATTTATGTCACTGGTTTTACAGCGTTATTTCACTACAACATCGCAAGGCGTGGCAAGCCTATAACTGGATGTTACTTCGAGCCACCCGCCATTAAAATTTGCGTCTGCCATACATGCATTTTTTTTTTTTTTTTTTTTTTTTCCCCGCTTACTTTGTACTACAAAGAGCAGATCAGGGAATATGCACCGCTTGTTGATTATTTATGAACGCATTTCAAGTTATATAGATAGCTTCTATTTACTCTTTCTCGTAAATGGCACTTGCATGAGAAGGAAGGATCGGTCTCCTTTAAGGGTGAAATCAAGGTGACGTGTATTTGAGGGAAGTAAACAATCGGGAACTGCGGAACCTCGAAGATAAAAAGGGAAATACTTTGTAGTGTCTCAGGACCATCTATATTTGAACCGTTTCTCTGTTACGTAGTAATCGAGAAAGCGAAGGCGTATCGGAAAATATGCATGACAGCCCTAATGTTTACGTCATTTATACATCAAGGAAGAGCGTCTCAATTGACTGTAGGTTTAAGGGCACTCCCAGATCAATACACTCACAGCAAATGTAACAACTGCATTCGTCATGTCATGGAGCCAAAGTGTTATTCGTCAGGTGTGAGAAATAATATTTAATAGCATGGAGTTTTACAAATGATAGTGCTAAAGAAATTGCTGATAGTTACTCGGAAAAAGATATTATTGAACAAGAAGGTGAAGTTAAGTTAATGAGAATAGATAGCGATGATGGCAGTGAAACAGAGTGTAAGACAAGTTTCCGTGATAGTTCAGCGGACAATGCTGATGAAATTTTGGTACTGCGCTTTCGCCAATTGAGTGAATATTTCTCGTTTTCCATTATGGAAACTGCAGAAGACAGGATGCTTGGTCTTTTCACTCAATGAAAAATGTTACAATGGCGCAGATTGTAATGCATTTGCCATTGTTAAAGTTATTTTTTTCCCTTTATCACTAAGAAACCTTTCATATGAAGATACACCCAGTTCCAAGGTGCTTCGTTTGTGTTCTATCACTTGCCGTACGCCGAGTTTCTAGTATTTAGCTGTTCTAGTATACAGTTAACCAACGAATGCAGCGCCATGGTGGTCAAGGTCGATACGCCTCGTCCCTTTGCCGAGTACTTCGCACAACCATTGTCTGAATGTGTTGAAATGCATGCTGAATGCTTTCCGCCAACTTATATTACTGTATCGTTTAAGTGGAAATTAAAATACCTATCACGCCAATGTTAAATTTGCTAAATTATCTCAAACTATTTAAGATTTCGGACTGAAATGAGTTCACTGATGCACTTTTATACAGTGATACTATTCAAGGAAGTTGGGCTTATTTTCTTAGTGATACCATTTTGAATAACCTATCATGTTATTAACGACAATTGGAGGTTGTTTTTATCACTCGGAAATTTAATTTAGCTTTCTTCAATATTGTCTTACAAATCGAGCCATTTATAGTCGCAAACATCATTCGCAGAAGGAAAAGAAAAGAAAAGGAAAAAAAAAAAAACCGAGAAAACGAACTAGTATATGTGTGCAAAGAAAGAAACCAAATGACTTGAGCACACAAAAGCTGCTATATTTAAGAGTAATGCCTTTTTTCTTTCTTTTTATTTATTTATTTTTTTAATGTTACATCTATACCCCGCTTTTATCTTCAGTAGTCCTATCGGCGGCCACTATTTTGGAACTACTGATTACCGGCAATGGCGTTAACTCGTTTTACAGTAGATTTTGGGTCTTTGCGGGTTTTATACATTAAATTCACACTAAAAATCTGCACGGGCCGACATTCTTAGGTTTGGCCCGGCCAGGTCTGAATCAAGCCCGACCCGAGCCCAAGAAGGTTACAGTCCACCACCCGGTCCGGGCCCTATTGTGCAGTTTTGTTGTGCAGTTATTGACATTATTACGGTTATTATTAATGTTATTTAATATTATGTATGATTGAATAACAGCAGCAGCTACAACAACAACAATAATAATAATAATAATTATTCTTATTATTATTCTTATTATCATTATCATTATTATTATTATTATTATTATTATTATTATTATTATTATTATTATTATTATTATTATTATTATTATTATTATTATTACTTGAAACGTGTCGGCAGAATCATATATAATTCCTAATAAAGAAATTCTGCGACAATAATACTGTTCTCGGAATATCGACATCGCTGGCTAAAAATATGGTAACTTATTCTATACCTCTTAATTTTCAAGCCCGAGCCCGAAAAATCATTTTAGATTATACCCGAACCCGACCGGCGGGCCGAGCCGGATCGGACATAGGCAGGTCCGAGGGCTTGGCCTGAGCCCATTCAGACCTGTATCACACACATTCCCACTCATTATACTTCCAGACTCTGGAAAGGATAGGGAATCTTGGCTAAAGAAAAATTCCCACCCTTGGCCTTCAGGCAGATGCTCTACCGAATGAGCTACGGGGCCAGACAATATCAATTTGTAGTTCCCTCTAAAAGCTGAGCTGAAGTTTACCACTCTACTTGGAAGTGAGTAGCAGCATGTGACAGATGTGGTGCCGATTTTGAGAATATCTGTTATTTGCTTACTATGATTATTATATTGTCTCAAATTATAGAGAGAACTCCAATCAGACCGCATAACAATAAAAGGTCATATTTGGCATGTTTGCCAATTTAATCTCCCCTTGTTAGCTGATTAGTATACTAGTCGTGCTGAATGACATTACTGCAATTAATTTTCTGTGAATGCACGAGAAGGGAAAAAAACTGATGTGTTGCATTCATATGACTTTCTCTACTCTCTATAAACTACCCTCACAAAAGTGTATCACTCTATCCGCCTTCTGTTAATCCACATATATTTTCAACTCACATTTACAGATTTCATTATAGCATACAGTAAATAAAGCGATTGTCAGAGTTTTAAAGATATTGTCGCTATGTGATTGCTTTGAAATTCATTGCTCTTCACATGACTAGGAGAAAGAAACGAATGACTTCCCACTTTATCTTTTCTCTAATTCTTACGATTACCTACTAGTTGTGCAGAGGTTGTTCAGATTGAAGAGGACTTCAGAGGAAACTCCCGGAAAATTCAAGAGACACATTTCATTTGTCATGAAATCATTTTAAAGTCCTGTCATTTTAGTCATACTCGTTAAGAGCCTTTTTGAGAAAATAAACTGTTCGCAAAAGTTTCAATGTAATTTGGGATGGGAAATTTTCTTGAAAATCCTCGTAAGTAATTTCGAGTGGGAGATTTCCATGAAAATCTTCTGGTTGCACCATTAGAAGATGCCGGATATATATATATATATATATATATATATATATATATATATATATATATATATATATATATATATATATATTTTAAGTTATGATATTCTCTGGCAAACAGAAACCCCTTCCCATTTTCTCTGTATTTATTTTTGTGATTCAGGAAGCCTCGAATCGTTTATTTCCGATGACATTTCAGTATAGAATTTTTTAATGTAATGCAATGCTTCTACTTACAAGTAAGCGATAGAGATGTCATATCCCCATGAGTTTCTCTTACTATCGTTTACCTTTATATTACAGTTTCTACCAACTAGTCTTATTTTGCTACCTACTTGTAAACCTTTGCACAAGTAGTTTCTTCGCACGTTTCTTTGGAGCTGTAGGTGAATTGACAGAACTGAATCGATGCTCAGATGTTTAAAAACAGGGCCGCTATATGCTTGCCTAGAAATCCCATACTCTCTCCATATCGCGAGGAACAACTGAATAGCGACAGCACTTAAAATAACTGAATGGCGACAGCACTTAAAAATCTTATAAGTTACATTCACATGACTTTCCCTTTGCAGAAATAGCAAACCTTTCGTTGTAGATACAATGGGAATAGCGACAGTCAAATGCTTAAGAAATGGATGATATATACTGGCCTCAACAATTCATACTCTTTCCATGCAATGGCGAGAAACAGCTGCAAAGCGTAGCACCTTCAAAAGTAACAGTTTTGTAAAATTAAAACCAATAGCGGATATCTCGGAAATGATTCATGCCATAAAGGTGTATATAGAGATCTATATTTTTTGCGTAGTACATTTTGGTCTACCACTTTTTTTTTAATTTCTTTAAAAAATCACAGGCTATTCCCTGAATATTCAAGACAGGCATTTTATTTATTATGTAAATAGCCCAAATATATAATATTTAATCAAAATCGTGGGTCATTTAAGGGGAGGGTGGAGAATTTTTCCAGGTAAAGGGTAGTTTCGGTTGTGAGATTTTCGTGAAAATCTTCGTATCTTTTTGGAAGGTACTGAACTTCAATAAGAAGTTTGGTATTTATGTTGTCCATGAATGCTTTATTTGGATTGAGAGGTCTCAAAACATGTATTTTCGTGAAATTGTATGTCGAATTATTTCTGGGTGGAATGCAATACTTCTCTAATTACTAGGTACGATAAAGTAAAAATATAGGCGGTACTACCTTGGACCCGCTTTCTTATTAAAAGACAGGTGAATAGCGTGTTTGGTTATAAAGCGCATGTTGACAAGTAATCATTAAAAGGTCTGCACGAGAACGGAACAGGCCTTCGGGTCTAAGGCCGGGCCCAGTCTTACGCAGAAAACTGTTCGTGGATTCCAAGCAGGACTCAGGCCTGATGTAATGACAAACAAATCAATTTAGGTAATTTTTGGATCCTGTTTTATATACTTACTCTTCGGTAAATGGACCTGGATAGATACATTATCATCCCAGGCTCGGGTTCTTTTAGTGGGTGCTCGTAGGATCGAGTTGGTCTTAGGAATTCAGCGTATGGAGGCCATGATTTTCTAAAGATTGTGTCCACAATAAACAGAAGCACTTTACTTTAGTCACTGGTGAAGCGAGGCTTTTATTCTGGGAAGGGTTTCAGTTTCTTTAACTTTAACTAGTGCAGCGTCGCTTTGTCTCTTGGTCGGTAAGCATGAAATAACTTTGCATGAACTCAAAATTTACATGTTAATTTGAATACAGTTTGCGCGACCTTTCAAATGTACAGTACAAAGTTAAAGGTAGTTCATATAATAACCCTTCCAATATTTTAGGTGTATACGAGATGGAGTTTTACGTATAAAAATCTGATGTTTTGCACTCACATGACTTTCTCTTCTCTTGTACTAACCATTCTTAGAAACTCTTATTCCTATATCTTTTTCGTGTTAGTTGAGATAAACTTTTGTACAAATTATCTTATTGCTTATTTCCTTGTAGGTGCAATGGGAATAGTAGAATATAGTAGGCTTTGAGCGATAGTCAAATCTTTTAAAGCTTTGAGATCGCGCTCTCTTTGCACGCTTAACATATAAAAAATGAACAACGATTTCACGAAAGTTTTAAGTAGGCTATAGACAGAAAGTTCAAAATATACTTTTCATTTGTCATACAAACGGCTTAAACATTTGACATTTTAATCAAAATCGTTAGAGCCATTTTCAAAAAAATCAAAATTTTCAAAACTTTGGTTTTTACCTGACTTTTCGTTTTTGAGTTATGCTGTCCACACACACACACACACACACACACACACACACACACACACACACATGCATGCATACATACACACACACACACCTTTCTCTAAATTTTTTTTTTTTTTTTTTTTTTTTTTTTTTTTTTTTTTTTTTGGTTCAGGGGTCTCAAAACATTTCCGGTGAAATCACGACATCGAATTGCTGGGTAGAATACAATACTTCCTTCTACTTATCAGTAGAGAAAGTAAAAATGTGAGGAGTGTGTCTTTGCATGATTTAAGTTTACTTGAAATTATTCACAAAGTAAGGGTAGTTTATACGAAGCATCTACAAAGATGTATACTGTTTAGGCAAATCGTGGAATATACAGAGTGATTCTAAATACTTTTACAAAGTTTGTGGGCAGATTCCTTACACCCAAACAAGAAAAAAAGTTAATGTAAACGTGTGTCCCTAAATCCTTCTTTTTCGGTTTATTAAAGTTCAAGCTGTTATTAATGAAAGCATTTTAAAGTGACAGAGTTTATTTTTTGGCATTGTCAACTTTTTTGGAAGTGCTCAACATACAAACTCATATCAGATACTCACTGTTCTCTTCTTGCATTTAGACACGCCTACAGTCGTCGCACCCTGTCAAACACTTCCTGGCGGTGTTGCATGTAAAACATTGAAACGTTACAAACAGACTGATGGGAACTTACACTTTTAGTTTACTACATGTAAACAAGTATCTGTGGCAACACACCGGCATCTATGTGAGATTTAATGAGTCGCAACCTTCTATGCATGAGTACCTAGATCATAGATGGGGAGAACCAACACATTGTGTCACTTCCCCTACTCGTAGTTTTAAACCCGTCCATTGCCTCGCTGCAGTTAGCTACCAGACCGGGCCTCTCGCTATTGCCTGTCTACCTCAGGGAACCGGTCAGTCCTTCAAATTCTATAAGTAAGTGGACAGGGTAAATTCTCGGTTGCATTGCTGTCACCCCTCTATCTAAGCGGTGTTAGACTATAATTGTTATTCTCTATAATATTATGAATTACAAAATTCTTTATTGAAATACAGTAAAAAGATTGATTATAACCTCTCATTGCTAAAAATAACCCAAATAAACATCTTAGCAACCATCAGTTTTATCTTAAGAGCCAGAACTGTTGTTTTATGAGCCACTTAAAAAAAAAAAAAAAAAAAAAAAAAAAAACATAATATGTTGGAAACAGGACAAGTTTTAAGATGATTTGTTCCTCTCTGAAATATTTTCAACAGTTAAGATATACAGTAAACCATGTCTTCTCTGTGAACGTTGAAGGGTCGCCCACGATGTTCTGCCAAGATGTGCGTCAAGGATAGGGGAGGACAGGTAGTGGAAGTGTGTCAGCTCACACACGGAACATGCTCGCCGGAAGACGAGTTCAGCGTGTGATGCCACCGCACTCTGTAGTGCTGCCGCAGGGAAAGAGAAAATAGTTTGCGGCACGCGGGATGCAGCAATGTAGGAAAGACACGAAACATATCTGTGGTTAATAACACAACTAACGTCCTGGACGTTGTAATATTAATGTTGACTGTTTTAATTACACAATTGTCCTGAGATTATAAACAATTACGTTTTGCTCTATGCTATGAGAAAAAAATATAACAATTCTAAATTCATAGGACAATCATGTTATCAAGTAAACAGAACTGAACATAATGCCATTTTCTCTGGAAATTGGAAGAGAGCCCTACAGAACAAAATTAAGAGGATTTTTTTTTTTACTGTTTCTGATTGATAAACTAATTAAAGAGAAACCAAATTTACGATGCAATGTCGCTGAATTGTAGCTGAATCTTGTTGAATTCTACAGTTTGGGTGGTAGGTATAGTTTAGAAAAAAACACATAGAGTGAAGCAAAATATTAAAGAAACATTAGAAACATTACAGAAACATTACAGTAGTTTGTGTCTCAGTATAGTGAGAAAATGTTTACCACGTATGATAAAATACTGTACTGTAAACTCTTTACGTAAGTGTTAGAACAACAAAAACAATAGCATTATACAGGATGTTCCTTTTCAATGACTTTGTTGCTTGAAAAGTTTTGTCTAAATCATTAGAATAGATTCAAATTATGTTGTACATTCTGAACATGCTGCTCCTTTGTCAGGCGAAGCAGGAAGAAAATTTTGAAGTGTAAGACGTTATTAGCTGTCAATAGAAAATCCTTTTTAAACACAAGTTATTCATTGTTTATTACAACTCAAGGCTCATAAACTGAAGTATAAAGAGGAAGTTAAAATCATGTGTACGTTTAAACTATGTACTGATAATTTTAATAAAATAAATAAAAAACAAACATACTACAATATCAAATTCCATAGCTTAATTTGCTTCTTACGTGCATTTTATTCTTAAATAAGCAGTTAATGACAAACTTATTGACTGACTACAGCTGAAATTTTTCCTCATCATAATGTTACGCCGCATATTTTTGTAAATTTTAGGTAATGAGGAAATTTTATTTTGCACATTATGATGCTTTTTAGGACACACAAATCCTAGCCCAACTCGTAAACTTCTTTCCCTGACCTACCAACCGTGGCGACCTCTATCAGAAGTAAAATGATTCATTGTACCTAAAAAGTTTGTTTCAACCGAGTTGCTGAAGCTTGTAAATAATACCAAATGAGCAACGCCACAGTTCTATTTTCTGCTGCAGCAGAACAATTATGGTTTTTGGACTGTGGTTCCATTGGCCACCCTAAATCGTCCAGTCTTTAGATCTGGCCTGCCCAAACTTTTTTGGAAAAGAGCCACTATCCTCAAGATGAATTGGTTTGCGTGCTACACGATTCGATTTTTTACCTTATTAAGTAGGATCCAAATTCTAAAATTAACCAATTAGTTCAAAAACATAGCTAATATATTGATGTTATCTATATTAAAACATTAATCATATACTACTTAAGTTATTTTTAAACTTAAACCAAATATATTTTTTCATGTATAATCTAACTCTAAAATGTAAGTTGAACAATGTTAAGTTCGTTCAGTTGTGTTAATTCTACCAGAAAGGTAAAGTCACACGTCTATTCTTTAAATTCAGCAATAGGTTTGCCCTTTTCCATCATAAATGTTTGTATTTCGTTTTGAGATCTAATACTCATATCAACATTTTGCTGCGGCTTAGCCATCTTATTTCAGTATAATAAACAATATCTTCTAATCACAAACCATGTGAACGAAAGAAATTCACTACTTTTACGACTTTCAAAATACTTTCTATATTTAGTTATTCAGCACAAAGCTTTTCTTGGTGTATGATTTTTTTTTTTTCCTTTTCTTTTCTTTTGTATTAACGTCCTCCAACATTGTGTCATATCGGACGATTGGTGTATGAAACAGTGATATTGCAGTATTGAAATGTTTCCTACTTTAGCTGCTTCTGCTTGCAGTAATTTAACAAACCCTTCTGCAAATGCAGGAGCTCCCTTCTATTGTTGCACCAGATGGTTTGTTGGGACATATAATATCAGAAACGCTCTTTGTGCAGTCTTTAGCAAACTAGCCATCTGAAGATGGTTTAGATATTTTTCAATAATTTCTGCTACAGTTAACTCGCTTTTACCAGAAATTCAGTTTGAAGTAACACATTCTGAAAAATTAACTGCTGTCCCGAAAGTTTAATTTTAAGTTCGGATAGCTTTTCTTCACGAAATTGACCCTCAAATGTATCATATGAAGACGCATGTTTAGTATCGCAACGTTGCTTTATGTTATAGTCCTTAAACACAAACTGTTTCATTGCAAATTAGACACACTGCTTTCTTGTTTACTTCAGTAAAAAGTACTGATTTGGCCACTTTATTTGAAGTGATCTGCCTTCGTCTGAATCTTTTCTTTTCTTACACTACACATAAAAGACATAATTATCATTTATAAAAATCACAGAATTAATTATATTCTTCAAACCTCTCACCAACTGTGACACTACAATGTGAGCGAGCAATTGCAAACTGGAAACTCACTTGAAATTTGTACAAAATGTAACGATAAAACATTTGGCACACACTCGCCTTTGAGAGTAATAACGTTACCACGCAGTCAACAATGCATGGAGGCTTCAAAGCGATGCGTGGTACGTAGGATCGCAAATAAAAATCTTTATTGGGTTTTCTTAAAATGGATGTGATTTCTCCATGTTTTGAGTAAGAGAAAGACTGATGAACTTTTGCTATCACGTATGTTGGGAACGGAAATGGTCTTGCTCTTTCAAGTTCATATTATTTCAAATAGAATTACTTATTTCATAAATAATACTGTAACTTACAAATATCACTGCGGGCCGCGGGTTGGGCACACCTGCTTTAGATAGAGTCGCTGACAACGTGAGTAGGCAGTTTCACGTTTGCAAATTTATATCTCTCCTTAAGCATTAACAGGTTGTCGGATGCAGATACTGACAGTGTTCGGAAAGGGAAGGAGTCATTGAGTGGAAAAGTTTTGCTTCGTGATCATTCGGATTCGTGGAAAATTGCATCCAATAAGTTTTATTTCCATCGGTTGGGAAGAATATAACAGTGAACCTTTTCAACGGCTGGTTGAAACACGTGTAGAGTGTTTCTGAGAAACGTAAGAGGAAGTTAATATGCCATTAAGGATTGTAAAATTTCTTTGACATTCAAATGGATATATGGTATTGTTAACAGACGATAAATCTATAACTATTAAGTTCCAGGATATATATTAAACTATTTGCAAGATATTGATGTTTTATATTTCCTGGGCCTAAATATATGAATTTCTTAGAACCTGAAAATGCGTAAATAAGAGGTTATAACACAAAATATCCTAAATCACTGTTTTTAGCTTTTCAGATGATCAAATATTTATTTAACTGAAGCTGCCACCTTTTTCTTTTGTTATTATCATCGTTGTCAGTGTTTCCAGAAAAGAATTACCGAAACCAGTAGGAGTTGCATCTTCTTCCAACTATTAAATGCGAAATTGTGGCTTCGAAGACATGAAGCTGACATGTTCAATGCTCCAGGGAGAAAAATATACAGGGAAATTAACGCTAGAACTTGCAGTATTAGCATCCATGTCCTTGCTCCAATGACGTTTTGTTCTATGGAAAGAACCTTTCCTTTATACAATAATGGGATGTCTTTATAATACCAAATCATTCGTCCCATAGGTTCTGGAAATGTGTATAGCTATCTACTGCAGGGGGAGGGGGGGGGGTGGCACTCCCCTAAAAATATTTATAAATGAAGAGAAAAGTGACATCCATTGTGTGAGTGTTTGTGAGTAGGTTTTGAAAGGACAAACTCTTGTAAAATATTTTTAATAAACCTTATTAAAATAAGAAAATTAGAAATTCGTAATAGGGGACCGTTCATACCAAGCAATTATTTGAACATAAGTTTTTAGTTATCTACTGTGTTAACAAATGCAAATTCTACGGCAATAATGAAATGTGTGTTTTATGACGATTATTGATAAGCTTTTTTAAATAAGACTATAAATAAATGGTATTACATGAAGAAAAGCAAAAAAGTATTAATTTTACCATTTATTTAATAAAGGAAGGAAAAGAATAAGCTTTTAAGCGTGTAGCCTAAAATAAGAAAACAGAAAAGTATTAGTGTTAATAATGATGACCCACAAAGAAGGCTTTTAAAAATACCTATTTTGAGGATATAGAAAACTTAAAACGAAGGCTGACAGGACATAAAAATTCGTACACTAATGCTTGGAGTATTAGCAACTTCAATTACAAATCCCTCCCCCCTTTAGTATAAGAAAACTCAGATCAATATAAGTATATATTTTGTTTAATGTATCCAGTTTCAGGCCAAATAGCTGGAAAGGTGCCTCAATGTCGGATTCATTGTGATATATATTGGGTGTTTTCTAACTGAAGTTTTAAACAGGAAAAGCAACAACTACCAAAATCAGAATTGGAAGTTTGGTCAGTCTTAAATAGTTTGTTCATTCCAACTGCCATTTTATTGTTTTTATTAATATGGAAGGATTAAATTGCATTTCCTTTCTTTCATTATATAAAGTGCACACAATATAGGTACTCGTGAAAATTTACGTCTGTATTTTCCTTCAGGATTATTTTCAACGGTAGTAGCACTGGTGGTGACAGTTTCGTGGCAATGTAATTGAGGTTAACGAATACTTCTTTTCGTGATAACATGCACGATTTAAAAATCAAAATTAAATTGTGGAAAACTAGCAGCACAAATGCTACTTGGCTTCATAATAACACGAAAATTATATATATATTATGAAATTACTTGGTTTGGAGGCAATCAATGTAGATTATTATGCATTCTTGTCAAAAGGAAACAAATGCATGGGATCTTTAAAATTATATGATTTTATTGAAACAATGTCAAACGATTAAGTTTCAGTTAGAGGTAGGGAATAGATTTAATAAATCATTTTGGCTCCTACATTCCTGATCAGCTTTACTACTATTTGTAGTTTTCAGTCTTCTTTTTTCCCGTGTTAGAACCTCAGACCTGTAGAAAAGAATATTTGTTACCAACTGGTCAATTTTAATATGCATCTCTGCACAAGATTCCGAAAATTAGTTCCACACCATACTCTTGTTCTTTGTGTTATCTGAGGTTGACTTGTCTGCAGCTGCGGTTGTGTTAGGAAAATTTTGACCACCAAATCGCGCCATGTTTGAATTGTAATTATTGTAGTCTGACCTACGCGATCTGTCACAATGCATTCCTATAAATTAAAAACAACTGCAGTACGATGAAATACTACCAGTGTAGTAACCGAAGGTGCGTTACTATACATAATAAGTTATGCCACGGGTGATAGTCAAATTTTCTAGATAATTTAACAATCACGAGTTGAATATATTAAGACTATTTCACGAATTAAAGGATGATTCAGTCTAACCCCTTAAAAGAAACCTGTAGCATGAATACGTACATCAGCGTTCATTGGCTCGGCCTACAATATGAGCATATTGATGCTCCAATTCTTTAAATGTTGGCAATGTCAGAAGTTGGACTATCTGCCGATAATTTATAATTTCGTTCGATACAAAATTTGTCAAATTGCTTCCAAACGCATTTCCTATTGTATTGTGTGTTCTGAAAGCTCTTTGAAATATTTAATCTATTTCACCGTTAGATGCTTCGCCGAAGCGACAGTCAGTCATTTTTGATATTTGAATAGCAGCTCTGTTGCGTCAAATTACGCCAGCTGTTGCGCATCTGTAGCGCAGTGCAGCTAGATTCTCTAATCTGATCATAACATAAGAAAAGCAGAGGAGGTGACAAAATTCAGAGGAGGTGATACTGTAATGTGATAATTTTTTCGCGAGTAAAGGCTGTCATTGGGTGAAATTTGAAATGGTTATGCACATGATTAGTGTCACATATGAGCGGAATACTCAGTATAGTGCGGCTATTATCTCAGAAACCGCTTAGGTATTGGCGTTTTCCTAAAGAAACCTTGGTGACTAGGGAATAAACCAAAACATTACCAACATAAAATGAGCATTTGAAATATTTAATCTTGCTGTTACGAATTAGACTTATTCACTTCATTTTTCGGTTCGTGTTCGTGTAAACTTTGGGATTTGTCTTTCTCTTTTAGTTATGTTCTCACAGACTTGTTTGCTCAGTTATCCTGCTCTCCATTGGTTGTCCATACATCTGCAGCTACGTCCTTTCGAAACTTTGTTTTGTGTAAAGCCTTAGAAATATTTGTAGCACGTTAAACACGTCAGGCGTTCTGGTAATATTAACTGTTTTCTGGAGTTGTAAGAAAGCTTATTGTCCTACAGTGGAAGAAAAATGGCACCTGACATGATCTTTGGGTCATGCAACATCTGTTCGGGATGGAAATTCTTTCTCCCTAATTTGACACCTGGAACAACAATGCTGGACTTATTGGTCTGGGCACAAACAACATGTGTGCAAGTAAAGGAAGAGACTTCCGAAAACCCGACGCGTAGATCATTTGACATTTCTTCTCTTTAGCTTGCTAAAGCAGTCCATACATACTTACATAATCACATACAATTGAAAGAATGATATCGAAAAAGGAAGTCATAAGTGTTTTTCGCTTAAAAATACAGTATTCGTTTTTGAGATACATCAGTGGATCTGCGTTTAAATTCGTGACGTCACCTCTGGCAGCTCGGCGCCAGGCAGCTGAACGCTCTCAGAGAATTTGTATTGCCCTCTTAACGATTGCGGTTGTAGAATTCCGCAATAGGGAAAACCAAACAACTCTCTTAATCGGAATCCTAATGGAGAATCATCCAAGTAATTTTAGTCGTGGGATCTTGAGGTACCTAGAAAGATGATCTTCTAAAATGGACAGTGCGCTAAAATATTTCACACTTTTGGCATTTAAACACAGGAAAGCACACATCTTCCTAAAAATGAACATTTCCCAAATGAACAATGTGACATAATAATTAGGTTCACTATAATGTGTCAATGTTAAAATTAGTTACTTATCAGGACTGCGTCTTTAAGATTCCAAATCTACCCCAAAACATTTTGAGATTTGCATACCGAAATGCAATGCCTTATAAAGAGCATAATGTTTTGAAATTCATCAGGGTAACCTCAATAGTGTCATAACGTTAGGGTAGACAGGTTAGACGGCGTCTACCCTAAACTTTGAGACATTGTTTTAGGCCTCTGACACTTAAAATATAAGTATCTAGTGTTTTGTTGTACGTAAGTAATGTATGGATGACTATTAATTTTGAAAAAGAGGATATTTCTTTGCCTTGCACAAAGCTGTCCTCGGCTACACATTTCCTAATATGTCCAATCTGCTTCTGCCAAAGAAAGCAAGAAAATATGTGGTTGCACTTTTCCTACCTAGCACCTTTTGGATGGACTATTTGCCAGATATGTACTACATTCAGCAATGCGCAGATGCTGTTGTGCATCCTCTCCTTACCCCACTCTTTGATTTTCTTTGCCAATCTGTTACTGCCTGACAGTTATCAATCTTATGAGTGTTTGTGGTGGATGGCTGGGTGAGTGAGTGAGTGGGGTTTAAGGGCCCATCGGCAATAAGATCATTTGGGTCCGACGTCGAAAGATGAAAAACAGCTAAGGTTTCAAAAGCGTCTAGACTTTGCAGCTAAAACTTAGAGTGAAAAAAGTGCAAAGTAAAACAGTAAAAAGTAAAAACCCCAAACTGTTAAAACCTTGCAATGTTAAACTAGGACTATTACATTCTAGAAGTCTAAGAAGCTCCGAAGGCTAAAACAGGAGTCATAAGTTAAACTTGTTTCGCGAAGCCAATTCTAGCAGCACTTTGTCTACGGGTACCGGGCCATTGCCTAGAATTGAGCGCAGAGTGTTTGTGGTGCATTTGTTTAGAGTATCAGTGACTTTTAAAGCTTTCTATTAATAAAATTAGTCATGTCATATTCTGATAAGTTTAATTGGGTTACAATAACTCTCCGACTCCGTTTAAATGAAAGGTTATAAAATTATCAAAATGAACCTGTGATTAAATAAAACAGAAACGCATGTGTAAAACCTAAGATTTCTCGACCGGTCTTCGAACCTTTTCAGAAAAACGGAAAAGTGACAAAGCTCCAAAGTAATTATTGTCACCTAAAGTGCACGTGACTTATAAATTCTAGTCCTAAGAAATTGCTTCGCTGTTACTGTGTTGTGGAGAGCTTTGAAAGCCACTAAAGGAGACTTCGAAGCAAAAACTATTAGGCACACCGGAGCAAAAGGTCAAACATATTTGAAGCAGTGACTGCGACACAATTGTGTAGCGGCAGCAACAAGTTTTCACAGGTTCCAAATCTTAACATTGCTAACCCATGTGGTCAATCATGGCGTTGTGCGGCGTAGGGGAGACAAATTTGGCGTCTAGACATTTTTTTTAACCACGGGGTTACATATGGTGAATCAACCCAAACTTTTTGTATGCTATGCTACTGAGCTTCACCCATAGTATGAGGAGCCATATCGAATGTAAACGCTTCGGAATACACTCCAGCGCTCGTTCCCTTGTTCTGGTTCTCGCTTTAAGGTCCATAAATTCCGAAAAACTTTTTCAGGTCAGGAAATTTATCGGACAACTTTATTATCCTATCCTTTGGAACACCCATTTAGAGGAACTGGTTGAAAACTCCATATAGAACATTCACGCAATGCAAATGTTCATTTATTCGAGATTGTCACCAAAACTTCACTGTTGCATTCTGTTCATGTCGCTGACACCGAATGTCTTAATTCTGTTTCCTTCACAGATAAATTGTCTAGTAAGGTAGAAGCGAACAAATAAACTGGGAAAATTAACCGCGATTTGACGTTGTCATAATATTAAAATTGCGAAGTTTGAGTTCGCCTTTAGTTTAACACGCTGGGCGAACAGGTCTTATCATCGAGGAATAATTGCCGTATTAATGAATGCCCAAATGAATTCGGAGACTAAAGCGCCGGCTAGATATACCGCACGGTAAGTAGAGGAAGTATTGTATTCCGCCCAAAAATTCGATGTCGAGATTTCACCGGAAATATGTTTTGAGGCCCTCTGAATCCAAAAAAAAAGGCATTTTTAGAGAAAGGTCCGTGTGTGACTGGGTGTCTGTCAGTCTGTGGACAACATAACTCAAAAATGAAAAGTCGGTTAAAAACCAAAGTTGGTATTTAAGTTTAATGTGTTTCAAGGATACGACACGAAGATTTTTGAGGAAAATAGTTCCCCCCCCCTAAAATTTTTCGAAAATTTTGGTTTTCTTGAAAATGGTTTTAACGATTTTGATTAAAATGACATATGTTTAAGATATTTTTATGACAAATGAAATGTATATTTTTAATTTTCTGGCTAGCCTATGTAGTGTTGTTTACTCTGGATGACTTTTGAATAACTTGTAAACCGTAAGAGATAGACAAAATCTTACTATACAAAAAATGTAGATCTCGCTAAAACACACGATGTATGTCCCAATAAAGTTTTCTGTAGAGTGAACCATTTTGGAGATATTCCTTATCTGTGTCAATTTCGGAAAACTTAAAACTTTCGTGAAATGCAACATCGTTGTTCATTTTTTCATGTTAAGCGTGCAAATTAAAAAAAAAAAAAATTATTTTGTTGTTTAACGACGCTGTCAATTGCCAGGATCACATCAGCGTCGCCGGTGTGCCGGAATTTTGTTCCGCAGGAGTTCTTTTACATGCCAGTAAATCTACTGACATGAAGCTGTCATTTTTAAGCACACTTAAAAACCACCGGCCTGGGCCGGGTTTGAACCCGCGACCTTGGGAACAGTAGGCCAGCGTCTAACCAACTGAGCCACCCAGATTAAGCGTGCAAAGAGAACGGGTTCTCAAAGCTTCTAAAGATTTGACTATCGCTTAAAGACTGCTGTATTCTAATATTCCCCTTGCGCCTACAAGGAAATAAGCAATAAGATAATTTCTGTAAATGTTTATCTCAAGTAACATGAAGAAGATACAGGAATAAGAGTTTGTAAGAATGGTTAGTACAACAGTAGAGAAAATCATGTGAGTGCAACACATCAGATTTTTAAATTGATACCCTGTTTCCACTTCTTGCACCTACTTCCCTGTATAATAGCCACAGCCGCGTTTTTGGTGTCGTCTTGAAATTCGAAGATCTGCTGGAACCGTCAATTCATCCCCGTCTGGGACGAGTGTGAAGAGAAGACCGCGCACGGGACATTGCGGCACGACAGGGCCGTCGAATTATGTGATCACACATTCCGTGCCGTGGGAATATCTGTTAATCTGCCGTGCTAGAACAACATGAGGTTTATTGCTTGGCACTCCTTCATATAATGCAGGGGTGTCAAACAGCACTCACCAGGCGTGAAAAATTTCCCCCTATTTCCCCTCCCTCCGTGATAATCAAATCGGAAAACGGGAAAAACAAAGCGAAAACCGGTTCTACTAGCGCGTGCTACTGCAGTTAAGGAGGGGTAGACCCCTCTCTTCACACCCTCGGAGTGACGTTTGACATGCCTAATATAATGTATGGTTTGAAAACTACTCGTATTCAGAATTGTAAAGTATTGCAAGCTAGAGTACATTTATTAACACGTGTTTCTAAGAACTCTTGCTAAGTGTAATAATCACAGAAAATATGGAGTTTCATTTGAAATTGAGTTCCTAGTAAAGCTTTCAGACACCGTTTCTATGAAACAAGTGTTACGGAATTCAAACGACGGCAACGGAGTCACGCCATATATTGGGAGTATGCTCTAAAGTCTTTTTCACATAATTAATATGTAGTAAACAAATAAAAGGCACTCTTCTCTTTGGAGTGTACATCACGTTTCCTGTCAACTTTAACTATTGTGTATTTACTTCTATTAATGTCATCCCCGCAGCTTCGGGAGGCATCCTACTAACCTTCACAGGTAGCGTATGTTTAGCAATGAGGAGGTGTGTGCATCTGTTTACCCTTTTGCGCATGCAGTAGCAGTGAAGTGTGCGCATGCAGTAGCAGTGAAGTGTTTTACGTGCAGTTCTAGGTTATTCCCATACGAATATACCGGGTGGAAGGGAAGTCATTGTATTAGTTTAAACTAGTGGTAGATCTCGGTATTTGGAACACATTTTGTATCTTACGTTTTTGTCTCCTATGGAGATATTTTAGTTTTATCGAAAACAAGCTGGCAACACTGCAGATTGTGTGGGTGGTCACTTTCCCTGGCTCTGTACATAAACAGCGTAACGGTGCGTTTTGAAAACAAACTCATACCCTGCTTTGTCCTTTCGTGTTTACTGTGCGAGTGTAGGCCAATCACAAGCGTTAGCTTCCAAAACATTACAGAAAGCGAAAGCTGTTTACATCCACAAACAGGTCAATTTCCTGACCAACCTCAGCTCAACGTTGTCGAGTTACGTCGTCTCTGTAATAGCAGCTCGGAGTATTCCTTCACGTCTTTTAAGTGATTAAGTATTTCGAAACCCTGTGTGATGTCCCATAATTACTACCGAAATTATGTCAGAAACAAGTTACTCTGCGCATCTTACAAGTAACAAACTGTTCTCTTTGCACATGCTTGTGGAATTACGCATCCAACTTGGATAAAATTTATTTATTTTTTAGAAATTGGCTGATCAAAGAACAAATTTCCGCAGTATGCTTAGAGCCATTGTCTTATTGATGGTAGTAATCTGGGCCTAAATGTAAGATAACACTTTTTTGCAGATTTTCCTTTAGGATATTCAACTGCTGAAATCAATCCATGTTACCTACAGCAAAAATATGTTGCCCAACACCAAATGTAGCCCTACATACCTATACCATAATTCCTGCCCCACCGTGCTTCACTATGGCTGGAATGGTTTGGGTTCAAACTCAGTATTTGATGTCCCCCACACCAAAATTCTGCTATCATTTACAAATATGTTAAATTTGCTTTCATCTGTGAGCAATGCTTTATCGCAGAAACTTGTGTTCTTGCTAATATGCCTCGAACTAATTCAAGTCTCAATTTCTTGTTCTTTTGCTGATGTATAGTTTTCTTTTAGGTACTTGCTCCATAACTGCACTACTTAGAATATGGCAAACAGACCTTGATGTGAATTACTTCCCGCAATGATCATTAACATACACAGACAATACAGAAGCTGTCAATGTAGTATCTTTTTTACCATCCTCATTTAAGATATGTTTATTTTTCTCTTTGCATTAGCTTCTGTGGTCAACTCTTATTTCACTAATATGACAGTATTTTTTTTTCTATATCGCTTTATTATGCTCTGCACAGTTGCCTGGCTTCTTCCAATAATATCAGCAATTTGTTAAAATTGTATTCCCTTTTGAAATTCAGAAATAACTATTTGCCTTTCCACTACAGTTGTTTATTCAATTTTGTGGCCCATTTTTCTGTTATACGGCATTCACCACGTATCGGAACCAACACGAAAGAGGGGCAGCATGCCCCTGAAAGCGTTCCTTGCTACAAGCGGTTCATTAGTGGTTTTTGTGTTCACATTTATGGTGGTGCGTGAATACTTTTTTCCCCTGTCAAATAGCGTCAGAATTGGCGTATTGCTAATTTTCTTGTATGTTTATTTAATACTCGAGGCTATGTTACCATTATACCGTCTATTTAATGGTGTAGCCTTCTAGTCAAAATCTCAGCGCTTTTATTCAATTTAACATGAACTATCAGTAATCAATTTCAACTGTAGTACTGTATGAATACTTATTTCCATGACTATATATGATACATATCTGTATAATTAAAAAACAAAAACGCCTCACCTAAAAATTTAGTCACAGGGTTCCTAACCTACCCCACTACTTGGTCGAACAACAAAGGCAGAACGCTCCCTGCCATTACGCGCCGGCTGAGAATGTTGGTAAAGTGCCCCGTGAAGTAGTAGAGTTGGCTGTATATGGAACCCAATGTAAGTACCAAAATATAAGCCTATTTACTCAGGTGGCTGCAGGTCATGTAACGCAAACAGACGTGAGAGGTACGGCACATGTACAAATGTTATCTCTAAATGTCCTCCACATACAGTACACAAAAAGAATCATTTGTATTGACAGTTACTCGAGACTTCCAGATTCACCCTCTGATAACGGGACTGCATCGACTATTCTAGCAAAACAGCATGGAAATGTTATCGACTTTATGCTGGGGTAGCCATCCATTTGGTAATTCAATTGATTGATTATTGGTTTTCTTTTTCCAATTACTAGAATTCAGTAAAACGCTTTAGAATTTCAGGTAACTGGTAAAGTGATGGTACCAGAACAGATAGTGAATAAAACTGTTTCTTTACTTAGAAGGGCTATTCTACTAAACTTCATTTTATGATTTCCAAAACAAACAAGGGTTTCAATAACTTTATAGCCACTCCGTTTAGGGCTTATTACCATAAGTATTACGATTTTTCGCTTTCAGCATTGCTAGTACTCTTGGCCATGAACATTTGTTCGTATCTCCTTGATTATGGAAGTGGAAAAAATAGTGAGAGCTGCTAAATGGCAAATTCTCCTAATTTTTGAAGGCATCAAAGCTGTACATAATTATGTTAACTCCTAGGAATATTTGGCGTTACCCAGAGGAGATCATGAGGAGGCGGTTCTTTCTGCTCTCCCAAAAATTACGTTTTTCATCTTGTTGCATACATTAAAGTAATATATATTTTGTCAAGTATATTTAAGTGAGCTTAAAACTATTACAGATGCGACAAAATGGAAAAATTGAAGTATCTAAGGATTCTTCATATTCATAAAACATTAAACTGTTCACTATCTTGTTTATTCTTTAAAAGTTATAATAGGAAACCGCCTTTAACAGATCTGGCCCTTACGTTTTAGCATTGTTATATTCGCGTAGCAATGATTGCAACAGTTTTATTGTTTTCTTGCTTTTCTGTTTTCGCGTCTTGAATTCTATAGAGTTTATGAATACCCCATAGGTTGGTGTAAATCTAATGTTGAAAGTGTATTGCATCAATTGAAACAAATATATTTGGTCGTCTTGTGATTGAACTAACCATTAAAATGGGCATGAAATGACTCAAGAACTTTTTTTTTTTCCTCTGCCGACGCATCTACCCATTCATTGGGAGGAAATAATCCATTATTTTCGTCGATGTAGCTCTCCACAAGAGTATTTTTGGCTGCGCAGTAGCCGAGTGGTTAGACCATTCGTTTCTCACCAAAGCGGCCCGGTTTCGATCCCAGGCAACCGCATGTGGGATTTGTGAGGGACAAAGCGGCGCTGGGGTGGATTTTCTCCGGGTTCTCCGGTTTTCCCCGCCATCTCATTCCACCGGTGCTCCATGTTCATTCCATGTATCATCAGTGTCATCGCCTGCGGTGCCGTAGTAGTAAAAGCGGGCGTTAAACACTAGAAAATAGAGTATTGTCCAGTTTACCATTTTCGGGTTTTGTTTCGTGCAAATCGAAGGCAATACCAACGACCTCATACATCACCACAAAACTGCGAGGTAACCTCTATCCTATTTCTGAAGTCACGTCTTTTATACACCGAAATTATAGCTGTCAGAGAATTTGATGGCGGGTGGCTCGATACTAAATTCAATCATAGGCTTGACATGTGTGCTTGTTGTGTTGTATAGTTAAACAAGCTGTGAAATTGTGCTGTAAAGTCAATTATATAAATATTATTTGCACCCACAAAATGTATTTGCACAACAGGAAAAGGAAGAGAGTGTCCGGTATCAGCCGCTATTAAATTTTATGGATGCCATAAACCACACTTGTGAAAGATGGAACCTACAGCCGTCCGACTTGCTCATAGGTTACTGAATTTTAGTGACTATAGTTGCTGGTCTAAGGTCACGATCAAAGGCAATGCCTTGTCTCACAATTTCTGTAAGAGTAGTTTTTGTATCGCAGGCCTCTGACGAGAAAACTTCCGCGTGGCGTTCAGTTTCTGGAGGCGAAAGGGGAGACAGCACCTCATGGCAGCTCAGGATGATGTCATAAATAGTTCTACTATCTACATTAATTAGTTAATTACACTTTGTTCAGAATCTTTTGAGACAGTGGGAGAGGCAGGTGGGCAGCAGGTAGTTCGTGCCTCAGGTCATTTACGCGTGCTGGCACACTGCAACAGCAAAATGCGTCTCTTTCATACTTCTGCTGCATTGTTTACATGTTTACCTATTTGTGCACCTAATTGGCATTGCTTCAACAGCGTATTCTCATGCTGGGACGATAAATACATTTTGTGTAAGAAAACTAAGGTACATGATCATACTTACTTGGATTACATTACTTTTATTTCTTTATTAATTATATATATCAACAGAGTGGGTACTACATATAACCCTCACAAAAAGAACAAAAGAAGGAAATACAAGCAGAAAAATGAAACATTATTTACATTGACGTAGATATGTACATTGGCATTTACTCAATCTTAGTATCTTATAGTTTGTTTCTTCTTTCTCCTCATCCTCCGAAGACGAAGAAGAAACGCCACCAATCTAATAAAATTCGCGAACGGTTTCGTTTTCATCGCATTTTGTCTTTGTTGGAATTGTATAGTTCTGAGTGATTATCTAGTTTAATGATTCTTACTGTTCCACATACGGGAACGGCAGTTGCAGCCACGGTATGTGCAATCTGCGGGTCACATAAAGTAATTGTGCACATTTTGAATAATGTGTGCCGTCTGCTTGTGTACTGGTTTTCCATGTCTTATAGGCGAGGAATTTGCTTTATAAGTAGCCGGTCGGTCTGGGTGGCTCAGTTGGTTAGACGCTGGCCTACGGATCCCAAGGTCGCGGGTTCAAACCCGGCCCAGGTCGATGGTTTTTAAGTGTGCTTAAAAACGACAGCTCCATGTCAGTAGATTTACTGGCATGTAAAATAACTCCTGCGGGACGAAATTCCGGCACACCGGCGAAGCTGATGTGATCCTGGCAATTGACAGCGTCGTTAAACAACAAAATAAAATATATATATATATATATATATATATATATATATATATATATATATATATATATATAAGTAGCGGGTGCCTTACTTGTTTACTACGGCCGCTACGTATTTATACAGGTTTAAGAATTTTGTGCAATCTCTGTTGTGCGCCAGCACCCGTGTCTGAAAGACTGCCTTAACCTAGCAACTCTGCCTGGGTTGTTTTGATTTATATACACGCGCCGGTCACGCGACGTCCTATGAACAAAGTATATACTTTGTTGAGTCTTTTGAGACAGTGGGAGAGGCAGGTAGGCAGCAGGTTGCTCGTGCTGAAGGTCACTTACGCGTGCTAGCACTCTGCGATAGCAAAATACACTGCTGCATTTGCGTCCCTTTCAGACTTTTGTTACATTGTTTACATGTTCATCCTTTATTTATTTGTTTATTTATGCACTTAATTGTGATTACTTTAAAAGCTTTTTCTCACGCTGGGACGATAAATATATTATTACTATTATTAGTATTATTATTATTATTATTATTATTATTATTATTATTATTATTATTATTATTATTATTATTATTATTATTATTATTATTATTATTATTATTATTATTATTATTATTATTATTATTTAAAATTATTATTATTATTATTTAAAATTATTATTATTATTATTTAAAATTATTATTATTATTATTTAAAATTATTATTATTATTATTTAAAATTATTATTATTATTATTTAAAATTATTATTATTATTATTTAAAATTATTATTATTATTATTATTTAAAATTATTATTATTATTATTTAAAATTATTATTATTATTATTATTATTATTATTATTTAAAATTATTATTATTTATTATTTATTATTATTATTTATTATTATTATTATTTATTATTTATTATTTATTATTTATTATTTATTATTTATTATTTATTATTTATTATTTATTATTTATTATTTATTATTTATTATTATTTATTATTTATTATTTATTATTTATTATTATTTATTATTTATTATTAATTATTATTATTATTATTTATTATTATTATTATTATTATTATTTATTATTATTATTATTTATTATTATTATTTATTATTATTATTTATTATTATTATTATTATTTATTATTATTATTATTTATTATTATTATTATTTATTATTATTATTATTTATTATTATTATTTATTATTATTATTATTTATTATTATTATTATTTATTATTATTATTTATTATTATTATTATTTATTATTATTATTATTTATTATTATTATTATTTATTATTATTATTATTTATTATTATTATTATTTATTATTATTATTATTTATTATTATTATTATTATTTATTATTTATTATTATTTATTATTATTTATTATTATTTATTATTATTTATTATTATTTATTATTATTTATTATTATTATTATTATTTATTATTATTTATTATTATTTATTATTATTTATTATTATTATTATTTATTATTATTATTTTTATTATTTATTATTTTTATTATTTATTATTTTTATTATTTATTATTTTTATTATTTATTATTTTTATTATTTATTATTATTTATTATTTATTATTATTTATTATTTATTATTATTTATTTATTATTTTTATTATTTATTATTATTTATTTATTATTTTTATTATTTATTTATTATTATTTATTTATTATTATTATTTATTTATTTATTATTATTTATTTATTTATTATTTATTTATTTATTATTATTATTTATTTATTTATTATTATTTATTTATTTATTATTTATTTATTTATTATTTATTTATTTATTATTATTATTTATTTATTATTATTTGTTATATATTATGCATTATATTAATACAAAAAGCTAGAATACATGATCATGTTTATTTGGATTACATTACTTTTATTCCTTTCTCGTAATTATATATATACCAACACAGTTGGTGCTACATACGACTCCCACAAAAAGAACGAAAGAAGGAAATACAAGCAGAACAATGAAGCATTATTTACATTGACAGAAATATGTACGTTGGCATTTACTCTTATAGTTTGTTTCTTCTTCTTCCTCATCCTCCAAAGACCACGAATAAGCCATAAATCTTATAAAAGTCGCGAACGGTTTTGTTTTCATCACATTTCGTCTTTGTTTCTAAATATCTAATTTGATGGCTCTTGCTACTGTACATCGGGAACGGCAGTTGCAACCTCAGTATGTGCAATCGGCGAGTCACCTTGCCGTTCCTTGCTTTAAAGTAATTGTACATATTTTGAGTAATGTGTGTCGTTTGATTATGTACTGGTTTACCACGTCCTATAGGCGCGGAATTCGCTTTATAAGGTGCAGGTGCATTAACCGTTACGGCTGCCACATATTTATACAGGTTTAAGTGTGTTTTGTGCAGTCTCTGTTGTGCGCCACTACTCATGTCAGAATGACTGCATAAACCTTGCAACTCTGCCTTGGATTGCTTTGGTTCGTATACACTCGCCGGCCACGCGATGCCCTTATCTGCCCCTTCCACTGTCTCAAAAGACACTGAACGATTGTATCCCAGCGTTGCTAGTACAAGAGCGTATGTTTTCTAAAAGAGCTAAGTCTCTTGATATGTTGAAAGTCTCGCGGTAATCTTTCTCAGATAACGATGTATCAGCACATTCCTTACAGCAACCTTCTCTTGAGAAGAACGAAGTAGATCAGTTCGGATTTATCTTTCAACAAGCAAAACACGGGGGATGTAATTGTTCATTAAAGTAGCCTTAAACTATTTTTTGTAGAAAAATATAGGGCAATAATAATTGAACGTCCCATCCATCTAGACAATCTGGGCTTTGTACAATGCAGTTAAATTGGCACAACAGAGAAATATTAAATCTGTACGCACATTATCTGTTAAGAGGACTCTCCCTGGATAGTGAGCATCTCCCATTCCTCCTTGCGGATTCTGACGTTAATGGGGATGTAATTTTCCGCCTCGCATTATATGCGATTCTCTTTATAATATATTTCAAGTCGGTAACTTCCAATTCAGAAGTCGACTCACCTCTAGTCTGTCATGTAGGATCTTGCAGGGCTTCTCAAGGAGAATTCTCAGATGCTTTCTGTTTCGCCCTTGTACTTATTTTGTTCACGCTGCAAGTTTTGATCGCTGTGTAGTTCATGATTACGGTCCTCATTGCAAGAAACCAAATTATTTTCAGGTCCTTAAACGTCCACAAATGAAGGGATTTTGTTAGTGCACCATCACCATTCTTGGCCCGTTACTAGACATCGTTCGAAATGAAACTTCTAATTTCTAACAATTATTGACGGGCGACTACGCTCACTGACAGTTAATCCTATCACTTACATTTTGTAAGCGTTACTTGAGTGTTATACACAGTCTAAACTGAAGTTTTTGAAGGCAGACCGGCACACGACCGTCTAAGAATAGGTAATGCCAAGTGTGGCATAGTATAATATAAAACAGCGCCTTCCAAAACGCTTTGCAGTGTGCACTTCTGCGCAGATGTGAGAGTCGGCAGAGGAAGGGAAAACGGTATGGGAGGAGTTGGTACAGCCATGGAAAAATGATTGAACGCATTAGGATAGCAGTTGCAAGGCGAGTGATGGACTTTTATATTACAACGGAATTCGCTTTTATGTAGGCCAGGCCTAGGCAACTAGTGGAATAGTCCTAGCAGTCCTAATTTAGTACTTGCTGATTGTACAGTTGCGAGTGCAGGGCTGTGAGCAAGTTGCGCTCAGAGTACCTGTTTTGAACCTCCGATGTAGGGTAAGTTTCTTGACATGGCGATTGAGAACGGTTGTTGCAAATTTTTATTGAAAATGAATCGCTTTCGTCAAAGTTGCTGAAATCTCATTTTAACCGTAGTTTGTGCAATAGTTTACAACATCAAACCAAGGCCTCAACATGTTATACGCACGTACACACACGCGCGCGCGCACACACACACACCCACACACACACACTCACACACACACACACACACACACACACACACACACACACACACACACACGCACGCCACGTATACTGGGTATTCATTACAAAGTGAATCATGACCCCACTTGTCTAGCTTAGAATTCAATCCGCCTACTCTACTTCCGCAGAGTCGCATAGCTCGTGTGTCTGAGACGTTGCCTAGCAAGCAAGGCATTTTGTCTGAACGGGAAAGACTTTCACATCGCACCAATAGACGGGTATGTATAGGTATGAGTTCTATCACACCCTGTTTGACACTATTTTGTTTGGACGATATCGAAAGTCAATGAAAGCTATAAACGGGTTACTAAATAGGGCCAGCTTAAGGCAACATGAATTTTTCAACAGCATGCGTTCTGGCTCCCTTCTGCGAATGTAAATAAAAGCATTGTATGAAATGAAGGCACGTTGGTAGAGCTATGCAAGAAAGATTAGCATATTTATTTTATTTTACGCCCCTGTATGCGAAATTGCGAGGTACTATATTCATCTACATTTGATGATTGGCATTACCATATAGTACTCTTCGGATTGAACGCCGTGCTTACTAGGCAACTTCTCGTCACGTGTAATAAGTTACTTCCCCTTAGAATGCAATGCTCCAAAACAATGACGTCACGACACAATTTGAAGGGAATATATATATAGGTCTCCTTTCAGAAGTCCAGTCATTTGACGTAGACGTGAGTAGTCAGTCAGCGATGCGCCTAGTCCGTTTCTAGAGTAGCAAACAACATGAAAACTCTAGATTACCTCTAAAGTTTTAAACAGCGCAGCATCATTAAGCTCTATCGAAAGTAATACATCATCTTTGTGCGCATTCTGCATAGAATCATATTTATAAATTGTATTTGCAAAATCCGTTAAAACATCTTAAGAACAAATGTACACCAGCTACTGATGCAACTCTGTCACTGGTGTAGTTTTTCTGCCTATAAAGGAATGCAAATACTTAATCCACTTGAACAGAGCACCTCGGCCATCGCGTGGCGAACATGTGGTTATCGACAAGCAGCAGACGGCAATGGATTTTCTCGTTCTGGTAGGTCTGAAGCAGGATATCAAGCCTCATTAAGTTCTTAGAGACCAATTGAGAAGCAGCAGCTGTTTATCCGGATAACTGCGCATAAGCGGCCTTAGAGGACTTGCCATTCTCCACACATAACACGTCTACTATTACCCATGAAACTGTGTGGATGGAGGCAGTGAGTGTAGCGGTCATGGTGTCGGCAGCCGCGCCGTAGCCGTGTGGTTGGACCATTCGCTTCTCACCAAAGCGGCCCGGGTTCGATCCCAGGCAACAGCATGTGGGATTCGTGGTGGATGAACCGGCGCTGGGGTGGGTTTCTTCCGGGTTCTCCGGTTTCCCCCGCCATCTCATTCCACCGGTGCTCCATCTTCATTCCATGTGTCATCAGTATCACCGCCTGCGGTGCCGTATGTAGTAAAAGCGGGCGTTAAACACTACAATGGTGTCGGCCTTGTTCGGTACTTTAACAATCCTCCGCTTCCTCTACTTCGGAACAATAGTTCAGGGTCTATAGGAAGCTTTTTCACTTTTATGAAGTTCCTTAATTCGCACAATAATTTTTTTTTCGACGAAACCCATGCTTCTTTCAACACATTAGAATTTAAAGAGAAACTGGCGCTGAGAATATGAGTAGAATTTCCATTGCAGTGCTTCCGCCCAGAATAAATCTCGTGATACCATGGTTTTCGTTAGCACGCTAGACTTAGTTGAAATTCACGTTACTTTCGTGCAAATGTTGAGCATCAATTAGCATATTATTGATATCCAAAGTATGTCAAAGTCTTGGCATGAACGAAATAAGATATCTGCTCTAATTCTTAAAACACTGAAACTGTTCACCAATTCCCTAAACTTCTGATTTGGCCATGTGTATACTAGGCATGTGCACGAGAGGAGAGCTAGCAATTGAACTTGCCTTACTCACCCCACATTCTCTTGCTGAGTGACGAAGGTTGTTTTGATACACTTGCAGTGTTGGCTTCGTTCCACCTGCGCGGTACTAATAATCTCTGCACTGTTATTAAATATTTTGTTTATATTAAACATATTTTGCATACAATAATTATTACAGCCACCCACTGTGGTTAGGCAAATTATATAATTTTGAAGTTCATAACCTTCCTTTACCTTATGCACCTAATATTCTTACACTGCCTAATGATGAACTCATTAAATTGTTTGTTTTTTCACAATAAATGAAGCAGTGAAGTTCTTGGTTATTTTGTCTTAAAATATTTTAAAATTATTTGATCAACATAAATTGTTTGGTTTTAAACTTAATATTGTGTTCAAACCTTGAAACACGAAATACAATAGTTTATATTAAATAAACTAATAAGAATCTAAACCCTTCAAAAGTGTAATCATATCGTACTCTTTATATGTTTACAAATGCGAGTATTCAGAAATTGCTTTCTGAAATAGTAAGATCGCTTTTGGCGGAAATGGCGTTTGGTATTGTAATGCTTTTTATTTGCAAATTGACAGCAAACTTTCCTGTTCTTGTAACTTACGACAAATTCTCTGTGCCACTCATCATGAAACAGCCATACTCGCCACTGAATGAAGCGTGTCGGAAACTGAACAGCAGTGAAGGAGAAGGATGGCCGGTGAGTGAGGCGAAAACGCGAATAGCCCATCCCTGGTATAAACATAGTACGAATAGTAGGAAAGTGTTTATTCCTCTTACTAGTACACCGCATCACACTAGGAATACCGTATAAGGTACAACTGTGCAGTGTTTTCAGAGTCCTCAAAGACCCATTCACCCGAGCCTTGTTTTGTTTTTTCCAGAACAATATATAATCTTACTAACGTAATACACATCTACTCCTAGAAAATCTAAAAAGTTGCATTCATGAATGAAGAAAAACAGTTTAAAATAGTACGTGATGTTCAGTGGAGTGAATAACTTGGCTTCAAACATTTTTAATCACACATTTTTACATGTTTTGTTTGACACCACCACCGTAAGTGCCTATTAGTGTATCTACGCTCGGTCACTCAAAATGTCACCGAGCGAAATGACTTCGTGGTAACGCATTCGAGAGATTTCGGGTTGGTTCGGCTTTGTTCCCCACAGGCCAACCACACTGACCACGGCTTGTCTCGCAGTTTCCCCGAGTCGGTAGGCGAATGCCTGGGTGCCTTTTCCAGCAGATCTTTGGAGGTGAAAGTGATAATTAAACTATTTAGGCAGACCTCGTAAATTTATACTTAACTCAAAAGGTTATTTGTGGCGGTTAAAAAAGGGATTGTACGAGGACATTTAGTATGAAAACAGTGGGATCGGCGGATATGCTGTCACAACGCAATTTTTTCTTTCCATGTTAGTTACTCGGGAACAATGATGCTTGCTGTAGAGGGGGAGTGAAAGATCAAAGACGTGCCAATGCATTAATAAAGAAACATAGCCGAAATCACAAGCACAAAAGTGACATAACACACTTGATCTTAGTGCGTTGAAGGTTTCAACTCCAAAGTTGTAGATAAATTCTACAGCAACGTGTGGACTTCATTTTTTGTCACTGGGCGAAAACTACTCTTTATTTTAATATTTGTTTGTGAATTTGTTTTCGCTAATTTTTGTAATATTGTAGCACATTGGTAAAATTTTGTGTGAACCGCCACTGCTTCATCCCTAAGGGTTAACGCTACTAATCAGTAAGGAATGAAGCAAGAAATTTCTGTGAAGGTCGGGCAAACGTGCACTGGCCCTATCGGAAGCGGCAGGCAGGGCTTCCACTGCTTCCAAGATGGGTGCCTGCTACACGACTCTCTGGGTACCTTCTGCTGGTGGCGGGTGGCCTTCGTAAACGCTCCTTATATAAGTGTGCATTCGGCTTCCTCAACATGCGCTGCCTTTCACATACAAGCCAGGTAGCTGCGTCAATGGATGACGAATCATTACAATTGCCTGTACAAAAAGATAAGAATTGTACGATGCTGCAGCGCCAATTATCACAACCATGAAAAACATTCCTGGAGGTCTTCTCGTAAGTCTGGAAAACGATTACTTATTTCACAATACTGATATCGTTTCCGATTTATGCTCTGAATCCACACTTTCTCCCGCTTTTCCCTTTCTTCTTCAGTTAGTACAACACTTAACATTACAATATCCCGTTCGAGGGGCTGCAGCTTTCGCTGTTGTATCCATCGATATAGTTTGAAAACTAAGTTTTCCGATTGGATATTCCGAGCAGTGAACGATTAGGCTTCTGCCATCTTCCGTTTCGCTTGTGACGGGCCAGTGTGCTTCAGCCTTAAGGCAGGTGAAATCGTATGCCCTCTAGATAGCATATCAAACCTACAGAGTGATGTAAGTTGTTAAGAGATACCTGTTAAGTCACTTGCTTCTAATGCGATAGGAGAAATTAGTTTGCGTTTCAGCTTATGAAAAGTCATATATCCACTCTATTCTATTTATGTGACCCTTACTTTAGATACCTCTAAACGACTCCAATTTTTCTTACAGATTATCCTGTTTCGTGGTGATAGAACGCTTTGCTGTGAAGACACATGTCAAACGTGTCTCCCTAATCAGGGCCCAGATTCTAATAACATGTCATTTTTAATTGTTGCTTCATAGACAATGCTAATATGAACATTAACGCTTGCCGTAGATCCCAGATTATGAAAATACACATTTGTTAGGCATGTTTTGGTCATTTAGGGCCATGTTTTCATTTTTTATCATTTTCTTGCCCTTTGCATCTATTTTCTTGCACCGAGTATTAGTTTTATGTTATGGACATTGTACTCTTCCCTTAAAAAATAATGATCCGACTCTTGTACATAGAAGCGCGGTTCACAATGTGCGACAGACAGACGCCGTTGTTGCAAGTATAAGCGGAGGAAGTTATAGTGTACATCATATAGTGTATTCACTGCTAATAGGACTCTTGCAAAGAGTGCCCCAGGGGTAACGACCTTCTTTGGATGCCCTGTTAGATCTCTAAGCTGCGGATCACACTATAGTTTTCTTCGCTTCTAAATATATTTGTTTATAAGTTTGTAACATTACATTTTATAATAAAATATACTATACTAACGACATTGTTAAAATATTATTAACCATAGCTCTGTGCTAAAGACAACTCAAGCCTCAGTAGATACAAATAAACACAAAAGTAAGACTTCTTGAAAAAGTGAAACAAATGAAACATTCAAAAGATGGTGGTAGGGCTAATACTCTAGCGTTCTTAGATTTCACTACAACTTCAGAAGAAAGAAACGTATATTGCTGTTTTGGCGGGATTTAAACCCACAGCTTAGTCTTTAAACTACTCCGCAGACATGTGCGTTAACTGTCTACAGCATTTCCATTCTTCGCACTGGCCATAAGTGATGTCATCGTGCTTGTATTTGCTAGCTAGACGTTATGTGTACCTTCTTATTTCAGTCGTTAGAGGCCTCGGTTGTTGTTAGAAACAATCCTACGCACTATAGAGCACGTTTTAAACTCTAAACAGCCTGTGAAGTATCTGAAGTTTAGCTCCTTTAGTCCATACAGTGTCCACCCTATCCTTTACTACAGCCACATTTTTTTTTTATTTTATTCATCGATCAGCAGTACAATGCTTTACAGATCAGTGAGGATAATAGAGTAACATGAGAATAGAGTAACATGCAGGGGTAGGCTGACAAACCACCCCATAACTATATTAGGTTGGAACACCAGTATTGCATAGAACAGTCAATATGTGAGGTAGGCGAGGCACATTAACCACTGGAGTCACTAGAATCCGAGGTATCATCAAGAAGTAAGTCCTGCGGAAGTCTCCTCTTCAGGCGTGTGGGGTGGCGCTACAGCCACATTTGATTGCAGTCGCTGGGATTAAACCCACGACTTTCTGCTTTGAATGGCCAAGGGTCAATTTCGTCTAGCCCTTAACAATCATGCTATACAAACTACTTTCTTTAACCCTCGCATTACCATAGGGGGGGGGGGTTACTTAATGACCACCTTCTATAATTTTTTTAAAGTTTCTCTTTTAATTTTTTTATTGAAGGCTTGCAGTTAATAATTATTGTCAATCACTGTTTCTACTACTGAATTGCGTAATCGTTTCAAATTTTTCATTATCGGACTTTTTGAGAAACAAGGTGGTCATAAAATACTGCCCCGTCGGTATAACGTGATTCATGTAGAAAAGTAGAAAGGAATATTTAAACAATATTAAATATTTCCTTTATTAACACGACAAGTTATAATACCCAAGTTTAAAGTAAATTTGCTTTAAAAGTTGCTAAGATATTTTGTTACCAGTGGTGGTCACCTCCATTGGTAGTATAGGCTCTGTAATAAGAATTGGAGTAATATCTAATGTAATTCGTGTAAAAAACAAAAAAGTAATAGTTAAGCAGTGTTAAATATTACCTTTATAAACGGGGGAAGATATAATATTCCATTTTGAAATAAACTTGTTTTAAAAATTGCTCAGACATTCCAAAACCTGAGCTATCATGTATGATACTAAAGGACGAAGGAGAATATGTAGTAAAATAATTAATGCAATAGAGGATTAACATTTTATTCGGATTTTTCCAACAAGAAAAAGGAACAAGTTTTATTTTTTACCTTCTAAACTACACCATTATTCCTATATCTACATTTTACAGCTTTCTGTGCACTAAGTTTAACACGTAAAATAATTCCAAGTCTTTTTCTTTTTTTAATAATCATGTAATTTGTTAAGAATGTTGATCATTTTATAGCTCATTTTTTTCAACCATTTTAGGCCATGAAATATCCGCACGCTGCGCATAAACGCTTCATCCCTCAACAGAATTTGTTACGTTCTAAACTGTTTTAGTCTGAGTTATACGTACAAAGCTGCCTTTGATATTTAATTTGTGCTGTGCTGAACTGCTTTTTTGTGCAATTCGTGACCCTTTGAACTGTAACACTTTTATGATGCTGTCACTTCGGGTTAAGCTTGTAATTCCTTGAAAGGAGCATATGTTTTATTGCTGAGAGCTACAGATTTGTCATTTTGAGGTCTGTACTGCGAACAGCGAAGCCAGTGCATACATACATTATTCATCCGTGAAAGCTTTTACCCCTTCCTCTTTCTTACGACAGTGAGCTTTGAGAAGTACTTTAGGTAGCGAAAGTGAATTATTCTTTTTGTTCGTAAACGAATAAAGCTAACTTGTATTTCAGTTATTTTAGGTAGCTTTAACAATGAAGTCTTATCGCGACCGTAGCTATTTAAAAACAACATAGTAAAATTACATTACAATACAGTGCGTCATAAAACATGAGTGGATGAATATAAAACCGAGTTATTGCGTTATTTAGATAACGTAGTATGTGTGTGCATATGCGTGCGTGTGTGTGGCCATACTAAGTTTGTTGAGATCGTTGGGCAGATTGGAAATTTCAGCTTGTTTCCTTCATTTGATGTAAACATGACAGACAGTGCAGCAGAAATGTTCACAGTAGTGGTTTCTTGCAAATGGCACAGAGCTAGGGTGGATCATGAATAAGTAGATAGCTCACTTGTTTCCTTCCTAAACACTGTTGCAGAAATTATTTCTTCATATCAGAATTAAACGTACCTTTACTCTTAAACTCCATTCACCAGTGGAGCATCCAGAAAATTTTGCAAAGGAATGCAACATAGAACACAAAAAGTATATACGTTATACATAAACACGAATAATCCCTATCTTTACTGTACCACGGAGACTTATCGTTCCTGAGCAACAAACACGGCCAGCAGAAGAGCCTAGGAAAGTTTCAGAGCTGCACAACCAACCTAGCATAATTAACCCCGGGGTGCAGCAGCCCTTTCCGGGGTAAGACCTACCGCCCGGCCGCTGCGTCTCCCACCTCTGCCCACCGCAGGCTTCATGAGTGTGGTTCAGTACTGGAGGGGTGAGACATAATCAACGCCCTGGCCCCTCCCGCCCGGTATATGCAACCAGCACAACCAAACTATATTTCTGTAAAGTTTCGAGCACGATGTTCTTCACTTCTTCTTACGTTTTTCAAATTGGAAATAGATCTCCCTTTTTAAACTAATCACAGAATGAACGTGATTGCAGGAGTGTGTTAAATACGCTTGATACGAGTACATCACTTTCAGGGTCATCCATAGTTTAAATATTCAGGGGCAAAGTTCATTGAAAGGCACTCTTCAAACACTGTTCGTACCTTGAATGCATTTTTCCGTATCGCACAGGTTCTGTTATGGTGTCATTATAGTAGTCTATGTGGTAAGAACACCTCAGTACCTCGTCTAGGCTGTTAGAACTAATAAGTAACCACGCGCACGAGCACGCCATCCTCTATTCAGCCTAGTAAACGGGCTTTCCTTTCTTAATTCGATGGTTATTGTTGATTTTTCTGCCGTTAAACGGTGCTACTTTAATCATAGATCAGTGTTAGTAATTGCACTGAATTGCAGTGCATTCATTGCTTGAATGGGTCAATGCACCCCTGTTATATATTTAACGGAAGCATGCTTTATTATTTATTTAATGGAAGCATTCACATGGTCACGTAATGCAAGAGATTGAAGCTCCAAACTTCATGCTTGCGTTGCGTGCGAGGAAGAATTCTGCATTTCTTTCTCCCTGCATTGCCAGCTTCTGAACAGCATGCGATCGCGATGCGAGATTTTACGTCATCTACGGTACATACAATCGTGTTCTTTCGTTTGGCCGTGCCACCATTTCAATGCTGTTGCTAGATGCTGTTCTGTTGTTTACATGGTTCTATAATTTTCGTGTCCTATTTGTTTATAAGCACTAGATGAATGTTATTGGCCATGTCATTACGAAGATCGTTTTTTTTAATATATATATAAAAGGGTATAGATTGCGTGAAGACGAGAAATGGCAGAAATGGAAGAGAAATAGAGATTATTTGGGGACAAGGCTTATTTGTGATGATAGGTGGACCGAACAGAAAAAAAAAAAAAAAAAAGAAAAAAGAAAAAAAAACTGGCTTTAGCAAAGGGTAAATTAGCCACGAGTGTTGTAAGAGCATGTTTATAGAAATTGCCTGACATTAGTGTCAAATGGCTTGAAAGGATCTATGCTGCTATAGTAGCAAAAAAAAAAAAAAAAAAAAAAAAAATGCTATATGGGGAGTAGATAAAGCATGGACAGAGGTGGACGTTATTAACAGATCCTTCTGCAAATGTACTCTAGGCCTGCCATTAGCATCACCTAATGGGGCAGCACAACTAGAGTTGGGAAGACATTCAACTAGGGTTAAAATTGTTTCAAGGGAAATGAAATATTTATGTAGAGTTGTCAATTTGTAGGAAAGCAATATTATTAAGGAATGCTTTCTTATGAAAATGAGAAGCAAATGGGAATGGCCTTGGACATAAAAAGTAAGGGAACTGATGGAATGGGATAGTTTTGGAGGAATGGGGAGTATTGTTATACAGGCTTTTGGAGAGAAGTAGAATCAAGATTAGAAAATATTGATAGTAAAGTTATTTTGCTAGTACAAGGGAGAAAAAGTCGCTGAGAATATATATAGGGAAATAAAAAAATGTTCTTTTTTGCGGGGGGGGGGGGGGGGGAGGGAAAAGTACATAGATGTGTGTAATAAGCTTGGGAGAGAAGGATTCGCTTGGGCGAGGACAGGAGTTAGAAATTTGAAAGGTATTAGACATGATAAGGATAAAGGGAAATGCCCAATGTGTGTAGATGATACAGACTGGCATGGTATACTATATTGCAAGCAAAGGTATGGAGAGAACAAATTTGGCAAAAAAGCGGAACAATTTTAGGGAGGGGGAGAGGTATTACTAATCAGGAAAATGTTGTCCGTAAAAGGAGAAACTAATGTAACAAATATAGGCGAGCATTTGGGGAAAGTCAGAGAAATGGTTAGGAATGATTACGAATAACCAACAATTAGGGTTGGAGAAACCGGAACTAGGGATATATGAGAGCAGAGGGTCATCAGTACGTGGAAAACCAGGGGTTGTGTGTATTGAGACTGAAATTTAAGGCAGGCAGGTAGGAAGGGTATATTGGGTGTGAATAACAAAGTTTATTGTGTTAGGAATGATGTAAATGGTAATGTATTAATGAGTGTGTGCGTACGTTATTATTATTATTATTATTATTATTATTATTATTATTATTATTATTATTATTATTATTATTATTATTATTATTATTATTATTATTATTATTATTATTATTATTATTATTATTATTATTATTATTATTATTATTATTATTATTATTATTATTATTATTGCTGCTGCCGCCGCCACCGCTGCCATCACTATCATTATCATTATTATCATTATCATCATTATTATTGTTATTTGTTATTTATTTTGTGTTATTATTAGGCAGTGACACTGATGATACTTGGAATGCAGATGGAGCACCGGTGGAATGAGATGGCGAGGGAAACGGGATAACCCCGAGGAAACCCGCCCGTGCCACTTTGCCCACCACAAAATCCCACATGCGTCTCCTAGGATCGAACCCGGGCCGCTTTGGTGAAAGGCGAATGGTCTTAGCACTCGGCCATGGCGCGGCCGTATCCCTTTTTGTAGCTTAAGTGCTTTGGGGGGCGAGAGGATAACGAGAACTGTTAGCAAAGTTTTCATTGATCGTAAATTTCCGTGTACTTCTTTGTGTGCTTTTTTTAAGCTGGCGGCAGTTATATATTTATATTATCAATTTAATGTGAAGCTTAGTAGGTGCTGCAGTTAATATTTGGCGCTCTGAACCTATGAGCCGTTGTTGATAACAAGCCTGAAGATGTTTGTAATACCGGCATTCCTGTCCTAATGTCAGCAGTTATATTGTTTCGTGTAACGGAGGCTATTTCACACAATAAAGCGTGTGATATGGTCAACAACAAAAAGCCATGTGACTGGGATGTCCATCAATTTAGTATTGATTTATCGCTTTGCTCAGTAATGCGATATAGTTTTGCTTTCCATTTGCTATGTGGGCGAAACTGACCTAAAAGACTAGACTTATTTCATTGCAAATGCAACAATAGTCCGTTTGTCAATAATATATTACAGACTCAATAATAATTACCAGGAATAGGAATTGTTAAACAGTTTGGGCCAAGATATAGGTAAAAAGTGGTCCAATTGCTGTGTGCAAACTTGATCTGGTGGCTCCCCATAGTCCAATGACAGTCTAAACGTATTTTCTTCCGTCCGGCTATAATGCTCGGAAATTCTTCCATTATGGTATTTTTCTAAAAATGAAAATAGGGTTTGCCATAAAACATATACGATGGCTGAAGAGTTTTACAATGCACACTTCATTAAGATGACAGTAGAATTTAGTATATTTAATAGATGGTACATGGCTGATATTTTATTTTCTATACTGTACTGTGACAGCAAAATTTGTTATTAAAAGGAAAATGAATAAATGTTTGCGCCTACAGCTTATCATTGGTGATAGTGTCTAGATTAATGTCTGCTTTGAACTTGTGCCTATTTGCCTGCACCTTTTTGAGTCTACCGCACCGAACTATATCGGCTTTAGGGTAAACTCAAGAGAAAATACATATCACTTCTCTACTAAATAGCTTTTAAACCTTGGTCAATATTGTGAGTACGCATACAACCAGAATACCATTAAAGAGAAGGAAAAAGGTATATCTCGTCAAACGACAACTGCGTCGTTGCTTTTTAACACTGACAATTTTGAAAGTTTTCGCTGTGGCGAATTTGAATGTCCCCAGCTGTAATCACCTTTTGCACTTGTTCGTGACATTTAACTCTTGAGGAGGGTTAGCTCAACAAATGTTACGCTGTTCAATTTCACCTTAGAAATCTAATGTTCAAAATATATTAATGACAGAGAAATCTCAACGATTTGCATACATTAAAGCGAGTGTGATACTTCTTTTACATACAACTGTAATCTGTGGTTTGCACACAGCAGTAGGTACAGAAACCTAGAGGCGAAAATTTAGATGTAGATGATCCTAAAATTCTCCATACTTCGAAGCGAATGCGCTTTCTCTTTCATTGAGACAGGCAATCAAATCATCTGAGGTGTTTCCTAAAAGTCCATGACCAGCAATTAATGCAATTGCAGTTTTAAGTCTCCCTCTATCCAGTCCTAATCAAGCCAGAACATCATTAGGAGCCCTAACTAGTCTTCCAGCTAGTTTTTGTCCTGAGTAAATTTACCACCTAGCTAGATGACGCTCTCTTACCCATACTTTAACTGTGATTTTGGCAGTATTCATACTTATTTACGACCACAGGTTCTAGGCCACAAAAGGTGTTTTCCGCACCCTTTCTTGACAAATAATCCGCGTTCTCATTTCCTTCAATCCCTTGATCCTTAATACTCTTCGTAGCTCAAGGCTGTTCTTGGCACCAAGGATATTCAAGGACTGAACATAGTCCCAAATCACTTTTGATGTTACGACGTAACTTCAACATAACGCAACATAAGGGCAGCCATGAGGTAAGCCGTAGGCGTAGCGCAGAAAATTGGTACGAGCTTTTGTAAATCGGTAAATCGCATGCAAAAATCGTTTCAAATCTAATGACATGACCATAGAGTAGAATATTTCTCATCTTTCTACACACACATGCGCGCACGCGCACGCACACACCTTTTTCTAAAAATGCTTTCTTTTTATTCAGGGGGCCTCAAAACGCATATTTCTGGTGAAATCTCGATATCGAATTTTTGGGTGGAATGCAATACTTCCTTTACTTACTATACGTAGTACGGAAAGTAAAAATGTAATCTTCTGTCCTTAAAAAGAAACACAATAAGTTTTATACCCGAAATAAATAAGGCGAAGAAAAAAAATTCCGAGGGTTCATTTGGTTAACCGTCAGGTTTTGCCATTTTATATCGATTACTTCAAACTGTAGTTTGATATGGTCATATGCCTTAAATAATATTGTGACTAAGGATTTCGTTTCTTACCATGTGTCTAATATATTAGTCTCAGAAAATATTAACCTTAAGTAAGTAATGCTGTTGGGTAAAGAGGTTATGTGATTGTAACAACCCAGTTCTCTTTCTTTTCTTCCTTATTTTCAGTTCTTCCTAAAAAGAGAGAAATTGCCTTTAAAAGGTTAAGGACTCCAGGTACATGCAGACAAGGTTGAGGAATGGGCTGTAACGTTCAATGTGCATTTTGCATTTCACGGAAGTAAGGTCAAATGCCGACATGAAACATGCATGGATTATCTGAGGAACCTTGACTTAACGAAATGTACACACGTTCGAGAGATGCCATAAATCACTTTTGTGTTTACGACGTTGGCCAGCAAGTATACTTTGTTCAGAATCTTTTGAGATAGTGGGAGGGGCAGGTTGCTCGTGTCGGAAGGTCACTTACGCGTGCCGACACACTGCGATAGCAAAATGCGTCCCTTTCTGACTTCTATTACATTGTTTGCATGCTCATTCATTATTTATTTGTTTATTTATGCATTTAACTGTGATGGCTTCAACAGATTTTTCTTAAGCTGGGACGATAAATCCATTTAATATAAAAACTGTAGTACATGATCATATTTACTTGAACTTCATTACTTTTATTCCTTTTTCCTTAGTATATAAACATACAGGCTGGAGGAGAAGCCATTACATTCCTTCTAATTTGTTCTTTGATCAGCCGATTTCGAAAAAATAAATGGTTATTGTTCCAAATTGGATGCGTAATTCCACAGGAATGTACGAAGATAACAGTTTGTTACTTGTAAGGTGTGTAGAGTAACTTATTTCTGACATAGCTTCGGTAGTAATTATGTGATATCACATAGGGTTTCGAAATAATTAATCACTTAAAAGACGTGAAGGTATACCCTAAACGGCTTTTTGAGACGCGAGGCATGTCGACAACGTTGCGTTGAGGTTGGTCAGGGAATAGACCTGGTTTCCGTATGTAAACAGGTCGAAAACTTTCACTTTCCCCTTATGTTTTGGCAGGTAACGGTTGTGATTGGCCTACGTTCGTACGGTAAACATAGGAGATGTTCACGAGAGGCGTGGTAGCAGTAGCGACCGTGTTTATGTACTAAACCAGTGGGACACACAAAGTCTGTAGTGTCGGCAGCTTGTTTTCGGTAAAACGATCTCCGTAGGAAATGGTCAGAGACAAAAACGTAAGCTACAGAGTGTGCTCCTATTACCGAGATCTACCTCTGGTTTAAATTAATGTAATGACTTCCCTTCCACCCGGTATGAATCCTATGGATTTTTTCTTCTGGGGAGACGTGAAAAGCAGGATCTACAAAACAGCAACTACTGTCCTCGATCTTTGAGAGAATGCATTTATCTGGCTGCGGAAGAAATACGCAACAATGAGGGTGTTTTTGTTAAGAGTGCGACGTAATTGGTTAAAAAGGCGTGAGGCTTGTAGTTGGGCAAATGGTGGACATTTTGAACAATACCTGTGAAATGAGTGAACCATTTGGTTCATTGCTTGTTCTTTTGCTGTCACCTTAAAAATATCATTTGGTACACTCTGTAAGAGCCTACAAATGTACCTTTGTGTTTATAAATCAGAGAGATGGTTTGGTTTATTAAATTATAGCAGTAGCAGCTACGAAACGATTTAAGTTTGATGTTGAAGGAAATGATAAACAATATCCTTGGATTGTGAGTTTAGGTTACAGTATGCGTTACTGGAGAATGCAGATGTAATTATTTATTACGACGTAGCAGACACGGCATGGTATGCCTTTATGTTTACAGTCACAGCCGCGCGGCTCCTTGATGCGTGTTTGTTGTGTATGTACTGACCTAGTGAAAGTGAAACCTGCAGTGTTGCCAGCTTGTTTTCGATAAAACTAAAATATCTCCGTAGGAAATGGTCAGAGACCAAAGCGTAAGATACAAAATGTGTTCCAAATACCGAGATCTGTCACAGGTTTAAATTAATGTACTAACTTCTCTTTCACCCGGTGTATATCAACACAGCTGGTACTACATACGATCCGCGCATAAAGAACGAAAGAAGGAAATACAAGCAGAACAGTGAAACATTATATACATTGATATAGATATGTACATTTGTAATTATTGTTTATTTATGCCATCTATTGTTTGTGATGTGAGATTCCCTTGAGGTTAACCGGGAAAAAAGTACGAATCATGCCGTACTGGCAAGTTGGCCATGGTAGCTTAGTGGTTAAAGCAGTCGCTCGATAAGCGGAAGATCCATGGTGCAAATCCCGGCTATGACATTGAATTTTTCAGTTTCTGATTCAACCTCTAATGTACATTTGTATTTACTCAATCTTAGTATCTTATAGTTTCTCTCTCTCTCTCTCTCTCTCTCTCTCTCTCTCTCTCTCTCTCTCTCTCTCTCTCTCTCTCTCTCTCTCTCTTTTTTTTTTTTTTTTTTTTTTTTTTTTTTTTTTTTTTTTTTTGTCATCATCCTCCGAAGACGACGGAGAAGCCATACATCTTATAAAATTTACGTCTTTTTTTTTTCATCATCCTCCGAAGACGACGGAGAAGCCATACATCGTATACAATTTACGAACGGTTTTGTTTTCATCGCATATCTTCTGTTGGAGTTATACAGTTCTGAATATCTAGTTTAATGGTTCTTATTACTGTACACATGGCAACACCAATGGCAGCTACAGTATGTGCAATCAGCGGGTCACACTTGCCGTTCCCTCCTTTAAAGTAATTGTACACATTTTTAATAATGTGTACCATCTGCTTATGTATTGGTTTTCCACGTCCTATAGGCGGCAGATGCATTTCCTGCTTCCCACGGCCGCCACATATATTTATACAGGTTTAAGAGTTTTGTGCAATGTCTGTTGTGCGCCACTACTCACGTCAGAATGACTGCATAATCCTTGCAGCCCTGTCTGGTTTGTTTTTGTTTTTGTTTTGATTCCTACGCACGTCCCGGCCACGCGACGTCCTTATCTCTCCCTTCCGCTGTCTCGAAAGACTCTGAGCAAAGTATATGATTATGAACATTTATTGCCTTGTAGGCATAGTATATACAGCGTGGAAGGTACTGCTTCGGCCATACGTCATCCAGGGATTCTAGTGCAACAAATATGTCCAATACAATTTTTGTCAATAAAGAACCGTTTCTCCAGAAAAAAATGTGTCAAACATTTGGAGCCATCTAGCTTCTTGATGAATGCATATAAATGGTTTTATTATTTCACTAACTGTCGCGCAAGCATTGTGTGAACAACGCTGTAATGCATTTTTAAATTCATTCGAATGAATTTAACCACAACATAATGTTAAAATGTCATGCAAAGTTTAATATCTACGCGAAACATGGCAACGTCGTGGGCCACTCGAAACGTACTTGTTACGTATTCTCACAACAAATTCGGCTGCCTGCGGGGGTTAGGGGAAGTATCGCTTAACGATGTGAAGGTCGGTGGAAGGAGAAGGAAGGGTTAAATTACATTTGTCTGCAATACGAAATAATTTAGCTTGTGATCATGAACCCGCTCACATCAAGGGAGCATTTAGCCAAGGTACTACTAATTTCAGGGGGAAATTCCCCTTAAGAATAAAAAATGAATAAGTACAAACATAAAATATACAAAATAAACTAAAAAACATAACAATAAGATTACGTAAATAGAGCTGGATGTTCCCACTCCTCAGCCCTTATCTAGCGAAATAAGCCACTCTTTATCTCTAACGTTTCTTCTGTGCTTCGCTTTAAAATATCGTCTCTTGTGAGCTAAAATCCAACTCAATGTTAAGAACTTGAATTAAGTAATGCTAAAATCTAAATAAACACTACATAATCGGCCTAAGTGACATACATTTTCAGTATTTCTTGTTGGAAAGAGCTTATAAATGTATTTGGACGGGATTATTTAATGGTTTCAAAATGCTGACTGGTACTTGTGTTTTTGTTAAATGGTACCTGTTAACGTAGCATTATGTTTCAGTGTATTGACTATGCTTCAATCCCATATTAGATACGAATTTCGTTTGCCATATCCCTAGAGAAACTCCATATTATGTATATTACCTTCTTTTCAGTGTGGTGTCAGTCATGTTTACTTGTAGAGAACAAGAATACAAATAATTTTTCTTTTGTTCTTATTTAAGCTCCTTCGTTACCACAGCTATCATTTATGACGATATCATTAGTTTTATCTCAGCCCGGTAATATAAAGAAGAGTGCAGTTGTTTTGAAAAATGAATACGAGCAGTTACTATTGTTTCAGCTCCTAACGGATGATGATCCGCTCAAGCGGCGGCGCCGTGGCCGAGCGGTTGGCGCGCTCGCCTACCACCTAGGCGGCCCGGGTTCGATCCCAGGGACCCGCATGTGGTATTCGTGGTGGACGAAGCGGCGTCAGGGCGGGTTTTCTCCGGGTGCTCCGGTTTCCCCCGCCATCTCATTCCACCGGTGCTCCATCTTCATGTATCATCAGTGTCACCGCCTGTGGTGTCGTAGTAGTAAAAGCGGGCGTTAAACACTACAGCACACACCCCGATCCGCTCAAGCGATACGGTAGACGTATTGGGCGAGTGTTTTGTTTACATCGAAGCACGCGCAGGTCGGGCGTTTTGTTTACAACTGAGGCAGCGCTGACCTGGAAGCACACGCTGGTCGGGTACAACATAGGTCGCTGACGTAGCATTGCTCAAAAAAATGGAATTTTTACAAAACTATTAAACCTACCGAAACAAAACTTAGCATTTTATATTTCTTACATCTGCACCTATTATACAGGTTATTTTGGCCGAGGCAGTACCATTCAATCTGTATGCAGATCGGAGCCAAGAATCTTATTCAAAACCTGACAAAGGCACAAAAATATTTATGAGGTAAAATAAATATTCATATAGGTGTATCGTAGTGAAGATGTTCTTTTTCTCTAAATATTTCGGCTAAGTAGAGGAAGTTCGGGTAATATGGTGTACCAGTTTTTATTTCAGTCATATTTGATCTAACTGCATTATAATTAGATTAATTATGCTTTTAATGAATAAATTGAACCTTTTGGAAACTTCTTATAACTTACTTTGAACAAAAAGTTGGAATTTATTAATTTTCTATAAAAAGTACCCAATTGTTTATTGCGGGTATTATAGAATAGGACGGGTAATATGCTACTGAATCAATTTCCAAATTAATAATCTTTTCAAGTAAGAAATTTACACAAGAACTTGTTTATTTCTTGCTAAAACTTTTTCTCCCACAGTAATGCATCGAATTGGATTACAATGGTATGAACATAAGCTACAAAATATAGTGATGGTTTTATTTTGCGTTGAAAAATGTATTTGTAGTAATCGCAAACATGATCGCAACATAATAAAAATACTGAGGTCTACTACTGGTTTAAATTAATGACTTCCCTTCTACCCGACATAACATAGATGGGGAGAACTGACTCATCGTTTTACGTCCCCTACATCGTGGTTTTAACCCCGTCTGCTCTCCTACATACTCATTAGCTACCAGGTCACGCCCCCGCTGTTACGTCTACGTCAGAGAACTGACCAGTTCCTTAAATCGTGTCGCATAGCAATGTAAAAAGATACCTCATAGTCGAATAGGGATAGAAGTACCTTGTGTTCCTAGTAACAATAAAGCTATGCGTTTGCTATGCCAAAAGAAAATGCATGTAACGTAATCACAGTCACATAATCACAAAACTAATGTATCGTGCTTCTATTCGTTTTCGCCTTGAAACCCATGTACCTTGTTTGTAAAAACATGTGTGTACGTGAACAAATCACCGGAAACGTGAGGTGAACTGTATTTGCTGATGGAGTATGTGAAGGGGGTAAATACTCGATATCGCTCCTGTCACCCCTCTTTCCCATGTCTGATCCATAGTATACACTTAAATATTTTTCATAAATATTTAAAAAGTTAGCCGCAAAACATTTTAGATGATAGAAATCAGATAATCATTCACACTCAAACATCAGGTAGCACAAACCAGGTGAAACTGCTTGCAGGGCTCTGAAAGTAACCTCTGATGTATTTCTATAAGAGGCACCAAACAAGCAAGTAACTTGAGCATTCCATACCACCCGAACTTACTCTAATTGTGCTAACCGCTCGCTTGAATTTTTTAAATAGGTTCTCATAGATTAATAATACTTTTGATTCACAGAACGAGTAGGTAAATGTCTCAGCTTTGCAGACAAAATTAATACCTAATAATACATTTATGTACATGTTTGACATTGAGTTTCATTTACTTAAACACAATTTGTACATGATGTTTACAGGTATGTTGTCAATTTGCATACAAGCATATTGGGTACCTACCAGGAATACCAGGTTTGAGTGAAACTACACGTTGGCAGTGAAGATAATAGCTTTTTCATGGTCATCTGCATTCAGTTTGATCTTTTTTTCTTCACTCATGACTAGGGCCCGGAAGTGCATGCATTTACGTATTTCTTTCCTTTGTTATAATTACAATGCTGGTAAGTTATATGTACGAATTATCAGTTTTATAACCTTATGAAACCCAAATTGACCGTGCTTTTAAATGCACATTTTGGCTTTTCTGATAAAAGCAGATTTCTATTATTTTAATGTTCATGTGTCATTAAAACGCCCTTTTTTTTCCCATGAAAGATATAATATGTTGTAACTATGAACTGAACCGCTTGTAAACACGTCGGAGAAGTCCCGAGTGTCTTCTTCTTCCTCTTCTTCTTCTTTTTTTTTTTTTTTTTTTTTTTTTTTCTTTCTTTCGGGCGTGCGGCTGCGCAATTTGTTGCATAGCCTGCGTCTGCGTCTCTTCAGTATCAGGTGGATGTTTTCTGTGTGTGGTCGTGGGACTGCATCCCTCTGGTTAGCAATTACAGATTATTACGATGCCTTAACGCTTGTGGGAGCCTGCCTGGAATTTTGGCAAAGTTCGGAAGCACGAAGTGATGCTTTCTGACAGACGACCAAAGATTTTTTGACGAACTGTACCTGACGAAAGCACATTATGAAAAACTGGTGTCAGACATTTGTGCCACAATGTTGCATCAAGAATGCGAGATAAACTGGAAATTGGGTTTGTTTGGGTTCCCCTAGATGAAGCAACAGATTCTGAAGGTAGAATTATTGCAAATGTAAGTTGGTGCCCCTTGCAAGCAGGAAGATACGGTGTCATATCTTCTTAATATAAGTTTGGAGGTCACAAACAATGTAACAGTAATACAATCTGTAATGTGTTCTAATGTTACTATAGCCAAATTGGAATTAAATATGATAGGGTGCTTTTATTCGTCATGGACTGAGCCAGCTACATAATTAATTCAGGTCGCACATTGAATGGTATTTTCCCTAATTTAATATATTACCTGTGCCTCCTACATGCACTCTACCGCATTTGTGAATAGATATGTGGAGAACATAATTTAGTGGATCGGTTAGTGGCTGTAGTAAATAAGAAAGAAAATATGTTGAACGCCCCATCGAGAGTTCCAATATTTAGGTCCTTAACATCATCAATTCCACTTCCTCCTGAACCAATATTAAGTTGGGAACGTGGTTTGATGCTGCCTTCTACTATGCAGAGTACCTGCAGCCAGTAAACGAGGTTAACTCCTTAGGTCGTACTGATACTGCATCCATTCTTAAAGTTCCAAATGTATTGTTTGATAGTGCATTGGAAGAAGCTAATCTTGCCTTTCTATCTGCGCACTTTTCCGGGCTACCTAAAGCTATTACCTCCTTAGAAACACTGGGGCTATCTATAAATGAATCACTCAAAAGGATTTCAATAAACAACATGCAACTTAAATTCTGCTTTCCTTAATGTAGGGGAGCAATGTCGGGGAACAAAGTAAAGATTGTAATATAAAAAAAATTCTGGATATGAACAGACATTGCAGACATTGTAAATAGAATCATACAGGCAACTTACATGGATTGCCTTTTATTGCGAACCAGTTACCATCGTTTAAAGATGCGTCAGTATCATCCTGTGTTATAGAGAGGGGTTTTTCAATATATGTCTTTCTTCAGAGAGAAGGGCGTTCTTTCCAGTTTGAAAACCTTGTTACTCGTGACTGTTGTGAACCGCAATTTGTCGCTACTTTTGGGCAGTGAATCAGAAACTCCTGGTTCTTAACAATAAACAATTTTATCTGCCTTTGTTTGTAGTGAAGAATATTTCAGTCATTAAGCATATCTTAGCTGCTTATCTGTTGGCATATTTTCAAATGTTAAGAGCATTTTTGCATAAAGCGTGTTTTAAGTGTATATTTATTGGCATGTTTTCATTTTTAGAGTATATTTTCATGCATATTTCATAGGTTTTTAGGGCATGAACTTCCGGGTCATACTCATGACATCTCAGGCTGAACGGAGCTGACGTCACAGGGCATTCAGTCTACTGATCTTAATCTAAGTACTGTGGGATATACTCTCTGACCTCTACAGACACCTCTACCTAACACAGGTTGTGTGCGTTAGAACAACCATCATTGATGGGCCTGATATATGGAAACTATTAGTTAAAAACTTTAAAAGAGCGAAACCTGCTGAGGGTTGTAACTCGCCATTGGTGTAAGTGTCTTGAAGTTAGAGTCCCTTATGGTTGTACCAGGAAAATGCGAATCACTTGAATTTAAGGTTGTGTCGGCATGTTGCCATAGGAGCTCAGTGGTTAGGAACAGCCCTGTTTAGTGCGGAAGATCCGTGACATTGAATTTGTTCATTTCTGACTCTACCTTTCGTGTTTTTTGAATTGCTTTATTTATAGTCGCCATACTATAGGATTTTAGACACTTCTTAAATCATATCCAATTCAATTAACACTGATTAAAAGGTGTAACAGTCTAACAAGTTGTGTAGCAGCTTATGAAAGTAACAGCAGACCATTGAATTGTACGGTAAAATGTAACAACATAACAAATGAAGTACCAGCTTAGCGGATTAACTGTTAAATGGTATGATGCAGTACAGTTTAACAGTGCAATATATGATGTACTAGTTTAACAAATTAAGGATTATATGTTGTAATACAGTCCAATGACAATATGACAGTGCCACAGCGACATCTGCATTATGTATTTGTGTTCAAGTTTAGCTTATTTAACGGTTTGATTTGTAATATCAACATTAACTAAGATTTTCTATGGAATTGCAGTATTTCAGTAATTGATACAAAGATGACTGTTTCAAAAACTATTGTATTTTTGGTATCATTGTAGTTTCGTAAAATATGTGTATAAATTAAATAAAATGCATTAAAATATGAGCAAAGAAGGCACAACAGATGTTGCGCCTGAGATAATTGTTAGAGAAAAATGGGTCAAAAAGTGAACTCTCCCAAGATGTATAGTAGAGATAATGGAAGGAGGACAGTCGTCGATGAACGAAATAGATGGGAACAGTTGCGGTGAAACAAGCGAGGAGACGAGAGTACATAAATTTCACAAACAGTGAATGAAAATCTGTGAAAGAAACGTCTGAGCTTGTTGACAGACGTCGTCTTTCCGCTTTGCAGTGAATAATTCATTATTAGTTTTGCGTTTAAAAGTAGGTGTGAAAGAAGCGAAGACCGGGCAAGATAAAAGGTTTGATACAGGTTCAAAAGAGAAATTGCATGAAACCATTAAACTTCGCAAGAGTATTGGAGTAAGGAACCAGAGTTCTGGAAAAAAGATAATTTCTCCCAAGAATACAAATTCAACACTTTTTGTTTAGAAGAGGGGTGTATGATCTGGAGCCTAGAGCAAAACACAGAGCCGGCTCTTTAATTGGGAGTGTATCGACTGCAGTTTATCGATGGAGGTGATGGAACATTTTAAACATTTTAACTACTTAGAACATTTTCAAACAAAACCTCCATGCTAGTGGTCAAAAGCTGGGTGTTGAGCACAGCAAGACGCTTAACCCAAGCTCGCTTTCGTCCAGGGCTATTTTACAATTCCCAAAGCGCATAAACAGAACTATTCGAAACGTTTCCTTCCATCTGCTTCGTAATTTTGCGGACAAAAGTCCTTATTTGAAGGCAAGTATATAGCTTTTTGATTAGATTATCAGTCATTTGAAGTATTGCAGCTGTTGTGCAGCCAGGGAAAAAAATGATTGATCACATAAGGAGAGCAGAATGTTTGTACGAGTAAGTTCCACGTAATTTTGGAGCGCGGTTTACACAAGTCGATATTTCTAACGTGCAAATTGAGTTTATTCATATTTTGTTCCATATGTTGTCGTCTGTGGGATACACAAATAGGCTGTGTTTTGAATCACCACTCACATTTGTATTTGTCCCTGATAAAGAAAGGGACGGTGTAGCAAACTGCCTATTTTTGTGTCCGACAGACAACTTATGAAACAGACTATCAATAAACTTAGGTTAAATGTTGGAAATATCGTCTTAGGTAAACCGCGCTGGAACACGACGTGGGACTTAGAAATATTCTGCTCTCCAAATGAGCTCATTTTTTCCATGACTGTACGCATTAGCTGTCGATGACGATTAAGGCTCGGAAGTTGAAAAAATTACCTTTTCAAGTGTACGAAGATGAGGCCAAATAACATATGTTCATTCTGGATCATTGTAGGCCTTAAATTGTTGGGTGCTATCTGTCCTGTTTGGTGTTTTTCGGCGGTTTCTCATTAGTTTTTTAAGCGTTTTGTACGTCTTAATCTTTTTTTGGCAACTTAACCTTCTTTCGACTACATTTTACTGCTCTTTCTCAGCTTGAACTGACAGCAGTGGTTTATACAGATTGAATTAATAATTAATGGTTAATATGCCTTAAAGAACAACCTTTTTCATAAGGGTTTTCGAACCATATTTTTCATACAACCAGAATTTTGTGTTCTTAAGAAATATTTTAAACTTTGTTCAAAAGAATATGAACTCACATTCCCTTTAGTAATGACTGGTGTAATTATATCTATTGATGTCAAACGTCAAGCATTATATTCATTATTTAGTATGCAATTAACTTATGAATTAGTTTGCATCACATTTTTACCTACTTTTTCAATTATTAGGTTATCTTTAGAACGTTTCTAGATCTTTTTAAGGAGTTCATAGAGTTTAAACTTCCGAGGCCTAATGATATATCGATTGAACTAGTACAGCTGTTGATTGTTGACGTTACCTTACAATTAAATCTCTTGGGTCCCAGTTCCAAATACACTGCGGCTGTATTACTGGTAAGGTTCCCCACCACATTTTCAGTGTTGTAAGAGAAAAGAAAAGGATGCCGTACGCAAACGAGTACTTTTGAGACCTTTACTTAGATATAAAGAAGAGCTTGTATACAGATATTTTATATGGAATTCTTGTTCTATCCGAAACCATTCGTTGGTTAGAATATGTTCCATGAACTTCCTGTTTCCAGCTTGTCCATAGAGTAGCATCCTGTAGCGTTCTTGTGGAATTATTGAACTCCCGGTGTAGGTGACTTTTAAGTTCTATAACTGTGAAAGACATTTAATTACTTGGTCAGTATTTCTGCTGATGTAATATACCCCTTGTTCTGCATATACTCCTCTAAACTATTAGTTTTGAAATTAGCTTGAGCAGCAAATATGAGTCTGAAAACTCTCAGAAAACTTCAGACGTTTGAAATTGTAATTTACGTATCTTTGTTTTTCTTTTCTTTGGAAAAATGTGTTTTAATGAGCGTAACGTGTTTGAAAGAAATCCTCATTATGGCTTCAGAATACAAGACGAAAAATGAACATCAGAGAATGAAAAAGTATATCCAATTCTAGTGGAAGAAAGCCACCAACAGAAGCTAGTGAAATCTACATTGAGCTATTTAAATGCTTAGCTGAAGGAAATATTAGAATTCTTTCTTTATGCAGTAATATGAGGAATCCATCTAAAACTTTAGTAGGCGGCACAGTTTAGTTTCACTTTTGCAGAATCTATGTGCTTTTTCAAGGATTTTAAGGTATTTCTCTTTAGTAAATTAAATATATCTAAGACTTACCAGCTCAATTATACAAAAGTTGTGTGTAAAAATTAAATTTTGAAATTATCAGATTTCCTTTGGACTAATGTATGGGTGCTCATCCTGAGGATTTCACGGTGTCAATGACGTAGTTTATATCGGACAAACACAGTGCCAAAGTATACAGTGGTTTGTATTTTTGGTTTGATATATATCATTTAGCAAAAATTCTACTGAGAATACTAAGTTGACGTGTACGTTCTAAGATGCAAGGAAAAACTGGAAGCAGAAAAGACGACTTCGGGAACAAGAAGGCACAAGAGATGCAATCGACTGTGTGGTACAATCGCCGAACGTAACTTAGAGGTAAATAAGTGTATGTGAAATTGCGGATCTGGGAAAATAACTTGACACTGTATATTGGGAAACTTATAGGTATTCTGAAGCTTGTTTGTTTTAAACAGGGTGAGCGAAAGTTGACATTGATCAGCAAGACGAAAAGAAATTGGCTGAAACATTGAATGAGAGGAGACCGCTTGATTAGGAGTGCTGGGAGAGTGAATGGACAGAGGGTTAAGGGCAGATGAAGTTATCAGATGAAATACACCTGATAAACTACTCGTGTAGGGTGCGAAAGGGGATGGCGGATGTGAGGGAAGATTGGAAGAGGCGGCTGCTTTGTGGTGAAAGACCTACCCTCGAGCAGCAAACTGTAATTATTTAGTTGAATTTGAGTTTACACACACAGGAATGTGCAGACGCATACGGTTGTATTAAACACGGCAGCCACCATTTTGCCATCTCAGGCAGTAGAATTACGATAAAATCGATAGAACTATAATGGAGCTATAAACTTAGAACATAGCTTAAACGCGTTATATGAATAAACGAAGACAGACACTTGTTTCACGACAGCAAAGTGTAGTATAAAATTCATAAATGCGACTTCTTTATTAAAGATTATTGTGGGAAAACATGAAAACAGTTGACAAACGGTTCCCTAAAAATATTTTTTTTTTTTCGGTTGGAGCCATGTGTGTCGAGATTGTTAACATTCCATAATCGGGGGGAAGTTTCATTTTACAACGGAAAATAGGAATAAGAGATAAATCACGATGGTCATTGCCCCCCCCCCCTCCTCAAGAAAAAAGACGTGAAGCATGAAATAAAGAATTGTATCAGTGTTTTTCTAATGTGATAGCTTTGAAGCTTGACAAGAATCGTCCTAACTTAGAAAATGTGTCAGAAAAATTGACAATCAATGTTAGTGTTGTTATAGGATTGGCGTTACAGAAGAATGAGCCTTAAGATTCCGCAGCACATACTTCCATTTTTGGCCCGAGGTGACCTCGGATTGCTGGAGGTTTGTGGTTGTGATGTGAAGATTTATTATGGCCACATCCACAACGTTATACACCTGTTATGGAAAGAATCGCATCTCAGTTGTAGGACCTACACTAGAGTATTTTGAATCCATTTCTTTCAGTTACAAATTATTTGTCATCCGTGATTTAGAGAGGTGGGGGGGGGGGGGTTAGACTAATTACATACCGATGAGTTGCTATGGGAACATTAGGTATAGCTCATGAACACTAACTCCTTGAAATTATCCAAGAAAAGTAACTATTTCAGTAATGTTTTCCGTTAAGTACTCATTCTTACATGTAAGATGCTTTTAAGGGTAAAAACATTACCATGCATTATAATTGGCATATTAAAAAAAGTTGAAACATATACGGTGGTAAATGAAAACTAATATACAAACGCCATAAAATAACGAATATATCAAGTGTCTAAGATTACGGCACACGCACACACACGCACAGAGAGAGAGAGAGAGAGAGAGAGAGAGAGAGAGAGAGTAAGGGTATTACAACTTTAACAAACCATGGTGAGAAACCCAACGTAAGAGACAAGGAATAGAAATAAAATGTAGCAATAAGATCAGCAAATGTTCAAAATCAGATTTTGTAATATGAAACGAAAGTCCATTATAACATCAAACCTGATATAGGCAAGTTACCCTAGTGATGTGCAATAAATGATGTCCCGATTCACGGGGAATTTTATTGTTGCTGGCAGTTCTACAGGTCGAAGGGCACACGTGATTAATGGTGGAATGACTGATATGTATAAGGCTTGGGCTGTGGGCATTCTTTTTTTTAAGTGTTTAACGCCCGCTTTTACTACTACGCCATCGCAGGCGGTGACACTGATGATACATGGAATGAAGGTGGAGCATCGGTGGAATGAGACGGCGGGGGAAACGAGAGAACCCGGAGGAAACCCACCCTCGCGCCGCTTCGTCCACGACAAATCCCACATGCGGTTGCCTGGGATCGATCCCCGGCCTCTTTGGTGAGAAGTGAATGGTTTAACCACTCGGCTACGGCGCGGCCCGACTATGGGCATAGAGCCAGTCAATGACAGATGTGATCAGTGGAAATTGCACAGCACAAAGTGCAGATCAGAATGGAATAAGAGAACCGTGTCATCGATGTACACCCATGGGGGGGGGGGGGGGATTATGTCTGGAACATCCGCCTTTATCGACAGAGAACTCCACCAATACCAAATAACATACAGTTGACAGCAAGAAGGTATGTTTGACTGTCATGTATGTGTATATGTACATATATCTGTATGTAGGCACGTATGTATGCATGCGCTCCAAATATGACTTTTTTATTTTACACACACACACACACACACACACACACACACACACACACACACACACACACACACACACACACACACACACACACACACACACACACAGACACACACACACACACACACACACACACACACACACACACACACACACACACGGGGTACATGGCTGTACATGTGGGCATAAAATTAGAAGATGGTGATAGAAATGGGAACAGAAGAGATGGAGACGAACCATGACTACCAGTCTCGATTAGTCGTATTGGGGAATGAATGCCGCATGTGCGGACCACGACCTCTGGAAGCAATTACTGAGGGTTTTCAGAGATTTGAAGATAAAGGCGAAAGAGTGTAAGAAGTAAATTGTCCTGCTACACCTAACCGAAGACTTGAAATATGTATAAGAAACTGCGGTGGGTTTGCAACCAAAGCCCTCTATAACGGATTGTCTTAAATGAGGAGTATAATACCTTGGTCTGGATGTGGAATAATCAGAAGAACAAATGCTTTTGGGATATGTATTTTTATAGAAGTCGTAGTCTTCAAACAGCTTCGATAATTGGGTAATATAACACATACAGGCCTGTAACTGGGTATTAAATATGTAGTTTCAGGGGGAGGGGCAGTCTTGGAATACATGTATGTTACAGCATGGCATCTTTATAAGTAGTAGTTGGAACACATAGACAGCTAGACGACGATCAGCCTTTTCAATTATGACAATATATGAAATCCATGTTGACACTGCAAACAACTGTGAGTGAGAGATACCGAGACTTCCAGAGCTTTCAAATGAAATCCCGTATGTTCCTTTTAGGAAGAGGGCATTGTCTTGCAAGAAAAGCAAGCCAATGCTTCAGGGAATTTCTGCTGAGTTTAGTATGTATACCAAAACTGACCATGCAAATTAACTGATGTTAGATGTTTCATTTTCTTTTCTCTTTTAACTTAACATATTGCAGATAAGTGAAGTGTGCCAAGGAGAAGAGTGTTACTGGGTATCGATTTACCCAGACCGTGCTCGACTTCATATGCACAAGCCTGCTTTCACTTTAAGAAAATAGGCCACAACGTGCCAGAAACCATTATTAAGTACTGTATGTCCTACCAGCCAGGGGAGCCTAAATGGCAAAAATTGCCCAACATTGACATTTTGAGCTTTTTTTATGGAGTCGTAATTGTAATTCTTCTTGAATTTGATATACATTTTATCCTCGTAGGAACAATATTTCTACTTAAATACGACTATATGTTTAAAATATTTACCAGTAGCTAATTGATAGATAAGTTATTATACTCCACACAAAAAATTCGGTATCAAGGTATTTTGGGGCTCCCTGAATCAAAAACAAGAATTCTTGAAAAAATCCCTCTCTATAACATAAAAACTATACGTCTGATAAATATCAAACTTATTATTTAAGTTAAGTAACCTCTAAGGATGCGATGCGAGAATTTTCAGGATAATTCTACCAATCTAAACTACCTTTCACATCGAAGTTGTTTAGAATTTTTTTATTTTCTCAAAAAATGCCTGTAACGATTTTAATTTTGCAATTCACGTGAAAAATGAAATGTATCTTGAGTTTTCTGAAAATAGCCAACGAGGTCCTCTTCGTTCGGAAGGAATATTGTACAATTTTGAACAGCTGCTAAACCATAGAAGATTGACAAAAATTTAAAAAAAAATATAGATCTGTTTTAAACAATTTATTTTCAGTTACATTTATTGTGCCATAAACCATTTCCGAGATATTCTGTTATTGGTTTGAGTTTTGGAATGCTTCGTCCTTTTTGAAGTGATGTCGCCATTCAGAAGTTTGTTATGGAAAGAGCGATCACATGTAAACGGTTTAAATAGTGCTTCGGCTTCCTCCATCCCCTTTGTACCTAGAACGACATGAGTAATGGAACCAATTCTGCACGCGTTTATCTTCAGTAACGTGAAGCTGAAAGAGAAGTAAGGTTTTGTAAGAATAGTTGTAGAAGCTATATAAGAAGAAACGATTGTGAATAGATAAAACCATGTGAATGTAATACGTAAGATTTTTAAACATGGCACTACTCTGACATTTTGTCCTGTGAATTATCCACCACTTCACAGAATGAAAAATCATAACTGTTGAAGTAAAGTTGTAAACGTATACCCACCTATTAGGGGATATTTTACTCTATAAGTTTGTATTACTGTAAAATATGACAGCTTCTATGCATTCAAGGAATGTGATTTGCAACTATAAGTGAGTCTGTTTCCTCCATTTTCGATTTGAACATCTTTTCCTGTGAATGACATTTTCCCGGAAACTATTCAAGATAGCTAAACTACGCCTTAAGACGATAAATGCAATCGCTAAATGCTGTTACGAATCTTCTTTGTGGTTAACTTGGTTACGCTTTAAAAAAAATTGTTGATAATTTTTTAACAAAAAGGTGATATAATTAAGAAAATAGTCCTATATTTCTTAATGAACAAATTATTAGATAAACGTGGACTAGTCAACCTGTAAACTAGGGCTTGGGAATTGGTACTCACTGAGTGTAGCCCGCTCACGGCCTTTCACTAACTGTATGTTTAGCAGGTAAAAAAAAACGAAGGTCGCTCAAGTTATCCCATGAGTTGCCCAGGCTTGCTATAAACCCTTATGTTTGCACTTGACGAGTTTCTCTACCCACTCTCGTATAGACTATTCCTAAATACGCTTATTCTTATATCTACTTGATGTTAAGCGACATAAACTTTTTGAAATGGGTTTTTTTATTTTTTTAATTAACGTCCTCCAACATTGTGTCATATCGGACGAATGAATGAAATGAAATGGGTGAAATGATGCTCAAATGAGCCCGAGGTCCATGGAGCTTTAAGTTACCCGACATTCGTCTTCTCAGGGTAGGGAAAACTTCGGAAAAAAACCTTACCCGGATAACTTACCCTAAGCGAGATTCGAACTCGCGATCTCTTGAACCATCACGCTACCGAGGCGGGCTTTGAAATGGGTATATTACATATTTCCTTGTAGGTACAGTGGGAACAGAAGAATACAATAGGCTTCAGCGATAGTCAGATCTTCTAAGAGCTGGTTGCTATGCAATAGCTTTGGCGTCCCATTCTCTTTGCATGGCCAGCACATGAAAAAGCGAATAATGTTTGAGAAAAGTATAAGTATCGAAAAATTCAAACCAATAACAATGGATATCCCGAAAATGCTCATCTCCTTTGAGTAGCAAGATTTTTGTCTATCCTTAGTTTAATAGTTACGTATGCAGAAGTCATCAGAATGAAGAGGACTTAACCGGCTGTTCCCAGAAAATCCAAGATATACTTGTAATTTGCCATGAAAATATATTAAACATATGGCATTTAATCAAAACCGTGGGAGACATTTTTCAGCCAATGAAAATTTTCGAAAAATGTTCTACGTGAAGGTAGTTTGGGGTGGTTAGACTTTGTTGAAAATCTTCGTGTCGCATCCTTGGAAGATGCTTTTTAGCTGTTGAGCTATGCTGCTCACTCTCACAAACATGCTCACGGGCGCTGACCTTTTTTTTTTTTTTTTTTTTTTAATGCTTCTTTTGGATTCAGGAAGCCTCAAAACATGTACATCCAGTACACCAGGATCTCGGTGTCGAATTTTTGGGTGGAATGCAGTACTTTCTCTACTTACCGTATACGTAAATATTCAATGGGATATCTTAAATATTTTCTGGGATATATTGTATCATGAATTTAACAGGTTTAACATTGGCGGGATGCGTTTAATTTTCTCCTATATGCATGAGAGAAGTGATATCGTTAGAAACAGCTTAAATTAATCGAAGATGTCGGTGAAACATTTCATTATTGGAAATCCTGTTTATCTCGTTTCCCTATATACAAGTTCAAACAGGGATACGTGAATTTGCGTTAGGTGAGCGCTTTGATCTTCGAACACATGCCCGTAACACACGTGTTCTATAATACATGCACTTGCTGCTCAGAAACCCTAATTCTAAACCAGATGAAATTTACTGAGTAATATGTAATTTATGGCTGACACTAAATTTAATGGTGGGTGGCTCAACACAACATCCAACCAGAGCCTTGCCACGCCTTGCGGTGTTGTATAGTTAAACACGCTGTGAAGTCACAATGTAAAGCCGGTGATAATATTATTTGCGCCCATAAAATTTATTTGCACAACTGAAAAGAGAATAGTAATGGTCAGCAATCAGCCGTCATTAAATTTTGTGCCTGCCATAACAGTTATGTAACATAGTTATTTAATCCACTTTGGTAAGTAAGTAAGGTAAGTTTTCTTTTAGAATATGGTGTAAATAGGAAGAGTAACAAGTAATTAGTTGTTCATGAGGAAGGGTTTGAAAATGTACAAATAACTCAACTTGGACATAACATTTAGAATACCAGGAAAATATGTTATAGAACGTTTAATGAGGTATTTTAAGAAATAATTAGAAAGTGAAGCCTCGAGGTATGCATGAAGGGGGGGGGGGGGGGGGGGGAGCGAAAAGCCTTTCTGGAAGGTTGTAGGAAGAACATTTGAATGAACCGTAAGGCTTGCTTTTTCATAGTGAGACAGCTAAAATAACGTATAAATGAGAAAACGTCAACTTGATTTTCTTATGGCTCTGAAGCTTATTTTGTTGTTTTTTTCTCTGATTGTGTACGTATTACCTACTTACTTTAAGAAGGCAATAAATGAAACAAATACACAAACATAACACTATTTTCGGTACTTACATACCAACGAGCGGGATGTCTCAGGTGGTAACGTCTGTGGACCTCATTCAGGAGGTCGCGGGTTCGATCCCCGTGGCCTACCTTCCTAAACCTTTGGGGGGGAGGGGGTAACCTGGGTCGCCAGGCGAATGCTGGGAAAGATGCCCATATCCTCCGAATTTCATGTCCTTCCATTTCGTTACATTAATCATTTCATTTCACCCCTCATCCCGTTAGGTTTCTTTCAGGGTTGGAAGCGTCGGCGAGCGTCACGGCAGCAGCATAGCAGGAGGATAGCATGCTCTGGAAATCTCGTCCCCCGGATTGGACGGTGAGCCTATTGGTTTTCGCCTAAGGGATGGTACAATTCCCAGGAGGTAAGGGGAGTCAATTTCCGAGTTCCTCCCCCTCCTCCCCTTGGGAGTGCGAACCCGAGGTGTGGGAGAGGAACCGGGTTGAGCCAAACTCCGCCGGGAGTGATTCTAACTGAAAATATGGGGATCCTGCTACCTGCTCTGTAATGGCAACGTTTCTGCCGCCCTTAGGATCCATTCGCCTCGTCCATCCTCCCGGGGAGTGCCCCGCCACGGGCATAGACACAAAAGATCGCCTCCCGGTCGAGGTGCTAAGTCCCCCTCCACAAGTTGTCATGGTAATCTAGTCATACGTGCATACCAATAGATACGGTTGTTCATTTTTCAAAACTAAAATGAAGCTAATGTTAATTTGGTTCTTTGATATTTCCACACTCATACACTCATCGGTATATACACTCATCATATGTGCTGTCTTTATTTAGGATTTGGGTTAATAGTGATCGTTATGTACTAACTAGAGCACACGAAGAACCCTTTCAGTACTTAGGCATACTTCATCACCGCCATATCAGATAAGTCGTTTAACCTGGTAATCGGAACCGAGAATGAACTGGGTGAAGTGATGCTCAGGTGAGCCCGAGGTCCATAGTACTTAGTTACCGACATTCGTATTCGCAATATAAGGAAGAGAATGAATGGAAAAGAAACCTTACCAGTGTACTTCACCCTGACCGAGATTGGTACTCTCCTGAATGTGACACGCTAGCTCTATACCACAGAGCTTACATGTATACTGAAAATATTTGTCTCGCCCACTGTTCTGTGCTGGTACAAAAGGATGCTCCATACAGCAGACATGCATAACACACGTCATCGTAGCATAAACATAACATATAACTGAGTAAGGGGATTAATATGACGTATTAATGAGAAAGTGTATAATCGAAAAGCGTATAATGGAGCTAAATATTATGCACGAAGCAAGGTGACTTAAAAAGTTTTGTATACTTGCCAAAAACGTAGAGGTGAATGCAGTAAAGGTGAGGTTCAACTGCATTTAAATAAAATAAATTTCTTCAGCGAACAAACAGACAAATTGTGACAAAATTACAAAGCCAGTTACTTTTTATTTCAGTTTATTTCTTCTAAAACTGAATCACAACTCACAATTCGTGACCTTGCAAATCATAGCTGTTCTGCTTTATTGTAACCTTGACACAAACTGCTCAGTTATTCACAGCTCGCTCTGACAATTCTACTACTTCATGGTTCGTGCCGAGTCGCTTATATAGTTGAGAATTGCCAGTGAATTCTCTGGAAATCGAAATTTCTCGACTTCTCTCGTGAACAAGCTAACTCACGCTTATAGAACTGTGTGAAACGGCGTTTGTGCTTAGCCGCCCATTATCGCGTGTTGCTTAGCAGGGTAAGGTAGCCGAGCTTGATTCTCCTTTACGCTCAGCCACCGCAATAATATAATTACTGTTAAGTTTTCCACTGTAAAGCAGTTGAAAAGAAAGTATACAGTTACTTCAGAAGGTGTCAATTTCCATTTGAAAGATGTAGCAGTTGCTAACGGAGGCAAAATCATGATTTTTCATGCGTAGACAGAAGCAGCCATATTAGCGTTAACGCGTGTTGGCGTTCCCACATCTTTTATTAGTTTTATAATGTTTGGAAAAACAGATGACATAAGATACAAGCTGACAAACAAATACATTTTTGAAGTTGTACTTTATGGCTGAGGCATTAATGAGGAAGAAGCCCCCCCCCCTCCCCCCTAAAAAGATGACTTTAACGTTCCTTTCTTGGTCAGATCAATAACCCATTCTCACCGCAAATTCAAGTATTCTACCAATCTGCTCCACTAAACGCATGTACAATGATTTTGTTAACACTAGTCATGAAAAGTTTTAAAAATCCGTATAAATGAAAAAGAACCTTAAAACTAACGAAATAGAATACCTTGAAAAACGCTGGTACACTGTTATTTCTGCATAGCATAAATTAAAGTTTAGTCTCCATTGCTTTTTACTGCTGTAGAGGCAAATACTTTTCTGGAGACGCTGCATATATAATATTATGTAAATAAAGAAGAAAGGAAGGAGCTTTATGTGTAAGAAAGGGAGTGTAGAGTTTAAGAGACTAAAACTGACTTTTTACGAGGTGAATGTTCATCGTCTTTGGGTATATGACGTGTAAGTGCAAGAATGATTTGTTGTACTCACTGTTTTACAGGTATTCCTGTCTACTTCATTTTAAATGAGATAAACATTTGCAGAAATACATATTTCCTTGAACGTAGAATTGATAAGGAGAATACAGTATGCTTAAGCAATACTCGGACCTCCTGCATAACCAGGAGGGGTAAAAACACGAATAACGACATCCAACTTAAGAAAAGTATTAATATTTGAAAATGTAAACCAATAACAAGGAGTATCTCGTAAATGGTTAACCGCACAAAAAAGAAAAGAAAGAAAAATGAAAGTAAAAGAAAATATTGTTAGACTAAGGTGTATGCTTTAAGGAGATCCAGTGTGTTCTCCAAAACAGGATGTACATTTCATTTGTCATAAAAATAACTCAAACATATGGCATTTTAAGCAAAATCGTGAGTCATTTTCAAGAAAATCAAAACTTTCGAACAATTTTCCATGTAAAGGGTAGTTTAGGGTGGAGCAATTTTCTTCAAAATCTTTGTGTCGCATCCTTAAAAGACATTAAACTTAAATACCAACTTTGGTTCTTAACCGACTTTTTGTTTCTGAGGTGTGCTATCCACAGACTGACACACACACACACACACACACACACACACACACACACACACGCACCCACGCACCCACGCACGCGCGCGCACACACACACACACACACACACACACACACACACGCACAGAGGCTTTTTTTCTTTTTCTAAAAATGCTTTTTTTTATTCAGGAGGCCTCAAAACATATATTTCCGGTGAAATCTCGACATCGAATTTTTGGGTGGAATACAATACTTCCTCTACTTTTCTATACGTAGTAGAGAAAATAAAAAGGTACCAACAAATTTTCAACTTGACTTATTGTTTGTAAGCATGTCAGAAATTGACTCAACAGGTTTGAAATCCTACCAGAGGAACAAATGAGGGAGAGAGGGGAAAAAAAAAAAAAAAAAAAAAAAAAAAAAAAAAAAAAAAAAAAATCCGCCGTTATACGCAGAGTAAAAGAACTAAACAAATAATACCCCTTTACTTTCACACCCTCCGTGCTGCTGTTTGGAGTGCCCAGGTTCTTTTTTCCTCCACCGTAGGGTTGCCATATGAGCTGGTGCCATGCATAGCACACGATTATTGTGTTCCACTATTACATGCCTGCATAAGAACACAGATGGGCCCATAAGAACTGTTTTCTGAAGTGTTTCTTTAACCAAAACACATATAACATTTAGACGCCGAGGGATTACGAGCTCCTTTCTCGAGTCCAAGATCTTCGCAATATACTATACACCACAGATATCTTATGTTGCACTTGTTATTTACGAACTTGTAATACTTCTACTTATGCCCGGTGTTTTAGTAGTTTTATCTCGCGTTCATACTCTAATAATATACACATGATAAACTACAAATCTGTGCACAATACAGCAGCTGTGTATCGCTCTTGAAATCTACCTGCTGCAGAATATGCAGCAGCAGCGTGAGATAATATTATTCCAGCTGAACAAACAGCATAAAAACGATTACCCAGAGGTGTCCTCGACAGCAGCACCAAACACACGAAACAGAATTAAATGAACTCAGTTGCTGGCTCAGATCATAATGCCTACCTCAACAAGCAAGTATACCCATTCGTCAAAACTACGCTTATTTGAATTTTCTTTGCACTTAAACCTCTATTAGCAGATACCGTGGAAAATGTCAATACAGTGAAAACAAATAATCCAGTGCCATCATAATATCCCTGTTTAAAACAAACTGGTTTTACTTTCTCTACCATGTACATAGTAGGCAGAAAGGTATTGTATTCCACCCCAAAGAATTCGACACGAGATTTAACTGGAAATAAAGGTTTTGAGGTCCCCTGAATGAAAAAGGATTTTAGATAAAAGTCCGCGCGCGCGTGTATGCATGAGATTGTGAGCAGAACTCAAAAAGTATTCTTTCAAAGGTGCTACTAGAGAATATTCTAGTAAATCCCCAACCTGAAACTACCCTTTACATGGAACATTTTTTCAATTCCTTATTTTTTTAAAAAAATAACTCGACGATTTTTACTCAAGTACCATATATTTAGGTAAGTAATTTTCATTGAAAATAAAATGTATAACATTGATTTTCTGGCAATAAACTGTGAAATCTACTCCATTCGGAGGGAATTTGTACCCTCTTGCAAAACTGATAAACGTTAAAGCGATAAACGAAAATGTACTTCACAAAGTAGAGATCTATTTAAAAAACACAATTTACCTCAAATAACTTTTTGTTGTGGCATAAGTCATTTTCGAGATCTACGTTTAACGGTTCGAATGGTCTTTTAAGGTCCTTTCAATATTCAGGTGTTTCTTGCGATTGTATGGAAACACTGGACTTCTAAGGCCTGCATATAGCGTTCAGTTCTTAAACATTTGACTATGGCTATTAGCCTTTGTTCCATTTCTATGCTGCCGTTCACATTGAGGTTATATGGGTAGCCTTGAAACAATTGCTCATGGCAAGTGTTCACTCGGGTTATATTTCTATTAAATCTCCGGGTTGTCTTTAAACACACACACATACACACACGCACGCATGCACATACACACACATTCATATTTCCAAATTCTAGAGAATAATCCTGGCTAAATGGTTCCCACACTGCAGCCGGGAATCAAACCCGGGACCTCTGGATTTGGAGACCAACATGCTAACCACCGGACCACAAAGGCAGTCCTTTGGTGTATATCTACAACGAAATGATTAATTAACTATTTCTGCAAATGTTTATCTCGTTTAAAATGTAGTAGACAGACATACAAGCTTTTGTAAAAATAGTTCGGACGCCCACTAAAACGATTGAGGGGAGAGAAGGACACGAATTTAGCAGATCAGATTTCTCTTGCTGGGATCAAATATATGCAGATGAATATTTAATAGTGAAATCGTTGGCCGTTGGTTACTAGAAATGCGTCGTTCCGCGATTGCAATTTGCATATCTTTGGAAGGTGGTGTCAACGGCGACCGCAGATAAGTGAGCGAGGAAGTGGTTCCGGAAACGGCCATCTCGTTAGCTTAGTTAGGAGGAAATCATGCACCGTCTAAAATGATATTAACAGCTCCAAAGTCTTCTGTGAAAGAAAAATGCTAACCATTGGGATGTGCAAAATGATGTGTCCACTTTTAAATAACTTCACAATAGTAGAAAGGATTGGGATTGTGTACGAAACATTGTGATATCCAGTTTGTAAGTTACTGTATTTCAATGCAACCCGAAGTAGACAAAACAAGTTAAACGTGTTTAGCTCAAACTACTAATGTACTTCTCCGAGACTTTAAAAAAAGGCGATTTCCAATGGGTATCGTCTTCAGATAGGTGGCATAATGCACCTAGACTAGCAGCAGATGTGGCTTTGGACTTCATCGTATTATCATTCTTTCATGGAATCGTATCTAATAGCTTGCGGCATTCAAATTCAATAGAAGTAACTGTAAATTAGCCACCGTAGATTTTAATTCCTATGCAATCTGCAATTACAATCTTAAATGAAAACTTCGCCCCGTTTTACCAAAATACAATGTTTTGCAACTCGGCTCTTCCAACGAATGTCTTCTTTCCTATACGTAAACAACATTGGCTGAACACTTCACACATGCTAACTGCGGAAACCTCAAACAATTGATGACAAATCTAAAAGTAACATAATATAAACTCAAGTTCGTTGGTTTAAACTGGACGTCTTGCCCATTTTGTCTATTTGTGTTTTTCAGTTTTAAATTTTGTGAGATACAGTAAAGTAGTGGCCAAAAACCAAAACGGTTATACAGTTGTTTATGTACTGTACTCCAATCATGTCAACCAGGCGTAATTTCGTGACCTTGGCAGTACTCGTGGGCATAAAGTTCTCCGAGTCACTCTGGTATACATAAAGGTAGCGGCGGCGTTAAGCAAAACATAGTAGAACATGAGTTTACAGAATTCGAAGGGGAAACTCGTACATTCTTCTTCTTCTTCTTCTTCTTCTTCTTCTTCTTCTTCTTCTTCTTCTTCTTCACCTGATTACCCTCCCCATATGTAGGACTTACAAACCAGTCCCTAGGGCAGGCATGTCAAACATCACTCCCAGGGTGTGAAGAGAGGAGTCCACCCCTAGCACGCGCTAGTAGAACCGGTTTTCGCTTTGTTTTTCTCGCTCTCCGATTTGAATGAAGGGAAAATAGGGGAATATTTTCACACTTGGCGAGTGCTGTTTGGCATGCCTGCCCTAGGGTGAGACGCCTGTTGGGGAGCAGAGGAATCTATGAACCAAACAGAAAGAGAACCTGGAAGCGGGTGTCAGGCAAACACCAAGTAGAGGAAGAGGATGATATGTAATGCAGCGAAATGGATGAATGGAAAGGAGCAATTGGTGGAATGAGCGGGGGGAACCCGGAGAAAACCCGCCCAGGTGCCGCTTCATCCATCATAAATACCGAATATGGGTTCCTGGAATTGAACCCGCGCCGTCTAGGTGGTAGGCGAACGGTTTAACCGCTCGGCCACGGCGCCTCCGGAAATACATTATACTCTCTTTATTACTATGTTTCTGTTTACTTGTTTAAAAGTATTTACATAAATTTTGTGATCACAAAGCTGTAATATGAATTACAATAATGACGTAATTATTGAAAAGAAAATTAATATACCAAAAACAAAACTTTAAAACTACAAAAGATAAGAAAAATTCATGTAACTTTTTTAACTTTGCAATTCAAAATGAAAAAAGCTGAACCTGTAACGTAAAATAAAAATAGCTCCACATTAGAACTTCTATTTGTGGCCACACTTTGAGCCTAACTACGCATTTATTATGGCTAGTTTATGCTTTTCCACTAACATCTTAATATTTGGGGAAGCATTAGTTACAGAACGAAGTCTCGAGGCAGGCGTAAGGTTATCTTCAGATAATTTTGCTCTTGGACGGCCCTTCCAAGTTCGTTGAAGAAAAAAAATTGCTTGTGAATGTCTTGCCTAACATACACATAATTTCTGCAGCAAATTTACGAAATTCTGGGTATGTTTATGGATCAAGGCCCCGATAAAAGCCGACAATATTACTATCACTACGCGATTTTTAGATCTGAATCACAGCATAAATCAGGAAGTTCTAGTTCACGTTCAACTGGAATATTCTCGGGATCGGTAGAATAGGCAAAGGAAAAGAGATCCAGTTTAGATTTGGGCTGACCCCGTGGCTGACCTTCCCGACCCACGTTTTTTTAAGGTTTCCCCGGGTAGGCATGCGAATGCTGAAAAGGATTTAAATATCCTCCGAATGTACCTTGAGCTGGTACAAGCACGAGGGGGCAGGGAAGCCTAGCCAGGCTCCGCCGGGGTGCTTCTAACTGGAAAAATGTAGGGACCCTGCTACCTGCTGTGTCGTGGCAATGTTCCGGCCACCCTTAATCCATTCCCCTCATCCATCCTCCCGGGGGGTGCCTCAGTCAGGGGCGTTGGCACAAAAGATCGCCTTTCGGTCGAGGTGCAAGTTGTTGTGTTTCCTTTAAAATGCGTCAATAAGCTTCAGGTCAAAGAAAGCAAATGTTAGCACCTTACTAGTATCTTGCCATGCTAAACAGGGCAACCTTAAGGGACGGCACAGGGTGATACTAATCTTCTGGAAAACACGACAAACAACTTGTGCACTTGAAAAGTTTTCACGTGCTAATTCTTAGGCAAATTATGAGCACCATGTCGTCCTGGCCAACTCGCACTGTGCATATCTTGGTTAATTTGTAAGATCCTACTCTTAGCTGTTTTCCCTGTATTGATAAAACCTGTTTTTGTCACGAAACAAACCTATCGCATGTAGACACACTCGTCAGCAGCTACTGTGTTTCGTTTTATTTCGTTTCTATTTTTATTTATTTTTACTTTCTCTACTACGTATATTAAGTAGGAGAACTATTGTATTTAACCCAAAATTTCCACGTCAAGTTTTCCCCGGAAATATGTTTTGAGGCCCCCTGAAACCAAGAAAAAGTTTTAGAAAAAGATACGTGTTGGTATTTACGAGCGTTTAATATCCTTCAAGGATCCGACACAAAGATTTTGAAGAAAATTCCTCCACCCTAAACTACTCTTTACATGGAAAAGTTTTCGAAAATTTTGATTTTCTCAAAAATGGCTCTAACGATTTTGATTAAAATGTCATATATTTAAGATATTTTTATGGCGAATAAAATGTAGGTATACTTTGAATTTTCTGGCTATAGCCCATGTAGTCCTGTTTACTCTGGATGACTTTTGCATAACTGGCCGTAAGAGATGGATCAAATCTTACTCTACAAAAAACACAAAACACAAAATTTATTTCATGTTCATTTTCTTTGTGAAGTTCATCATTTCCGGGACATTGCTTGTTATTACTTTTAAGTTTCAAGCTCTTGTACTTTTCGTTAATTGGAATAGTTATTTTTATTTTTATTTTCATTTCTCCTTTGATCGCAAGTGCTTGTTGCCGCAACGGGAACTCTAGAATGTTGTTTTCGCAAGATATAACTGTAGTTTTGGAAAACTGACAACTTTAGTGAAATGCAACATCGTTGTTCATTTTTTATATGTTAAGCGTGCAAAGAGAACAGGATCTCAAAGCTTTAAAGGATTTGATTATAGCTTAAAGCCTACTGTATTCTAATATTCCCCTTGCACCTACAAGGAAATAAGCAATACGATAATTTCTGTAAATGTTTATCTCAAGTAACACGAAGAAGATATATAAATAAGAGTTTGTAAGAATGCTTAGTACAAGAGTAGAGAAAGTCGTGTGAGTGCAACACATCAGATTTGTTAAAACTGCTTTGGCGGTGTCATGAAAAGAATGTGAAATATAGTTAGCATATAGCGACACACTTGACTGTCGATTTCCTCTGTTCCTCTGTTTACCTTCAAGGAAATCTGTAATGAATCTGTTTCATCAGTGGTTCATCTCAATTAATGAAATACAAAAATAATCTTTCGAAGGAATATTCAGCAGAAGCCATATCAAAATGAACGAAAATGGTAACAGAAATTATGTGAATGTAAACGCATCAGTGTATTTTAATTGCAAAGTAACATTATAATGATAAACAAAAATAAATTATACAATTTATACCGAATTACAGAATAACTTGCTATAATCAACATACATTGAAACAGAAAGGAATGTTCAGAAATATTTAAGTTCCATTTAAAATATTTAATCCAAGTGAGTGGTAACAATTCGATTTTAGATAGTCAGGTAACTCGTATATATACACCAAATAATACGTTGTTTCAGTTTCCATGTAAGAAATACATACTAATCTACTGAGAGTAATAAAATAACACTATTTGACCAGCTATCTTACCCTAAGTTGCCCAGAGCAGTGCTTGTTATTGTGTACAAAAGATTTATAAAAAGGTATGGATATTAACTAAGGGTACTATCCGCTCTAAAAATTTAAAAAAAAAAAAAAAAAAAAATGCGGCTTTTAAATTTCCATTGACAAAATTCCCAACACATAAAATGGAGGACCAATTGCGCTTTTGACCTTTAGCCATTTACATGCCCAATTGCAACGTCTTAAAATACACTGCGCAGATGTATCTATTCAAATAGCATTGACATTTTAAAACTTAGTTTTTGTCGTAATATTTTCTTACACTTGTTATCTTAAAATATTCAGATAATGTGAATTCACTTTCGTTCAATGTCTTTCAAATGTTCGGTATATGTTCTTTGGACAAAAGGTTATCAAGAACATTTTCGTGAAGCTAGGTATGATTTTGGACTCAGCCTTTTAATAATTTAATAATGATTGAACTTGAGAAAATTAAGTGTTAATATAATTTTTTGAAAAGTGTTATTGTTATACAACATTTAGACTTTGAATGTAAAGAACTATATCCAAGGAGCAACGTGTAAAGTTTTAAAGTGTATAAATTTCTAAATTTATCCATGGGGTATTTCACAGGAGACCCTATTTTCATATTCCATGTAAAAGTTCTTTTCTTGGAAAGTTGGTACATAGAACCTTGAAAATTAATTTCCTCTTGTCGTGGTTGAACAGTTCTGTTATAAATTTCAGCTAAATTGGTAGACATTTGTAGAAGCTAACAGTTTTGGTACTGAGCTCCTTAAACATCAAGTGAAATAATTTTTAAAGTGCTATTTTGTGTAATCCACACTTGTCGGATCTTTTGCGGGAATATGAAGGTTTTTGTCCAAACACATTAAACAGGATATTTTTAAGTATGGAATTGAATTAGGTTGTTGGTGGATTTCCAACCTCTAATGTTAGCACGTCCAAAGAGTCTTGCAAACCAATGGAGGCGTTTAAATTAAAAAAAAATAAAAAATAAAAATAAAATACAGATAAATAACCAAAGGTTTACGTGTAAGAGGTTATTTGGAGCGGGTATATTTTGTTAAATATCCTCGCCCTAGGTCTTTAAATTGTGCCTAATGCATACATTAAGTTTTGCATATATTACAATCCTGATTTTTTGCTTATGATGATCATTTGTCTTATCTATTTTAGTCAGGAAGCGTATATTTCCGGCCAAATATCGGTATGCAGTGTTTGGTGGAATCATATCCTCTGCCTATCATAGGTAAACGGTACAAAAAGCAAACGTCAACCTGTTCGTATCACAGCATAGTTATTTAAATTTCAGTGGCCTTTTATGATGATTTATTCCCATATGGGCGTTTTAAAAGCACGTGACATAGTAAATAGATAGTACATATATTAAGGTTCGTTTTCTTTTTGTATTTCTTTCCTGTTTGTATTGATGTAATACCTAAGGTAAGAAGAAAATGTCTTAGTTATTTTGAAGTGCTTACTCGTTTCCACACGCATTCATTTTTTATTATATCTTTTTTTTAACAGTGTAAAATTTTGGCAGAGTAGGTCATACACTTATTGGGATTATGAGAACGTTTCGGCAGATTTCAGAGTCTGGTTCAGAAAAATCCCGCTGCATATTAGCTGACCGATGGTAGAAGGAAGCATTTTGTAAATAAAATGCAGTTTTCAATCGGACAACACTAATAATGAATAATGTGAACCTTTTGTTTTCTCCACGACATAGCAATAGCATTGATTTTCTAGAATCGCCTCTTTTGAGTTCATGGATCAACCCTGGTGCTGCACTCTTCGCCGATCTTCACGAGCAGTTTCTGCTGCGATTAACGGCCAAAGTCATACCGTGAAAGCGTCACTTTTTTGGCAATACCCTCGATTGTCACCTTAGCTGGAACGCTTGTATCAATCTTTACTCTCAGACAGCGATCTTTGCTCCCTACCCGAACTGGCAGTCGACTACCTAACACTATCTGCTTAGCTGTCATCGAATACATCGTTTGAGGAAAAAACCCATTACTGATTCAACAGTTCCGTCTTGCTATTTCGTATTTCAAAGGGACCTGATTGAGGACGACCTCCTTTATTGCCTTTTTATTGTAGTGGTTTTAGTTTTGCAATTCGGTGCTAGTTTTGTTTGTTTAGTACTGGTATACATTTATCGAAATTCTGTATAGCATTTTGTATGTGCTGAGCGATGGTTACCAAAATAAAAATAAGCTCGTACACAGCTCAAGTGGCATATACCTTTACCTTAATAATTTGTTTTGTAGCTTGATTTAATTTATACGCTATAAAATGGCGCTTGATTTTCTACTCCAGGAGTGACAACAATTTTCTACCCAGCCGCTTCCCATGCAAATGAATTGCGTTCGCTTCTATGAACACATTATGGTAATTTTAATGAGTATATCTAACGTAGGAGCCTCCTGGGAACTGGGGCATGTAGCAAACCAATTAGTCCACATACACATAAAATAACTGTTCTGTTTCCCATTATTAAAATCATTCGATATACGCTACTCGAGCAATACAGTATGCAGTATTTAATTTTATTCTTCAAGCTGATAGATTCTTCACAAATTTGTAGTGAGTAATAGGCGTGAAAGACAGGCACAATTTATTGTAGATGAACTGTTTATCACATGCATTTACCACATGCATATGTAGTTTCGCAGTTCTGTTTGTCTTTGTTCTAGGGTTCACGTCGTTTCCTTTACAGTAAGGTTGGTGGTGTATTTGTGAAGCCATCTGTGGGTTATTCAGGTTTATATTTTGCCTGAAGACCTTTGATAAAATTGCTCTTCCACATGTGGGATTCGTGGTGGACGAAGCAGCGCTAGGGCGAGTTTCCTCCGGGTTCTCCGGTTTCCCCCGCCATCTCATTCCACCGGTGCTCCATCCTCATTCCATGTATCATCAGTGTCACCGCCTGCGGTGCCGTAGTAGTAAAAGCGGGCGTTAAACACTACCAAAAAAAGGCATTGCTCTTCTGTGTTGCTGTTGTGGCAGTAAAGCTGGAGAGGGTGCCTTCAAGTACTCCTGCCTTGTGAAATATTTGTTTCGATTTCCAAGGAAGATAGCCCTGGAATTAATACCTGTAATATTCAGTAAATGGTAAAAAATTACGATAGTAACGATGATGATGACGAGGAGAATGATGATAATGATAACTTTGAATAAGCATATGATATTACCTATAAATATGATATATACACATTATCATCACCAAGGTTGCTCTCATCGTCTTCCTCCTCTTTATGATCAGTTTTTGCAGCTTATATTTAGAATCATCTTATTCATATAAATTGTTATCTGTGGGTAAGGCATCACCGCAAAGTAGACGTTGGGATTTTGTAGATCATAACTTTTGCTCATATCCATCACGTAAAACTAATAACCTTTTGCTATGACAAAACGATATTACGCAGCTAATCAGGAAAAACGAATGTGAGCAATGTGTAACGAATGTGGGCGCACATAACGGCTGGTTATTCAGAGAAATAAACAGATAAGGTTGACGCTTCAGCTAACATTAGAGTAAGGTGTAATGTTAAATGTCCCCGTCAGTCGATTACGTAGGTGCGTTCGTACAAAAACTATAACGTTTAAATAAACCTAAGGGTCTCCCTGGCCCCTAGCGACCAACGGAGCGTTAGAAAAAAAAAATAGAACAAAAGAAAAGAAAACATCTAGCTTATAGAACAATGAATATTGGAACTGGCCAGTGTGCAGATAAACATCAGATTTAAACGTCTCAGTGCACAGCAAATGTCACCTCCAGACTGCATATCACATAGTATTGTATATTATCCATATACAGGGAAAAGGAACGTTCAACATCACACGACCTCAACCTACACATTTTCAAGTTCACTTATGTGTTCGCCAGTATACTGAGGGTTTGGTAACCACTATTTTTCTTAAACAAAGCCTGAAATGTTTTCTTTAAACTTCTGCTTTTGAACTTGATGTTGTGTAAAGTTGTTTTTCAACAAACTGTATTTCTGTAACTGAGTCAACTAAGTCAACAGAAGTTTCTAGTTCTGTATGGAACGAAGGTCATCTCAATTTTGAATTAGCATCACGTATTTAATTCTGGATAACCTCAATTGCAGAAGCATCTTCGCTGTCCAGTTCATCTACTACTGATGCAAATGCTTCAAAATGATTTGCATAATATACCACGGCTTTAAGCCAGGTACCCAAGCGCGTGACTAGCAGGGTATTTTCGCCAAGTCCAAAATGTTTGGTTGGCCAATTCGTGCAGCATTTGTCTATAAGAGGTTGAAAATAATGGTAAGGATAACTTTTATTATTTTCTAGAGAGTATGTGATTGAAAATAAGGGTTGGGTATATTTTGGTAGTTAGGTAACCTACGATTTTTGCCAGGTCCTATAGTAATAGTTGTAAATGTTTTGAGCGGATGAGTTAAAAAGCGCAGATTTCTACGCAAGGGGAAATGTGATAAGAATATTTTTTTGAGAACTATAAGATAACCTATAATTTTCTTATAGTCCTGTGTAACAGTTAAGTACAAGGATAAGAGCGTTTATTGTTTATTTAGGGGTTGAAAATCTGAAGAGTGCAAGTTTTTGAAAACCGTAACGTAGTTTATCTTTACCAAGTGCACCACGTTTTTTTAAAAAGCAAAACAAGGGCACCCCTTGTGCGACACCGAAGGTAAATTTATTGATGGAAACACGGTATACAGTTGCCCATCATTCAGTAAGTCACGTTTGAAATATTTTAAGCCTCCCCATGTAGCCCTTTAGGGATGCAGGTTAATTAAAAACCGCCACACTGGCAATAATATTGAATATTCATAGAAACGGAACTGAAGTTGGGCGACATGAATATAAAAACCCCCTTGAATCTCCAGTTTCAAAATGTTGGAAATATTTTTGTCGTCCTCCGTACTCTATGGTAAGGTGCTGGCCCCTGACTTCCGAGGTCGCCGGTTCACAACCGGCGGAGGGCTATGGATTTTTTGGGACGTAATTCTCAAGCCTGATAGAAAGGCCTCTGAGCAAACTTAAGCTGTCTTTTACGGCCAATATAAATTGGAGTTAAGAACCATAACAGTTAAAGAGCGCCCATAAGTAAATAAAACACAATTTGGGGAATATTTTATATCCTGTGTCAGCCCAGAAGAAGTGATTTACAGCGCTGAAATAATTACCAAAATGGGTTGAATGGTTTTCTGAATTACTTCCTTCCACCACGCACTTTTTTCCGGAACTTTCTATGTTCAAGATATCTCAAAACATACATTTTGCGGAAATCCCGATACCAAATATCTCGGTCGAATGCAATACTTCCTCTGCCCCCAAACGTGATGATTCTTGGTTCTCGTTTCAACTATCCTAGTCGTAGCGTACAGTAGTGGTAGTGATAGTAGTCAAAAGTTAAATTCCATTCTCATCGAGCAGGTGTAACTAGCTATCTCGACTCGCCTTCCCGAGTCCAAATAACAGAACACTTACTTGTTAATAATAATACTTTGATAACGACGCTGTCACGTGCCAGGATCATATCAGCGCCCCCGGTGTACTGGAATTTGGAATTTTTACATGCCAGTAAATCTACTGATATATACGGGACTGTCGCTTCCAGGCATAATTAAAACCTATCGGTCTGTCCCTGGCTTGAACTCCCCACCTTGGGATCAGACACCCAGCGTCTAATCAAGTGAGCCACCCAGGGCGACACTTAGGTTGTTACACGTATTCTGTTTTATCATTCGTAGTGTGTTGCGACAGCAGCTTCAAGAGTTGGTCCATTAATGTCTTCACTTAATTTATGTTTTTATAAATACGTTTAATTTGCAATTTATAGCTTACCCTTTGTCTGCCCACTATTATGTTGATGCTTCACAAGTGTGTTTTCTGTCTGTCCCTTTGTTGATGAGAATTTAGACGATCCATGTCTTGACTCTTACCTTCCACCAATTGTCCTTTTGTCATTTCTCCCAAAATAAAGCATGAAGCAACCAAACTACTTGATTCAGAAAATTCTGGGTCTGGGATGTAGGCAACATGATTTCTCTGTGATTTCTTTGTTGTAAGAGGTGAAACAGTGCTGCATAAATGCAAAAACACCTGTCCTCGGAATTCATTACCTAGCTATTTTACTTTCTCGGCTTTGCGATAATGCATTTCCGTTGCGCCTTTTCAGACCAACTGTTTATCATGACAACTAGTATGCTAAGTGAGTGCAATGGTTGAACCTGTCATTCTCAAGCTAGGTGACAGACTTTTCCGATAGACTTACTCCGCATCTCTGGCTTCTTGCAGAAAACTTCACCACTTGTCCGTGTTCCCGTACCGGTACTTTGATCTACTACAACCTTTGAAATCTCGTAAGCATTTCTTCAAAACCAGCATTGGCTTCATTGTTTTAAGGCAAATATTGAACGTTTTCGACTTTACGAGGAGACGGTGAAAGCATCCAAACTGAGTACTCTAGAAATTTTGACGTTTGTGGTCGACGATCATTGCATTGTTTTCTGCGATAATATTCACAGTGCACTTGAAAGTCTCTCTGTCACTTCTTATTTTGAGTAAACTGCGTAGATTGAACTGATACTCTGTTGTACTAAGTTTATTTTAGTACAATATTATGTAAAAATGTGCTTATGAAGGGCGCCAGAAAAACACCTCACGGGTACCGCGTTGAACAGCGCTGATCTAGTGTGATTCATGTAAAAAAGTTTAAAAAGAAGAATTAAATATTACCTTTTTAAATATGACAAGATATAGTACCCAATTTTAAGAAATATTTAAGGACAAACGGCAACAAGTTCAAATTTCAGCACTGCATACGTAATGTTGGTAGCTGGTAGCCTGTTACTTTTCCCAATGAAAATTCACGTTTTTTATTTACTAGCTAAGTAGTGACTTCATATAGATATCCGACGAAAGAAACAGAAATGACATTCATTCATTCTTTATCGGCGTGACTTGTGGTCATCAGGTAAACTCTAGATAGATGTTCCGATGCATGTCCTTCGGGATTCGCTTCTTACGGCACCACATGATTTCATCGGGAAACGAATGGAAAATTCGTTGCTACGTGATGAGTCGCATCAATGTTCATTTTCGTGCCGCGGGAACTGATTCACAACGCCTTTGGACTGAAAGAAAATCTGATAAATTTGTTGGAAAACATTTTCGCCCTGAAGAGGGGTTTAAAGTAGCCCTGGTTTAGAGGTGATCAACGATTTTACAACGCACGATAGTCACCTCATTTCCATTTTAATTTACCTGCTATTGAGTGACTATCTCTGCAAGAACTATCACATTTTTGCAACTGTTGGTGTAAAACAACAGTAGGCCATTCTTGCAAAACATGATGAATTTAATCTATGTGGAGGAAGAGAAAATTGTAGAACATTGAGCGTGCATTGATGATAGGGTTCATCAATAAACACTTCGTTCTGCACACAATTTAATACACATTGCAATAAAGTATAAGAGTTGTAGGTTATCACAAAATCTCTCATACATAACAGCAATTGGAGCTTTGTTCTGTAGAAGGTTGCAAAGGCTGATGCATGATAGGCCTTCAGGTATAAGGCTCCTTTTATGAGAGATTTCGTGTCACACGGCAAGTACTATACGATCTGAAAGTACGTTTGAGTTGAATTATGTATACCACGCGACGCGACAGTCGCGCAAGATTCTGTCGTGCGAACTTGAACACAGGTCTGTTCATATCGTTGTGTTGGTGCATTGTGAGCTAGACAATGAGTCAGTGGAGGAGGGAAAAAAAAAAGAAAAAAAAAAAAAAAGTGTGATTTGTGTTTTCGTGTGTTAAAAGAGGGATCCTATTTTCGTCCTCCAGACTTTAAAGTTTGGATACGAAACGCTTATAAGAAGAAATTCGTAATAGGAGTTCAGTTTGGGATGTTGCGTCAGAAAATTTCGAAGACTGGGAGGAAGAAGAAGCAGTTTCCCATACATAAGTTGCAGGTAAGACAAATAATAAAGAATTGGGTACGTAAGAATCATAGATGATTCCTCCCATTAGTTTCGTGAGTGACCTAGGCATTCGTTATCGCGAAGACTGCCCGCTCTGCTTTACCCTTACAACCAGTTCTGCGCTGTTGGGAAAATAAATACGTGTGACTGGAGTTCGCCACGCGTATTTGGAGGTTTTAACCAACCTGAAAACATATTACTCTTATTAATTAAAATTACAAGTCTGCAACTGAAGTAAATATTGATGTAATGTTCATTATACTGTAGTGACTTACCAATAAAAATATCTAGTTATACCCTTAAAATCCTGTATGTGGACCTTCCCCCCTACACGGTGACATTTCGGAAAATTTGAAATTTTTAAAACTCCATATTATTTCCCTAATACACTCCTTTATACTCATGAATAGGGAAATGAACTTTCATATAGAGAAAGGAAGGTTGCGGAGTTTGACTATAGGAAGTGGGAGGGCTCAGTCTGTCACATGATCACAGTACAGAGGAGGCCAGGTGCAATCGACGCAACAACGTTGTAGATAAAGTTGTTGCATAATTAACGTTCAATACTGCCACTATTTGCAGTAAAATACTCGCTCCCAAATTCTTGCACAGGTTTAGCAGTACGTGAATATTTCGATTTTCGTGCTGCAGGCATTTTACTGTGTGGTACTTATGAACATATTCCAGAGACACTATGCACTCTAGGCAGTGTGTTTTGTCCTCTCACTGTACTGGGGCAATGACGTCACGCTGTGTCCATGTGGCAGGTAACTTGTGATCGCCTCATTTCGCGATAGCTGTATAAAGCCTACTCACGAGATTAAATTTTGTGTAGCAATAAAATCTGGCTGAAAAAAATAACAATGTTACTTTTCTAAATGTCAAATATATATTGGATTATTAAACGCCTAAATCTAGAACTATATTTCTTATTTATAACAAAGTTCCTTTAGATCCCTTCATTCGTCTTTAAAGCACGACCAGATCACAAGGACAAGTGGCATTGTTATTTTGCCGCACTTAAGAGTGCGCATTAGTTGTATTAGGCAAACCATGGTTGATTATCGCTGCACTAAATAACATACAACAGAACGTTTCGAGAATAGTGATTTCGCAAGGAAGTTTTGATCTAGATATACGAAGCTCGTTTTAACCACGGTAATACCAGAATATTGAGTGAATCTAAGATGCCTACTTCTCCAAGAGTTTTTAATAGCGAGAAAACCTTTTACGGAGGAAATGAACGGGTGACCATCGTTTATGAAGCACATTGTAGCGTGATCTCTAAGATGCAGTTAGTGAAAGCTATGATGAATATTGTCACCGCGCCCGCGGCTAATTACCTACACTAGGGAAGGGACCCGGCTCCTAGCTGTGCTAAAAACCTGTCCGTCGACTGAACAATACAGCATACGGAAACAATAGCTATTGTTTTCTCTCCCTCCGTCTAGGTTGTTCCTCCTTATTCACTCTCGACCATTCTACTTCCAGAACTTTTCCATTGTCTATAGACCTATAAGGAGCTAGCGAGTGCCGAGTCGGTTAGCTAAACGTTTACGAAGCGTTCGTGGACAGCGCCTGTGAATCGTGCCAAGTGCAATTCAGTGCGAGTCGTAATCTGACAGTTCTTTATTGCGATTCGATTCGACGGGTGTTCTGCTGCTCTAAGTTCATACGAAATTGATCTAACTGCCACGTTAGCGCTATGCTGACTAAAAGGCAATAAAGAGTGATTAGCAGTGGCGTTTTCTCGTTTTTTACAATATATTATACGGAATGCTTCAGCTGACAGGCTGTCATGCGGCACGCTTTGTAGTAAGCCTATTGATTGAACTAGCTTAGATTAATATACAGGATTATTCATAAGCCCGTGAAACACTCTAAAGTTTGACAATAAGTTAAGCACGTAGCAGATCATGGTATAAAAATAATTGTAGTAATAGAGAGAGAAACTCTCCAAATTTTTTTTGGAATGAAAGCCCTACTGAATTAGCATGACTTATCGCTAGGTGGCAGCAGTAATCAATATTGACCCACTATTGGGTTGGGCGCATGGACATGAAGTTAACGCATTAATGATGTGGCCACCACATTCGACGGATTTTTGCCTCCACTACCCGCTAATCTTTAGGCACTTTGCCGCCGGATTATAGCAGCCTTGGCTACCGTCAACCGTGACACGCTGGAGTGTGTATGAGTGCAGATGGATTACTGCATCGATATTTGCGTATGAACAAGGGTGAACATGTTGCGCATTTGTAAGGTATAACAAGTAAGCAACAAAATTTAATAGAATTCCTCTTTCTTTTAGCGTAAAATGTTTTGTTATTCGTTGCGTAAAGTAGTTATGAATTCTTAAAATTATTCACGGGCTTCTGAATAGCCCTGTATAACAAAAACTATTAGAGTCCGCTTGCACCTCCTCCACATATGGTGCTTAATGACAGCGTTATGCCATGGATGCGTAGAAAGAAATAGAGAAGGAAATGAGAAAGCAGGTTTAAATCCATTTACTTGAGGGTTAAATGCTAATTTAACAAGAAAAAGAGCAGAACTTTACTTTCTCATTTTGTAGGGCTGTATGTTTTCTAGGAAAACAGGCATTTGCTTTTCATGGTCACAATTGGAATGATCTTCAGAGGCAACATATGGAATATTTAAATGAATTAGCAATACATATGTGACGCTTATCTGAAAGTGCACTTGGAAAAACCGACTGTTTATGCGCAACTTCACCTAGTATTCAGAATTACTTAATTTCAAGTGTGAGTGACGTCATGACACATGGAATTAAGAAAGACATTTCAGAACCTTCTTTGTTTAATTGATACTAGATGAATCTCCTGACATTAATAGTGATGAACGACTATATACCGTTCGTTACTAAATGTTGACGGAAATATTGAAGAGTTTTGTTTCATTTCCAGATGTAAGTTCTGGCAGAAAAGAAATTCTTCTTTGAATAATACTCTCAGTATTATCGAATATTTATCTCAGAAAATTATAAAAGATGAAACCTCCGAAAAGCCATTCTGTTTAAATTGGGTCACATTTTAACGAATTTTACAATATTCATTTGGTTACATCCCCAAGTCCGATAGTCACGCTACGCCACTATCTGCAGTTCACATGACCTCCCGTAATTATGCATTTTAGTGACTTTATTTGAGAATGTAAAATTAAGTTAATTCGGCTAAACTACGCCATGTCCGTCGTAAATAAAAGGAAAGAAACTTGATTTTCAAGTAATCATAACTGTTTATCGCTACAAAGTTATTACTTTGGTTTTCATTTCATGAACATCTCCAGAAGCTCATGTTTGTGTCAACACTTTTTTGCAGCTTAATTTTTAAAAGAGGTATGACTATTCCATCACGGTGGAGTCCCGGTAACCCGAACAGGGCTAGGAAAAAATATCTACCAAATTCGTTTTGAATTTTAAAACAGGGAAAAGTGAAGATTAGGAGTAAACTAGTTTTTCCAAGTAAAAGGTAAATTTATTAGCACCGGAAAATATGAAATAATTGCTACAGCAGTAAACAATGAATCTGTCGGCTATCTTGTACACAAAAAACTAAAAAACTGAAGGCCTAGACTCACTAACAATGTGCATAACAAAGTTCGAATGTATTTCTTTTTTACGTAACGAGAACACAAAACGGAAAAGCAAATCAACACTTAAGAAGTGAAATCAGTGATCTTCCTTTGACTTAACGCACTGAGACGACTTGAGGAGGCAATGCTTTGCCAACTTCCATTCCGACTTTCGCCAGACTACTCGCGCTAGGTAGACACCAACAGTGCTTATAAAAACATTACATTAATTGGTATTCGACCCCCAGAATGTAGTTGTAAAATAAATTACAGCATACTGTACTAATTTCCTACTTTCAATCATTTTAATACTTAACACATAAACGCTTAAGGTCATCCACCTAATCCGAATTTTCGCTAACCCGAGCAGGGTTTGGTACCTATTAGTTCCGATTAGTGAGACTCTACTGTACTTTATTTCATGAGCATAATAAATTATTTATGTAACACTTCATTCGTCAAATACTCTACATTATCCCACTCTAGTTTTGGTTTCAGATACAGTAAAAAGGAGTACGTTCTTTGTATCCCTTGTATGAGTTTATTTGCAGTTAGAATTATTTGCAGTAGAATTAACACGTATTTATAATTGTAATATAAGGTAATTTATGTATTGACAACGCCAGAAATGTTGTGCTTAATCTTTTGAGAGTTAATAATAATAATAATAATAATAATAATAATAATAATAATAATAATAATAATAATAATAATAATAATAATAATAATAATAATAATAATAATCATAATAATAATAATAATCATAATCATCATCATCATAATAATCATCATCATCATAATAATCATCATCATCATAATAATCATCATCATAATTAATAATAATAATTAATAATAATAATAATTAATAATAATAATAATAATTAATAATAATAATAATTAATAATAATAATAATAATTAATAATAATAATTAATAATAATAATTAATAATAATAATTAATAATAATAATTAATAATAATAATTAATAATAGTAATAATTTAGTAATAATTTAGTTATAATAATCATAAAAATAATAAAAATTCCGATCGCAGGTTTCCGCTTTCTTCGAGTAAGTTGTCTGTGCTACCCTGTAAATCCTTTTAACCCCCCAGTTTGGGAACCACATTCTGAGAGACTTTTTTTTTTTTAATTCTATCCCCGATTACCTGTATGTTAGACTCACGTAAGGGTTACATCACATTTGTTTGCAAACTTAACAAAAGTCTATGCAATTGTTTCTACCAGTAGGTAAATATGTGAATTTTAAGAAGGATTGTTCAAATGTTTTTAATATTAATTCAAAAATTATAATAGGTATATGGAATACATTTAAGTGGAAAAAGTGAAATGAACTTACGAATATGAATAAATTGATGTGTGCATTTACTACTAATAACTTAAAATTGAGTTCATGTTTCCATGAATCCATTTTTTGCTTATGATGGGAAAATGTTCATGGAAGTTATTTCACTAAAGTGAAATAATTAAATATTTAAGGGTTTTTCAAATCAATAATTTCCCAGAGAAGAAACGCACATTGAATCACAAAAACAGCACTTTGAAACGCGTAATGCAGAACAGAAGGGAATATGAACAAGGGAGCGTACGTATTATGTGAAATATGTAGATGTTTAAAGTAGAATCCGATGTTTATAAATCTCGCTCACTTAGTGAGCAGTCTTTGCGGGTCTTCCAAAAATATATCGATCTTTCGGTTTTTAGCGATACAACAGTAAATACGAACTAACGTGAGAATCTTGAAGGACTCAATCTCTGAGGAAAATAATGTAGAAATCTATGTGCTTAGGCTTTCATGGCCGTTTTTCATTTGGAATAAAATATCTTCCGGGCTTGTAGGCGAGTAGGAACGTCGACGGCTTATAAGCCCGGAAGATATTTTATTCCATATGTAGAAATCGCTTTTGTGACTCCGTGCAAATTCCATGCCCCAACATTTTCTTTGTTTTCTTCTATATTCGGCACAGTAGTTGGGGTGGGGGTAGATGAGCGAGTGAATTGGTGGGTGAGAGTGGGCGAGTGAGTCGGGATGAGTGGGTGGGTGAGTGAGTGAGAGAGAGAGAGAGAGAGAGAGAGAGAGAGAGAGAGAGAGAGAGAGAGAGAGAAAGAAAGAAAGAAAGAAAGAAAGAAAGAAAGAAAGAAAGAAAGAAAGATTGGTTCATGCCCGGTTGCAGTTGTACGAGAAAAATCGTGGATATGCTAAATTGTGTGTAATTAAGAATCTCTTGAAGCGGTCCACCTGAGAATAATGAAGTACGTGAAATGCGCATCTGATATTTACGCTTTGCCCCATCACGAGCGCACCTTCTCGCAATAAAGACTGTAAGTGAAAACCGCAGGAGATTTATTTTGAAACTGTTAGAAAATATATTATAGTGTGCTGTACTGCTAATTCTGTAACTATAAGAGCGTATCATAGAGTATAAACAGACCAATAAAATACGTAGGTCAGTGAACACTGAATGAAATATATGGTATTTCTTTTATGAATACAATGGATATACATGTGTTGTGAGTATGTCACATACAAGTATTTTGATTTGAAAATATACATATCCGGCAAGGAGGACCCGGGTTCGATCCCAGGTACCAGCATGGGATTTCTCCGCTGGGAGATCTGGTACGGGGTTCACTCAGTCTCTTTAGGTCCCTGAGGGGCCAATGGAATACTAGTAGCTATCCTGATAGAAATGTAGCGTCGCCTTACGGGCAGGAGTCAGTGTGCTGACCCCGACCACCCACAACCTGCACTCCTCTATGGCCTTGGCTGCGGCTGGAGGACGCAGCGGCTGGCGATGAGGGTAATCTCTGCATAGAGGAGAGGCCCTAAGAAAAAAATATACATATAATTTTAAGGATAAATGTGTATATGTATTATTCATCAATTATACATATAAAGTTTTTCTTTGGGCGAATGAAATATTCAACCGAGATAAGTGCATCACGAAAATTACAGCCTTGATTTTTTATACATTTTGAAGCGCGAACCGTGGGGTAGCATGTCGAATGTTGCATCGCATTCATATCCGTTTGTTTTGACTCTCCGTTCACTGACACTGGCAACTATGGTGTTCTCACACCTAACCGGTGTTTAAGTTTACCTGCCTGGTCATAAGAATCCGGGCTCTCGTGATAACACAACGGTGTGACAAGAACTTGAAGCGTCTGACCAAAATTGTGTTGAAGCTAAGAAACTTGCAACCGTTGCTATACTCAGTTCTAAAATTCCCGTTTATCCAAAAATGATACTTGTCTCTTGTTTTTCACCTCACTTTCATAATATTCCAATGTAACAAAATGGCTACAAAGGAAAGTAATACAGAAGATTTCGTCGAGTGGCTCAAGCGTTATCTTGGCATCGAAGTTCAGGGATGCGACACGAAGATTTTGAAGGAAATTCCTCTATCCTCAAATACCCTTTACATGGAAAACTTTTCGAAGATTTTGATTTTCTTGAAAATGACTCTAAATGTTTAAGATATTCTTATGGAAAATGAAATGTATATTTTTAATATCCTGGCTACAGTTCATGTAGTCCTGTTTACTACTTGACTAGTGCATAACTGGTACACCGTAAGAGATAGACCAAATCTTACCAAATACAAAAATGCAGAACTCCTTAAAAGACACATTTTATGTCCAAATGCTTTTCTTTTTGTGGGGTGAACCATTTCGGAGATATTGCTTGTTATTTGTGCGAGTTTTGCAATACTTATACTTTTCTCAAATGTGAGGTCGTTACTCACCTTTTTATCCCTTGGCCGTGCAAAGAGAACGGAATTTCCAAGCATTCATATGGCGACCAGCTTTAAAAGATTTGACTATCGCTCAAAGCCTATTGTATTCCCAATGCACCTACATGGAAATAAGCAATAAGATAATTTCTGCAAATGTTTACCTCAACTAACATGAAGAGGAATAAGAGTTTGTAAGAGTAGTTGGTAAACGAGTGGAGAAGGTCATGTGAGTGCAACGCATCCGATTTTTTGGAAATATTCGCCAATGCATTACCTTAAGTAAATAAAGCGAAGTTTCTGATTTGGGTTTACCAGTACAATAATCGCCTATGGGTAATTTCATGCTGTTAAGGATACCCATCTGTGAAAAAAGGCTAAAAATTTCCAAATTTGCCAAAAATGGATTTTTGTTTTATCAAATAGTATAAATCGTTTGGTTTATTTTGGTATGCTTTTTACAGCCTTACGGCCTTTTTATCTATGTCACATGGCCGCCTAACTGATTGCCTGTAAGTGGTCCTGTCCATTTAAATGCATACAGTTCCACTATTCTTGCTATGACTTCAAACTTAGTTTTTCCACGTTTTTATTTTTAGCACTGTTTGCTCTTTAAAATGTTCCACACGATTTAATTTTCAGTACTTATGCATGAAATTTGGTGTACCTGCTTAGAAATAACATTAAAAAGAAATGATGAGATAATTTTCTCATATAGGAATAACTGCTGAGTAATTAAATATTAAAGTTTACATTTCAAAATTTAAATGAAAAAAATAATGAATTTAAACTTAAAATTTATTTTTATCCAAACTAATAACAAGATTAAGAAATTATCTCATCAATTTGCTGACATTCTATTACAGGACATAACAGAAAATTATCAAGTTTTTCAGATCAAAATTGCATCATGGGGAACGATTCATACAAATATTTAAAAAATATAATAAAATATTAATATGTTTGCAACTAATCTGCCTAAATGTATGAAATTTAGCACAGTTACTCCTCACCATACAGTGATTGTTGTGTTAAAATTTCAAATCAATCCAATGAAAACTGTAGATTTTCAAAATTTCACAGATGGGTATCCTTAAGGGTGATTCCTAAAATAGGAGCACCGAAAATTATAACAGATTTTGTGAAGCGCGTAAGTCTCAAGCTCAGCAATAACCTATGTAGACACCGCTTTTTAGCATATTAGTCGAATGGTAGAGGTGAGGCAAAACAGTATAATATAACTGCGCCCCCTTTCCGGAGTAGTTTACCATGTTTTGGGTGCTGCTAATTGACTGGCAAGCATGTATGTATTGTGCTTCCTCAGCATGTTTGTGTTATGGGACTAAGGCAGTAACCCAAGTTCCGTCGCGCCACAGCGCCGTTTGGTGAAACTCGACTCCCAGTATTAACCTTTCCTAGGAAACATGCTTGCAGCCTCTCTTCTGTTTGCGACTGTAAACAACCATTCAGCGACTTCTGTGCTTGCTGCAGCAGCGGCAGCTGTTTGAAGAAGCAGAATTACTGACGTCATAAGCAGCCATAGCCCACGAATGGTAATATTTTTACTGAAAAATACAAGTAACAATCCTTACTTGGAAAATCTATTAATGTGATGGTGATCGTAATCAGTAAAATCTTCATTCAGAAGTAAACATTCCAACATTACTGTCAGGTAAGAGCAGCGTGCTGTGCTAATCACTAAATCAAAGCTGGATAGACGAAAATGTACTGAAAAAAGAGAAAGAAAAAAGAAAGACAAATCAAAACTGCAGTTCTCTTTAAAACACAATTTATTTCAAATGCATTTTGTTGTGTCGTAAGTCATTTTCGAGATATCCGTTTACTAGCGTTTCGAATTGCTCAATATTCCTTCAATTATTTTTATTTCCTGTCGATATTAACTTGTTTCTCGCGGTTGCATGGAAAGAGAAAAGAATTTTAAAACCAGCACATGGTGTCCAGTTCTTACATTTAACGATCGCTATCCCATTGTATCAATAAGGTAACTTGTAATGTAGCTATTTCTAATTTTGATTTATCTCGATGAAAAGAGCTACAGCTAGGAATGGTCTGTATATATCCACAAATAAACGAGAAACGATACGGATTAGCAAAGGTCATGTAATATAAAATCGGGGGTTTCTTTAATTTTTCCCACGTGATTCTCCTATTCTAATCTCTGTTGTAGTTCTTGGTGTCAAGCCTGATTCTTATTATCTCACTTTGTAACTGAACCCATTTCAGTGGTAATAATTAATGTATTCCTTCGTGTTTTGATTTCCTCATATTCTAATACAGTATTTTAATCATTGCCTATACATCATCATGAGAACACGGATCTTTATATAAAGAAATATAGAAGTGATAAACTGTAAGTCACACTTTCACGGACAATTTGACTAGTGTTTGAAAATCTATCTAAAAGCATATTCTAGAGGGAAAAGTTTACTTTAAGTTTTTTATGCAAAACTGCATGTTTTACTCTTAAGCGTGTCATTGAATTATTTTCGCCTTTAGCTAATTGCTAATTACTGGTATTTCTAATAGCCCCTACAGTCAATGTGTAGTATAAAAATGGACAAGTGTGTATATAGGCAGTTCCAGCATAACTCTGGAAATCTGGAACAATTTTAACAAAACTCGTCACACCTCTGACTTGCAAACTGGAAAACAACTCTGTGTGATGGGAAGCGATGACATGTAGAAAAAATCTAGTGTGTTGCACTCACATGACTTTCTCTACTCTTGTACTAACCATTATTACAACCTCTTATTCCCGTATCTTCTTCGTGTTAGTTGAGATAAACTTTTGCAGAAATTATCTTATTGTTTATTTCCTTGTAGGTGCCGGAGGGAAACATGGGAATACAGTAAGCTTTGAGCGATAGTCAAATATTTTAGAGCTTTGAGCCGTTCTCTTTGCACGACTAAGATATAAGAAAATTAATTTTAACGATCTTCCGTTTTTCGAAAGTTTAAGTATACCGAAACGCACACAAATAACTCGTACGGTTTATCAGTTATGCAAAAGCCATCCAGAGTAAAAAGGACTACAGGGGCTATAGCCAAAAAATTCAAAATATACATTTCATTTATCATAAAAAACGTGTTATGGCATTTTAATCAAAATCGTTAGAGCCATTTCCGAGAAAATCAAAATTTTACATGTAAAGCGTAGTTTAGAGTGGAGGAATTTTCTTCAAAATCTTCGTGTCGCGCCCTTGAAAGATACTAAACTTAAATATCAACTTTGGTTTTTAACAGACTTTTCGTTTTTGACTTATGCTGTCCACAGACTGACGCACACACACACACACACACACACACACACACACACACACACACACACACACACACACACACACACACACACACACACACACACACACACACACCTTCATATATGTTAGAATGGGCTATTTGTCGAACAACCAAATTTACCAGAAAAATAGATCATAATTATCAATTAGAAGCTGCACGTAATTTTGCACAATATAGTTCAGTCCTCAAATGAACAGAGTCCAAAGAGCTGGGATTTCCTAACTCATTCCTCCTTAAATTCAAATTTGCCCTCTCCGAATGCTTACTAAGAGCAACGTTGAACAGTTCTATCATTATCTGAATCCAATGTAGAACTGTAAAATAGTGTGACATTAATGGAAGGCATTGGTGAATGAAAAGTTGAAAAAGAAATTCTCTAAAGCGACACCATAATGAGCGTGTCCGCAAGCCGTGATGGACCTACAGCATCCCCAACAGCTATTCCGACAGTCTACCTTCTGCTTTAATACTGAAACTTGATACACAGGGTTTCCGTTCAGGGCTTCATACACCTTTTCCGTTTCTTTCTCCCCCCCCCCCCCCCTTTAACTTCCTGTACCACGTATACGGTAAGTAGAGATGTATTGCAGTCCACCCAAAAATTCCATGCTGAGATTTCACCGGAAATACACGTTTCGAGGCTCTTGAATTAAAAAAGACATTTTTAGAAGAAGGTCCATGCAAGTAAAGTTATTTACATGAAAAATAAAATGCACACCGTGAGCTTTCTGGGAAGTGCTCTTCGTTTGGAAGGAATTTTATATGATCTTGGATAATCGTAAACCATAAGTCAGTCAGACTGAATGAGTGAAGTATATTTTGTGTAGTAAAAACGAGAATAAGCGATGTTTATTGTGCTCCAAAGTATTAATGGGTGTCAACAGCAGTAATATGCAACGACATTATGTGAAATGCCATAAAGATTATACTATCGCATAAAATTATTATTGAATTGATGCTTCAATTCATGATTAATTGTACAAGTTATTAGACATTCCTATACGAATGTAACAGTCATAATTTGATTTCCTATATAACTATAGTTGCTCCATAAATCCATGGAGTCGATTTTTATGGTGATCTCATGTTAGGACAGGAACGGAAAACAGTCTTACGATACTTATATAAAGCGCACTCTAGCAGATGTGATAGACATGACAATATAAAAACTCGGACTATGACTTAAAATCAGGTACTTGCAAGCTCTCATATAGCTTGGGAAATCGGAAAAGCAACGAAACCTTTTATAGATCCGGTCTTTATAAAATCCTGTCTGTGTGATGTTACTAAAATAATGTCCTCAATAAGCAGATTCAGGTTCTCAAAATGTACGTCTTGTCTCCTAACATGGGCAAGTATACAGTGCTAAAATTGCAGAAGTAATTTAAAACGGTATTCAAAATGAAGTTAACGGGTTTCTAAACTATCTCCAGCACTGGATGAGACAACAGACATAAACGACAAGGTTCAGTTAGTAATCTTTCTGTAAATGAATTGCTTCTGAATCTTGTAACCTCTAAGGAGGAAACAGGGGAAGAACTGTTCCGAGTATTGAAAGGTACTGTAGAAAATAGTGGAGATTGGAAAAGTGGCTATAGATGATGTTCCAGCACTGATTGGGGAAAAAGAAGCGTCTGGTACGGAGACGAAAGCAGTTATTTAAAATGTTACAAATGCCTGCAAATGTACGCCTTTTCCATTGCATTATCCACCAGGAGGCACTGTGTGGAAGGATTATGAATTAAAAAATGTGTACTAATTGATATTAAGAATATTAACAAAATTAGTTCCTTCAATCCAGATGTTTTGGGTTCGATTCCCAGCTTGGATTGGGAGTTTTTTCTTTAACCCGAATAATTCCCTATTCCCCACAGAGTCTGAAAGTGTGAATGTGGGAGCGAATGTAATTTTGGTGTAAAATGATAAAAATAAACGTAAAGAAATTTGGCAGTTCAGCGTGTAATAACTATCAGTTGTTTCTCAAGTCAAAGAGAAATGACCAAAGAAGTTACATGAAACTGTAAACAGTTTTTTCAAGTTGAACACATTAAAATCGAGAACACCCTTAGCTGATACTAGCCTTCATGCACAATTAACACTACATATTTATGCGGCAACCCCAAATATAGAGTGTAGCCACTGTGCCGTAGCGAAAGAAAATGAAACAAAATAAAAAAGTGCAGATAAAATATATTTGTAATATGCTGCTATTTATTTGCTATGAATATTATCAAGCAGTATGTGTGATGGTAGTGCGTATCACAAGCCACCTGTCCGCCTAGCAGGCCTAGCTAATTGCGCTCTTCACTTTGTGTGTTGCGGGTGGTATCTGTATTGCGCCATGAATTTGTGACGTTTTGCGACCTCTGCCATAAGTGATAGACGAAAATGCATTACACAGAAAATGTATTTAGATATCCGTAAAACGCACAACTTATTTCAAATAACATATTTTGTGACAAGTCATTTTCGAGATTATACGTTATTAATGGTTCGAATTGTTCAATACTCTTGTCATTCTTAAATCCTGTCACTATTGAGTTGTTTCTTGCGTTTGCACGGAAAGAGTGTGGAAGTTTTGGCCAGCATAGGCATCCAGGTCTCAAACTTGACCTTTAGTCAGGTAGCTGAGGTAGGTATAGCAAACTCTGGATCAGAGAGAATACGCAGGATAAGTGATCAGCCCGAAGCCTGGTATGAGAGTGAGGAAGGAGATAAAGGGAACTGAGAGCGAAATGGATGAAAGGAAGGTAACTAACACCATCCAACACCTAAAACCTAGAAAAGCCCCTGGGCAGGACCGGGTAACAGCGGAAATGCTCCAGCACCTTCCCTTTAGAGCCGTGATGCACTTGACTCGGATCTACAACGCGTGCCTAAGCATGCGCCATTTTCCGGAAGTCTGGAAGAGGGCGCGTGTGGTATGCGTGTTGAAGCCGGGCAAGAATCCGATCTTTCCTTCTAGCTACCGTTCCATCAGCCTCCTACCAGTTATCTCGAAAGTTTTCGAGAAACTCTTCCTGACCCGCCTTCGACCTCTTTTAGAGGAAAAAGGCCTCCTACCGGAACATCAGTTTGGTTTTCGTTCTGACCATTCCACAACCGAGCAACTACTGCGAGTAGCCGAAAAGGCCTCCCTGGCTTACCAGGAAAGGGCCAAAACGGTGGCAGTGTTGCTTGACGTGGAAAAGGCGTTCTCTACCACCTGGCACGAAGGGCTTATCTACAAGCTCATACAGCACGAAATCCCCCCTCCATACATTTACTTGGTGGCTAGTTTCCTACAGGAACGTAGCTTCCGAGTGAAGGTGGAGGGTTCATTTTCCCGAGAAAGGCCCATTGGCGCAGGAGTTCCCGAGGGCAGTGTACTGTCACCGGCACTCTTTAACGCTTACATGGCCGATCTCCCCACGCACCCCAACACCCACATCTGTCAGTATGCGGACGATCTCATGATCTTCGCAACTAACAAGAACCCGCGCTACAGCTACCGTCAAGTACAAGCCCACCTCTGTGCCATCAGTAGATGGTGCGAGAACTGGCGCATGTCTATTAACCCGGAGAAAAACTCTGCGATTCTCCTGGCCAACACGCTGGCAAACCGGCTCCCGCAGGACCTCGTGCTTCGGCGCCGTCGGATCCCCTGGGTCACTACGGCGAAGTATCTCGGGGTCACGTTGGACCGGCGGCTAACGTATAGGCATCACGTCAGGGGCAAAGTACTACAAGGTCACGCAGCCCTACGGCAGTTGTATCCCATCCTCAGCTCCAAAACCATGCCCATTCGCCTGAAGCTCCAGCTGTATCGTGCGATCATCCCGCCTCTGGTCCTGTACGGATGTGAGATCTGGGGAGTGGTGGCAAAGTCCACCTTCATCAGACTACAGACGTTGCAGAATCGGGCTTTAAGGATGATCTATGACACTGGTTGGAGATTTCCTGCCCACATCCTTCACGAACATTCCGGCATCCCGTACATTGTCGACGTGATTAAAACCCGCGCTCGTACAATGTACAACAAACTCCAGAACCACCCTAATCCACTGGTGAACACTCTGGGACAATATGACCAGAGAGAGCCTCGCCGACTACCATCTAAAAAATTGCCGAAGGACATCTTAAGTCCAACGGGCTAATTTTCGAAGATGGGAAAGGCAAAATGAATATCTGTACTTAAAACAGAGTAAAACGCCTAACTCAGATCACCTCTCAGTGAGTGACTGACGGCCAGATCCTGGAGGAGATTAGCGCGTCACCTGATTGACTAACCAGCCAATCAGCATGTATGGGCACTGCCCGTTCATGGACCAATCCCTACCAACCATCCATCTTGCCCCTATAAATACCCCTGATCCCAAACATTCCCAGAGATTAAATCCCTGTAGACCAAAACACCATACTATCGCGCAGGTAAAGGCGTATAACGGCTAGGTACTGTGGTAAAGACACTTCGGGTGGGGGAATAAGCTTCCCCACTCGACTCGAACTGCCTCTGGAGCCTCTGGATGAAAGGAAAGTTGGTGACGGAGTAAGTGGCAGAAGATGGAGAACCCCCCACCCAGACGCCGCTTCATCCACTAAGATCCCACATGAGGTCCCCTGGGATCGAACCCCGACTTGTTGAGAGGCGAGCGGAGTGGTCTACCCATTTGGCCACGGCGCCGCTCCGTGCCATAGTCCTTGTCTCCAACTTATCTGTAATATTGTCAGCGCCAGTCCCTTGGCCTGGTATTACACTGCGCTTAATTTTAGGCAGCGACCCAGCAGCTATAAATACAGTACTGAGTTTTGTTGTCAGAATTGGTTTCGGTAAGCAAGTGTAACGTGTATCTTTCTTCGGAGTTTTTTTTTTTTTTTTTTTTTTGGGGGGGGGGGCATTTTAGGGTCGTTTACTTTTTACCGTTTTACAGCTTACCTTTTTAGTAATTTTTTAAATTTAACTATTACCTGTTTTTATTTATTTTTTAGCTATTTTAACTTTCAATTTTTAGCTTTTTAAGGGGGAGCTTTAAAAGTTGAGTTTCCTTGTTTCTATCTTTCCACTTCGGATCCTAATGACCTAGTTGTCGACGGGCCCTTAAACACTACACTACTCACTCTCTCTCTCTCTCTCTCTCTCTCTCTCTCTCTCTCTCTCTCTCTCTCTCTGGAATAGAGTCCTAGAGTGTTGGTGCGCGAATTCGTGGATACTCATACATAAACATTTCGGGAATGTAGATCCTTTATCTAGCACTTCATATGGCGATTTTGAATATTACGGAAATATTTGGTCTAACGACCTATATCACAATACATTAGTAACTTGGCAGGAAACATTATTAAATGTTTGTTTCGTTGTTGCTTGTAACTGTTAAGCTCATGGTTGGTTCTTTTGTGCCGCGTATATCGACAAATACCTCTAAGAAGCCATTGTTCCGCATTATAAAATAATTGCTTTCAATATTCGCATTTTGCATCCTCGCGACATCGCATGCAGCAAACGATGGCATTTGAATTGGACATTTTGCTAGCTACTGCACTGGATGCTCTGTATACCTACCACAGGCGTGGCGAAAAGTGACTCGCAATTACGTTTGGTCTCCCCTTTCAGCTATATGTGGTCAGCTGTCCATTCATATTATACGTGCTTCTAGCTAGCGTTACGCGTAATGCATATTTGATGACTGCGAACGAAAGACATTTCTCCCCTTCTGTTTATTTCTAAATAAATTGCTCTGGAATTAAAGCTGTTCGCTTGTGTTTAGAGGAACAGCATACTCTTTTAGTTCTGTATGCACACATTCCTACACCAATTAAAACTACTGCATGTCGTTACACGTGTTGAATGTCTAGTAATCCGCAAGAGAAGGCAATAAAACCACACAATAAAAAATACCCTGTATTATAGACACCTAGCTTATTAATTTAACAGAACCTCTCTTAAAAACAATTGTCAGTTACAGATTGACATCATATCTGTTGTCATTTTGAGTTATGTCATCAGTGCACCAATAGAAAAGAGTGATTATATGTCCAGAAGTAGTAATTGTAGTAGTTTTTATGAACGAGATACGACAGTTGTTCCAAATTTCGCATAAAGAGTTTTCAAATATGAGCTGTGAAAGATTCAGTAATGTCTTTGGAGCTTGGCAGAAATAGTTGTTTATGATACAAGGGTTAAAAGGAAGATTTTAATTTTGTGAGTAGGTGTGATTCCGAAACGAGGCTGCAGGTCCTGAATATTTATAGATATATTATAGATTATATATAAATATATGGTATTATTTTACCTTTCTCATGGCCATGATAGGTTGCGATGTTCATTTGTCTTACGTAGCATCAGTGTTGGCAACATGACTTTTACAAAACCATAATATTCTACATAAGGGAGACAGTAGAAATAATAAAACGTAACGAAATTTAATTAATATTACAATTTTTTCTAAACTTATTCAAATTGAAATAACCCGTCATTTTAAACAAGCATTGTGTAACTCAAATTCACGGTCTACTGGAATGAGACGATGGTCATATTCCACAAGAAAACAAAGTTGGCATTATCGGAGTGTTAAAAGCTTTTGAGCACTGAGTGGTAGAATTTTATAGTTTTAACATTGTCGTGAACTGCTGAAAGTCCGACTTTTACTATCAACTGTCTAAAAACATGTATTTTGAAACAACGCAATACACTTGCATATACTTATATTAACTGTGTGCCTTAAAGCAACTTACTGGGAAGTAGAAAAAATTGTAATAATCCAGTTTTTATACTCTTTTTGGATTTTGAAAAGGTATTTGATCCAGTGAACAGAATAGAACCATCTGAGACATTGTTAAAGAGATGCATCCCTCAACATTTGGCTAACACATTACAGAGTTCTAAAAAGTACAAAGATTGCACTGAAACAAACATTAGCATTTTTAAAATTGTATTTGGTTTCTTTCTTTCTTTTATTTTCCCTTATTTTATCTCTTTATTTTTGTGTGCTCTCCGTATCTTTTTACACATATACACGTGGCACAAACTCTCGGGCCCGAGGTGGTACTCGAACCCGCGACCCTCTGGGGTGAAGCATTAGAGACATAAGCTCCAGCGACCACGGCTACGAAGGACAACCAGCATTAGTAAATAAAGAGAAGTGTCAAAAAAGGAGTGTGAGAAAATGGATCGCTTTGCTGCCCGTATTATATAATTTAATAGTACCCGCAGATCTCCCCATGTTATTGCTCTAATGTAAAGATTCAGCCTTTTGCCCTCTCCCTCCCTACATGGCCATCTCCAGATTCTCCCTCTCACTCTTTCCTTCTCCACCCTCTCTCCCTCATTTGTAGTGCTTAACGCCCATTCTTACTGCATACGGCATCACAGACGGACTTTTGCTGGTATATGACATGGTATTATTGGGAAAGAAAATTTGGGAAGTAAACGTTCCAGGCTGAGAAAAATTTGGGGAAAAAAAAAAGTCGTGAAGATGGTCCTGGCACGATGGTCCTTAGCGACCTCGGCTAAACGTGTCGGTCCGTCATTTATTTCTCTCCCTCTAACCGTGCAAGTCATATGTCTTATTAAAAACCAGCTATAAAATTGTTTTTATGGAAAGCGTAACAGTTTATCACAAAATGTAAAGATTCCTTCTTTTCTATCGTCGTCTACCCCGCTCTCTTTCCACTCTCACTGTCCTTATTCCTCTCTCCCTTTCCACTCCCTTCCATTCTCTCTCCCTCTACAATGTACATGCCATGTAATGCTTTATACACCAGTAAATATTGTCGTTTTTCTGTGGTGTTTACAAAAATTAAAGCAAAAATCAAAGTATAATATGCAGATTTTGTGCTTGCAAAGAAATCTTATGTGCCTACGCTGTACGCACTCAAGTAATAAGGTTAAAGTGGTGTAGCTTCTTTAATCCTCATCTTATGAAACATTTGTTTAAAAAAAGCTTGATAAAGGTGACTACTTTTAAACTTTTGTTGTGCAACTTTTAATTAATGATAAGCGAGATATTTCCATTTGTAATCCCTTTTAAGCACGTTACCCCTCCTTTGGGGCAAATCAATAACATCTAATTCATACAGCCTATGCTCTAAGTGGGGCCTACGGAGTTTTATAACAGATTTCGTAACAATCGGTTTTACTCTTCCTGCGTGAGAAGCCTGCGCGCGCGCACGCACACACACACACACACACACACACACACACACACACACACACACTCGCACACACATCGCCACCACCAACACCACAACTACCACCACCACCGCCGCCACCACCACCACCACCGCCGCCGCCATTGCCACCGCCACCACCACCGCCGCCGCCACCATCACCACCACCGCCACCGCCACCACCACCGCCACCACCACCACCGCCACCACCACCACCGCCAGCACCACCACCGCCACCGCCACCGCCACCACAGCCACCTCCACCGCCACCACCACCGCCACCACCACCACCCCCGCCACCACCGCAACCGCCACCACCACCACCACCGCCGCTGCCACCACCGCCACCACCACCACCGCCACCACCACCACCACCACCACCATCACCACCATCACCGCCACCACCACCGCCACCACCACCACCACCACCACCATCACCGCCACCACCGCCACCACCGCCACCACCACCGCCACCACCACCACCGCCACCACCGCCGCCACCGCCACCAGCAGCATCATCGCGTTTTCGATCAGTCTTTTTAATATGTATAATATGCCGATTACAGGGTTATTTTGGACCATACAGAAGATTGTATGCAGCGCACATTTTCCTCTTTGAGTGCAATTGCTCAAGAATTTAATCTAAAAATCTCCATTCTCAAGACAGAAATGAAGTTTTTAAGGGAAACGTGACAAAAATTAATAACTGATCCGTAGAACAGGTAAACCAGTTCGGTCTTTTAGCTGTATAATTTAATATAGCCATTCCAGTGACTCAAATTCAGTTTTAGCAAAATGTCACTCTTGATGGAAACGATTGAAAGAACATTATGGAAAAGTAGAAAAAGAAATACACATTGACGCTTAATATAGCAGTAGCGGTATTGATCCTTCCGATATGACACTACGTTGAAGGACGTTAATTTAAAACAAAAACAAACAAACAAACAAACAAAAAAAAAAAAAAAGGCGGTATTGATTTATGGGCAAGAAACGTGGACTTTACTCACCATCAAAAACGGATTAGAAGCTTTGGAGATCAGTAGCATAAGACCTTGTACTTGATGTCTGTCATTAGGGGAATGTTAAAATAGGCTGGAACACTTGTGCGGAGTGACACTTGTACGGCGTCTTTCCCTCTACCTGATGAGTCAGAAGTGGAATGTTGACATACGGAATGACCAGTTTTGCAATGAAAATTTACAGATGTAATATACATAGGTACAACACCTGCCTTAAATTAAACAAAACAAAACGTGTTTATAGTTGCAGAATACAGAAGGATCACTTAGAAATATAGTTTGAGTAAATGTTAGCGATTTATTTTCGTGATAATGGCACAGCAGAGCATCATAAATTAGCATCAAATTGCCTTAGACTACGCTAAGAATACAGTAAGGTGTCAGTTTTACATGCTAGATGACTGTGGTTAGAAGGGAGCTGGTGCTGAGTAGTAAACATTTTTGTACAAATTCTAAGACACATTCAGCCGACTTTGTGTCGTTTTCAGGGAACACTAGGGCGAGGTAGTCCCTTTACGTCTCCCATTTTTATCATATTTTAATGCGAATATTTCATTCCTCACAAGTTGATTTGTCGTCGAGATTAGATATCAACGCACGTACTCCCACCATCTCAAGTTGAGTGGTTCTCATGTTATTGCAAGTGGACGATTTGACACGTGACGTCATTTGCTCAACTAAACTCAGACAGGATGTGGTGTTTTAAATGACTAACAAGTTAATACCTACTAGGTGAGAAACGGGAGTCCAGTATCTTTGAAGTCAGTTAACGTGGCGTCGGTCCTTAACAGTTTGAACCAAAAAGGTGTGATTTTGAAGACATTTTGTTAGCGATACCGGGACAACTAGTGTGAACACCGAAAACCGTGCTGGTTCCATCCATTGATGTAACTGTAAGGAATGTGTAACAGTGAATAATCACGAGGAAAGTGTGTGTTGTTTGCACTACAATAACTGGTGGTGCCCTGTGTTCCATAAAGAAATAACAGGAACTCATTCATTCATTTTATCATCGCCTTCGTTCTCTGACTTATTGCGAGTAACACTAACACAGCTCAGAAATAATGCGTTTACGATTTCTCACTTCGTATCGTTCTGTCCTTCGTCGTTTTGCTCTTGGAGGAAGATGTTGAATGATCAATTGTTTTACTAGAACTTGATATCTGGAAAGTATCTTCATTGCTCTTTATAGTAGGAGTAGCTCTGGGTTTTAATAAAGGCCAACTGAAATTTTCATCCCTCGTAAGCTGTGTATTTAATAACTGTCTATTCGTAGTATGTGCTCGTAATATGGAAGGAACATAAACGGGTACTGGCAACGGACAAAATACAGTAAAACCTGCCTAAAACGAAACGCAATCACCCGTCCGTTTTCACGGGGTTCCGCCTTACAAAGGGTTGTACATATTTTGGTAAAACGAAGTACAAAAAGTATAACCGTATAGTGTTAAACTGAAGGAATCATTTAAAATAAAGTTCTGTAAATAAAAAATAGGCTCAATTGTATGTTTTGCTGTATTTTCAACTTACATGTCATACATAATTGCAGTTTCTCCATTGGTTTCTTTCCCGCCACATATCCGTCAAAGTGCACTGTCGCGGTTTCTTCACAAGAAAACGGTCTATGATCTCCTTTGCATCCTGCATCAGCTTCAGGAGTTCGTTACCGGTCGTTGTTTTGTACAGTTTGAAAGCACGTGTATACTTCTTCTGAATTACTTTTAAATTGTGTGTGCTGTATGTGTGTTAACTTATTTAGATACTTAAAATGCAGGCTGATAAATGTACTGCAAGAGAACAACAACGGATATTTATGTATGATATTTATGTCAGAACAGATTAATACCGACAAGTGTGTGGACATTTTATAGACAAATTCCCTGGCATCCGACCTCCAAATAGAGGGACAGTTGGAAGCCTTGTCAATAGATTTAAAGTAACAGGTTCGCTGAACTCGAAAATTCGTAGTCTAAACATTGAGAACAGGAGAAGACCTGGATGATATTGGCGCTTCACTTCAACGTTCACCACGCTTAAAGAGCTTCAGTCCATACGGCTACTAAAGTTTTAAAATTGAAGTCTTACCGACTTACCATAGACCAGGAATTACGGCTACGTAACAACGAAAGTCGAGTGAATTTCTGCAATTGGATTTATACAGAACGTCCATGGTGTTGTTGCATTTAATAATTTTTCTCTGATGAAGTGTGATATCATTTACTTGGTTATGTATGTTCACAGAACTAGATTCCGGAGCACAGAAAATAAACGAATAATTCACGAAATTCTTCTGTGTGCCGAAAAGCTTGGTGTTTAATGCCCCGCAACAGCATATCGAATAATAGGGTCTATATTTTGTTAACAGTATATCTACCTCCACGCTGGTGCACCGTGGGTGACGCTCTGCTGCAAAATGGTCTGCAATTTTGGCAAAACATCCGCTTTGGGATACTACAAACGCCCACGTGCAAGGTCTGTAATATGGCCAGGGGCCACCTAATGGGCTGCCCGGCCCTTCACAGAATATCCGAGACCGAGAAATGCAGGGAAGGCTAAATTAAGATGATGAATCAGATGGGCAAATGACAATTCCTGTTTGTTTCATGCCATTGGAGAAATAAATAAATAAATAAATAAATAAATAAATAAATAAATAAATAAATAAATAAATAAATAAATAAATAAATAAATACGTACATAGATGCATACATAGATACATAAATGAATAAATATTTTGCAAAGATATTGTAAATTCACAGGAATCGTATCTAAATACTCGCACGTTTCTTAACAATAAAGAGATCACTAGTGACAATGTGGATATTTTCAACAAAATTGTGCTACAGCTTGTGATTCTTTGGGGGCTATAAGGGAGACTTTTTAAGACAGAGTTATTTTTAAAGGGTTGTGGCCCGCACGTTTCCCAGATCTTATTGCATGCAATTATTATCTGTGGGGAATTCAAAAAATGGATCTATAGAAATAATTTAGTGGTGGTAGTGGGGTGGTACAAAATATCTTGTGAGGGAAACAATAGTTAACAATACGAGTGATACATGCATACTTGAATTTGGAAAATGGCCATGTGAAATAGTAGTTTAACATGAAATGTATGGTATTGTAATGCAGTAAGATGAAATATCTGCTGAAACTTCGTTACGCTCATTCTAAAGTACACTTTCAATTTTTTTATTTTGATGTTTCAACGACGCTGTCAATTGCCGGGATCACATCAGCGTCACCGGTGTGCTGGAATTTGGTCCCGCAGGAGTTCTTTTACATGCCAGTAAATCTACATATCTGAATTCAGGGTGAAAAAATGCACTAGATTCACTATTCAGATTTCTTGTGAAAAAAATCTTGTCGACCAGTGTAATCTACTCAGTATAGATAAACTGAAAGACAATATAAGAGCAAGAATTAGAAGGTTTAAAGAGGAAGAACTTTTGTGTGTGAATACAAATTTCTTCAAAAGATGTTGGGAATGTGTGAATGCTGAAAGAACTACTGCAACAGGTTAGTGAAATATGCATGCCACAGACTAATGAACATTTAGGAGTACAAGTACACGGGAAATTATGCCTCTAGAACAGCGATTACTTTTTAAAATTCACAGGTTTGAATTTTGCTATTTCAGGTTTCATGGGATTTTGGTTAAGCACTTCAACTTTAGTGCCTGTGGAACGATTCGGTGCTATTTTTGCTATTTACGAATATGGTACAGAAGTTTGAACCCACATCAAGGCCATTATGAAGTTTATGTATATTTAAACTTGAGTTTGTAATAAAAACTTCCACATTTTTGTGTACTATATATGTTTATAACATAGTCACAGTATCACCCTGTATAATTTCTTAAACGTTTTAACTCCTTTAAGGGACACTGGGAGTGAAATTTGAAAGTTCCACATTTCTTTATAGATTTTTCGAAAATTTTACTGTGTTTGTAGTTATATGAGAATAGGATGTACACCAAATTTCATTAAAATTGGATAATTCGTTAATGATAAATAAATTATTTTATGAGTTTAATAGACGCGTTTTCAGAATGTGATACGTGATACGATTTTCTTCTCAAAATGGTTTATATTGGTAGAACTGGTACTCTAAAACATGGGTAGTAATTGTATGAAGAGATATTTCAAATACGTTTGCTGATTATGCTGTATATATGTTTTTAATAACAAAGACAATTTAATCTTAAAAATTATTGATTTTTTTCAGACAAAAAATGTTTTTGGAATTTATGTTAATAATATCAATATTGACTCATAGAATTGTTTAGCTGCTATTTATGAATACTTTTTGGAAATTTTCATTGAATTTGAAGGAAAACTCAGGTGCAACCTACATCTGGAATATGCAGAAATGTAGTTTTGAGAAAAACGGGCTTTTATATAGGAACATGCTGTGTACGTTAAGGGAAGAACACTATTTGAAAGGGTCGTAATGACCACATGGAGTGGGGGATATGAAAAATCTTAGCTGATCCAGATGCACAGGAGTTACAGAAACATTTTAATGTAAAAAAAATCGACTTTTTGACCAATTTTGACCAAAATTTCACTCCCAGTGTCCCTTAACTGGTTAGATCATATTGGACGATGAATGAAATGGGTGAAACGATGCTCAAATGAGTTCGGGGTCTATGGAGCTTAAATTTACCTTACATTCGTATTTGAGGATAACGAAAAATCCTGGAAAATAAAACCTCACCCTAACCTAGATTTGAACTCGGGACCTCTTAAATGAGAAGCAGACACGCTATCATCACACCAAAGAGGTGGGCGTTTTCATATTGTGGACGTTTTTAATGCATAAATGCATTAATAAAATAGAGCATAAAGTTGTCCCTACTTATACGATAGCCCAGCTAGCATGTCGTGAAAGTTACAAAACAATTGGTTTAGATGTAGAAATTTGAAACTTTTATCATATGGTTGCGTTAAATGATTTTCTGAGGAGAAGCCATTCAACACTTGGTTTGGCCGATTAAATCCAATTCACTCTTGTAACGGTAACGCAGCAAGCACAGCAACGCAAATAACAGACCCGTCTAGAGGTAATTCCAACTCTGACAGAATACAATTAAACTGAAGGTATTAGCGAAGTAAAGCACATTGCTCAACTTACATAGCTAAGGTAAAATAATGGAAAAGCGAGTAAATAAAAAGACGTAGGGATCAATACTGAAAACAGAGGAGGAGTTCAGAAAGGTTCGCCGATTTATCTTAAAGAAACGACTACAGTTCAGTGTAATAGGAGCCAGAACGTTTAAAATAGGTATCACAAGTTCAACATAGGCACTAATGTAGGCTTATTCAGTAATGATAGGCATTGAAGTAAGAACAATCAGTGATTCATTTACCCTTTAAAAATACACATTGATAGGACAACAGTGTAGAAATATAAAATATCCATACCCCATATGCCTTAGATTAAATTTACTACATTCCACTATTCTGTTAATGAAATGTAAACTGTAAACATTATTTAATCAAATTTGGACTCTTCAGTTACTATGCAATTTTTATGGCAAACCCTAGTATCTGTTTTAAGTAATGTTTCTCTTGAATATGAGTGTCAAACTCGACCCAAGATTATTAATGTCTTGCTTTGTGACTTTCAACAACACAATGTACAATATGTTGAAATACAGTAGGGGAGAAGGTGGTAATATGGACCGGGGTTGTAAAGTGGCACACCACATTTTCTACTAAGTAGCATGCCATGTTTCGGAAACAATTTTAATTTCTATTGTTGACTTCCCTTTTAGCCGCTAGAAGCAGATAACTTCATTATCACGTTGTTTCTGAGTGGAAGTACTGTATTTCACGAAGCTTAAAACTTTTAGTAAGGTAAGATTCAGCTTCTTTTCTACTGTTCGTATTAATATAAGTGGCATGTTTTTTTCTATTCTAAACCATTGTTTATTTGCTGAACTGGCATTAACATTTTTTTGTCGTGAACAAATAGCTCGTTTGGAAAATGGCTATTGGTAGTAATATGAAACAAGGTGTTCCATAATACAGCCCCTTCGTATAGGTTATGGTCGTAATACCAAGAAGCCGGGGGAGCTATGGGTCCAATGTATGATATGTAGAGAAAGGGCACACATTTTGTGTAGTGGATGTAAAACTGAGGATTTTATTTGCTGTTTTTTGCTCGTGAGAAAACCAAACGATTTCAATTGAGCCTTTTCCCTTTCAAATATCTATGTTAATCTTTAATTTTGACCTTTTTCTATGCAGTTCCAAAGTCTGAACATGTGTAGCAAAAAGATTCGCAATTAAGGCATTAAAATAAGCTGTATATAATTATAGCCGTAGCAAAACTAAAGTCTCGTCATTTAAACACGTGTTTCATATTACAACCTCAGTTCCCAAAATCCATATTTCGTCACGTGTTTTCAAGTCTTCAACGTATGTCTTAACATTTATTAATAATTCTACAATATAGTCCATAATGCTAATAACGATTTTTAAGATAATAGGTGCATTTTAAATTCAAAATTTTATCAATAATCAGAGTGGTCCATATTACCACCTCTTTCCCTATATATTACTGTCGCTATATGAAAATATCGGACTTTAAAGGTCATTTTAATGATCGTTAAAGAACCCGTGTAATCCCTGTTTCCAGTTAACTGCCACAATACCAGCAATTTCTTTTGGAAACAACAGCCGTTCAGTAGAGTACATTTTCCGGTAACAATCACTTAGTTTACTTTCTGTTTACAGGAAACAGTGGCCAATATCTAAATAAAAAAACAGAGCGAGAGGAAATATAGGGTTAAAATGTTGATATTATATGGATAAAGGGATAGGATATTCAAAACTCATATGCGCCGCTTTAAGCCGCAAGTCGTAGCCGAGAAATTAAGGGCCCTATTCCGTAAAGCATAGCCGAGGGATGTTTTTTGACGACGAGGCGTATCCGTGGGATATGAGCCACGACCTCGGGGGAAATGCTTGGGTAATATCTAGGATATAAAAACGGGTAATTCAAAATTTGTTAACCAGTATGTTTCGCGGATTTCGCTACTTCTCATAGGTTGGCACTTTCCAACGCGCATGCGAAGTTATAACAGAATGGAGCAGTGTGTTGGCATTTGGCGATTTATGTAGTGTCTTTAGAAGGGAATGTAGTTGTGCCACAGAGTTATAGACTCCTATTGATCATAACTGCTTCTAAACTGTGTAATATATTATGTACCTTCTTTAAATCACATTTCTTCCACTTCTATTTGTGGGTGTCAGTATGGAGTCTTTACCCTTTTATTCAATAATTGCTCATGTGCCAGTATTGACATCACGAATCAACACTCAATGGTGAGATGAAAAGAATAGACTATCACTTCAAGCTATAAAAGGCATTGTAACAGTACAATGTTATTTGCAGCATTTTACATGTAGAGTTTCACATTTCCTTTTCGCAAAATCATTAGTAATGAAATTGTTAGATTAATAACAAACAGTAGGTAAATTTGGCAGTGCATTTGTATTGTGTTTTTATTGTTCTCGGTGAAGAAAATAATTGTAATGCGTTGCCAGACTTTGTTTTCCAAAATGTTCTGCATTTCAAAATTTTGATGTCATTTTATTTTAGTTGACCATTCACCGTTCGTTTTAATGAGATAACTAGGCACTGTTTTATTATTACATGAAACAATGCAACTGTTGACATTAGGAAAAGAATGCCAACATTACAAACATCCTCAATCAAATTGTCAATAATGGCTCATTGACTCAGCGCGAAATTTTAATTGCAATACTAAGGTTAACGTCACATTAATAAGAAACATTAATAAATAAATATCAGTAACAAAATTAATGATATTACGATAGATTGATAAAGGTTCTCATTAAAAAAGGAAAAAAGAAAGAGAAAGAAGCAAACAAACAAAAAAAGGAAAGGAAAAAAAAAACATGATTAGCCCTTAAGCTATCATAACACACACGTTATGAAAATAGGTATTTATACCAGTAGTATAAAAGGTGTATATTTTACTCTAGTAAGCATGAATTATATTTTATTCAAAGGAACAAAATAGGTAAATGCCAACCTCTAGTAAAGGCGTACAGTCCATTTTATAATTAAACTGACATCGCAACTAAGGTGTTTAACTCCACGTAATAGGGGCTGGTTCCGCTTTAATGCTGTGAACCGTTATTTGCAATGTGAGTCTTATTATAAAATGGTCTATACCTTACGCAGACTTCCTAAAGTTAGTTAATTTAATGTGAAGGTTACTCTTAATTACACCAAAACACTGGCAGCGATATCAACATTTCTAATCAGTTGCTGCAGAACCGTCCACTGTTCCCAGAAGTTGCAAGTCCTGTACTTGTGTTGTTATCCGGGATGTCTGATTTACAAAAATAAATTTAAACCTAAATAATTTGAAGCAAGTGTGGTACCATATAACAAGTGCATGATAATGGAGGAACAAGGTAAAACACAGGCACTAAATTAAGACAAAAACAGTATGTGCAACTGATTTACGTGCTGAAAATTGAGCAGGAGTTGGAGGGTATCTCTAAAATCACAAGTTTTATTCCTTGTCACGTTCATGCTTCCTTATGTGAAAGTCAATGTTTATTTTTAGTTCATAACGATGAAGGGGTGTTTACGCGTAAATGGTGCTCTAATATGGGGTACTGTATCCGATCAAACATGGCTATTTTGGTTTAAGCGTTTAAAATACTAAGAGAATGATAAGATGATTTCTTCCAAAGCTTTGATTCGTGTGATGGTAGCATTTACTGTTTTCAGTCCGTTGATTTCGTGGTTCAAGCAGGGCATATAACACTTGTACAGATCAGTGCTTATGTGTTTTACGTTTGATAAATGAAAAATAAAGGTAGACGGTTTTCACTACACCCACTTTAGTGTAACTAACATTTGGCAGCAAATTACTAACAGAAATTTAGTCGATGCTTAGAGCTTCATTTTGATATTTTAAACTGAACTTATTTCACGTATCTTTAATTTTTAGAAAACACTGCAAATGGGACTAAGTAGAGTGCACCCAACTAGGTATCTTTAGCGCCATTTGTCAAATACCAGCAACTACAGTGTAATACAAGCAGCAAAATACGATTATAACTAGACATCGGACTTTTAAAAACCCAACAATATCTAAAGTATGCATGAATTAAAGCTGTCAAAGCCTTTAAAATATCCTCTACAGTTTTGAAAATATTCACTAAGCAGGCGATCTTTTGTGCCTATCCTCCCTCCGGGAGGATGGACGAGGCGAGAAGATCCCAGAGCGGATGGAACGTTACCACGACAGAGCAGGGAACAGGGACATCACATTTTCCTGGTTAGAAGCATCCCTGCGGAGGCTGGCTCAGTCCGGTTCCTCTCCCATCCCTTGGTATTCGTACTCCTAAGGGGGTTGCGGGACTCGGAAATCGACTCCCCCGTCGGGCTTTTAAGCATCCTATTGGGTGCGCGGAAACCAGCAGGCTCGCCTTCCAATCCGGGGGACGAGATTTCCGGAGCTACTGCGACACTCGCCGACTCTTCCAAGCCTGAAAGAAACAGCTGGATGAAGGGTGAAATGAAATAATTAATGTAACGAAATGTAGGGACAGGAAATTCGGAGGATGTGGAATCCTTCTCAGCATTCGCCTGGCGATCCGGGGAAACTTCCAAAAAACCCATGAGTCAGGAAGGTCGGCCACAGGGATCGAATCCGTAACCTCCGAAACGCGGGCCACAGACGTTACCGCCTGAACCATCCCGCTCAGGGGGTATCTCCATAGTAAGGGCTTCATTATTTTGTCACTAATGTGTTTAAATATTAATTTTAAAACAAAAAATAATAAAATATCGGTATTAATATGCTCAATGCATGAAAAAGGACAAATATGCAGCAACATCGGAAATATGAATTCTAGGCCCTGTAAAACTTAACATATAAACACACAACATGTAGTATATTGAAAAATTTAATCCCATATCGCGATGAAAAGCAAACTAAATAGGTGTTTGCATACGAACCCAATGTGAAATTGTAACCTTGTAATACTGTAGACATCAGAATTGATACCGAAAGCCACACTAGGTTCTTATCGAGCATATCCTCCAACAAATGTGGCCAATTACTTTTATCTTAGAGTCCCTACATAAACTGTCTCTGAATTTCACCAAAAATCTTTTCGGAAAATTTCAGTATCCGTGTGGTAAAACGAAATATACCTGCATTCGGGCATTAAGACTTTAATTCCTACTTCAGCTTACCGCCTTCTCTAGAAGGAATCATATGGAACAGACACATAAGTATATTTAATCACACCAATATTCTAAAAACTTCTGTTTGCGGTACTGTTTTGACTGTTGTCCATATAAAGAAGATTAGCAGATTTTCTCCTCTTTGTGTAGTCATAGCTAATACGCTGTGTCTTCTACATAGATGAATAAGTTCGCGTTTTCTGTTTCTGGGATGTCGTTCATAGTTATGTTAGCGATATTCGGCCCCAGTATACTTCCTTGAGGTACTCCCGCTTTTATGGGGCGGGGGGAAAGGAGATGGTTGTTTACTTTGGACTGGAATATCCGATTGTGTAGGTAATTAGCGATTAGTTTTATTAGCTAATCGTGTATATTTAGCGTTTTCAGTTTCTTTAGTAGTGTCACGTGCCACACACCGTCGAAAGCGCACTCTACATCAGGTAGAAGTGTTCCTGTCAAATTTCTTTAGCTGAACAATGATCATCGAAGAACCGTTTCGCAGAAGGGAAAAAATAATTTGTGTCAAATATTGGGAATATTGGGACCCACCTAGCTGCTTGACAAATGGATATAAATGGTTATTATTTCACGGACTGTCGCGCAAACATTGTGTGAAGAATACTGTAATGTGTTTTTATATCAATCTGAATTTAGTCACAATTTAATGCTAAATCTCCCTTAGAAATTAAACTCTATATGCCATTTAACATTAAGTTGTCACTAACTCCATTCGAATTAAGCTAGAAATGCATTACAGCATTGTTCACACAATGTTTGTACGAGAGTTAGTGAAATAATAGACATTCACAGCCATTCGTCAAGAAGCTAGATGGCAGCGAATATTTTACACAGATTATTTTTTTCGGCGAAACGGTTCTTTATTGGCAATAATTGTATTGAACATGTATGTTACACTCATCCACTCATCCACCCATTATATTAAAGAGAGAAGAAACTCTGGTTTGTGAGCACTTCCATTTCAGTATAATATTTTAGTTACTGAGATACTGGGTAATGAATTCATGTTTGAGAAGGCGGAAAAGATACAAGGTAACTGACCAAGAGATTCATATCCGAAGTCCAAAACTGTGCTCTAGCTCTTTAAACGGGCCTCCACCATTTCAAATGTTCCTTAAAGTGCACGTCTCTTCTGGCAGTTGTGTGTTTATCCAACGTCATTATACCACTTCTACGCTGGCTAACGTCATTGATGGGTAAAACTGAATGCATTGCGCACATGCAATGGTTTATCTTTGTGAAGGTCAGTGATTGCACGATATTATCGTTAGCACCTCATTTGGCCAACATATTCAGTGAATGTTCCGGAAGGTCTTGTTATGGAGGGGCTTCGCACGTACTTCGGAACACATTTGGTGTTTTTGAGAGAAACTGGTGCATTGTAATTACGGCTGTGTCAGAAAATGTCTAACATTGCTGGAAAAAAACAGAAAATATTTTTAGGCTAATTTCGAAGTAAGAACCTGCAGTTATGATTGGGTTTATCGTATTAAAAGCTGGGGTCCTTTCAATTTTCATTTCTTATGCCTTTCTGTTACCGTGTTTTGCATCCTGTTGGTTTTTCAAATATTAATCATATTCCTTTCACAGGGCTACAATGAAAATTGAACTATATTTTCGTTAAATGTATATTTCAATTCTCCACGAAAGAAACACAAAGAGAGAGAGCAAGAGGGATAGTGCAGCCACCGGAATAGCATACTCTGCAAGATTGCCCTAAGACCCGGCCGAGCGGTTAGCGCGTTCGCCTACCACCTAGGCGGCCCGGGTTCGATCCCAGGGACCCGCATGTGGTATTCGTGGTGGACGAAGCGGCGTCAGGGCGGGTTTTCTCCGGGTACTGCGGTTTCCCCCGCCATCTCATTCCACCGGTGCTCCATCTTCATGTATCATCAGTTTCACCGCCTGCGGTGCCGCAGTAGTAAAAGCGGGCGTTAAACACTACAACAACAACAACAACCCTAAGACCTTTTCTTAGATTTAATCATCTAATGTTTCCCTGTTCTTATGCACTCTGTACTTCCTTACGAGGAAGTATTGCATTATACTAAAAAAAATCGAAGTTGAGATTTCACCGGAAATACATATTTTTATACCTCTGAATAAAAAAAAAAGTTGTTAGAAAAAGGTCCGCGCACGTTTGTATGTATGTGTGTGTGTTTGTTTTATTACGAGTATATAAAACATATACATGGGGCTGAGACGGCAGTTGACAGGAATAAAAAATAAAGTAAAAAGAAAGGAAATGCGTTTACTACTTTCAGGCGTGATCCTCTTCTCATATTAAATACCTTATCGTGACATCAGGTCTCAAACCGTTCAGCTATTAGAACATGTGATGAAAGGGCAAAATGCATAATTCTGCATTCGAACATTCTACCGGGATTCGATCCTACGATCGTTGGTTTGCCAAGTTAGTTATTCCTATCGTGCCTTAGACCGCATGACCATAAATCCCATTGTCGAAGCCAAGTAGCATTGACATTGATATCCAGTTAGAACTAAGAAAAGGAAAATACAAGATGAGGAAAACCTACATAAGCAAGAATATGGAGCACGCATGTTCTTAGAGTATGCGTAATTTGAAAAGAATTGTACACCAATGTTGATCACGATTTCCCAAAACATTGACTTTTATGCTTCAGATGCACGTTTCTCAAGTACTATAACATAAATTGGTATCAATTTTGTATGGCTTATTTGTTAATGTTAGTTGAATCCCTTTTTTATTAGTTTGAGTTATATTATGGAGAAAAAAATGTTACGCTTAAAAATATTAAGTTATTTTAATTGACGTTTAAATAATTTTATATGCAAGATACAAACTGTATAGGATTTTTATTTGGTCTAGCATATAAAGCTACCTTATGTTATTCAGGAAACTATTTGATGCCTGTAGCTTCAAATTCGCACAAGAAAAATGCACCTGAAGTATGAGGTGTCACACTTCTTTTTCAGGATGCATAGTGTGGTTTATGCCTCTTTTGCATGGAATTCTGTGAATGTAATATAATTATTATACACTAGTTAAATGCATAAATGGACAGAAATCACATCAAACTTCAATTTATTCTAATGATTAGTTGCTGCTGTATTTACATTTTAAGTGTAGGTGTAAGTTAACGTCGTCTGCGTAAAAATAACCTCCCAATGCCTTTTTAAAATGGTATATGTTTAAAATACTCAGATTACAAATACAAGGTTGAAGCGACACACTACCCCATGCTGTGCAGTCAATTTGAATCTGTCACCGGTGTCCTACGATGTGGAGTCGGTTTGAGGAGGCGGATAATGTGTTGCACGTTGTGTTGACAGCTAGACGTTTTAATTCGCTGTCTGCACTCACCTGTTTGCATTACTCTGCTTCGGTACATTTTTTTGCGTCTCTGTGAATGTTTGTATATCTCTACTTGTTATGTTTTCATCGTTATGATTAGGATTCGGATGTTTAGATGCTAAAAACTTGGGAAATATTTATTTTTTATGTGCTGAACATGTCCTAAATATGTGCCAAAACACATAAAATACTTTCAAGACCCTAATGGCTGAACTAGTGTAAATATTCGTAGTATCCGCCAGAAATAATTCCTGTAAAGGATGAGCAAGTAACGACCACATGCTTCCTCAAATTTTCCACCGCGAAAGATTGCCGATTCCCTCGAAGAAGTGTCTTGGATTTTGAAAATGATAGCTCCACATGACAAGTAAGTCTACCATAATTACAACGTGAAATGTCAGTCATGTCGTATCAATAATTTCTTCTTCTTACCCATGCAACACATTTCTAATTTTAAACATTGTGTTAAATCAACTATTATTTTCGAACACTTCCTGGCATTCCTTAAAGATGTGAGCTGTAGGACTAGAAATAACATTTTTACCACATCCTGAACAACCTGATCTGCTTGTGTGAAAGGCATTTCTACTGATCAGTTTCTTTATGGAATCACAGAGGAAACACAGGTTTGCAGAAATGTATGCTAAGTCATTTCTTAACACAGTGTTATGTTTGTTACCACTTAAATGTTGTGTTACTTGCCAACGTTGGTCTGCCATTATAGCTTTACCACATGGCTGACAATAAGGATTTTACCATCTGCTGAAAATACCCTTAAATTTCGCAGCATATTTTTGCACACGCTAACTTGCACTACTTTTCATCCTGAGCATGTTTAATCCACTGTGAACTCAAAACTGATGGTATATTACTTCCCAACACCAGAACACGACTAGAAAGTTGTATAAACTTTGCGGATTCACAAATGACTAATTGACTATACAGTTTAACAAGTATAAGTGTACAGACTAACGCTGATGACCTAGAAGTTGAGCGCCCTTAAACCAAATCCAAATGTACAGACTAACCGGGCTGTGAAGCGGTAACAGATGCTTAATCAAGCACATGACAGAGGAGGAATTCCCCATTCTTATATTGCGGGCTCATGTAGCTTGAGAAAGCAGGTTGTTTATGCTTTCTTCCAACAGAAGCGATACTAGTACAACTGACATCAGCTCGTCCAATACTGAATAAGAAATTGCAACATCTGTCCTATGTCCTAAAGAAGTTGGACGGCGACTTGTTGAAAATAATTCTGCTACTGTCTTATGTGACTTTATGTAAATATGTGAAAAAAAAATGAAGAAGAGGTTCCTTTAAGCGATTTTGTGTAATTTATGTGAATATCCGAAAATATTTATTTACCTTAAAAAATTCAGAAAATGTGTGCTTTTATGTGCAATAAAGCTTAAAAATATTTGCTCCGATGCGAATATCCAGAACTTTAAACTCAGTTTCAAATTCGTATTAGGACCCAAACAAAATATGTACTCAAAAAATCCCTAGTTATGATGTTTAGGAGAGTCATGGACTCGGGGTTTCTTGGTCAAGGAATAAGTGCTCACAGGTCATGTGACGGATTCAGAAATAATGCACATTATCACTTCATACACGTATTCTAAATTGGGCGGTGGAATCTTGGATTTTACAGTAGTAATTATACAACAAAATACAATCTTCGCAATGATTAACATCGCAAGTCACTGACTACTTTTCCCTCCGAAATGTCAACACATAAATTACTCGTTTTCTTGGCGGTGATAACTCCTCGGCGTGTTTTAACAGGTGAGTTATATGTTCACTAGACAAAGAGAAATTTAGAATTTCTTCGTTTGAAAATTATGTTCTGTTGCTATTTATAACATTCTCACCAAATGTCTGCTATTCCCATATTGGAGGAAATCTTGGCGCCTCTGAATCAATACATTCAATTCAATCAATCAATTGAATCACAATCAATTTTGTGTCACTTCCATTTTGTTCTGGTGCGAAAAGGGATTGTTAAATACAAATTTGAATAAAAGCATGCAGGAGCATATAAAGTGGCAAATTGCGTATGTTCGGCAAGTCATACAAAGATACCACAACTCAACCAGGGTTAAGTAAAAGGTGTACGGCACATATCATGTCACAAGGGGCATAGTTTGAGACCTGGAGCGAAGTGGTAGGCCAAGGAAGGACATAATTTTGACAGTTATATCCAAACGAGATCGGAAGGTAGAGCAGTGCTGACATGAAAACCGCAAAGAACTTCGAGAGATATCGTTCGAATTTTGGAATAACATTACCGTGCAAACGTGTAGAAATCTTGTGAACAGTATGCCCAAAAGAGTAAAGCTATGTTTCATAGGCAAAGGCAAAGGACAATAAAGAACTAAAATCATACTCAATGTATGTTTGAAGCAATAGGTTATAAATGTATAATATTATGTGTTCTTAAAAGAGAAGTTTTCAAAATATCAATTGATAACCTTAAACTTTTGGTAAAACCGGTGCGTCACATGCAATTAAATAATATTACAACATGGCGACAGTATTTACCAAAATGTTATACTTTGGCGAGTTCTCCCAGAATTTGTTCACGTTTGTTTAGATATAACGGTGCAGCCGGCTCCAAATGTTTTCCGATGAACGAGTGGGTGCAGGGGAAAGAGACGAACATTTTCATATGAATTAGTTGCGGCTAGTCCGCCTGGCCTAGCGACGGCTCCACCAGAGTTATTTACCTTCGTGTGTGTTCCTTTAATGTGTGGTCAGCGGGGAGCAAACAAGAAGCTAAATAATCAATGTTATTCAGTCAAAAGGGGAAAAAACACACACACACACACACACACACACACACACACACACACACACACACACACACACACACACACACACACACACACACACACACACACACACACACACACACACACACACACACACACACACACACACACACACACACACACACACACACACACACACACACACACACACACACACACACACACACACACACACACACACACACACACACACACACACACACACACACACACACACACACACACACACACACACACACACACACACACACACACACACACACACACACACACACACACACACACACACACACACACACACACACACACACACACACACACACACACACACACACACACACACACACACACACACACACACACACACACACACACACACACACACACACACACACACACACACACACACACACACACACACACACACACACACACACACACACACACACACACACACACACACACACACACACACACACACACACACACACACACACACACACACACACACACACACACACACACACACACACACACACACACACACACACACACACACACACACACACACACACACACACACACACACACACACACACACACACACACACACACACACACACACACACACACACACACACACACACACACACACACACACACACACACACACACACACACACACACACACACACACACACACACACACACACACACACACACACACACACACACACACACACACACACACACACACACACACACACACACACACACACACACACACACACACACACACACACACACACACACACACACACACACACACACACACACACACACACACACACACACACACACACACACACACACACACACACACACACACACACACACACACACATTCTTTTCTGCATGTATTTAAACAAGTAACATTAATTTTGTGTTAGCATTAACGGCGTTTAAGACATTTGTTTAAGCAATTCCTTAAACAAAGTTGATGTATTCCTTGTTAATAATGATGACGATGATGATGATGATGATGATGATGATGATGATGATGATGGAGGATTAAACGGTTCAGATTTAAAGGGTGATAGGCAAGAAAGCTGAGGGTGAGAAGCTACGTCGTAACCTATAGACGATGCCTCATAATTTTTGAAACGTGCTCTTTTGTGGTTTGCAGTAGCTGTATTACTTGTGTTACGCTAAACTTTCATTTGCCTTTGGAGTTCTGTTTTCCTGCTATTTCCGACAAACAGCCATTCAATGTTTTAAACTTGGATGTGAAATTACTGGTCAAATACATTTTCGCTGAATAAAAACAATTTGGAAATTTTGCAGCGCGCATGCGTGTGTCCACGAATAGTTTAAATAAAATAAACGTGGTATATTAAAATTATTTAAACGTTCTCAATTTAATTTCATTATAGGGTGATATGGTGCCTTTAATGCCGAATATATATTTTGTCTCCGTCCTCCCTGCGAGTTCGTTTTATATTTATGACGTTAATTTTTTTTTTTCCCTTAACACTGAGATTACGACCAAGTTTAAGAGAAATGTTGGAATGATATTCTCTTTGGACTTACAAACACATTACGCCCCTCACCCTTGTAGACAGGTATGAGCTGACAAGTCGATCATTGAGACCACTTGGCATAACTAATAGATAAGCCATCCTGGCTTCCCCCCGCGGCTAGGAGCATGTGACTCGGAAAACATTTGGTGCCGACTGTACAACTAGCTTTCCCCTAAGCGAACTAACAATAGCAACGAAGCTAAACCTGTTTCTCATAACATTGGCCAGGTGACATGTTCTTCCGCTTTGGTTTTAGCTTCCTTTTTCCTGTGATTGGCCAATGTACGCCTTCCAATATCAAATAAGTTTTGTTCAAAGCAAGCATATGCGATATAAACACACTATCGTAATAGATGCACGTGCTTTCGTCATCCTGAGAGGCAGGTCTAAACCGAAAGATCCTCCCATCTATTTGTTGATAAGAATTTGCATACATTCCAGATATATTAACTCCAGTGTGCAATATATTTCATGCATACGATTATTATAATGTAAAGCTGACAGATATCTTCGAATATATTAAGGCAAATGATCATGTTAAAGAAGGAATTACCTCGCTTCGCAGAACAGCCCATTCCACGACAGCAGCTAATGGAAGGTGACTAGTTTACCTGGCAGTTGAGAGATACAGTGCAAAATTACATGGAACGTTGTAGAACTGCATGTCTTCTCGCTTGGTGTCGATTTTGAGGCCTGAAACTTTGCTACGACTGAGAGCTTTCTTGCCAATTGCGTTTTTAATGTAACAAAAAGTCATAAATGATTACACTGGTGAATATGAACAACTTGACATGTAAATAACTACAAGTAGATATGTCACTTGACTTGTAATTATATACAAATATATTATACGGGGCAGCATTAAGGTCTCAAAGTGTATCTTGAATTTTCTGGGAATAGCCTTTGAAGTGCTCTTCATTTGGATGGAATTTTCTATAATTTTGCATGACTGGCAAACAAGAGATAGACGAAACCTTACCGCATAAAAAATGTAGACCGCGTAAAAATGTAGATATCTTTAAACCACACAATTTATTTCCAGTAAATTTATTGTTGCATCAACCAATTCTGAGATACCCGTTATTGTTTCAAAGTTTTCAATACCTTGTCATTGTTAAAGTGATTTCACTATTCGGTTGTTTTTCGAGATGACACGAAAAGAGTAGGAATGGCTAGCACAGTACACCCCGGCTTGAAACATGTGACTATCGATCCAGCTTTATTCTGTTCGCCTTGTACCGAACAAAATGTGTAATTAAGCTATCTCTGCAAAAGTTTATCATGCAGTAGACAAAAATACTAAAATATTTCTTGTTGTCAATGTGATCCAAACACAAGTAAAATGGTGGAATCTTCGTGTTTCTGATCATCTTAATCTGTGATGAATACAGCCACTTTCCTCAGGGGGAGATATTAAGCTTGACGGGGGGATCTTAATAATATGTACATTTACAAATATATAATGAATTTCTCGGGGGGAACTTTTTAATTTCTGGGGGGGGGGTTCCCCGGGTCACTCCCTGAATTTATCACTGATCTTAATCAAACTTGAAATCATATTTTGAAAGTACCATATAGGTTGTAAGTGTAAAAATTAAATAAATTGTTAAAGCACGAGTGAACTGACAAAATCGGTTAACTGCAGTTAAAATAAATCAATTATTTTTAGCTCTAAACAATGAATTTCGTAAGCATATTTAAACCAAGTGGGACTGAAGTGCCTTGTTTTAGTGTTTAGTAAAAAACGGGAAATATTAAAATAATCACCTGACATAAGCCTTCTAAATAGTCTCCTCAAAGATGAATCATTCATTGGGAGAAAGTACAACATACTTTTGAGAGGGGTAAAGAAATTTGACAAAGCGAGAAAGACCTGAATAATAATAGAGAATAACTATTAAAAATAATTTATTTAGCTATGATAATTACTTGATCAAAAGGGAATGTGTAGACATTGATCCCCTCGGGCAGCTTGCATGTGCGAGCTTTATTTCGCCGAGCGGGAGTCGAAATCAACTCTCTCAGGGAAGAGCAACACGTTTGAAATTGTCGATTTCTGTTCCCAGAAGACTGATACATAATAACATTAACTATCGCATGTTCCTTTGTTGAAGTACTGTGCATTCTCAAAGTTGTGACGGCACGTCTAGCTCTGATGTAATTTTCTTCTATTTCTCTTCAAGGTTCAGTCCTTGGGGACCTATTGGTAGTGTTCTGAACTCGGTGATTCAATTCCTTAACCATCTTGATGATGCCAGATTGGCGCTGATGTGACCGAGCATTACCTGAACGTGTTAGCTCTTTTATAAGATGATATTGGACTCATTCATGAAGAAACCGCTGTCTGTCGTGTGATTGAGGGTTTGAGCAATGTTATTCCGGGTCGTTTCTTTTGGCCTTGTCGTTGTAGATGCCTTTTCTCAGTCCTTTCAAGTTCCACCTCCATTTAATTTCCTTCTCTGTCTGTCGATACCTTAATAATGCTTTCACGAATATACTTCCATCCAATTGAATTCTGAAGCTCTCCTTTTTCATTGAGAGATACCAGTATCGGCACCTACAATGTTGTATTCAAGTCCCTTTCCTTACTTTGCGCTTAAATGCTCTTGAGGTTGTACCATTTATGTGTTGGTGTCAATTTTCTTTGCTAAGTCTACGTGGTACCATACGCCGTTAATTAAAAAAAACCGATGTGTTACATTCATATAATTTTCTGTACACTTTATCGTTTATTGTTTAGTAATAGTAACTATTCTTATTTATACGGTGTAAGTTTCTTTTTTGTGTCTACGCCGTTTTAATCGAGATTAATCCTCGCAGAAGTAGCTACATTACACATTTCGTAATAGATACAAAGGAAACAAGGACAGTCGAATCTTTAAGAACTGGAAGCTATATGCCTGTTACTCTTTGTATAATCGCGAGAAATAACTTAATATCACCAGGATAAAAGAATACCAAATACTGCACAAAATGGAATCATTAATAGCGAATAATTAATAACAAAAAGATTCTTAGAAATAAATTGTGTTTTACAGATTATATAGTGTAGCACATTTTGTCTATTCATAAACGTTTTCCAATTATAAATTCTTCTTTGGAATAAAGTGTTTTTCTTTCTGGCTATTCCCAGAAAATTGAAGATGTATCTACATTTTATTTGTCATGTAAATGTCTTTAAATGAAAATTTTAATCAAAATCGTTAGCAGGATTTTTCAAGCAATCAAACATTTCGAAAAATGTTTCAAGGGATGTTCTTGAAGACCTTCCTGTCGCGTCTTTGGGCAATACTGAACTTAATAAGTTTGGTATTTAAGCGACTTTTCTTTGTTGTTTTTAATGCTGCTCACAGACATATGTATGCCTTTTTATTTTCACAGCATTTCCGGTGAAACATTGGTATCCAATTTCGGGGGAATGAAAGAGTTTTTGGTAGAGAAATTTAAAACCAGCAGTGGCTTCAATAAATCTGAGGAAATAAATTAGGGTTAAAGAGCTATATATAAGGTAAATCTTAACATTGTAATAAACCAAATGAATTAAAATATGCTTTCCCATGTGCTTGAATGCATTCTTTACCTTCTAATATATTGTAGAGTGGACACATCGCGTAATAGCTTGAGCGACCTTCATTCTTTTTACCTGCTAACACACAGTTATCAATCCAAAGCCGTGAGCGGGCTGTGTTCAGAGAGCACCGGTTGCCCCAGGCCTAGAGTAAACAGCTATTTACCAATAAGTGTACACAGTATTTCACTTTATTTTTGTTTGAGAACTCTGCTTTTCTAATTATTGTGTGAATATACGGGATGTGGATCGCCCGTGTTCCCAAAACTTGCATGTGTTTCCCCATTCAACAGTAAAATAAGCTGATCTATGATCATGAAAGACAAATAAAACATATCTTTCACGTCTTTATTTACGCTGATGTTCACGTAAGTAATGAAAAATTTGTAATTTAACATTTTCGTTTTTAAGTTTTTCATATCGTATGTTTTTGAAAGTTGACTCGACGATGGCATATAAATAAAGCAGACATGTAGACGCATTAGGAAAATTCAGATAGTAACAGGCATATTGTTCCTTCAAGCGATGTATGAGCTTGCTTGTTATCACTTTTGGGATACTTTTTGGAAATGGCAAAGCACATCTCATCCTGAAGATTTAAGTATTCCTCCTTATTTGGACTTGATCACCGTAATGGTGGAAAATCATATCTCAAATTAGTTCCTAATAGTCTTCTTCCATGACAGTGGTTAATTATTCTATATGGAGTCCCAAATACAGACGGCAAAACCTGCACTGGTTAAATCTACACTGTGTTCCGAGTAAGAGTCGCGAAGTCGCCGGTTTTATACTTTGGTGGAATTTGTTGGAGGGTCTGAAATGAATGAATCCCTGATGAAGTTGTGATATGTATCCTGTGTTAAGTGTTTCATTTCTAAGCAGCTATAGGATTGTGACAATCCACAAATATCCCATTTATAAATGTAATTTTAACAACATATTCATTTTAAGAAAATATTAAGTGTTGTTTTGGTCCTTAATTTTCCCCTCAAAAAGCCATAACTTCCATTTGAATGGTCACACTTTACCTATTCCAGATATATTAATATTCTCAAGAGAGAAAATATGCGTACGTGTGCATGTTGACAATTCTTTTACCATTGAAAAGCCTTATTCTTCTAGGTGGTCAGAGGCTATGTGATGTTTCTAGAATTTTGGAAACTGGCTGTTACGAGTTTGGGATCAAAGAGGTAAATTGGGAGGCTTAAGCTGTTTTAAAATCGATTTATTTTAGGGGTTATATAGGTATAGTTCATATCACTACATTTCCTTCATATTTCACCAAAGTTTTATGGTACACAACACGACTTGTTTGCAACTGTATAAAGGGAATCAACTGTGCCCAGCTAACAGTAGAAATCAGTGACCTCCTATTAGCCTGGGCTACGACCTGCCGACAAAATTACCCTTCTTAGATCCGGTATTATAAACGTAGTTTGACTGGAAGTTTGGTTAAATCAAACCACATGAAGTGATCTACAACTGCGTTCTATTCTGTTTAACGTGTGATTGATTAAATTTTTCATTGGCATCCAGATCTTGTAAAAATGTATTTTTTGAGCATTACAACTTTATTTTACAGTATTACACGCTCGTGTAATAGTCTACGAAATTTATAGAAATGCATTTGAATGTGAATATTTTTGTATACTTTTATATTTTGCACGGCTATACAAATAATGATGTTCCCGTTAAGAAAGAAAGAAGAAGGAAAATAAAGAAAATAATGTTAAATGGGAATCGAACTAATGTTAGCCCACCGCTTTTGATTTGAACGAACACGCCTTAGCCAGTTCCGCTGTGGCGGACACACGAATTTGGTCTAACTGATTAAACTCACGTCTGCTTGACCTAAGTTCAGTCAGGAACTTATTCAAATTCGTTTACATTACGAAAACAGGCCACGAATGTAGAAGACGTGCGAAAGTAACAACACTATGAATGCGACGTTCGCACAACATGAGAAACGGCTGCCCCTACCCTAGCACCTGATAACCAGCTCCAGCATTTTGATGACTTAGAAGCTTTTTAAAAGGACCTATAAAATAACCCTAAAGTTGTAAAAAGGTGATAATTACATATTACCTAACACTGAAATGTATTTAATTAGTGTATTAAAATTATAAATGTATATACATATACATGTAAATGAATGGTATATCGGTAGAAACATTGGGTATAAGAATACTGACGAAGCAATTTAGAAAATTGGTTTAGAATATACTTATTCCGTGTTCTTGTTAGAAGAATCTAATAAAAAATTTAAGAAACTTGTTTTTGAAGCAGACCTTACAAAGTCGAAGCTAACTCCAGCAAAGTGTACAGGTATCTTCTGACAATGGCATTTAACATGTGGCACAGAGACTACTTCTTACTCCTTCACTTGTTAGTGTATTTCCAGTTCTCGGTAGCAAGACTCTCCAACTTAATCAAATATGCATTTATTCAATGAGTTTACACCAAAGACCAGCGATGTGTAACGTTTGCGAGAGAGGGGAATTTGTGTTTACCTCCTTCCACTGTACCTGGACTTTGCCTCCCTTTAACCCCCAGCTGTGCATTGTGTTGCAGTGGCAGGCTGCGTTTGACCTACGACAGCACTTCCAAATTGTATGCTATAAACCTCTCTTCATTAGTGATCTCTTTGGTATTGCCTCTTTGGTATTGCTTGCGTTTAAGAAGTCAATATTTGGCGACAAAGTCGAAGTGCATAGCCTTAGAAGATACACCAAGTGATCGTCACGTAACATATTGCGATACACACGTTTAATTTAGTTCAATTTGGAGACACTCAGTCCGCAAATATATGTAGAGCTATACTCACTCTTATACACGCTATTCTTGCAAATGCTTATTTCCCACCTACTTCATTGTAATCGACATAAGCATTTTCAGAAATCACCTTATGGCTAATTTTCCTGTAGATGCAAGGGTAATGTGGGAATAGAGTAGGCTTTGAGCGATAGTGAAATGTTTTAAGAGCTGGTTGTTATGAGATGCCTTTGAAATTCCGTTCTCTTCGCAAGACCAAGAGATAAAAAGAGAATGGCGTACTCCTATTTGAAAAAAGTATAAATATTGGCAAATTGAAACAAATAATAAAGAATATCTCGGAAATAGTTCACTCAAAAGAAAAACGAAGTATTTGACATAAATTGTGTTTTAACCAGATCCACATTTTATTTAGTAGGCTTTTGTGTGTCTCTTACTGTTTATCATTTACACAAAAATCATCTAGAATGAAGAGGTCTTCTGAGACCATTCCCAGAAAATTGAAGGTATGACTTGGAAACGGCCGTGGAATCGCCTGTTTGTGTCCGTCACTGGATAGTGACTGCCTCTCCCTCCGATTGAAGGCATGGAGTGGGTTATAGCCACTCATTGCGCAAGGTTCCCCAAAGAGAGAAGGTTGGACATTCCTGCCAAAGACCTTACTGGTATATTTGAAACACCCTTGGAGTACTGCTTGGAAGGAGGATTAACGGAAGTGTTTCCATGACAACTGTGACAAGCCTCCTTTCATCCATTGTGCACCACGCGAGAACTGTCTATGCATTGACCAAGTTGTCATTTCCGACTTCCATACTTTTTGCCTCTGATGTTGCAAAAAATGTCACATTGCCTCAATCCATTTGTTGAATAAATCATTCATACTTACCGTATTCTCATCTTAACTTTGATAGCTGATATCTCCTGTGCTGATTGTCCATAGCAGCCAAATTTTGTATGGTGTATGTATATTTTGTTGCCCTTTATGAATATAATGTGCGCAACTACATATGGTGACCTTCCTTTGTCAGATTATACAAAATGCATAGCAAACTAAGAGACTTTGCAGCCTTTGAGACGAGACAAGGACAAGGACTATAGCAACCTGACTGACTGTAAGCTCTTATTAAGGCAAAAAATAGGAAAAGTGACGTATCCAGCCCTAGTTCGGGACATGAATTTATAACTTAAGGAGACCTGCCCCCTTGAGAACGACCGCTCTTCCACCTGCACGCAACACTTGCCGGATAACCATGATAAATAAATGAACATAATGTATCGATTTAACATGATTTAAAACGGCTGCACTTTTTTCAGTGTAAAACGTTTAATTTAATAAACGCTGCCCTTCATGAAAAATAAATCAAATTGTAAAGTAATAGTAAAAAGAATTAAACACAAACTTTTATTTAAATGCTCTAAAAAGAAGACAGTAGAGTTTAAATTAAATCCATCAATTTATTACATATTTGTATGACATAAAGGCTTATCGCGAGATTTAGCTATTTAAAAAAAAAATTTTTTTTCTTAGGATTTCTTATATCAAGATCAAGTTACATATTGTATTCTTGTTTATATACACAAGTAAATCTCGCAAGAAGCTTTTATATCATAAATTGTGTAATGCATTAAATGATGGATTTGATTTTACTTAGTTTATTTTCTTTTTTTTAGAGCATTTAAATATTTTTTTACTATTAATTAATTTTGTATTCTTTAATTATCGTTTGACATGGGTCTGAGTCTCTTCATTTTATTTAATGTGTCATTGTTGACTGGTGGTTTGTCTGTTAATTTAGTACAGTCTAGTTCTTATGGTGATTTGACACTACTTAAGGCCACGTACGCTTGACCAGCAGAGAAGAGCTTTGAGCCTAAATAGACAACAGCATTTTGTGTACTATGCAAGTCCAACATCCTTCGTGACTATACTGCACAGACTTGGCTTGAATAAGGTGAGCACCATCGGGCCTTAATGAGCTAGTTGTCGACGGGCCCTTAAACACCACTCACTTACCCGCAATGGCACCATTCACCAGACCTTTGGACACACGTACACATCACCTTGGCCCCAACGAATATCTCTTAACTCCTTAAGTAGCCCTCGTGTGTTGTTTATGCCGGATGGTATAATGTTATTTAAATCTATATTGTCATTTTTCGAGTACAATCTATTAGACTACTCTTTATTTTATTCGTAGTCTTCTCAACAAACCCTTTCACAAGATACCCTTTCATGGTAGTGCATAAAAAATAACTAGACCGCAATTTTGGACGACCTGCCATATTAGATTTAGAATAACGTCACATAGCTAACTATGTATTGCCATTCAAACTAGAAGTGTGCAAAATTTCAACTCAATCTGATGAGGATAACTGCTAAAAAATTCAGTTGCAAGATTTGAGCCGAATAAACATAAACATTACAAGTTAAATAAAAGCTTTAAAAATAAAATAAAGTTCTATCTAATTGTTGTCAACTCTTCTAAAACCTGCATATATCTCCACCCTTGTGAGATAGTGAGCTAGCCTCTCTCAGTTCCAAACTTAAGGGTCCGAGTTTGAAATATTGCTTGGTTAAGTAGCCTGTAATACCCACTTTTAATCCCCTTTGCTACGTAGTTAGGCTAATTGGCATCTGCTGCAGGAAGCACTTGCTCATTTGCGGCGTGCAGCTCCTTTTCCAAGCGTATTTTCTTCTCAGATAATCAGACTAAGAGTCCGTAACAGTAGCAGTAGCAGTAGCAGTAACAGCTCTTATCTCAATAAAATTCTGATGCTGGGTCCCTTGGTGCCACGGAACTACCGCACTGCTACGTTTACGTTTTGTTGACTACTGCACGCCATACTCGTTGTGTATACTAGATACGTGACATGCATAGCAATGGCAGCGTTGACAAAGTAACAACCCTCATAGCAAATATGATTATTGCAAGTACACATAGATAACACTTTTCTACGTTTGGTAGCTTAGTTATGAACAGTGGTGCCATTTCTGTCCCATGCACGCTAAACCGCAACGCTGATAGCAAATTAGTCTAATTTCTAAGCAAAACACAATATTTTTAGCACCTATAGTTAAACACCAACTTGCTCCATAAGGCACCGTCGGTGATGGACACTGGTATATACAGGGCGCAACAGAGAAAATCTAAATGACAACTACAGGTGACGATCGACTGCATGCTGGAGAGTGCATGAGAGAATGACAGAATATCCGTACATCGGTTATGCACTACACCGAGTCTTCATTCGTTCATCTCTGCTTCTTGCTTCGTGAAGTCGAAGACACGTGCAACCATTTCCCTGCTCTGACTATGCAATGCCTTAACCATTAACGTTGAAAACGTAGAAGCCACAGTTAAAAATATCTTATCAGATTACCATTTCCGTATGTAGGACTGACACCCCTTAGTACTTACAAGCCTGTGCCTAGAGCCAGTTGCCTATCGGGGAGCAGACGAATCTTGGACTAGACAGAGTGAAGACCTGGTAGCGGGTGGTCTGCTTAACACTAGGTATGAGGGTGAGGGAGAGGATGATACGAAATGCAGGTGAAATGGATGAATGCACACGTGATGATGGAGCAGTTGGTGGAATGAGTGGCGGGAGATATCGGAGGACCCGGAGAAAACCCTCCCAGACGCCGCTTCGTCCATTACAGAAACCAACATGCGGGTCCCTATGATGGAACCCGGGCCGCCTGGATGATAGGCGAACGGTCTAACCGCTCACCCACCGCGCCGCCAGTTATAAATATCACAAATATAAAATAAGCACTATTTTGCCACTCTATGAAAACAACCAAATACGGCACACTTTCGATGCAGAAGGCCCGCTGTGGGTAAGCAAAGGTATCAAATCACACAGGTCACAATTCCACCCACTACATGAAATTATATATATATATATTTGGGAAGAAAACGTTCAGCCCTTAGTTCAGGGTAACTATCCGGCATTTGCCGGAGGAAAACCGGTGAAATCCTCAGTCAGTAGAGACGATCCTGCTGGGACTTGAAGCGCAGGCATCCCGAATGGGAGCTTCGCGTTATCTTGAACCATCCCTCTGTACACTGTCTTTCCTGTATGAATTCGACTATAAATGCAGATACTTTAACTATACTTAGTCATATGTGTACAACGTAACTTAAAAGGCAATTCGTAATTTGTGTGCTTTTGTATGCGCGTATTGTATTTAAAATACTGCATTAGAACACTCAAACTAAGGCAAATTTATTTGCTAGACAGTTCAGATCCTATGAAAATGTTGAGTAATAATAAATCGGGGCTCGGATTTTGATGAGTTGGTGTTTCAAAATTATTTATAAGAGGAGTTTAAAATGTTGAAAGAGATCACAATGACAATAATGACCTAGATATCGAGATGTAATTAATTTATTAAAATTAGACCACAGAAATTTATAAATTAATTTATGCATAACTATAATTTTTATGTAGATATAAGAATAATGAGATGATTTAGAAATTAATCAAAATTATATATTGGTTCCGTGTTCTTGTTTGAAGACTAGTATTATAGCATGTCTTACAAAACTGTTGCATCAGCTACGAGTGAGTTTTCCGATCATACAAAATTCATATCTAATGAGGGCTTCAGAACCTTGTGTTATGACGCAAGGGCAAGGGTAATCGCCACCTGACACTGCGCGCTCATCAATAATGACTCGAAAGTAAAATACATCACTAAAATGAGGCTTACTCATACAATTTTTAAGCCTCTTTGAAATTACACGTTCTGATTGTTTACATTTTTAAATAGAAATTTAACGTTCGGAAAGTTGCTTATCTTCTGAACAGCAAAGGCAAATTACTTTAGATTAACAGGAAAAATTGTGCGTCGGTCCTGTGATATGTTAACGTTGGGGATTAATTATATATTAATGTAAATCATGAGGCACATAATAATTTCTAGGGTCCTAATTCTGATGACGTCATCTTTTAAGAAATTAAAAATTATGTTAACGACGCTGTCAATTGTCAGAATCATATCAGTGTTGCCAGTGTGTCGAAGTTTCGTCCCGCAGGAGTTATTTTAAATGCCAGTAAATCTACTGACATAGAGCTGTCGTTTTTAAGCACACTTAAAAGCTATCAGTCTGGGCCGGATTTGAACTCGCGACCGTGGGATCAGTAGGCCAGCGTCTAACCAACTGCGCCAACCAGACTGACGTCATCTTTTACATGTTACATAATAGGTATTGATAACATGTGCACAAAACCTTATTATGGACCCCAGATTATGAAAATATATATGTACTAGGTCCCTTTGTTCATTTTATGCCGTTTTCTACCTTACGGCACCTTTTCCGATTGTATGTACTTCCTCAGTTTCTTCATGCCTTTGTGTCTTTATTGTATTGTTGCATTTACATTGAGTACATAGAGTAGCGAAAGAAAGAGGGAAGGTTGGATGTACCTCCTTCCACTTTATGTGGAATTTATTGTACCATTCTTTTAACATTCAATTGTGTTGCAGTGGCGGTTTTGTTACACAACCTCTGACAGTAAAGTTCGGTGAATAGTCCTGTAGCATTGACGTAGATGAACTATGAACGGCAGTTACCTTACTGTCCTTCAAAGTAGTCCCCTCTCATTGCTATGCACTGCTGAGACCTGCGATACATCTCCTGGAAACATTGCAAGAAGGCTTCCTTTGGGATGGTGTTCAAAAACCTTGTCACGTTGCGTTGGATATCAGGAATATCGTCAAATCTCGTTCCTTTCAAAGCGCTTTTGAGTCGAGGGAATAGGAAGAAGTCTGGAGGATTGAGATCTCCTGAGTATAGTGGATGTTCCATTTGCACAACAAGGTTCCTGGTTTTTTGTTCACGACAACGCTTGCCCACACACAGCCAATATCGCCAAACAGTTCCTGGCCAAAAAGAGGGTGGTGCAAATCATAATCATAATAATTGGTTCACTCGTACGAATAAACATGTTTGATACAAGGTGTGTGTTTTAAAAAGATCCACATTTTATATTTAGTAAGATTTTTCTGTCTTACTCTTAACCATTTATGCAAAAGTCATCCTAAATAAAAAGGTTCTTCTGAAGATATTCCCAGAAAACTCAAGTTATAACTTAGAAGCTGCCATGTCTGTGTCCGACACTGGATACTGACTGACTGGTTGTGAAGCTACACGTCACAGGCAGAAGGTGTGTTCTAGCCGCTAATTACGTGTCTCCAAAGAGACAAGGTTGGACATCGCTGATGTAGAGTTTTGTAGTCTGACATTGTTCATTAGAATAGGTTTTCAAACATCATATATGTTACTACTCAACTGAGAAATAAGTGTAACTTTGTAAATCTCGTTACTCTCATTCTTGGAAAAAAATCATTTTCCAATTTAGTCGGTAGTCTGGAAAGGGTTACTTGTGGATGTAGGAATGGTTATTGTCAGGACAACAGCTGTCATTCAAAACTAATAATGAATTCATGTCCCAAACTACAAACTAGGAGTCAGACTGGTAGGTTTTCCGTTTTTCTTTTCTTTTACGTTAATTTGAGTGCGTACAGTCACTTGTTATTGTGCATGTCCCTATGTCGTGCCATATCGTAGACTGTGAACTCCCCTTCATTCGCTTTGAATCTTGTATAATCTGAAGAGTTAATACTACAGTTCCGTAAGACATGCTTCAAAGCAATTTTTTTCTTACAGAAAACTGAAACAAAGCATTGTTTTTAACACATTTTAATTATCTCATCATTATTCTTATACTTACTTTTTGTGCTTTGAGAAATCAGAGCTAATGCTTTATTTTTGTAATAGCTGCTACAAAGCAATTTTATTAATTTTCTTTTCAGTTCTTCAAAACATGAAGCGTACACGGAAAACGGGGAACGTCAATGTAAAGCAAAATTTGAAGTTACACTGCGAAGATATGTATATACTCGTGCAGCTGAGGTTAAATTTAGAATGTCACAAATGGAATCATTTAACAAAGATTGTGTAAAGCGTAAGGAAATTGATGCTCAACTATATCACTTAAGCATTCTAAACCACGTGCATCTTAAGAAAGCTGAACAGTTTTATACAGGGGGATCACTTCCAAGAAATATTTTGGTAGGGAAGCAATAGCAATGGATTTCCAAAAGAATTTGTGCATGCCTAGTTTATACACCAACAACGTATTACTGCAGAGAGCTTTCTTTTCTTTTTCTTTTCATTTATTCTTTTTGTAGTGTTAAACGCCCGCTTTTACTGCATACGGCACCGTAGGCGGTGGCACTGAGTTGGAGCACCGGTGGAATGAGATGGCGGGCGAAACCGGAGAACCCGAAGGAACTGCCCCTCCCCAGTCGACCGAGATGACACAATGTTGGAGGACGTTAATTTAAAAAAAAAAAAAAAAAAAAAAAAAAAAAAAAACAGCGCCGCTTCGTCCACCAAAATTCCCAGATGTGGTTGCCTGGGATCGAAGCCGGGCCGCTGCAGAGAGCTCCCACTGTTCCCCTTCAATATACATGCTTTGTATAGTGGACACATAGTATTCTATACTTACCCAGAGACAGTTGCACATAAAACACCAGATTTAGTGTGTTGTCATTGTATATTTTATGAACTTAGCGAAGAGATAAACACTTGACAGTCTTTTGTGATTTTGTATTTGGACAGAACAAGAACTGGACTATTTTCAGATCTCTCCACTTTGTTGTACATCATGCCAAACGTCTAGATTCTCCTAAAATAGTGTTTCCAATTCGTGGGCACTCGTATTTAGAGTGCGATAGAAACATGGCACTAATTAATCAGACATTTGCAGCTGAAATGCCAGAAGACTGGGAGAATCATTTTATGAGTGACAGAAATAAGCCCTCCTCTTTCAATGCAATCAAAGTTAGGTACTCAACAAATGAATCGTGGACCAAGCTTCTGGCTCCCTTGTACAGAAAGGTTTGTTCTTTTAAAACAAGGATTCATGGGACACAAAGTCAATAAAAAAGACCTGTTGTAAATGCTCCAAAATCAACCCTACACTTCCCAGTAACACCTAATGGAGATTTTGCTCTTCCAGATACATCTTATGAATGTAAAGTGCAATATTAGTGTACATGAAGTTGCTCTACGTACGCAAACATGCTGAATATATTGAGGGTTTAAATTATTTGTGATCACTATTTCAGACTTACGGGTTGGATTTCCGGCTCGGGCTGCGAATTTTTCTTTAACGAGAATAATTACCCATCCACCGATCTGTAAATATAAATATGGGCGTCAGTGTGTGTGTGTGTGTGTGTGTGTGTGTGTGTGTGTGTGTGTGTGTGTGCGTGCGTGTGTGCGTGCGTGCGTGCGTGCGTTTTTTTTTTTTTTTTAATGTTTAAAGGCGATTAAACCAATGTTAATAAACACTGTAGTTCAATAAGCAATAACATCATCATTGTTTCTGAAGTCGAAGGTCCCGATATGGCCAAACAAGTTGAACTGGGCTATGCAAACGAAACAATTAAAAAATATAATATTTTTAATTCTCTAAACACTGAGAACTAAATCTCAGCTTTTGGGTCACTTTATGTAACTAATGTAAATGTCAGTCATTTTATAGGTCATTGTCACACATTTTAGGTTATCAAATAAGGTCCCTGATATTATTATTGTTGTTATTATTATTATTGTTGTTATTATTATTATTATTATTATTATTATTGTTATTGTTATTGTTGTTATTGTTATTGTTGTTATTGTTATTGTTATTAGTATTGTTATTGTTATTGTTATTAGTATTATTATTGTTGTTATTGTTCTTGTTATAACTATTTGTTATTGTTCCTGTTGTGATTATTATTTTTATTCAACATTTTCACAGTACCCAACTGTGCAGTAAATAGACCTGCTTTACATAGTACGATTCTTCTAATGTGTTTGTTTTAAATGCAGTACAAGCATAAAGTCACACAAATAACGATTTTTCTTTTAGGTTGCTTTGCAGAAAGTGATTAAAACACTGCATTATAATATGAGATCATAATAAAAGTCATCAGTTCCTCGGTCGATCACTGAAGAAACATGAAGAACATTGATTTTTAATTGAAGAGAGCAATGAGAATATAAAACATTACGCCGTTATTTCCAGTTTTTATTTTGTAGCAATTTTGCGCAAAGCGTGTTAGAGGTTTAGGTCGTTGTGTTGTCGCTTGTTCCCGTCTCGCCTCCCTGACCATAGTTTGATCTAACCTCTAACCGTTTACGTAGCGACTTCCCTGCACTGACGTCATTCATAGGTAGCGCTGACGTCATCCTATCGGAGAGCTCTATCTGGAAAATACTTCGCACGCTCAAATGCTGCTCAAGTATACAACTGTACAGTGTAATGCAGGAGATTCTGTTGTTTTAAATCAGCAAAGAGGGTCCAATGAACTTGACTTCAATTCCAAATGTGCCACTGTGTATCCCACTCAGGTTAGCCAAATACATTTCCAAGGGCATTCTGCTGGACAGAGAAACTTTATACGCCAAAAATCTATGCATGTAATAAAACTGAAACAGGTTGTGCTAGCGTCCATGATGTACAATCTCGAACCCAAATGCCGCATTCTGTCTAATTATGTGCGTGGTTTAACATAAGTTAAGAAATGCCGCAGCTGTTATAATGAAACGTGATATGAACATGCCCGAGGGGTAAAATGTCTTATGTATACAGAAATGTTAAATATCTTATTAATTTGTTTCTTCAAAAATATCACATATGAAAGGTTTGCAAACATACCTTTACTGATCAGTTCGTAATATACAGATATTATATATGAATATTTAAAGAATTATGCCATTTTTTTCGTATTATCGGGTGCGCAATGCAGAATTTTGATAAATTCGCTATTTTGCGGTTACCACATGTAGCTATAATGTACAAATAGTGTCGAACTACCAAAGGGTATAAGGTTCTTAGCCCTCATGCTGCTGGTCCGGTTTCGAATCCGGTTTGGTAAGGCTGCCTGTCTGAGGTTTTATTCAGAACTTTACCTGCATTCCGGATCAGCATTGAATACCTTTAACGCTTTCGATCTCTAGTTCATTGGAGCATTTATTTGAAAACTTAACTAACCATTCTATACGATCCATTTTATTAACGGACAAGAAATAAGCACAACTGTGTGTCGAATAAAATAAATAGAAGTTCGGAATATTTTTTAAAGCCATTATAATCTTCGGAGGTTTATAATACTTGTTTCTTCATTCTATAATGGATATTTAATACACATTCAACCAACTGTATTTTAAAGTTTACGGTATGCAACAAAAAGGAATACCCCTATTAATTTTTGCACACGATTTTGAGATACGGTGCAGGAAACGGGAGAGAAAAAGAAAGACATCAAAACATGTATATGGCACCACGGGTTCTGCTAGTGTTTTGTATTGATGCGAACTGTCATTATTACTTTTTACCGTGGAAATGGCTAATAATAATAATGACAATGATAATAATAATTATAATAATGATAATGATATTACTATTATTATTACTGTTATTATTACTATTATAACTATTTATTATTTATTTATAACTTGTTTTATTATTATTATTATTATTATTATTATTATTATTATTATTATTATTATTATTATTATTATTATTATTATTATTATTATTATTATTATTATTATTATTATTATTATTATTATTATTATTATTATTATTATTATTATTATTATTATTATTATTATTATTATTATTATTATTATTATTATTATTATTATCATCTAGAAATATTGAGCTTAATGTAACCGTTGAATTAGATATGCACAGTTTTGCTGATATACGGGTGTTAATGAACCACACCGAAATATTTTCAGTGGATATGGAGACGTCTTAAACAAGTAATTTGAGATGGACTTATGATGTGTTCGTTCAAATTTCGAAGCTACGGCTGGAAGTTTCTAAAGTGGCAGTACGCCACTGACTGATATCAACCATTCGAGCGCGCATCACACGTAAAGGGACATTTTAGAGCGTAGGTACCTTCCTGGCGCAATGACTATAACGTTAACGTTCGAGCATAACGTCATCGTTTTCGAGTTCGAGTCTTGTTCGCTTCTTTGTTTTCTATTGCTTCTTTTCTTTATTTTGAGTAGAGCGTATTAATGCTGTTTTAATCTACATTTTAAATTATGTTTCAATGTATACAGTTTTATCTCAACACGTCAGTACAATTAATTACAGTTCTTGCTCACATAAAGTTGAAACCTACTTAAGGCTTTCATATGCTGCACTTCAGAATGGAAAGTAGTTCAAAGGGTCAAAAATAGAGTAAAAGCATAAATACATCTAAGACTTTGTGCCAGTTTTAAGGGAACTGATCGACATTTTGACCCGAATTTTCATGGCAAAATTGACAGCGGCGAAGGAACGATTGTTGTACGCTATTCTGGTGTGAGCCGATTAACGAAATTATAGTAGTTTAATGCTGTTCTTCATATACAATAAAAAAGAAAGCAAGGATAGTAACCGCATGTTAGGAAAAGAACCCTCGACCTTTAGGACTACAACCTTTGACGTTACGAATTTAAGCCACAAGACCTCTCAAGCAAACGTCTGTAGTGTAGGCTTCACAGCGCAAGAAGGCAGCTAATCGCTGTTCAGTGTCGCACTGTCAGGTGATTAGTCCGAGATTTGAGAGACTTGTGTGGCATTAAATCTTGAGAATGCTGATAATGGGCTGCTGAAAATCGATATTTCTGTACTCGGGCAGCAGTTTTAAAGACATTCTAAACCAATTTTTCACCAGGCTTTGCTTTAACATCGACTTATCAGCATCTGATATTAATATGTTTAACACCATATAACTGGGTTATGTTTAGTCGCGGACTATACTTTGCCTAACTCAAATTACTTATATCAGTCACATCTACAAACTCTCGAGTTATTCTAGTTGCAGTATAGTTTCTCAGTTACAGTATAGTTGCAGTATAGTTACTCTTATTGTTGTGTTTGTGTAATGGTCTTTCTGTTAGAAATGACACAGTGATGAATGTGTCATGAATTTCACAATTAATTTTCATTGCATTATTTTTATAAGAGAACAGATCAATAAATATAGGTACGAAGAAGTAATAAGCAGAAGTAATACCGCCACTGATACTTTCATGAGAGATTCATTCATGGGATTCATCATGTAGAGTAGAAGGGAAGGTCTGGTTTTAGCTTCTACCAGGTTAAATAAATACACAATAAACAAAGAAATAAAGCAAAAAAGATAAGTGTTCATAAAGGAATCCTTCCTGCAAATTCGAATTCAATTTTTTAATCAGACATGGGAGCGAGAGTAATTAAACAGTGCTTATGTGAACTTCTCTTCTGGTCAGCACACTAAAAGTGAATAATGTAGTGGTTGTTTATATATAATTTCTTGTGTTTTTCTTTAATTTCATTTTTAGCCACACATCTTGTAGCTTTTGTTAATTATTCTTAAATATAGCCGTTTCTGGGAGAGGACAATCACCGCGTGGTAATTGCAGAGCTTGAAAATGGGTACTTCAGGTGCAAAATTTTGGAACTGGTGCTGTACGGAGACACATTTTTTTATGATTTAAGAGTTTCCAAAGGTGCACAGATTATTGAAGCGAGGTGCTTAACGTGCCTTTTAGGAATTCGGATTTGCAAAGATAGCGAATGAGGATGGAATGATCCAAGGGTAGCCGGGTTCACTGAGTTGAGAGTTCCCCCATACTGGTAATTAGAGAGTGAGGAAAATTTGGAAGGGGGCTCATACAGAACCCCTCAGATTCGAATTAGGTCCATTGTGTTAAGATAAGCCAAACATAATCTTTGTACCAGGAAGTACGCTGTGAATGCTGCAAAATCCACTACAGGGGCAACTACTCAGTTGTTGTTGTTGTAGTGTTTAACGCCCGCTTTTACTACATACGGCACCGTAGGCGGTGACACTGATGACACATGGAATGAAGATGGAGCACCGGTGGAATGAGATGGCGGGGGAAACAGGAGCACCCGGAGAAAACCCGCCCTGACGCCGCTTCGTCCATCACGAATACCACATGCGGGTTCCTGGGATCGAACCCGGGCCGCCTAGGTAGTAGGCGAGCGCGCTAAGCACTCGGCCACGGCGCCGCCGTAACTACTCATTTCCATAGCTTAGTTTCAGTTGTTGCATGCAACATTCTGCTGTAAATTAAATATACTTTTGGTATCGCGTAAAATATGATTAATACATAGTCTCTTCCGTGGCCTAAGCATAACATACTAGCTTCTGGTCCCCGAGGTCGCGGGTGCAAACCCGGAGGAGGGTGATGGATATTTTCGGTTGTGAGAATCCTTAACATGACTTCCTAAGGAACAAAATTAAAACCGTAAAATTACCTGAAGCCCGATAAAGTGGCATCTCGGGAAAATTAAGCGGTCTTTCACGCCCAGTATAGAAAGTGATTCTCAGAAACAAAGTAGCTAAATAGCGTCCATAAATAATTTAATTAAAAGACACTTATACCAATATTAGCGAAGCAGCAATATTGGATAAGCCTAAATTTATTACTCTGATTCAGATAGAAGACTTCTTCAAGAAAATAGGAAAATAATTGTGTATTTTATAAAAGTGGAATGTAAAGAGTTAACTAAAACATCCTATCAATTTTATTCTGAACTAATTCTTTGTTTTCTAATTTCAGGTTGCAATTAAAATAATAGATAAGACTAAACTAGATGAAGAAAACTTAAAGAAAATATTTAGAGAAATACAAATTATGTCAAAACTTCGACACCCACACATTATAAGACTGTACCAGGTACGTATTAATTTAATATGTTTCCTCTAGGTCTAATGTTTTGCATGTGTCTGAAAACGTTTGTATCTAACTGTTCTCAAAACTAAATGAGATAGCACACTGGTTTGAATGATATTTGAGGTTAAAACTAATATAATCTAAAGCATCGTTCCTCCTAAGCTCAAGTAATATGGCCAGAAGACTTTTAAAAGCATTAAATAAAGGAAATTTAATACAATGAAAACAATTAAACTTTTATATCAGCTGAGAATCGATAGAATAACGATTAATTGCATCCTGTTGCCTTTTGATATTGACTATTCCTTTCTACGCAACGTATTTGATACTAACCAATAGCTGTAAGCAATGTTTGGGTTATCGACTAATCACTGTGTTTTATCTTATATGCTTGAAACATGCTCTTTAATTGGATAAAACGTCAGCTTGCTACTAAACCGTAATAGTTTAAATAGGCTATATCATCCAATTATATTTTTTAATAATTACACATTCAAATAGCGACAATTTCTAAGTAAATTATTTTTACAAAAAAATGTTTGTTTTGATTTGAGCATATATTGAGGTGAACTGCTTTGTCATTCACATTGTTAGGTTTAATCAATTAGTGTGTCGCGATTTGACAGTGCACACAGTAGTGATTTGATCTTGGACCTTACAAGTAAGCAAGTAATTATTATTTATGTGATCTGTTACATGTTATTATGGAATAATGTCGATAAATCCCATCCGATGTTATGAGCTTCATCAAATTACCTCTTGTGGGATTACGAGTAAAATGAATAACAAATCAAGGCATTGCACAAAGCTTTGTTTCAGACGATAAAACAGCAGAAAAGCAAATCTTTGCAGATATTGGGTAACTAAAGAGCTCAGTAAACTGGCACGATTACTGGACAAGTTAGAGGGTGTTACATGGCCATTCTACATTCCTGTCTAATTATCATCTACATTTGTGTCTTATCCAGATCAAGTCAAGCATTTCTCAAATAAGCCCTTTGTTCTTGTTTACATTTTATCTTAACTGCTCCGCAAGAGGTTAGCGTGCCTTCACTTCGTAACGCTGTTCACTAATGCAGTAGTAAAGACTACCTATAAACCGCATGGTGACAGCTGAGCTTAATAATTTAGAGATTCTTCCACGACCTTTGAAAATCAGGCGTTAGTTTGTAGACCGAAATCTTTCAGCTCCCATCTTTGCGTTTTCTGGCGTTCATGACGCATAAAAATGTATTATTTTAAAATGACAGAGCATACACGTTGGTAACACATGTGCATTAATAGAACATTCAGAAACAAGTACATTACGCGAAAGAGCATCACTAATACATTATATTACCGCATAAAACAAAGCAATTGTGATCATACTTTGAATAATATCACGTAGCAGCACTGCCATTGCTTACAGTCCAACCGTATTGCAGCAAATTTTGAACTGCTGGAGTTACTCTGTTTACATCGTACCGAGAAGATCCCCACTACACACCACGATTGCACGTTCAAGGACAAAGACTTCTCTTGAGTCAATGATAGAGGATCATAGGAGAAAGAGAAAGAGTTTTATAATATCACAAGAAGTCTAGTATTTCCTACTTGACGGATCTGTGTTACGTCTTATTTTTTCGATGATAGTGGATCATAGAAAACGTTCTTATGTGAAATTGTAATTATTAATATACCAACATCTGTTGCATAAGGTGGTAGCAGGGCCGCCAGCATTAACCTTGGTGGCAAAGTGACGATCGATTAGCCACATCTGGTTGTTGACCTTAAAAACCATCGATAACTGTAACCTATCTCGGACAAGAACGATCCTATTGTAAACAAGGCGGAGAAAACTCAACCCCACACGTGTTCGATGCTTCATGTGTGCAGATAGGTTTTGCAACATTAGGGGTGTTTGTCTTGAGCATTGCAAAACAGTGCGCGATTACTTGCCTCTCGCCACTCTGCCTCGAATGTGTTTTTTTTATTTATTTCGGCAGATTGACAGGCCTACTCGATGATGATAATATGTAATGTGTCTCAAACTAGAACAATCCTGTTGTAAATAAACGGGAGGGGAGAAAGATAGATACCCTAACACCTTTATAGAAACACATGAATTTTTCTCCACCAATCAGCGGCCTAAGAGCTTTCCGTTAAAGTATGTCTGTCTCTCTTTATCCCCTATCATATCGTAACGCCTGCCGAGAGCAGCGGTGCAACAGCAAAAGCTCGGGACCAGGCTGCCTCACAGCACTGACGATGCGTCCAACACAGGCGCTCAAGGTTAGGCTGGCTCTCGCGGCTGTTGTAAACATGTGACCACAATCAGAGTGGCAAAACAAAGGATTTTCCAGATTACCCGAGAAGTGTCCGGCAGCCGGCTTATTTATAAAAGTTCGGGAAGGATCCATTTTACGTCATCCTCGCTGTACAAGGAGGTGAAGCCACGAGCAGAGAGAGTTAGTTACAGACAAGGGCTAGTTGTGTGTGTGTGTGTGTGTGTGTGTGTGTGTGTGTGTGTGTGTGTGTGTGTGTGTGTGTGTGTGTGTGTGTGTGTGTGTGTGTCGTCGTCGTCGTGTCGTGAAGGAAGATTGCGAAGAAAATTTAAGATATACATTTTATTTGTCTTGAAAACGTCTTAATCATATGATATTTTAATAAAAATCGTTAACCATTTCTGAGAAAATCGAAATATTTAAAATGCCCCATGTAAGGGATAGCTTGGGTATGGGGGTTTGGGGCGAATTTTCTTGAAAATCTTCGTGTCGCATCCTTGGAAGATGCTGAACTTAAATACCAAGTTTGGTTTTTAACTGACATTTCCTTTTTAAGTTATGCTGTTCAGAGTTGGAAGCGCGGGCGCACACAATACACAGAGAGAGAGAGAGAGAGAGAGAGAGAGAGAGAGAGACAGACAGACAGACAGACAGACAGACAGACAGGCATGGAGGCCTTTTTCTAAAATGCTTCTATTGGTATAAGGTGCCTCAACGTGTATTTCCTGTGAAATCTCTACATCAAATTTTTTGTGGACTTCTTTTCCTATACATAGGTATACGCACTAGACGAAGCAGTTGTCTTTCATAGGAATAGTTCGTAGAAGCTATATAAAAATAAATGATAGTGTGTAGAGAAAGGCCCGTGAATGTGACATAAGATTAAGTCTGACTAAACTTTCCAATCTAAATAATTGTTGCAAAACTCTTGAGTGATCGCTGTAATAGAATTGATATTTAAGAAAAGTACCACACTGTAGGTATAAGCTTTACATCCATTTAGTATGCGAACAGCTTTTAGCAGCATGTATTGATTCCCATGTAACTTCCATCTCTTGAACCGTATGCATATACACACGCATTGTATGTTTTATGTATGTATGTACTTAGTGGCTGATTTATTGTTCCAGACGTATTACAGCATGCGTCATAATCATAACTAACAGGTCGCACGCTCAGTTCTATTTTTATTCGTCAATTCTTTCACTAATATATCTACTCCCTTGATTTATTTCAAATTAACTGTAGTTTATGAAAAACGTAAGCGGTAGTGTATACTTCAAGATATCATTGGGTATATTCAGAAGATTGGCTCTTATGACGCGTACTGTGGAGCCTGTTTATCACTTGGCATTACATAAAGATGATATTATATGAAAATACCTACATCTAAAATAATGAAATATCTGTCCTAGATGTGCGTTTCGGCAAAAAATAAACGGAACGGTTCCTCCCCGCAGCAAGAAGGTACATACAGGGTGGAATTGAAATGATCCGCGAGACTTTAACAGCGAATTTCTCATGTTTTGAGTAACAAGAAAGTCTAATTCCAAAATGTTGAAAAGTTTATAGTTTTCTAGAAAAAAAATATTTTTATCAAAAAAAATGTATCATCACCTGCCTGAATTATTATTGATTGAAGGTACTTGATTTATGGCTATATTCATCGAAAATTGAATAAACGACAACTTTTTCCTTTGGCGTATTTCAATAGATCCAACGGTTTTTGTGTAAATTAAAGGCAACAAATTGTGGGTTCTTTTAAATTTAATTTACACAAAAACAGTTGGATCTATTGAAATACGTCAAAGGAAAAAGTTGTCGTTTATTCAATTTCTATGAATATAACCATAAATCAAGAAATCTTCAATCAATAATAATTCAGCCAGGTGATGATAAATTGTTTTTATAAAATATTTTTTTCTAGAAAACTATAAACTTTTCGACATTTTGGTGTTAAACTTTCTTGTTATTCACAACATGAGAAATTCGCTGTTAAAGTCTGGCGGATCATTTCACTTCCACCCTGTATATGACTGCAAAGTATAGTTCAGATTACCTATTTCAGTTGCACCCAGTTCTAGTGCTGGGTCTGCCTCAACGTTTTTACCCGTTTCAAACGAATTGGAGGTAATAACGGTACAGCTGATTCAATAATGACTACGGTTAATATGAAAATAACGTAGAGCTGGGAAACGCCATCCCACCATATCTACACATGTTGACATGATACGCACGATTCCATCATTTGCCAGAACCATTTCCTACCTGAGCCAGTTAATCCATTGCGTGGATATTATTCTCCAACTCCTCCCAGCTTCTATTGTTATCCTTCACTTTTTACCGAGTAGGTATTCGATAACCGATGATGTAACTCTAAGTTTATTGGAGCAGATGCACTCTGAAATTCCATTAAGATCCACCTCCTAACCACTCGGCAAGGTTGATTTAACATGCAAATCGCACATAAAAGCTGCGGTAAAATGTTCCATATAAAGACTGTCACAACGATAGGAAAGCACTACAGAGCCAGACGTCTCCGCGGTAAGATGTGTAAAAGAAATATGTTTGCTTGTTAACGACGGTCAATTACCATGATCATATCGTCGCCGGTGTGCCGGAATTTTGTGTCATAGGAGTTCATGTACATGCCAGTAAATTACTGATATGAGCCTGTCACATTTAAGCCCATTTAAAAACCATCGCTCTGGGCCGGGTTTGAACCTGCAATCTTGGGATCCGTACGCCAGTTCCTAGCCAACTGAGCCACCCAGACTGGCGGTAAAGTCTGCCATTCTCGAGGTCCCCTGCTCGATTCCCATTGGGCCGGCCACTCTGACCTTGGGTATTTTCCGGTCCTTTCATTTCTTTGTCAGGTTTCATAGTCGATCGACGGATCAGGCGGGTGGACGACAGGTGAGGTGTATGGCGATGAGGTTTGCTTTGTGAACTGTCTGCCTGGTGTTCCGTCCAAGAGAAGCTCTCAGAGGAACCTCTCCATGGTGAGAAGTGCCCTTCCGGCGCCAGGATGGGAGCTTTACGGACCCCACACGACCGAGTCTGGCGCCCATAACCGTAGTAAAACATGACTGTGCAAACGACTGTTGCAGTAGTAATGACATTTTGAATAAATTAGGTTTTTTTTTTTTTTCTTCTCCTTTATGCCTTTGACATCTAAGGTCATATCGGTGGCTCTTCGTTTGGAACAGTTGCTCATCGGCAATGATGTTAACCCGTTTACTTTTGGTTTGTGTACGTTGGATTTTCTTTGTAAACCTAAAATATTCACACACATTTACTAACTCGTATTTCCAGACTTTAGGGAGGATGGGGAATAATCTTGGCTAAAGAACAATTCCCATTCTCCAGCCGGAAATCGAACCCGGGACCTGTGTATTTGAAAGTTATCATGCTAACCACGAGTCCACAGAGAGTCAATTATGGAATTAGTTTATTAGTTATTACTTATACGCTTGTGTAAACTGATATTGTTACCTTTGTAATCCAGGTGTACCAGGTGAATTGGCAGTCCCTATTTTGTCGTGTCTATGCAACCCGCAGATTATAGTCTTGCTTGAAAACATCGTTCCATTTGTCAGACCAGGATTTGTTTTGTAGCTGTATTATGTCAAGTAGAGTTAATCTTTTTTGGGTCCATTCTGATAGCCATAACGAAAAGTTCTGTGAACACAAATAACCTGCCAAGAGCTAAAATATAAATATATTTTAGTAGATTAGCAAGCCTTTTGATATGTTAATGCTTTATGTAAAAGATGTCAGTAGAGATTTGTGGTTGAGTGCACTCGACATTGGTCTGAACTAAACGGATATTTCGTAGGTTCAAACCACTCCGAATTGAAGTTTTTTTTTTTAATCACTAAACTAACATTGCATGTACTAACCAGAAATGAAAAAAGATTAAATTATTAACGTTTTGCCACATTTACAGTCGCATGTGAGAATAAAGTGAGTTCACAAGGTACTTGATTAATGCATAAGTGCTTAAACTGAATTTTCATCTGTTTAGTGTAATGTATTTGTAATGTCTTTTCTAATACCTTATCATTGGCCAAAAGAAGTGAAATGGAGGGCTAAAAAACGCGTTGACCCAGTAGCGTAGATTCGAACACATGTCCTCAGAACATCGCTGCGACCAAAATGTAATACATAATTCTTCTCGGCCATCACAGTCCTGTAAGGACGAGCCCAGGGATGCCCAATCTTCTCTCGTTGGAGAACCTTACGCAGAGAGTGGCTAGAATCCACATCACTCCACTCCTCAGTCGGAGGGACAGTCAGTCAGTATCCAGTGATGGACACAAACAGGCGATTCCTTGGAAGTTCCTAAGACAGGTATGGGCACGAGAGGAGAGGTAGCGACTGAACTTGCCTTAGCCACCCCACATTCTCTTGCCGCGTGACGAAGGTTGTTTGGATACAACACGTACAGTGGTATTTCTTTCCACCGACGCGGTAGTAACAATTTCTACGCTGTTAGATGCTATTTTGTTAATATTAAACATATTTTGTATACAATAGTTATTACTGTGATTAGGCAAATTACATAATCTTGAAGTTTATAACCTTCTTTTATCTTATGTACGTAGTATCCCTAAGCTACCTTATGATTAACATACTAAATTGTTTCTTTCACAACAAATAAAGCAGTAAAGTTCCATTGCCATTTAGCCATAAAAATATTTTAAAACTATTTAATCTACACAATAGACTCTTTGGCTTTAAACTTAATAGTATGTTCAAACGTTGAAACAAGAATTACAATAGTTTATATTAAATAAACCAATAAGAAACTAAACCCCTAAACATATATCATCCCTTTTATATGTTTACAAATATTCAGAAGGTGCCGTTTGAAATTGTAAATAAATATCTGTAAGTTTGATTTTTGATATTGTAACGCTTCATGTTTGCGAATCGAAATCCGCATATTAAACATCAAACTTTCCTGTTTTTGTAACTTACAACAAATTCTCTCTACCACTCTTCTTGAAACACCCATACTCGCCACTGAATGAGGAGTATCCTGAATAGCAGTGTAGGGGAGGGATGCCAGGTGGAGTGAGGCAAGAACGTCTTTCAGTTGAGCCGATTTTGCCCATGCCTGTTCTAAGTCATAACTTGAATTTTCTGCGAATGTTCTCAGAAGACATCTTGGGACAGACAAAAGCTTACTGGATAAAAATGTGGATCTCGTTAAAAAAACACAGTTTATGTCAAATACTTCTTTTTTCGTTTGAGTGAACCAATTCCGAGATATTGTATTTTTTTTATTCCTTTGAATTTGCCATTACTTATAGTTCTTTTTTCAAATAGGAGTATGCTATTCGCTTTTTTATACTTTGGCCTTGCAAAGAGAGCGGAATTTCAAAGACATCATATAATAACCGACTGTTAAACATTTCACTATCAGTTAGAGCCTACTGTATTCCCATATTCCCTTTGCACCTAAAGAAAATTCGCAATAAGATAGTTTCTGTAAAAGCTTATGTCGATTAAAATGTATGTATATAGAGAAATAAGCATTTGCAAGAATAATATCTATAAGAGTGAGTATAGCTCTACATATATTTGCGAATACAGTCTCTCACAAACTGAAATTTTACTAAAAATCTGTATCGGAATATGTTACTCGGCGATCCCTTTGTGTACCTTCTAAGGCTCTGCAGTTTAACTTTGTCACCAAATGTTGATAGACTTAAACGTAAGCAGTACCAAAGAAGTCACTAATGAACAGATGTAGATTTGTTAGTGCTTTCGCAAATCAAACGCAACGTACGTGTAACCAAATCGCCACTGCAACAAAATACATGGCTGGGGATTAAAGAGAGGCAAAGTCCACGTATAGTGGAACGGGGTAGATCGAAATCCCCTCTTCAGCAAATGTTGGACACCGCTGGAATAGTCTTTTAAACTCCAGTGCTAATTGAACTATCCTTCGCTTCGTAACTTCGCTGTTACATGTCGTTAGTGATAGTTTAAGATTCCATTGGTGTTTTATCTTCATTAATAAACATGGTACAAGCTATTACGCTTGGTATACAAACTAGCAAGTGCTGTGAATTATGCCAACATTGAATCATTAAACTATTTAACTTTTGTTTATGTGGCTGTTGTTGTTGTTGTAGTGTTTAACGCCCGCTTATACTACTACGGCACTGCAGGCGGTGACACTGATGATACATGGAATGAAGATGGAGCACCGGTGGAATGAGATGGCGGGGGAAACCGGAGCACCCGGAGAAAACCCGCCCTGACGCCGCTTCGTCCACCACGAATACCACATGCGGGTCCCTGGGATCGAACCCGGGCCGCCTAGGTGGTAGGCGAGCGCGCTAACCGCTCGGCCATGGCGCCGCCTTATGTAGCTGTGTAATTCCATTATGAGTGTAGGCGTGTCTTTAATTGGTCATAACCTATCACTATCCCTTGGCACAGATCTGGCATTTTGTTTTAACTCATTTTGAAAGCGAATCTATTGCGACTGACTCTCGTTCATCAAGAGTTTTGGGAGGGTGTATGTGGAATGTATACTGAGGGGAAAAGTTTATAAACTATGTAGAAACTTCCCAGTGTAAGAGTACGATGTTTTGGGAATGGGTTTATACCACGAATACTTTTTGCCCCTTAAATCACTTATTCGAGGTCCATAAGTGAAGTGTCGAGTATGCTGTTAAGATACTCAAGGCGCACCTGTTTCTTAGCGGGCTGCATAAATTCGAAAAAAGTAGGGGTAAATTATTCACATGGTCTATTGCGTCGTGGAATTAATGGATTTTTATAGGCGCATGTACGTTTTTTCTCAGTGAGGGACCAAGCCTGGAATAGATACAAGAACACCAAGATATTTTCGTTTGGAGAAATGTTCTTGTTAGTTCACGAGGGTTAAACTCGTCATTGCATTAGCAATGGATATTCAGAAACTCTACATGTATCTCTTGAGTCGAAGTCATTGTTTTCTGTACTTTTAAATATACAGCAAAGACCCTTGTAACGCTTTACTACTTTTGCTTACCTTAAGATTCAAACCTTGTTCGTGACTCATTTGGTGCTGAGTTTTTAAAGATTTATTACTTTGCGTTGAGCTATGAGATTCTTGTAGGATTTGAAGCTTTCACGGCGAACGTTAGTGATAACAGCTTCACGGGTGATCAGCCGTGTTAAACTTAAAAAGGTCGAGCTTTCGGCCATTATACTCTCCATGGCCATCTTCAGGACTAAAATGATAATCATTTTAGTCCTGAAGATGGCCATGGAGAGTATAATGGCCGAAAGCTCGACCTTTTTAAGTTTAACACGGCTGATCACCCGTGAAGCTGTTATCACTATGAGATTCTTTTCTTTCTCTCAGGTCGTGGTACTGGGTGAAATGAATGAACACTGGATGTAACTTCACTATATCACTTTTATTTACGCCTTTTCCGTCAAATATTGCACTTGTTATAATTGAATTGACTTTCGTTGCACCTATTTATATTTTCTTGACAGTCTTTTCACTTTATTAAGTATTTTAGACCCACGTCTACGCGCGTTACAAAAACGTGTCTTCACTTTTCAAACTCAGAGACGCTACTGACAAAAATTGGCGCCTCTTTGCATAATGCTCTTGTGTATTCATGCGCGTATGCGCTCATTTTTGCCGCGGATTACACTTTGAGATTCTCCTACGCTAAATAGTTACTGTAATGTTAGGGAAGCGATCTTTATCTATCCTCCCTTCGCTTTTAACACTAAATATATATGGTTCTTATATTTATACATATTAAATTTAAACATGAAACTTAACATTTATGACGTTTTTAAACAATTCTATTTTTCGTAACAATTGAAAAAATAGCAATACGTTTTCATTACTCAACTAATCCTTACCAACATAAAAATAAATTACATTTGCAACAAATACTTTCCTTTCGGGGTCTAACCATATATTCTGTCTCACATTCTACGTCAGAAAACCAGTATGCCGGTATATTTCACGTTTGCTGACATGTGTATTCGTTCCTCGAAGAAATGTAGATATCCATAATACATTTCTATTAGGAGGTGGGAATGAACGAAGTGGATTTCAAGATGTGAAACTGCTAAAAATAGGAATATAACTTTTTTCTCCTTTCATTTTATTAAAGCTCGCCCAGCAGTTTCCCGCTGTATAAACCAGGCAGAATGCAAGATTCATAAGGTGGCACAGAATACACAAGTTGACACAAAACAAAAGTAATACGATTTTCTGCTAGGGGACTATATGATGTGAAACTACTAAAATAATATTATTTTCACGGTTACACATCGGGCTCGTCCAAAAGGAAATATATACATCGCCATTCAAATACGTAACCCAATTGAAAGTTGAAATAAAAGCATATATCTGCTGTTAACATTCACATAACTTTCACCACCCATTGTTTATTTTTATATAGATTCTACACACTATTCTTACAAAAGCTATTTTCCTATTTACTTCAGGATCCTAATGGCCAAGTTGTCGACGGGCCCTTAAATTCCACACACTCACTAAATTACTTCATGCTAATGAAGATAAACCTTTGCAGAAATAGTTTCATTACACATTTCGGTGTAGGTTAAAGGGGAATAGAGTAACCTGAATTGATAATCAGAAGTTTCTAAGCGGACCGCCATTATCCTGGCCTTACATTTCCATACTCTTTCCTTGACATCACTAGAAACAACTGAAGAGCGAAGGCACTTTAAAAAGTGTGAAACGCATTGAACATTTCAAACCAAATAATTACAGACATCTCGGAAATGGCTGATGTAGCAAAAATGTTGATTCACTATAAAAGATTATACATAAGTCCTACCGAATGAAGTGGGCTTGAGAGACTTTCCAGAAAATTCAAAATGAACGTTTTATTTTTAACTTAAAGTCAAATATATGGTATTTGAATCAAAACCTTTGGGGCCATTTTTGAGTAAATAAAAAAGAAATGAAAGAAAGAAAAATCCGAACATGTTCCATATGATGCTGATTTTTCCTACTTCGTCGCATCTGGAAAACCTACTCTTGTGTCCAGCGTTTGTCGGATATTGAAGTTCTTTCTGCATCTTTATCACGTCTGCTAAGATAGAGCTAATGAGCTTTATCCTCAGGGTTTGCATGAGTTGGTCGAAAAATGACACAGGAACAGATATTTTCTTAAATTTTAATACTAGAAACAAACTCGACGACAGAAAATGGAGGTATGCCGACCGTTGGGTAATACAAACTCTGGTTTTTACGCGGCACACTGATTGTTGACCTGGTCGTCACCTGTGCCAACCACCAAGTGAGTTCACAAGCGTCTTCCTAGTCAATTTTTTTAAAAGAAAACCCGTTGATCTGAACGCTCCAGACTGCCGAAGTCAAATGAGTGTGCGTCGACCACCGGTATTAAATGAATTTCCGTATCACATATAAAGGATAGTTGGGGTTGGGGGATTTTCTTCACTATCGCACGCATGCCAGATTATCACCTCTTTTTCGTGGTGTTATCGCTTGGTTATATCACCTCCTCCTTGCGGTTCCGCCAACCTAAATGTTTTCTTACGTTTCTGAAGTACTGAAGTATGCATGCACAGCAAAAACAATTAGTGGGCCTTTTAAAAATGGCAGATAAACGACTTGGCAAATATTCTATTGAGGACATTGGTATTTTAATTGAAGAAGCGAAGTCAAACAACTGTAATTTTAAGTAGAGCAGACCTACCTTTGATGAATAGTCCACTAACACAAATTCATTCATTTATATTCATCATGTGTCTAATTCCTCATTTCACTGGACTAAACGTTAAAATAGTTGTTCTCAGACTACTGGATTAGGTGTAGCGCCAACTGTGAAAATAAATCTTAATTAAAATGGATGGATGTTATTGTAAGTTGCAAGTTGTTTAGTTTGAAATCACTATTAATATTAAACAGTACCAAATGAATTAATTATTTCGCGGAATACTCTAAACAAATACCACTCAAGGCTTTCATATTTGGAGCAATTTTTCCCGCGCTTCGCGTTCGCAAAATTATCGTCTCATGAAACCCTCTAGTGGTATTACTACAGAAAATCTTGTCGCATTTTTGGAAGATGCTGAACTGAAACACCGAGTTTGGTATTTATCGGACTTTCTGTCTCTGATGCTGTTCACAGGCACGCGCGCGTACTCCCCCCCCCCCCCCCCCCACACACACACAGACACACACGCACCAGCACGCACACACACGCGCTCGCACATACACACACCTTTCTTTGGATCCGGGAAGCCCCCAAACATGTAGGTATTTCCGGTGATATCTCGATATCGAATTTTTGGTCAAAGGTGTTATATCTTCTCCATCAACTAGGTACACCCGTGGACAAAAGAATGGGTTATGGCTGGAACGCCAAGCTACCTTAACAGCAAAGAACAACTCCACGAGTACCAAGTATACCTTGTTCAGTCTTTTGATACAGTGGAAGGTAGAGATACAACCTTCCACTGTCTCAAAAGACTCTGAACGAAGTATAACTTGCAGTTTTTAACAAGTAGCATGTCTTACTGTCTATATATAATGTATATGAGTCTGTCTGTATGTATGTTTTTATAGAACTTCATAATTCACCAACTGGTAAATATTAAAGTTACAGAAGAATCACTCCCACTGTTTTTTCTACATTCCCAGTTTGTTGATTAAAAACACTCGGATTCCATATTCGGAGCAGTAGGTTTCAAGGAAATGCAGCGTTCTCTCTACAGCAGGTGTTTTACTCGTCGTGAACCACACGGAAGCACGTGGGCAGTGTGCATACCCTACCTTCGGTTTCCTGGCGTATTTTTCTCTCGCGCGTTCACACACATTGCAGTTCAAAATGCTGCTTGTTGTACTCTGATACGCACATAAGTTAAAAATATGAAATTGACCTTCACTGCCAAACAAAATAGTGAAAAACTTAGCCTTAAACCTCACTAACATTAACAAGCGAGATGCACATTTCTACGTTGCATCCACTGCGCGCGCACATCGTTTAACGTGCACTTCACCCACATCTATTGACGCTACGCCCCTGGTTTTAACGCATACTTGTTAGAATAAGCAAACAGGAATTCTGGTGGTTCAACGCTTGAAGCAGGCTCTAATTCAGCTTACATTCATAATTTGCAGAGGCTGTAGTAGGGAGTAAAGGATAATCACACTAGGCGAGAAGGAACCGAGGAGCACAGGATTTAAGCAGAAGCCGTCCATCCTTGTTTGCCAGTAAACGTTTGATGCAACAGAAACAAACATCTTGTACCTGACGAATTGTGAGATGTAACTGTCACTTCTGTCAATAAAAGCTCGAAATGAACGCACATAACATAAATATATATATATAAAGAGGTAACTACAAAAAACTACGTATAAATGCTGCTAAATTGCCACAGCACCTCAGCTATTGAATTATTTTGATCTTGAAATAGTTTGGAGAAATAACTCAAATTATTGTGACAACGGCCGAGCACACAACGAAGGACGGTTGGGGCATAGCTACCACATACCAGGCGCGGCGCATATCAAAGGCGCTCAAGGTGAGGCTGCCTGGCGCGACTCTTTGTGAACATGTGATAACAGTCAGAGTGGCAGAACAGAAGGGGTTTTTCGAGATTATTCGAGACGATCGGCGTATTTGTAGAGCTTCCAGAAAAGGTAAAGTTGGAGAAAGGTCCGTGTTATGTCATTCTACCTAACAAGGAGGCGAGGCAACGAGAGAAGCCAGTAGTTACTTGCAGACATTAGTCAAATTTTAGTTCTAGTGTGTGTGTGTGTGTGCGAGTGTCAGTAAGTGTGTGTGTGTGTGTGAGAGAGAGAGAGAGAGAGAGAGAGAGAGAGAGAGAGAGAGAGAGAGAGAGAGAGAGAGAGAGAGGGAGAGTGTGAGCTGCGTGTGTACGGTCGCGTTGAAAGGAAGATAGCGAAACAGTTAATGAGCGTCGAGTGATTGCATTATCAAATTCAGTTGTTTGAGAGACAGAGAAAGTGAAGAAAGACAGAAAGGAGTGAGTCAAGGTTGCGAGAAGAAAACGGTTGTACGTGGTAATATCACGAAGGAGTGAAGGCTGTTACGGACGAGAAGAGAACTGAATATTTGTGCAAAAGATTTGGAGGAAAATAAAGTAAAGTTTAAAAAAAAAAATGAACTGGACTGGACTTTTGTCGTTCTGTTACATTATTGAAGTTGTTTGAATGGTCCCGTTATTCTAATAGTTCTAGCAGGAGTAGAGTATTATAATAATTTCTTATTTCCGTATTATCTGTGGAACTTAGGCTTTAAATAGGTTCTTCTTTGAATATTACCTACTTCCTGAATGGATTACTCATTTGATGTGTTTCGCACACACTTTCTTAATCACCGTTTGTTTTTAAACAAATTATATTTTGATTTTAATTCACTCAACGGAAGCTAACAAGTTATAATAGCAGAGTATCGAACATACAATACTTGATCATGTGAATGATGTTATTGGAAAATAACATGGCAAGAATAGCTGCTATTATCAGTGAAAAAGCTGCATGCTTGCTGCTAAAAGAACATTTCAGATTTGTAGTGCATTATACTATACCTATACATGTTGCATTTCATGTACATGTTTTGTCAACAACCCTGAATAATATGCTTGTTTTATTATGAACGTATTTTTGACTTGCCAGTAAATCTAGTATATACCAAACAAAATATATCAAAGTATATACTTTTAATTAATATTAAAGAATTATCCGGAATACTGGATTTTCTGCACGCTGTGGATTCCAAAATAATCCACATAATTAATATGCTGCTGTAATTTAAACCTTCTTTTCCTTTTCTTTTTCTTCTTCTGCTCCTCCTCATCGTCATTATTATTATTATTATTATTATTATTATTATTATTATTATTATTATTATTATTATTATTATTATTATTATTATTATTATTATTATTATTATTGTTATTATTATTATTATTATTATTATTATTATTATTATTATTATTATTATTATTATTATTATTATTATTATTATTATTATTATAAAATAATGATGAAAATGTGTATTTATAACCAAACTTGTTAAAAATTAAGCTTTGTCGCCATGGCAGCTCAAGGGAGCATAAAGTAAACAATACCGACACCAATTTCTCCCTGAGTCACTCCTGGCTTAATTGATTAGGTGCTGGTCTACTGATCCCAAGGTCGCGGGTTCAAACCCGGCCCAGATTGATGTTTTTATTTGTGCTTTAAAGGGACAGCCCCATCCTACGGGATGAAATTCCTGCAAACCGGCAGCGCTGGTCTGATTCTGGTAATTGACAGCGTCGTTAACAGACTGTCTCCCACCCTCCTCTCTGTCTCTCCAGGCTTCCTGTTTTTTAAACTTTATATGAATAATCTGCAGCTTGGCAGTCCCAAAATGCGAGTTGGCTTTCAATTAATAAAGTCGATATCCAAGTCCTGCTGACATGGTTGACCATGTGAGTGCCTCCACTCATCACATAAGTAATTCAGCTGCTAGCATTCATGTGGTGTGTCGTTCAATCAGTTGTAGCGTTTCTGCTCTTGCAGTTAGTGTCGCAACAGTTAGTTAATTTGAACCCTGTCTTCTATCCCTGTGGTTGGAGATTGCTGTTTGCAGCTGCCAGCCGGTGCTGTGCTATTGGGAGTGCTTGATAATCTGAAGGCTGCCCTAGGGTTTACTATAGTATGTGACGGGTGTGCTAATGACGGTCCAAGTGCTGAGAAACACTTTCCCAGTCACCCTTCAATGCCTAGTCTCTCAGAATCAATTGTACTTTAGAAATTTGGACCAGTTTCCACAGAAATGTGGAAAATATCTTCATGTTTAGGTGTCATTGCTTCGCTGGCGTTCATATTGTTACAAGCGATTGCTGGGAAAGAGGAAAGCCTTTGCAGTAGCAAATCTTTCACTAGTAAAGCTTGTGTGGGATATAGTAGTACCTCTTTCAACTTTCATGTTTCAACTTAAATCAAATGGACAATATTTATTAAGTCCTTGAGAATGAAGAGGATTATAGGCTATTCCTAGAAAGTTCGACATACATTTCATTTGTCATGAAGATATCTTAAACATATAGTATTTTAATCAAAATCGTTAGAGCAGTTTTTCAGAAAATCAAAATTTTCGAAACTTTTTCCATGCAAAGGGTAGTTTGGGAGGGGGTATGTCTAAAATCTTAGTGCTGTATCCTTGGAAGAGGAGTTTTCGAGTTTACACACACGCACACACGCGCGCACACACACACACACACACACACACACGCGCGCGCGCGAATCTTTTTCTAAAAAAGCGTATTGGGATTCAGGGGATCTCAAAACGTATTTTCCGCGACATCTGTGTATAGAAGTTTGGGTGGAATGCAATACATTCTCTGCATAATATGTGGGTGGTGCAGAAATTAAGAAAACCCAAGTAATCATAATAAAACTGTAGACTTTTGGATTTTCACAGATTTAGTCCTTTAATACAGTACCACGCGGTAAGCCCCCGGGAATAATTGTGATTGTGTAGAGGGAACGGTTTCCATGGACAAGGTTAGTGATGTAATCCTTCTCACCAGCAGTATCTGTTTAACTTGACTGCTTATCCAAACATATCTTTACTCTTATTATGTCTATGTCATTAACTATTACTTGAACTTGTTAACGAATGTTTCCTACAATTATCTAAATATTTAAGCATTAATATAACCCAAGGCGCAACAGCCCTTTCCTGGCCAAGGCCTACCGCCCAGCCGCTGCGTCTACCACCTTTGTCCACCAGCGTCATGAGTGGGGTGCAGTGCTGGAGCGTGGTATATGGTCAGCACCCCGATCTCTCCTTGTCGGTTATGCGGTCTACGCAACCAGGGCCGCTACTTTTCAATCAAGTAGCTCCTCAGTTGGACCCCTTGGGACCTAATGAGGCTGAGTGCATCCCGGAACAGGCCTCCCAGAGGGAGAAAATCCCCACGCCGGTACCGGAAATCGAACCTGGGTCTCCCTCTTGGTAAGCAGCAGCACTACCACAATGCTAAGGAAACGACCTCTGAGCATTTTGGTATCTAATTCTTAGCCTTGCAGTTGTGTTCTCTTAGGAAAACTTCTTGTATATATCTGAAGTTACGAAATGGCCTGTCAGTTTTGTAGCTATAAGTTATAAACAACAAAATGTTCGCACACGTCATCCCTTTTCTTTGCTCTTTCCCAGAGTTTATGTAATACATAGCCTCTGCTTTGTGTTTAATATTGATAGGCTAGGTGAATTGATGTAGTTACTGAACAGAGAAATATTTGGTCATGCTCTGTTGACAGCTTCGGCTACAGCAACAAGAAGTCAGCAAAATACTCCTCGGATGATGAACTCGTGAGTGACATTCTGAGAACGTTTGGTACAGAACTAGGACAACCGCACGGTCTACTTCCCTAGGGTGACGGACCGCAGTATCGCGGCGATGCCACAAATGTAACGCCGTGCAAATAGTTATTGCCGTAGTGCTTTGTTTCTCAATTAGAAAACCCTGCCGAAGAAGAGGCCATATGCCTAACTGGCGAGGGATCTCCTCATCTTTGGGGTCTTACGAACACTTGGTACATGTGCTCTCCAAAACATAGAAAGGGAGTGAAGACCGACACGGGCGACCGGTTGTCGAGGTACACACTCGTGAAGGAGAATACGTGGTTCAAATTCCCCCAGGACCGTCTTTCTTAACTGAGGTTTATCCCAAATTTCCCTCAGTCCTCATAACTGGCAAATGCCGGGGAGCTGTCCTACAACTTAAGGCTGGAACCTATGCTTCTGAAATTTCTTTTCCCAATTATAATTTCATTTCACGTATGTCAGCGTCCACCGCCTGTAGTGCCACATGTACTTGGACGGGCATTAAACATTATTAAAACCGGAGGAGTGAGGGAAGGAAATATTTACAGAAAAAAGTGGCATCACTAAATATGTCCAACAAATGTTTTTCTCTTTGGTTGGTTTGGAGTAGTAGTCAGATGGAGGGGCCTCCACTAACTGGAGCACAGCACCCCACTTAGGTGCTGTTATAGGTTCGTGGTATAGATAAAGCAGCTTATTGGAATACCACAAAAACCGTGACATGTTTCCCCCATTACGGCGCGGTCTGGTTATATTTTGGTGATAATCCATCTGTTATGTTGCATTAGTACCACCAACTGTTCATAAAATATAACCAGGTTAACCTATGGCCATAGTTGGTGTTATTACATCCGTTATGTTACCACTGGAGCCCTCATTTGTAAACCCGTTGCAGAGAAGGCAACTTATAAGTTTTAAAAAAAGATTCTGTTTAGACGACGTATTAATCTGTGGACGCCATTATATTGCTCGTCTGTGCGTGGTTTTGTCTTGAATTGTTTTACATCATTATGTGCAGATATAGTTACTGTTGTTATTTTTGTGTTCGCAACACAGTAGGGCAATACACCCTAAGACAAAAAAAATGAGCAGACTCTGGAAGCGTATATTTGCCTAGGTCCATGTCATTTCCGCGGCCGGTTTACAATGGTGTCACGGAATGTGTGTCTTTAGCGTCGTTCTGTTGTCATTTCTTATATCTTCGTTCTGACACTGGAAATATGTTCCTGCTAGAATGTTCTAGCTTGAAACAATGGAATTTTATAGAGGTAATGCACAGCAGCATTTTCAAACAGGCCATCTCATATTTAAGTGAATATTGCGATGTCAACAAACAACAAAACTTCAATTTCTCTTTCCAGGTGAACATTTTGGTAGTATGCGTCCTTGAGACATTTTCAGTCATAAAATGGTCACGCTTGTTTAAAAGGTAGACACGTGTCTGTCTGCATTTAATTGCTTCACAGTGCGGTTCTTACTTCTCCTAGACACTTTTATGGGCTTAAAAGGCTACCATTCTCTAAGGGAAACAACTGACTTCGTGACGCTAATGGTTTACTCATGAAGTCTCCGATTTTCATGGCCGAAAATGTTTGAAAAGTTAACTGGTATAAAATGACTTAAATGTTGTATAAAATGCCCCACAGCCCATTCACCCAAAAATACAGCTTGCACAATACGCAGACGACACAGCCTACTGGTGCACCAGTCCGAGGATAACAATGGCAAAACACCAACTCGAGCGCCAACTGAAAAAATTCTCGGACTGGACACGAAAGTGGCGCATCAACATCAACGTACAGAAAACACAAGCCATCCTAATCAGGAAAAAAACAAAAAAATATGCCACCATAAAATTCGGAAAAACCGAAATCAACTGCCAAAAAACCATCAAGTATCTCGGCGTCCTCATTAACAACAAGCTCTCCGTACAACTACACTACACAAAACTACTCCAACGAACCAGACAAGTGCACTCCACGCTAAACTTCCTCGCCCGCCTCGACAACCAGGGGCTCAGCCCAAAAATCCTCAAAAAAGTCTATATAGCTCTAATAAGACCTCAACTAACATTCGCCGCAGTTGCCCTCATGCCCCTCATTAATCGCAAGACCATCCAACAAATACAGGCATTTGAACGACGATGTCTACGAACGGCCTTCAAACTAAAGAGAGACTACAAGTCAAATCTGGTACACAGCCACACAAATACTAAACCCATAGACAACCACATAGCCCAACTAATGCTAAAATATATCCACAAAGCCCACACAAGAAAACACAGACGACAACTAATAAGAACAGCACAAAATATGAGAACCCTCCCTCCCGGCCAAGAAGAAAAAAATCCACCACTGCTCACACTGATCAGGATATATGATAAATACCAACAAGACGAACTGGACAAAGTAGAACAACACATACAGACACTCAACCAACTACTGAACCGATAAACCAACACCCCGACAGGAAAACAACATCATAAGACAACAGTAATGCGAGGCGAGTCAATTGCAGCAGCACAAGGAAACAACATTAATACAAGAAAAATCCAATTTTTTCTCAGTCGGCACTAAATGGTTGTGGGACCTGGCACCAAGAAACCCGCCTTCGAACGTCACTGATGTGCACTAATATTTAAAAAAAAAAAAAAAAAAAAAAAAAAAAAAAAAAAAAAAAATCTATATTATACTATATAAAAAAAAAATTACATATCTATATTATACTATATAAAAAAAAACAAACAAAAACAAACAAAAAAAAAACATATATTTTCTCATATCACTTAACCAAAACATGCACATCACACGCACATGACAACCTGCCCCACCGCTGAAGATCTCCAAGCACACGACACACACAAAACCAAGCTAGGCTGAAGAGGGGAAACCCTAAGCAGCCCGGGCATGGTGTATACCATGTCCAAATTCCTCACTTTATTATTATTATTTATAAAATGATAAGTATTAAAATGACTAAAGCTGAGATTTATTTCATTTGTTTAAGGGACACTGGGAGTGAAATTTTGGTCAAAATTGTCAAAAAGTCGAAAATTGTTTTTTTACCTTAAAATGTTCCTGGAACACCGGTACATTTGGATCAGCTAACATTTTTCATATCCCCCACTCCATGTGGCCATTACGGCCCTTTCAAATAGCGCTCTTCCCTTAACGTACACAGGATGCTCCTATATAAAAGCCTGTTTTTCTCAAAACTACATTTTTGTATATTCAAAAAGAAGGTCGCGCCTGAGTTTTGCTTCAAATTCAATGAAAATTTCCAAAAGTATTCATAAATAGCAGCTAAACGAAACTATGCTTCAATATTGATGCTATCATTAACATGAATTCCAAAAGCTTTTTTTTGTATGAAAAAAATCAATAATTTTTAAGATTAAATTTTCTTTGTTATTAAAAAAATATGTACAGCATAATCAGCAAACGTATTTGAAATATCTCTTCATACAATTGTTACCCATGTTTTAGAGTATCAGTTCTGCCAATATAAATGAATTTTGAAAAGTCAATAGACGCGAGCTCTATTTTGAAAATGTGCCAATTAAATTCATAAAATAATTTATATATCCTAAACTAATTATCCAATTTTAATGAAATTTGGTGTACCTCCTATTCTCATATAAATGCAAACACAGTAAAAATTTCAGAAAAATCCATCAAAAAATGTGGAACTTTCAAATTTCACTCCCAGTGTCTCTTAAAGTAGTGTACAGAAATGTATAAATTATTTTATACATGAGTATAACTCATAAGTAAAGCCACAATTCATAGTCACCTTACTGTGTGCATGGGACTGTTTCGTTCAGTGCTGATGGCTGGCCTCTCGGTGTGGGCGAACACACTCACGGCATAACTGACACCCTATACCTACACGAAGCGGTACTAAAAATTGTGGCTTTACGCGTAAGTAGAAAATGTGGGTATTGGGGTAGTGCTGTAACTATAAAATTATATAGGTGTATATATAATACACCCACATATACAGAGTGGAAGGGAAGTTATTACATTCCTTCTAATATATGCCTCATAGAAGCATTACAAACAAAAATGTATAATGGCATTGTGTTCTTTGATCAGCCGATTTCGAAAAATAAAGTTTTTTTTTATTCAACTTGGATGCGTAATTCCATAGGAATGTACGAAGATAACAGTTTGTTATTTGTAAGATGCGTAGAGTAACTTATTTCTGACGTAGCTTCGGTAGTAATTATAGGACATCACACAGAGTTTCGAAATAATCAATCACTTTAAAAGACGTGAAGGAATACTCCGAGCTGCTCTTTCAGAGGTGACGTAACTTGACAACGTTGCGTTGAGGTTGGTCAGGGGATTAACCTGACTTGTGGATGTAAACAGCTTTTGCTTTCGCGTAATATTTTTGGATCTAGCGCTTGTGATTGGCCTGCACTCGCACAGTAAACACGGAAGGACAAGGCAGGGCATGAGTTTGTTTTCTAGCCGTACCATTACAGTATTAGTTTATGTACTGAGCTAGGGAAAGTGACCACTCATACAATTTGCAGTGTTGCCAGGTTGTTTTCGACAAAATTAAAGTATCTCCGTAGGAAATGGTCAGAGACAGAAACGTAAGATACAAAATGTGTTCCAAATACCGAGATTTACATACATACTGTGACAAATGCCAAAAATTAGTCCGGTTACTTTACTATTACTTTATTACCATCTAAAATTTTACCACAAATACAGTTTTCTTCTCATCGTTAACACATTCCACAGCCTTTCGAGTTATCAACACTCACAAGTTGTGCTTCTCATAACCTTGTTCAGACCTTTTAGCGTATTTCTTCATTTACTCTCTCTCTCATCAGTAAATACGACGATGTACTCACTCGCGACACTCGTTGAATCTTCTTACGATGTACGATCACCACACACACGCACAGTGTCGTGTACTCACTGACATAATGACCGACTCCTGTCTGTAATGTAACTCTAAAAACTCACAACTGTTTTTCTCAGCCCTCCTTTTATACTGGGGATGACGTCACACGCACCTTTCTCGAGTTCCCCAACACAACAACCGGAAATGATGCAGCTAGAAGTTTGGCAAATGTTCTCGAAACCCCTTTTGTCTTTGCCGCTTCCATTGTTGAGTCTTGTACACACAGCAGTTGTGCGAGGCACCCTGGACTTCAAAGTCTTTGCCCGCTCGCCGGCCCGGCATTTGCTGTGAAGTAGCTTAGTTCCGTTCGTGGTTTGTTCGCTGAGTCCAATTATTAATTTAAAACTACATGTTCCATTTTTATCGTTCTATTTATATTCCGCTTTTAATTACAAAGGTCATATCGGCGGCCTCTCCTGTGGAACATTAACTATTGGTAATGGTTGTACTCGTTTAACAGTGGGTTTTGGGTCTTTTAGCGTTTTAAATATTGAATTCACGCACACATTCACATTCATACTTCCAGATTCTGGGGAGGATAAGGAATAATCTTGGCTGGAGAAAAATTTCTCCTCCCCCCCCCCTGCCGGGAATCGAACCCGGGAGCCCTTGCACAGCAGCCAGGTGCTCTACCGATTCATAATAATGGAATAGCCATGTCTTCGCGCTATGAAAATACCGATCGTGGAACGGTTCCTTCCTAATTACCATTTCATTCCATGTACCACAAGTGTGTCCGCCTGTGGTACCATATACAATTAGAACGGGGATAAGGCTCTAGTGAAAATATGTCACGTTTGTTCGGCTAACATTAGTGTGAATGCCTTTAATACCCGAAAATTAAATAATATTTGCTTTTATGTCGTATTCAATAAACAAAAATAAATACAGCAATGTAGTTACAAACACTTGTTTCATATAAAGAATTGGTTAACACCATGATAGCATAACATATTAATGAAATATTTTATTCATATTTTCTACTTAAATGTTTGGTTTACTTACCAATTATCTGTGTATAATGTAATATCAGACCGTGTACTGCTAAAGTGAACTGCCACATCGGCAGTTTTTTCCTCCGGAAGTGAGGGGAGTCGGAGCGCACTGCTCTGGACCTTGACGCGTTTCGTTACACTTCCCAGAACAGAGAATACTGCCATCTTTTGCGCCGCCAAATGACGCCAAATTCGCCATTTTCCATCCATTCTGCAGTGTTCTTTTCAGGGGAACGTGGCTGTAGGGAATGTGTTTGACAACAGCTCCAGCGCTTTCTGAGAAAGATTACGGCTAGAGTTCGAAGAGGCGCTGGTGCGGGTTTCCTCAGGGTTCTCCGGTTTCCTCCTTTATCTCATTCCACCGGTGCTCCATCTTCATTCCATGTATCATCAGTGTCACCGCCTGCGGTGCTGTATGTAGTAAAAGCGGACGTTAAACACTACAACAACAAAATAAATAAATAAATAAATAAATAAATAAATAAAACACCCACACACACAACGCCTAGAGGTTCAACATATAAGCAAAGCTTAGACCTAATGAAAACATACGCTCTTGTACACCGCCAATGGACGAGAGACTGTAGCGGAAAGAGACGAAAAATGTTCTTATGAATTACTTGCGCCTGGTCCGCCCGGCTCAACGATGGCTTCACCAGAGGTACATGTTTACTTTTGTGCGTGTTCCTCTGATGATCAGCGGGGAGCCAACAAGAAGCTAAATAATCAATTTCATTCCATCTCCCTCCCCCCCCCCTCCAAAAAAAAAAAGTTCAGCACATTCTTTTCTGTACGTATTTAAACAAGTAACATAGCTTTTTTCTGGTAGCACAAACGGCGTTTAAGAAATATGTTTAAACAATTCCTTGAATAAAGATAATGCATATATTGTATTCATCGTTTATTGCTACTACTGCTGCCGCTGCCGCCGCCGCCGCTATTTTGAGATTACTTTCTTACGACCAAGTATAAAAGAAATGTTGGAATGATATTCTCTTCGGACTTGCAAGTACATGATACCCCACACCTTTGTAGCCAGGTATGAGCTGGCAAGTCGACCTTTGAGAACACCTGGCATAACTAATAGATAAGCCCTCCTGGCTTCTCCCCGCGGCAAGGAGCATGGGAGTCCGAAAACTTTTGACGCCGACACTGTACCAGCAATGCTGGGATAATAACGTTGCGCCCGACGCAGGGGCATATGTTGAAACTCTAGCCGTAATCTTTCTCAGAAAATAAGAGTTATGTCAACCACATTTCTTACAGTGACATTCTCGTGAGAGTCCCACAGTAGTTAATGTATATACTAATGTAGAACTATTTCTGACACCATAGTGACCTGCCATGTGCCGCTGTCTCCCCTTTCCTCTTCAGACGTCTTCTCGTCAGAGACCTGTAGATAGTGACCATATGCATTCTAGCGCAAATTGCCTTAATTTTTATCGAAATGTCTGGTGGTGATGCAGTGAATTGTTCCAGTACTTCGGAAATGGGATACATGCCCTGCAGCAGAGGTCACAAAAGTCACAAATCCGTGACGCAATACAGATACTACCTGCAACGCGCAACGTGAAGACGGAGTTGCACCCAGTCATCGAGACGGTAGAGGTGGTTTATGAACGGCACTACCATAATACATACTGCTCAATAGTATTCATAGCAAATAAATAATAGAGGACGAAGATTTAAACATTTTAGGATATTAGAAATACGAGGTATTTCATCTGTTTATTTTCTTTCATTTTCCTTCACTGTGTCACTCTAAATTTGGGCTTGCTGAATAAATAATGGTAGTGTTAATTGGATATGAAGGCTTATACCAGTTGAGCGCTTTTTTTTTTTTTTTTTCTTTTTTCGCCTCGATTGTAATGCGTCAAATTTATAATTATAAGAAACTGTTCACGGGTGCATTTAACTTCTTTTGTTATATCGGAAGTTTCGACTTGAGAAACAACTGATGGTTTTACTGTCGTTGTCGTTCCCGTATCTTGACGTTGATTTTTCATAATTTTTACATTAAACAGTTTCACATTCACTCCTGAGTTCATGCATCCAGACTCTGTGGGAGATAGCGAATTATTCTAATTAAAAAAAGGTCCCAACGCCAGCTGGGATTCCAACCCGAAACCTCTGGATGGAAGGCATTAATTGTTGTAATAGTCTTTAACAACAATATCCATTAATACATGTTTTGCATTCACAGTCTTTCCACCCTGTACCTCTTGATGGATGATACAGTGAAAAAAAGCGTACGTTTTCAGGCAATTATAGCATTTTAAATAATTGCTTTGATCTCCTTACCAGATCTTCAGGTATTTTTGAATGCTTCCAACATTTCTTCCTGGTTGTTTGCTCCTTAAAGGTTGTAAGTAGACCTCGGACTTTTAGTTCCTAAAAATCTTAAATTAGGTACCCAAAATAGGTTCTAGCACAAATCAAAATACGTTCCAAAACTGCAAAAATAGATGAACAAAAAATGACTTTTTTTTTATTTCCCATTACAAATTAGCCGAAACATGTGACTGTCTTTATTTTATATGTCCAAAATTAGAGCTGCAGTAAACTAACACTTTTTCTGTTTTCCATTGAGAAACTGCATCGCATGTCAGATAACGCCATCTTATAAGTCGAAAATGAGCGTTCTACATCAACTGATGTCACGAGCATATATAAATGTTGGTATTAGACGCAAGGGAACGGCACATTCATGTGTTCAGGCTGTTTTGACAGACAGGACGTCAGTAACTGTTCGGAGAACTGCCAGTCCTGGGTTTGTTTGAACCACTGATCTGAGTTTTCCAGAAACTTTATCACCAACATAACCAGAAACCAATTTGATTTTTTCTGTCACCTCTTCTGTCAATCCCAGTTGTTGGTAGACCGGTTTGCCTGAAGGCTCTAGAGTCTAAAGCATTAATAATGAGGACTAGAAATACATAATGTGATTTGATCAATGCAGTATCATGGACAATTGTTGGGTCCTGCGGAAGTTCTTCAGCTGCTCACTCCATCCTCCCCAGTTTCAAAGCAATGTTCTTACTGTCCTCCATGTCATGCATTGTTCACTGTGATTGTTGTCAAGGCACGACTGGCATACAGGGTTACACAGCGTTTCCGTATTAGTAAGTGAAGAAACTGAAAAATATAAAATTAGGTAAAAATAGGTTCTAACATGAAATTAGGTAGTTTTAGGTTGTATATGGGACCACTATTTTCGAACATGTTTCCATAATTAGTATATACACAACTTTTTTGTTCTATATATCATGAGGGAAAAAATAGGTTTTTACCTAAAATCCGAGGTCTAGTTCTAAGATTCAAAAGCAATTCGTGTACAGGAAGATCCTCGTTTACGCCACAAATGAAGATTACTAACTGAGCCTTGTCGTTTATGTCCCTTGCCTCATCCAGTGCCGGAGAGTAATTTACAAACTCGTTAACTTAATTTTGAATATCGTTTTAAATTACTTCTGCAATTTTAGCACCCTGCTCTTGACTATGTTAGGAGACAAACATATATTTTGAGAACTTGAATCTGCTTGTTGGGGACATACTATATTAGTGTCTTCACACAGGATTTTAAAAACTCCGCATGTAGTATGATCTTTGTAACACTTAACATATCTTTGCTGTTGACACCCATTAATACTTTGGAGCACAATAAACACCGTTTATTCTCGGTTTTACTAGACTAAATATATTTCTCCTCTCATTCAGCTCTAAATGTGATTTTCGAGCTTTTGAGGACGTTGTTAGTAGAACACGCAGTACTCGGATATCGAACTGAGCCAACGCTGATAGTGCTGCCTAAGCTAGTGCATGCTTGAGCGAGGAGAGGGTTGTTGTGTCGTGGAAGTTGCGTCACAGTTCAGGCGCTGTCTCGGGACACCAACATTTGCGATGCCTGCTCTACAGTTACCCGGAGGAAAACCAAATGAAAGTCGGGTAAAGCTCTTGATTAGAAATATTGGCAGAACAAAATTTCTTATATGAAACTTGTTCATATATGAGGTAAGGCATGTTTATATTAATTCTGTTATCCCTTTAAACAGAGTATAGCTGTAAGCGCTCTTTTGGACAATGAAACGGCGTGTAAATGTTAAGGAAACAAGGCTGTAATGTATTGCTGCACATAAGGTTAAGTATCTACTGAAACGATCTATAATGATGGTCACATATTCCTTTAAAGTAGGTATGGTTCCTTTAACAGTGCCGACGTTTGGTCAGTTTAAAGCAAATTGTGATGTTGCATAAGTATTGTTTTATTCACTGATTGAAAGTTTTGTGTTAGAACTGCCTAGGAAAAAGGGTCACTTTTAAATTATATATCTGTATTTGTGTATTCAACCTTTAAGGTTATACTTACTATATGTCATTCCCCATGCATGATGACAATATTAAAAGTACCTTACCTGATATTAATGTGGGTGAATTTCTAAAACTTACATGTTCTTAATATTTCATTAACCCACTACTTGCCATTAGGCAAAGCGACCATAATTTCAGAACTGCTTACCACTTATCTCTCTCTCTCTAAATTCGCGCACGCACTTATCCACGCACGTACAGAAACAATAGGCAATACTTGAAACACAATATTACTCATACCTATTGTCCATGAAGTGTTGTCGCCCAACAATCTTTACTTAATAGATGTTGCTGTAAAGATGATAAACCTGCTTCTACCCGCGAGTTGTCTATATGGCTCGATGTTCGACTTTGCTGGGACCAATTGTACTTTTGGGATGAATGTTGGTCTTCAGTTTTTCGTGCATTTCAACATACATACGACACTTGGAAGTTCACTTTACACATCAATCCACTGTTTCCACTTTCATGCTGGGGTTTTCTGCACTCCTAATGTCATTCATCGGAGAAAACTTCATCGTTACAGATTCGTTACTTCCAGGAATCGCAAGTACCTATCAATTCAACAAGTTTGACTAGATTCTGTAAGGGAATACTCTGAAGTTCAAAATGGTGAAATATCTCAACCCATTTATCGCATACACTGAAGGAAGGATTGGTTCTCCATCTTCAAGCTCTTTGTTATGTATTGTTTTACACACCTGTGGAAAATGCTGTCGAAATTTGTGGAAATAATTTCCTCCCCTTTAATGGCATCATTAACAGTTTTGAAAGATTTCATTCTTGCAGCTTCCATCCGCACACTAGAGCTCACATAATTTCTGCTACATTGAAGAGTCTTCCATTTTTCTCTTTCAGGAAAGGAAATCATTTTTGAAAACTTTCGTTAAGGGTGAACTAATGTTTCGGTATCACCAATGCCCAATGTCCGAATGTAGAAAGGGAGGAACTAACACCACGTTCTCGACACGTGCATTCCCTATGAACTCCTTCAACGAACAGACGAACTAGCAGTCGAGATAGGATACAAATGCATCGGCATCCTTTGTGATATAGAACTCCGGAAAATCACAAAGCTCCCCCGTCCTGCCGGCTATTTGTAGACGCCAATAATACAGTCGTAATTCCTATGTAACATGAGCACTGTTGACCAATCAGCTGACGCAATTAACTTGCAAGTCCATTAACTGCAGTATTGCTAAATCATTTAAGTTCACATTTTGAATTGCTCTCTCACAATTTACATTATATCCGCTATTCTAAAAAAAGGAGACAAAATTAATGCTTATCGGTACCCGGGACATAGTTTAAGAAACGGGGACTATGCTGGGTAAGCCGGAATGTATGGTCGCCTTAAATTAGTCTTGTAACAGTATTAATAAAAGAAACCGCAGTCCGAATTCTTAAGGACCACAAACGTTTTCATCGACAGAATAACATATCAGAGTACAAGTTTTTCCATCCAATTGAAGCCCCTAACCTAAATTCAGAAGTATTTAAATAGACAGTGCCGCGTCGAGGCCGAGCGGTTAGACCGCTTGACTCTCGCCAAACCGACCCGGGTTCGATCCCAGGCGTCCGCATGTGGGATGTGTGGTGGCAACACCGGTGCAGAGGCGGGTTCTCTCCGGGTCCTCTGGTTTCCTCCACCATCATTTCAGCAATTGCTCCATCATCACCTTTCCTGTGATCTTTCGCCACCATTTCATATCATCCACTTCCTCGCTCTTACAACAGGCTTCGGGCTGATCACCCATCCTGGTTCCTCTGTATGATCAACTCCGGTTACGAAGACCGCTGGGAGGGCTCGAGGCGCTGACCACATCCCACTCTCCACCACTGGTCCCCGCACATGACGCCTGTAGCGTGCAGAGGTGGCGGATCCAGCGGCCGGGCGGTAGGCCAAAGCTACACTCAAAGGGTTGTAGTGCCACAGCACATTTAAATAGGCGTCCCGAAGAATATCTATTTTAAAGGAACATGTTACCATCATTACAAAATGTTTCACTGATACTTAACCTTATGTGCAGCAATACATAACAGGCAGCGCCGTGGCCGAGCGGTTAGCGCGCTCGCCTACCACCTAGGCGGCCCGGGTTCGATCCCAGGGACCCGCATGTGGTATTCGTGGTGGACGAAACGGCGTCAGGGCGGGTTTTCTCCGGGTGCTCCGGTTTCCCCCGCCCTCTCATTCCACCGGTGCTCCATCTTCATTCCATGTATCATCAGTGTCACCGCCTGCGGTGCCGTAGTAGTAAAAGGGGGCGTTAAACACTACAACATCATCAATACATTACAGCCTTGTTTCCTTAACATTTACACGCCGTTTCATTTTCCAAAACGAGCGCTTACAGCTATACTCCGTTTAAAGGGATAATAGAGTTAATATAAATGTGCCTTAACTCATGTATGAAAAAGTTTCATGTAAGAATTTTCATTGCTATTTACGTTGCTGTAAGAACAATGCAAAGTGCTTAGTTCAAATGTTGTTTGATATTTTGATACTGAGTGAGGAAACAACATAAAAGGATAGGTTCCTATTTAAAAAAAAAAAAAAAAAAAAAATCTGATGTATTGCACTCACATGAATTTCTCTTTTCTTGTACTAACCATTCTTACAAGGAATTAGCATTATGGAGGAAAAAGGTTTGGGAGAAAAAATGGGAAAAAATAGAGGGGAAAATGGTAGCCATAAAAATGTTAACAGTGAAAGAGGAAAGGAAGGTTAGAAGTATAGGTGAGTTTTTGAAGAAAGTAAGAGAAAAATGGGCAAGAAAAGTAAAGAGTGTAAATGAAGAAGGCAGAGTGGGGGAGAGGGACAATTAATTAATATAAGATGGAATAGATTGATTAGAGCTACCTGGGAGGCAAAAGGCCTGGGTGCCATGCAAACCAAGGTAGCAATAAGGTTATGTAAAATTTGTATGTAGTTTAGGTTAGAGTAGGATAATTGTAAAAGTTATGTAAAAGAATTGGTACAAATAAAATTCATTCATTCATTCATTCAACCATTCTTACAAACTTTATTCCTCTATCTTCTTCGTGCTAGTTGAGATAAACATTTGCAGAAATCATCTTATTGCTTGTTTCCTTGTAGGTTCAAGGGGAATATGGGAATACAGTAGGCTTTGAGCGATAGTCAAATCTTTTGAAGCTTTAAAATTCCGTTCTGTTTGCATGGCTAACGTAAAAAAAATAAAATAAATAAATAAATAAATAAATAAATAAATTAATTAATTAATTAAAAAAAATTAAAAAAATAAAAAAAAATTAACGATGTTCCATTTGACGAAAGTATGTTTTCCAAAACTCACACAAATAACCAGGAATATCTACGAAATTGTTCACTCTACAAAAAGAAATATTTGGATATAAACTGTGTGTTTTAGCGATATCTACATTTTTGTATAGTAAGATTAGGTCTATCTGTTACGGTTTACGAGTTATTCAAATGTCATCCAGAGGAAACAGGACTACATAGGCTACAGCCAGAAAATTCAAAATACGCATTTCATTTCTCATAAAAATATATTAAACATATGGCATTTTAATCGAAATCGTTAGAGCCACTTTCGAGAAAATCAAAATTTTCCATGTAAAGGGGTTTTCATGTAAAATTTTGTCCCACAGGAGTTATTTTACATGCCAGTAAATCTACTGACATGAAGCTGTCGTTTTTAAGCACACTTAAAAACCATAGGTGTGGGTCGGACTTGAACTCGCGACCTTGGAATCAGCAGGTCAGCGCCTAACCAACTGAGGCACCCAGACCGACGAGAGTCAAAAAGTTCCCAACCGGCTGCATGGTGTTTTGCCTGTCCGCATCTTCGGCGCTCGTTGCCGTCTACCGCTATAGTAGAAAGGCGCGGATGAAACCGTACAGCATTTTTAAAGCTACTTTTAAAGGCTTTACTTACCAACTGTACGAATGGAGATGCTGAAACTGGCCACCGTCGTTGTTCATACATTTTGGCAGCTCTTTAGGAAACTATCCATCACTCGCCGTAGTTCACGTTGAGAAATGCTGGTAATTTCCTGACGGATATTTTGTTTTAATTCTTCCACGGTGGTGGGTTTGTCTTGTACACTTTAAGTTGCCCCAGAGATAGAAATCGCAGGAGTTAGACCGCGGACCGAGGGGGGCACAAGTCTTTACTAATAATTCTATCCTGAGACACACTTAAAATTGCCCTCATCGAAAGAGTGACCTTATGCAAAGCCTTGTTGAAAAAAGGCAAAATCACACTCCATGTCTGTTAATTCTCTAAACAAAAAAAGGGGGGGGGGGCAAAATTGTATTCATGTGATGTACGGGCGTCAATAGTTAAATACAAAACGCTCTATAACTCTTTCGCCGCTAATGGCGCACCATACACCGATTTTTTCGTCATGGAGAGGTACTTCATGAACAATATTAGGTTTCGCAGAGCTCCAATAACTATCTCTTTTAATAAAGTTGGTAGGTAAAGCCTTTAAAAGTAGTATGGTTTCATCCACGTCTTTCTATGATAGCGGCAGATGGCAACGAGCGCCGAGGACGCAGCAACACCGCGCAGCCGGTTCGGAATCGTTTGACTATCTCGGTGCTTGTCAAATAATAGATGTTTGGTTGAAGATGACAGCATATTATGTATACAATTGTCACTAATCGACGGAGATTTTTCTCAGATTATTAAATTACACCATCGTGTTTAATCTGCTAAAAAGTGTAACATAGACGCATGCTTATGAAAATGTTGATAACGTGTAGGAAATGTGTGACATATCAGACAGTCACACCTGAAATGTCTATCGGTTTTCAAACTTAGCCAAAGAGTAGTAAATCACGCATGACTTTGAGCAAGACGCTCAACTTTAGTTCATTCGTTCTATAGAGATGGAAGTATTGTAACTACAAAAATGTACATTATAATATTAGGTGGACATAATTACTTTCCTTACTGCTTATTTATACTAAGTGGAGGAAATGTTCCATTCCAAAAATTCCAAAAAAACTTGACACTGAGGTTTCAACAGAAATACACATTTTGAATCCCAAAAGGTGTATCATGAACTGTGGACATCCAACTTCAAGAAACAAGTGGGTTAAATATGGGGAGAGAATATCATTGGTCATATCAGGAGAAGTGCCAAAGCAAATAGTGAAATATCTTGCAGATAGAAATATTACACTTAGTGAGGCTACAATTATAAGTAATAAACCAGCACTGCTTATTTATTTGAGATGCGCCACGACTAATAATAATCTTTTGGGACCTGTAAAGCCGCTGAGATGGCATTTTCTATCAAAGCTCTGTTAAGCAATTTGGATTCACATAATCTGAATGTAACAACAAACCTAGTTGGGTTTGCTTCTGCTGGTGCTTTTGTAATGCTTGGTAAGGAAAAGGGTGCTGCAGCAGAAATGAAAGAAAAGGGGCGGCGCTGAAACTCCACACTAATATACTATTACGGCACTGCTCAAATCACAAACAAGAACTGGCTGTTCGTGATAATTCTGAATGAAGAGAAGGTCCATAATAAAAGGTTTCATTTTTTATAATTGTATACCATGTTATAGCATGTCTTCTATAAGCCAAATGCAACTAAATGAATGCGCGACTGCTTTAGGACAATATTAACCAAGATAGGAAAGGTATTAACAGTAAGATGGGCAGCTTCTAGCTTAAGAAGTAATAAGGCAGTGTAGGAGAGTTAAAGCATTTTACACAAGATGCAAATAAATGTAAAAGAGATGGCAGGGAAAGAATTGAGTATAATGGTCTGTGTAGAGAGAGAGAGGGAGGGAGAGAGAAGACGATGTAATGATGGTGATGATGATGATCAGTATGAGACGATATTGAAAATAATGAAGTAAGGCAAGCATCCCCAGAAATATTTTCTAAGTAAATCACTGTGCGTGACGCGTGACTTGAAAGCGTGGGTCTTTAAAGAAGCAGCTTATCGTTTGTATCTTGAATTTTGGGCGAAGTATAATAAATCCAGCAGATATTTGTGGCAAGTCCTCAGTTGATGAACCATGACAGTGGTGTGGAAGTGTTATTTGAGTACAGATATTCCTCTTGTGGTGCGCATTCGTTAGCAAACCGTAACTTGAATGTAATGGTATAAGGCTTGGAAAACAAATTGGATTGTGTGATACAGGAAACTGCCAATATCCCATTTAGGCGGAAGATAAATTAACGAAATGAGATGTAGGTAGTTTTAAATGTCATTACATAAAATAAATAGTTCGAGAAGGTGTGGTCTAGATACACAGCTTTTCCGAACAACGACAAAATTCTGAGATATATGTTATATAGGTGTGCTTATATAATATATAGGATATATGTGAATATATGTTTATCTGTTTGTAAGGTCTGCAGAGGTGTTCTAAAAGTTATTTCTATACTTATTGTTCCCCAAAGTAACAAGAATGCAAAATACAGTTTTGGGCTGTAAATTATCATTCAGGTAACGAATATCGTTCTGAAGAATGGAATTACATACACATTGCACTTGGTGGCTCAGCTGATCAGGAGTCGTTAATCATACAGAGATCGTGACAAATGACGATCAGTTGAGTCCAGTCCAACATTATGCTCAATGGAGGAAACATCTGTTGATTGGACATTTCAGGGAAACCGACCAACATCTTACTGTACCTGCAGAAATGGAAGCGGAACGGATTGAATGGCAGTCTGAATTGCCCCGTGCAGCCACTGTAGTAGTATGTGGCTGTCCAAACCATTCAAGGAGTTGATTCCGTGTGTCGCGGCCGAGTACTCTTGTGGAAGATGCCTTTCACATGCCGATGCCAAACATGCACACGGACATCATTAGCCTCGAGGCAAAACTTAACACAACGCTTCGCCATTTTCCCCTCCAGATGCTCATTTCCCGACACGAACGGAGGCAGGCCCCACGATGCTAAAATGCGAGTGGAAGTCTGGCTAATGGCAGACATGATGGTAAACTAGCTTTAGGTAAACTATTACAGATACTTCTAACAGGCACACAACTTAGGTAACATTACGTCTAGCCTATTTTATTTCCTCGTGCTATATCCGCTCGTAGATTACGTTGCCAACTTCTGGAAATATATTTGCGAGAATGTGTAGCTTTCCATTTCTGCGGTATGACTGTCTAACTTCACGGAATCCCGTTCAACTCATTTAACTGCGCAAAGGGCCTAACCTTCACCATCCTCGAATGTAATTGTCCAATGAAACCCAGTGAACTTAATGTCTCTTTGATTCCAAAGTGCTGTGTTAAGATCTCGTTTTATTCTATTATCTATGTCTCGTAATGACTTTTCTTTCTCAGTCACTTGCTTCAGGTTTACTTTTGGTGGTGAATTTTATTTCTCAATCACCTCCTTTATAGTGATTTTTTGTTTTTTATTCCTTCAGTAGGTATTTATCGAATAGTTATCAATGTAGCGACACTACCATCTGTTGCGGAGGGACGTGATGTGGTGCACAAAACGTGCTTTGCTATGTCATATAGGTTGACAATCCTTGGTTACAGTTTCCCTAGCTAAACAAGACGTATAGTTAATGTTCGGTGATTTTACACGTGATGGACTCTGATTGCAATCACGATCGGTTTCTTTACTCCAAATTTACCCTCAGGTCTGAAAACACGTTGTTGTACTTAGGTTCCCATGCTCATTTCAGCGATTCATTCATCGTTTGATATCACTTGCACGATCTAAAAGAAGGGGAGAGGGCAGAAAAACAGACGAGTGAGTTAATCGGTCGGTTATGTTACCAAAAGCCTTTAAACGGGGTCTTCGATTCGCATTTTAGCCACCACGACAATATAGGCGTTTGTTGCAATCCCATGTTAGCTCAGGCTGCCAGGATGAGCTTTTAATAGAGCTGTATCTCCGCGTTCAACTACTTTATTCTTACCTCCACTGCTTTATCCATACTTTGCATGACCCGCCTAGTCCGTATTTCGGAATGGAAGACGTTCAGTACAACAAACATCGCAACTTTAATTGGGGTTGTATGATATACTTTGTTGTTACTGTCAGTCGAGTTCGGACTGAAAATCACCCGTCAAGTTTTACCTCGTTTCTGGACACCAAGTCAGAATATGATTTGAGGTTCTGGTAGTACACCTTGCATACCCTTGCTAAGAACTTTTTGTGAGTTGTCTTCCTTGCGTTTAAGTATAATATTATGATCTGAGGAAAATCTTTCACAAATAGTTTGGAATGAAAGTTATGCTGCATTTCTTTTAAAGTCACTTGAGAGAAGTATCAACGTTCATAGCAATGCTTTCATCGGAGTATTGTGTTACTGTTGGGCGAAAACCGTAAGAATTGTGCAAGCGCATTAGGGATTTTCCCAGCTTCCAAGTTTGTTATATATACTTCATCCAGGAAGAATACCGTGAAGCAGCTTTGTCATCACCTGGTTCTGGAAGCTATGGAAACAGTTATATAATGCAATTCCCTTTACCTGGTATATTGTAGATGTGTTCGTGGAATTTTGGAATGTTTCTTGTGGTCCTAAAAGCTAGAGCGGACATATCGCTGTCTATGTGCTCGTATAGCTACGCATTTATAGTCTCAATGTATATACGTATAAATTCAAACTACTCGAGCCAATTAAACAAGCTTAGTCATGTGTCAAGAGTGTCATTTCCTTTCTAATCTTCTGTTCAGCAGAACAGGTGGGATGTATGTATATCTGTTGCAAAAGAGCTTTCGGTAATGAGAGCAATATTTCAGTAGCCGTTTACAGCTGCTGTGGAGGACAAGCGACAAGAACTCTATATTATACCACTACACATAAACAGATATTTCTCTAAGTTCCGTCGATTCACACTGACATATCTGCGCACGAGTCTTTAGCTTCATTCTGTCATCGTGAATTACACCAACTTCTGAATATGAAATATTTACCGATAGCTGAGCGCTTAGCTAGCAGTAGTGACAACTGAAGTGTGAATCTGCCCCTCCAATAACTTTTTTCCTTTAAAATAAGTATGAAGTTAATAAATGTTGATGAAAAAACAAAAAAATAAGCACAAATTAACTTATTAGGTTATAAAATAAATAGGGTGCGAACTATCACACAGAGAACGAAAGGTATGGAAGGTATGGACTACAGGGGTCAGTCTGTCACATGATCACAACACAGAGGAGGCCAGGTACAGTCGACGCAGCGAACGTTAACTCACATTAAATGCTGTCACCATTTGCAGCAAAATATTCACTCCCAAATTCTTGTACAAGTTGACAATACGTGGATATTTCGATTTTCATACTGGAGGCATTTTACTCTGTGTGTGGAACTAGTGAACACATTCGAGAAACTTTATGCACTGTAGACAGTGAACCCAGTTGTTTTGTGTTGTCACTGTACTCGCACAATGACGTCACACTCGTGCCCGTGTACCAGGTTACTAGCGATACCTGTGTAAAGGTTCGAATCCCAGTCATAAAACTTGCGCTTCTATTACTATCCTCATTCTTCGGGTTTTGAAAAAAAAAAGTCTTAATTTATTGTTTTGCGTTTGACGCCGTACAAGTAAAATATTTCTGCCGAGTTTAGCATATGGTATTATCGTGCCTAATTAAACATTAATTGTGCTAGAAAAAAATAAGGAGATGTGCGGTATTTCCAATTACTAGACGGGTGTTTGGAAGGAACAATACAAGGATATCAAGAAGAAAAGATACCAGAGGAAGAGGAGGTGCAAGAAGAAAAGGAAGATGCGGAGGCAGACGACTCAAGTAGGCGAAAATTGCCTTACGTTGATAAATTTAGCTAAGTCCCTTTTTATCCTGATTATCCTGGTCAGGATCTTATGAAAAAGTTATGATATTATATTGTCATCGGTCCCTAGCATGTGTACAACATTTCAAGTCAATCAGACAACTCTAAGTGGGTGAAAATTACGTCGAAAGATTCCGTCACATACATATGTACATACAGGTGGAGCTAATATAAAGCGTGTAAAAATAGAAAAAGTGTGCCTGTGAAGAGCATAACTCAAAAACGAAAACTCGGTTGAACACCAAATTTTCATGATGCGACACGGAGATGTTCAAGAAAATCCCACTCCCCAAACTACTCTTTATATGTAAAATTTTTCGAAAAGTTTGATTTTTTTTTTTTTTTTTCAAAAATGGCTCTAACAGTTTTAAGTAAATACTATCCATATATTTAATATATTTTCATGACAGATGAAACAAACGTCTTGAATTTTCTCTGAATAGCCTCCTTAAGTCTTCATTCTGGATGACTTGCATAACTGGTAAAACGTAAGGGATTGACAAAATATTACTGCACAAAAAATATTGATCTTGTTTAAGCACACAATTTATGTCAATTTTTGGTGATAATCATTTTCAAAATATTCCATGATATATGTTTGAATTTTCAAATGCTTATATTTTCTCAAAGAGGAAATCGTTATTCGTTTTTGTTTATGACCTGGCCGTCCAAAGAGAATGGCATTTCTACACCATCACATAGCGACCAGCTGTGCTCCTTAAAGATTTCACTATCGCATAGACCTGCTGTTCCTACTGTACCTGTAAGGCAATATGTAACAAGACCATTTCTACAAACATTTAGCTCGTTCAACATTAAGTAGCTATATTGGAGGCGTACTATCCCAGGTTTGGATGGCTAGGTGCAGGTACTACAGCAAGACGCTCTTCAAGGCGGAAGAGAATTACTGCGTTACGGAGGAAGCTCTTGGCAGTAGCGAAGGCGCGATGGATCACTTCCACGAGAACCGGTCAGCAGTTTCACCTGAGGACCGAACAAACCTCCACTTACTGGGTTTTGAGCTTCAAGAACCTAGAGCAGTGGTATTCAACCTTTTTTCTCCACGTGCCCCCAAAGCTAATTCTGCATTTCAGCCTGTACCCCTAGGCCTAGCCTTAGAGTTATCCTTAATTCAAATTATACATAACCATATCTAAAATTGATTATAACATTTTAACTTATTTAATACTACATAAAGAAGGATTAAATTAAAGTTTACGTATCCCAAAGAAGTCCTCGCGTACCCCAGGTTGAATATCACTGTCCTAGAGGGACAGTCCTATTGGGTCCAATGGAACTCACTGAAGACCAAGGAAGATGTTCTCAGAGTTAGGAAGACAGGAAGACCCAGGAAACATACTTGATCCTCCCTTGGAATACTGTGACGGATTTCCTCCAGGAATACGTGCGGGGACTTCGGGAGGGCATTTTGGACCTAATAGATCAATCGACAACCCCCGACAAAGATGCTACTGTTTGAGACAGCGGCAGACGATTAGAGGTGGTGCCACCAGTCATGTGTGTGCAACAAGCCCCGGCCGACAGATCAGAAGCCGGGACTGTAGTATCACAGTAGTACCACTTGGTAGGACCCTCCCAACGCAATGCCATCGATTTAGCTGGACCTTAAGGAAACAACTATTGTGGTTATGGACTACTTCAAGTGGCCGAACGCGTGCGCTATTCCTAATCTGGAGGCCAAAAGGATCACGAAATACCTAGTGGAAGAACCGGCCGATTTGTGGTACCGCTGGAGCTATCAGCGATTAGGGCATTAACTTCGAGTCGAACCTGACCAGGGCAGCGCTGGAGCAACTTGGAGTACACAAGACACGCACAACACCTCTCCATCCGTGGTCAAACGGCATGGTTAAACCGTAAATAAAAACTCTGGAAGAAAACTTAAAGGTTATGGCCAATCACCACGGAGACTGCGATTTCAGGATGCCGCTCCTTTGTGCTGACCTACCGCTCGTCAACGCACGACACTACCATGTTGACACCAGCCAGGTTGGTCTTCGGCAGGAAGCTGCATGTAGCATGCGACCTGATGTTTGGGAGCTCCCCTTCTAAAGCAGAGCGGCCAGCAATCGACTATGTGAGAATCTTGTGGACCGTCTTCACGAAGTGCTTGATGGCCCATTAACACATCCAGATAGCGAACGCCCTGACGAAAACCCATTTCGATTGGTTAACCAACACTCAAGTTTTCCAGCAGGGGGATCTGATTGTATCATACTACCAGGCCAAGGGGCGTTGCTTCAAGCTTCAGCAACCGTGGCAAGGGCCGTACCTGGTGGTGAAGAAGATTGATTGGAGGGAGCAGTGTGATCAGGTGCGCGAAGTTGCCAGCATTCCGGCCTTTTTCAATAGCGCCTGGATTGTTGCACCTGTGGCTGGCCCACTAAAACCAAATGGTCCTCGCAATGATGGCTTTTAGATCTAATAGCACAAGCAACAATCCCTTTATGTACGCGTCCATCAGCTCCGCGCCAGGGCTAAGAGAAGCCGCCCCCTTTGAAGACATTCAGCCTCTGTTGGTGGGACTATATAGGGAGCTGTCAGTGGCGAAGCCTAGTTAAGTCTAGATAGATTCAGCATATAGTTCAATTAATTTTAGATAGAATCAACGTTAAGAGCAAGTTAAGTTGGAGAGAAATCCGAGTGCAGTTGACAGCTGAGAAGTTGGGCGCAGTTTAGCGTGAATACATAGAATAAAATGTGTTGGTCAGCAGTTGCAGAAGTCATTTGTTCATGTGTTGTGAAGTGTGACATTCGTGCAATATTTATAATCGATGGACAAGGTATAAAACGCCAGTAGCTAAAAAATCAGTCCAGTATTTACTTTGATTGGTCTCCATACACATGTTGCGCCCTTCCACACGTATGTCAGTCATTTTTCCTAAACAATATTAAAATCACAAGATATTATTAGAAAGTTATTGTTGAAATATTTACAGCAGTCACATTCGTTTCTTGCAGAAATACACTGCAAAGCACATTCCAAATTTGAACTTGAATGCAATATAAGGCGCTGTTCTTGAACATATTTATTTTGTAGTAGAAGAGAAATGAACTATTTGGTAATGTACCTTTTTACATTCTTAGTCATTTAGAAAATATGAATATCATAATGCCCCTTTTTTTAATCTCCTGTAATACTTAGAGCAGAGAATTAGGATGCGCGTATAGCTCCCCATGAAAATAAAACAGAATCTCGGATTTGTAACTAAAGCACATCTCAACCATCCCCTGGTTGAACCATTCAACCATCTAAAGCAGGCATGTCAAACCTCACTCCCAGGGTGTGAAGAGAGGGGTCTACCCCTCCTTAACTCCAGTAGCACGCGCTCGTAGAACCGGTTTTCGCTTTGTTTTTCCCGTTTTCCGATTTGGTCATCACGGAGGGAGGGAAAATAGGGGAAAATTTTTCACGCCTGGTGAGTGCTGTTTGACACCCCTGATCTAAAGACTTCCTGTAGGAAAATTCATGAAGCATGAGAACAATAAATAAAACGGTATCGACTAGTATCTACCTAAAATATGAAAAGAGGTAGCATAGTTTGACTCTAAAGTTTATCTCTTGTTAAGATGACGTTGGCGACAACTAACCTGATAATGAGAATATGCATTTCTCGTGCTTATTATAAGTAGAAAGTTGTAATGTACATTTTTGTTCGTTGCGGCAAGTTTCCATGCCTATTTTAAGTCCCTCACTAAATAGATTAGAATCGCATATAGCAAGGCCAAATCTTTCTTCCGTGACTGTACATTGTGCACAAGGGGGGATGAAATTAGTCAGATGTAAATGCTTTGAGTGCTCAAAATAGATTTATGTATAATGAAATTATTTCAGGGTTGATAATCGACACTTAAATACTAAACGTGGTTAAGAAGCACAACCTGTAACTACCACAGCGCTTATAGCTGCGTTTTATACATTATTTGAGCATTTAAAAGAACATGTTCGTGACTGACGGCAATAATTGTGTAAGTGCACCAAGTATAGTAATATGTGGCATGTTAGCTATCCTTTATTTTTTCCTTCCCTTAGTTATTGATATGCATTACATAAAGCACTTCAAGAACGGCTATTCTAGGTAAGAGAACGAAGTGTGCCTGCTATTGTAATGGCTTTGATGAAGACTTAAACTTTACACACATATGCTGGTCGTTTGAGATAAAATGGTGCTCAGCATTGCTGTTAGAAATAAATGAAAGCAATAAACGTCAGTAGGGCCTATATATATAGATATATATATATAGATATATATAGATATATATAGATATATATATAGATATATATATATATATATATATATATATATATATATATATATATATAGGGCTCGGAAGTTCATGCCCTAAAAACACTGAAATATGCTTGCAAATAGGCTCTTAAAAACTTGAAAATATGCCAAGAAATGTGCACTATTTAATCAAAACAGTGTCCCTTTGCAGTAGACAAGACGAGTTAGTATAAATAAATAGTCACTTTATTCCTTACAGGTTGAAGCAACCAACACTTTGCACAAATTTTCAACTGTAAAAGGTCGTCTGTTGTCTCACAAAACACTTTTGTAATGTGAAAAACTTCCCTCCCCGTCACAATATGTTATCGGGGCGTATTTAAATGATGTTAACTGCTTCACAGAGAGTGAAGTCTCTTGGTGTGGCAGATGGTTTTCTTTCGAGGATGTCTCGGATATCGCACATCTGTTTATAACCAGATTTTTTTGAAATTACATAATTCACTTTCTCTTTACTTTTTGTCCTGTGCTACCAGGAACCGAACTTAGATCACATATTGTTTTTCAAAGACAGTAAGTGATTCATGCAAAGGAGTTCCTACAGCTTCCAATGCCGTTATGGCTGTTGGTAAGAAAGAAAAATGGGCAGATATGAAACTAAGATCCTCTTTTAACCCAGTACCTGACAGAATATTTTGCAGTTTCTATTGATGAAGCATCTTTCGAGTCCAATGAATTAACAACTTCTTCGACTATTTCTATGTGATCAGCATAATATAAAACTGAATCGACCCATGTTCCCATCGAGTTAACACTGGTGTAGGAGGAAGTCGGATATTAGGTGCTGTTGATCTAAACAACTTAACTCTTTTAGGAGATTTAACAAAAATTCTCTTTGTACAGATACAAATCTATCTACCAATGGGAAAGAATCACGTATTGCCTCAGAAATGCGATGGAGAGCGTGTACCAAACAAGTTATATGAATTAAGTTAGGAAAAATACCTTTCAGAGTTTGTCCTGATTTTACCATATAAGGGCCTGCATCAGTAACGAATAAAAGAAACCGGTCGTATTTGATTCCACATGGCCATAATAATTTCAAAGAGTCCATCACAAACTGGATCACTGTTACATTGTCAGTGGCCGAAAATTCGCACACATTAAGAATATAAGGTGTAGTCTTTTGTTCATTATTTAAAGCACCCACGATTAGGTTCAGGGGGTTCACCAACAACCACAAAAACTGATCCGCTAATTGATTTTGTATATTTGACAATGCGTTATTGTAACAATGTCCTACATGAGTCTTACGCAGTGCACATGTCGAGTGTACTTGACCCTACTTCCTAAACACTCTACTAGCTATTTTTGAACAGGTTCTTTATTTGCGAGTTTTCTGATTAAATTCTCCTTATGTTTTGCTGTTTATGTGCTGAACTATTTAAAATCTTTTCTCACTCCCTACATTTTTCTCACACGCTCCACAAAACAGTACCCTATTATCTGTATTCTGTAGATATTCAGTCACCCGAAAACTCTTTCTGTAAATTAATTAACCTAGCACTCGAAGTTGGTTTTATTTTCGGCATTTGAAGAGCTTTTTAACGCTTTATATGCCTAATTTAATTTGGTGGGAACCAGTTTACAACACTGTTACGTTTCAAGACCACGATACAACTGCTGGTGGACAGGCAAGCGTTGCTATAATCGTGCTGCTCAAAACATTGAGCTGCACTTTAACTTTGTTAATATAAACCTCTCAGATAACGCACCGATTATTCTCTACGCACATACATATAATGAAAGGATGGAAACAGGGGATTTACTGCATGACAACATGACTCAGCATTAGTTCTCGCCACCTCTCGAGTTGCATCATGTGCAATACTACCAATATGAAAAATATTATACAGATGGAAAAAATATTTAAAAAAAAAGCATAAAAATCATTAAAATATGCAATATAGGAGCTATAATATTGAAATCGTGAGTTGCATCATCATGTGCAACACTACCAATATGAAGAATATTATCTAGATGGAAAACAAAAATAAAAAACCATAAAAATTATTAAAATATGCAATATAAGGGCTATAATATTGAAATATTATGCATCAAAATCAAGAAAATATGCAGTTATATGCACCATAAAATCATGTCCAAAGAACTGAAAATGTCATAATTAGTGCACATAATGTAAAAGCATACATTTTTGGCCGAGCGGTTAGCGCGCTCGCCTACCACCTAGGCGGCCCGGGTTCGATCCCAGGGACCCGCATGTGGTATTCGTGGTGGACGAAGCGGCGTCAGGGCGGGTTTTCTCCGGGTGCTCCGGTTTCCCCCGCCATCTCATTCCACCGGTGCTCCATCTTCATTCCATGTGTCATCAGTGTCACCGCCTGCGGTGCCGTAGTAGTAAAAGCGGGCGTTAAACACTACAAACAACAACAGCATACATTTTTAACCCCTATGAAAAAAACATGCAATTGCACGAACTTCCTAGCCCTAATAATATAATATATATAAAAAACCGACAAATCTTAGTATGTTGTGTGGAATGGCAAAGTGATCGGTTTTCTGGAGGGAACCCTTGTCCGGAAATACACGGTTTGGGAGCTGGAGAACGCCGAAGTTTGAGAACAAACGGTTGTGACAATTTGTCAAGATTCGTTTTGGTATCTTAATACGGAAGGTAAGTAACCCTTTAGCCATCTGTGTACTGGGATGAAGGACCTGGGCCTAATAACACTCCTGCGCATGCGCTACATTCCTCCATAGAGTCCTTGGTCCACGTCCTACTGTGTTACTTCTGAGTAAAATAAAATACTTTAACAGCTGTGCTATAGGTCATACATACCTATACATACCTGCGGAAATGGCGGACATGAGCTCCAGCACATTCTTATGTAAATGTGCAGAATCACCTTAACGTAGCATATCCAAATCGATGGATTGGTAGGTGTGGACCATTTCCGTGGTCAGTACGGTCGCCAGATCTGACACCTCTCCACTATTTTCTGTGGAGTTGTATGAAGAGTATGGTTTACGGCACTCCTGTAACGTCAGCGGAGGACCTTATTGGTCGAGTCCACGGAGCGATTGAAAATCTCCAAAGACAACCGTTTGTATTGAGCCGTGTGCATGAGGCTCTGCACCGCCGATATAGGCTCTGCAATGACGCAGGAGGTACACAGTTCGAAGCCGGTTTGTAATGCAAACAAGTAGAAGTGCTACTCATGTTGGGTTTATTGACGAAATGTGAACGCACACCCACCTCACACTTCGATGCGCTACAGCGTCCAAAGCGTGTCTTTCCGGGCAGAGGTTGCAACTTGAGAACCGAACAGTGTGCCATCCCGCATTAACGTTGTTGGTGTTTTTTTTTTTTGGGGGGGGGGCGGCATACTCTGTTATTATTGGTATACTTCTTTTTCAAAATTCGAATCAACAAGTTAATACACGTGTTGGCATGATGCTTTTATGATTCCGGAGCTTGCTGTAAGCAAGGAAGTGATGAACTTTCCCAAAGAATTCGATGTCGAGATTCCACTGGAAATGCATGTCTTGAGGCCCCTGAACCCGAAAAAAAAATGGTGCGTGTGTGAACAGCATAGCTCAAAAGTAAAAGTAGAATAACTAGCTAACCTGGCATATATTTAAGTTCAGTTTATTCCAAAGACGCGACACGGAGATATTAAAGAAAATCCGTCATTACACACGAGCATTTACATGCGAAAACTGTAGAATTTTTTATTTTCTTAAAAATGTCAACATGTTGATCAAACCACCATATACCTACTGCGGATATTTACATTACAAATAAAATGTATATCTTGAACTTTCTGAGAATAACCTGTGAATTCCTCATCACTGGGGAAGAATTTTGTGTGATTTTGTACAAAGGGCGAATCATAAGAGACAAACAGGAACGCACCTCCTAAAAAAGCATAACTCCTTAATGCATACAAATAAAATTTTTGCTGGATATGTTTCCAACATATCTGGTTATTTTATTCCAAATTTTCAATGATTTGCCATTTTAATTGTGCTATCGCTATTCAGTTGTTTCTCGCAATGTTATGAAAAGTGTATGGGAACTCAATGTATAGCTACCAGTTTTTAAACATTTGACTAAGCTATTCACTTTTTACCCTTAACGAAATGTATAAAGAAGCGATTTATGTAAAAGTTTCTCTCCAGTAACTTGAACTTGATAGAAGAATATGATTTTGTAAGAGTAGCTTCTAGAGGCATTATAAAAATAAACCATGGTGGGTCGAGAAAGTCATGTGACTATTTCACATATTTTTGTTTTTAATAATGAATTGCTTTGTGAATGGTTCCCCTTTATTAGGCAGACTTGTAGAATCATATGTATGACATTTTGTGTATAGCATTATTTTGGTTTAAGGCTTACGGCCAACTATTCGGAGTGTCTAATACGTTTTGTTCCTTTTTTAGGTAATGGAGACTGAAAAAATGATATACCTCGTAACCGAGTATGCAAGTGGAGGTGAAATTTTTGGTAAGTGACTGAAACAAGGTAGCATCTGCTACCTATAAAATTCCTTCTTTTTCTCGAGTAGTCTTCAAGCGTGTCGCACTTCCTGACTTGCTGCGAAGAAAGGCTTTAAACATAAGATTTCCTCATTTCTCTGAATTTGGTATCTTCTGTTGTTTTCCTCTTATGCTTATGGAGTGGGTTCGGTGAAATTTCTGATTTCGGTGTTTCTGGTGCTCTGCTTCCATTGTTGTATTACTGAAGTGTGTCATTATGAAATTATAGTTATTTTGACAAATTTCGAAACAGTACGTTAAGAGAAACACTGTTAAAATAACATGTAAATTTTGTTCTTAAAATTAGCTCCCAAAAACAAAATGCGAAATGGAAAACGGTTCTCAAAAGGAAAGTAATTTTTTGTATACAAATGTATGTTATTTACCTATGAACCCAATCATTGGAGTTGTCACTTGCAAATATCTTTGCTAATTTAAAAATAATTTATAATTAGGTATAATAAAGCTTTGGAGGTAAAATTTTCATAAGGCATAAAGATTATGTACAATCTTTTAATAGGTGACCAACTGAAGCTCAAGTTCATAGATCATATTATATGTATACACCAAATTTCAGGCTGCCGACTAAAGGGTATTGAGAAATGTTGTTTGAAAGTATAAAATTTACACAAAAGTTAAGTTTGAGAAAGGTTAATTTATAAGATAAAACTTATATAAATAATGCATGTAAAATCAAATCATTAAAACAATACTTTTTCGTATTAGTTTATTGCAAAAGTTTCAGTCTCAAATGCTGATAGAAAGTTTGTGCTGTTAATGCTCTCCGATGCAGCAGAATACATCGTTTCTTAGACTGAATACAGATTCACGAAAGCAAGTTTTCGATTGCCACTTGTTGCACTAACGATATAATACAGGTGTGCTCAAGTTCAACCAGGAAAGGGGAGATTGAATCACCACCTTGGACCCACTGGGACAGAAAAACGCATTTATCCGTGTTTACTGTGTTCCAGCGACGGCACTGCGGCGTCATTCTTACGTACAGGAAATCAAAGGCTTACACATTCGCCTTCTACTCCTGATTAACCCATATGGTGTTCTTGAGGATATATGAAGTGCACAATCTCCAAAAATAACCAAAATGATTCACTTATCTTGCTGCGATACTCACTTTTAATGTAGTTCATTTTTGAAAATGTGGAACCGAAGACTGCCATTAAACTAGATGCAAACAAAGTAATCACGGATACTCACTCCAGGGCAAAGACGTAAATAATTCCCACCCTTATTTCACAGAACATTTTACGGTCGTGGAATTCTGCAATACAAGTAGTTCCATATTGTGTAGCTGTTGCGAAGCCTCACTACATGGAATCTTCAAAGGAGTGCAAAATAATTGGATTTTGGTTTCAATTGTGAAGAGACTGTCATACAGTTGCTGTAAAAGTTTGATGTATTTTTCCAGGAGAGTAACGTATATCCCGAACAGGGAACGTAAGCAAGGGAAATGCTAAAAATCTGCAACTACCACTCTTACAAATCAGGTATATAACTTTGTCTTCATCTCGAATACAAAAATATTTTTCCTCCCATTCAATGTGGAACGTATACCCTTTTGACATTGTATCACTATTCCGTGCCATCCGTCTCTGACTACTAGGTCTGGCTCTCGTTACCTTGGTCTTTGTTGGGGGGAAACAACATATATAGGGGAAGTGAGCGTGTGCTGCAGTGTTGAACAGCGCTGATAATACGACAGTAGCGAACAAAAATTATTATTCTTGTCCGTGTCCAGCATTAGTGACTCACTGATCAAAATACAACTATTACCGAGAAAACCCAAAACAAAAGGACTAATTGAAGCTTTAAGTTATATTATCCATCTGAGAGCACAAATGACTTACCTCAAGGATATAAACAGGTTAGCGGCGTGTACCTTCCCACGTTTTTCTTATAGTTCCAGGTGTTCCCTCGAAACCCTCCCTTAAATGTCATCTCCAGATGTGTCGTCGTCTGGGCACGTTATGACATATATACCTGTATATACAAATATACAGGTTGTTGTCTGAGATGGATACAGAAGTAAAACTGGCTATCTATTCTCGTGTGCTGCGGGGGCTCTCGTGGTGGGCTACCAAAGAACAAGAAGCACCTACTCAGTTGCACGTTTCTGGTTTTATTCCTGTAACACACGGGCATACGCAATCCATTGTACTATACAACAATGCATACGCGCTGTTTCTGCTCAGAATGTGTAATATCTACTATAACGGTACGTTATCAGCACTGGTCTTGCAGGCTTTTTCTGCCTCATGATAGAACCTAATTAGTTATCAACAGGGCCCGGATTTTGATAACATGTCATATTGTGATGGTCGCATCAATAGGCATTGCTAAGGTCTACATAAATATTTACCTTGGAGATCATTTATTAGGTAATCTTTTATCCCTTTATGTGATTTTATCTTTTAGGATATTTTTCGATTACACGTTATTTTGTAATTTTGTTGTGCTCTGCGTCTTTATTTAATCAGTGTGATTTAAATTAGGCATACAGAGATTTTCTGTTGCATTACTGACATTCAACAAAGGCCAACCCTTTAAGCATAAAAAATTTCACTATCTAACTGAGAAATAAGAGTAACCTTGTACATGTTTTATACTCGCATTCGTGTTAAATGGGTCGTTTGGAAAGCATTGTTTGTGGATGTAGACATTGCTATTGTCAGCGGAGCAGCTATTATTACAATTGTGGATTCATCTCCCAAGTTAGGGATGAGATTCTACTTCCATTTTATGCATTAATGAATACATACTGTTAGGCTGCTTTTCCTAATGCCATACCATATAGCCTGTGAAGTTCCACATTTTTTTATCAACTTCCAGATTATCTCAGCATTATTCTTATACCTATTTGCTTATATAGCAGCTATACTCATTTATATAGGTTTCTGTGCACTAACTCTAATGACATAAACATAAGCTTTTATGCCAGTTTTTATAATTCTTGTTCCATTTTCAAAAATTTGAGTTCATTTTTCGAACATTTCTGGGCCATGCAGATCCGGGCTCTGGTTATTGGTATTTTATTACTGATATGTACTGAATGACATGTGGATGTGTTTCTTAGATATTTACAAGCATTTTTTTCAAACGTCTGCGAGCAAACGCACATCCGCTTAAAATAGGGCCACAGTCCATGAGGATCGCAGTTTCCCTCACGGCCGCTGCATCTCCATCAGTGTGCATACTGGATATCGTCGAGTGTCCGGGCACTAAAGACGCTGTTCAGAGTCGCTAATTAAGTAAAGTGGTTCCTCCAAGGGCTCCACGAGGCACATGTCGTTACCGGAGATCGAATTCCGATCCCTCCGCATGACATGTAGTAATATGACACAAGCCTAATAGAGAACGTCTCAGAATATACGTATAACAGACCTTTGTGTGATAAATGTCTTATTGTTTGGAATCTTGTACTGGAGGTCAGAAATATTTTCTGTATTTTCTCGCCTTACGAAATTATGGTGAAAAATCCGCTTCTCTTGCACTGTTTTAGGAAGAAAGAACTGAGGAATTGTAGAAATACAAGCGTTGTCGTTTTACGTAAAATGAACAAAAGCAAAAAATCTGCATTGCACTCATAATATAGAATTAAAATAACGGATTCTGTAGAGTAGTCGAGCTTAATTCTTTTAACTTCAAGGTGTGCTAACACATCCATGAAAAACGTGGGGATATATTACAGAAAAACCAGCGTATAGCTCTAATAAATAAATTTCGATTGATAACTATTAAGTTAAATCAACTCAGAACCATAAAACACAGTGAAGTTTAATGGTCATATATTATTGGCAACTAATTGTAGCTTATTGTTCGTACTTCAGGGTCGTAAGACTGTTCAAAGGGAACACGGTTGCTCATAATGGTAGCATTTGAATAAACTTTGCTCAAAATTGGGAAGATAAATTACGCATTGATGACAAGGGGTTCTCGGTCCTGGCAGAAATTTACAAGTATAGCTATTCAATGAATTACTTTCATTTATGGTCTTGCAAGTGATCAAGCGATAAGTAATATAATTAGCGGTGTGTCTTAAGGGCTAAATCATAATCATTTTGGGTTAGTATTGAATGAAGTCACGATAGGTATGTAAATAAGGTTCATTAGCTTTTAAGGGTTGAATATAATAATTTGAGTAAGTGGACAAGGGTACACGTATATTCTGGGTCAGTATTATACGTGAACAAGGACCAAATACTATAGGTTCGATCAGTCTGGCACGGGGTTAAAGGAATAAACATTCGCAGTACAATTTTCAGTCAGTTTTATGTACCATCAAGCTGCGAATTGACGTCCACTATCCGTTTATTAAAGGATCAACTGTAGTATTGTATAGGTATTTCTTAGTATTTTGTTTGCTGACTAAAATATGAGACGCTACGAGCATAATAATACGAAACGTCCTTGCCTGCTTCCAATGATTATGTAAGGCTTTGATGTGTAAGAGGTTGTGAAGAAATCCCGTGTTCCTGTTGGACTGATCCACACTACTTGACGCAATTTCTCGTTTTAATACGGTTCAGTAGCACAGATATCACTTGGGAGAATTAGGTGAAAGCCCGAAACCCAATGTACTTATATTAGAGGTCTGCACGGGCTCGGGCCAATCCCTCGGGCCTAGGCCCAATCCCTCGGGCCTAGGCCCGGGCTTGAAAATTAAGAGATACAAAATAGTGTATTATATATTTTTCCGAGAATAGCACAATTATCACAGCATTCCTTTACTAAGAATTTTCTATGATTATTCTGCTGAAAGGTTTCAAATAATAGTAATAATAACAACAACAATAATAATGTCATCATAATAAATTTAAATAACTGGGCCGGGCTGGGCTCGGGCCCTGGCACTATAACCTCTTCGCGGGCTCGGGCTGGGCTCGGGCTTGGCTGAGTTCGGGCCGGGCCGGGCCGAACCTAAGAATGTCGGCCCGTGCAGGCCTCTAACTTATATGTTTTTAATAGAGATGCATACCTTGTAACATAATCGTAATTATGACACTTTAATGCTAAACATTCGTAGGCCATCAGTTGTGTTCATTTCATTATATGCCCATGCCCCTATCTTAAAGAATTGTCTCTTTTCTGCAATGATATCGGTGCCTGATACTACCCTCTTCCTGATAACTTTTGCAAAACTATGCGCAGCGTGCACCAGGTGGTAGATCTGGGTCACTAACTTGGTGCTTTTTTATTTCTTGGAGTGGTCGTCGAAATATCTGTTGCGGGCACAGAACGATAGTTAAACAAAAATTACCAATAATGGTATCATATGTAATTCTCGAATTAATGGAAATGCAAATAAGTTTCGAAAGGTAGTATATTTTAGCTTAAGTATTCTCAAAGGTTGCAGTTCATGTTCTACATTGTTACTCAACTAGAGTTTATGTTACAACAAAGTAATACGCAGGGACCGATAACCTATATCCCATAAATTAGTATCTACGTAAAGACAGTGGCATTAATAATTCTTAATGTCATCATCCGGTGCCAAGATTAAAGCTTGAGAAAGGAGGATTTTGATATTGTCAACTTTTTCAGTTCTTATACTGATTTCAACTGTATTGGTGGCATTATTAACAGGAGGAACTTTAGGTCAAGTATATTTCAAGCATTGCACATTCCACTTGTTTATCACGACATCACTCTCTTAATGCTCAAGGACTGGTTACTGGTAGTCTTTCAACGACTTTTATTCTTGCACGAAGTTTAAGAGCGCTTAGTTACAACTGTGTAATATAAATACAGCCATTTTACCTTATATATAAATTTCCCATCTCATTAAGCTTTGGACTTTCACAAAGAAGTGCCTGCTTTGGTAGAGTGTGCTTAGTAGAGCAATGAGTACAAAGATGTAATATGACTGAATGATCTGTAGAGGAATTACACCCTATTTAGAATATTTCCCATCTAATTAAACTTTTGATTTACACGAAAAAGTGCCTGCTTCGATGCAATTCATATCTCCTTTCTCACCTTCGTGTAAACATTCGTAAGTACTCCAACATCAGAGAGGATTATGCTCAAGGAATATGGGATGATTCAGTAGTCAAGCATTGGGCCGCAATCTCGGGAAAGAAAGTGATCTCTTACAGTTTTCGAGTAAAGGATTATTACTCCATTGTGACGATGCCAGGCACCATAAAACAAGGCAGAATTGAGTGAGTATACGCTACTTCCTCTAGCAGTTTTCAGCTGTTCATACATCCTAGCGGCAATACATTCATCTGTAACAGGTTCAATTTGTTGAGGAGCGGGCCCCAGGCGTCTATGTTGCACGGTGGCGCAGATAAAGTTGGGCCTCAGCGGGACTATTTCCTACCTGGAAATCGACTCTCAAGTCCTGGGTTCGATGCTGCGGCTGCTCTTCGTTTCTCAAGTCCGACTAGCTGTGGTTTACTGGAAATTTTTACGAGCTGAGAGTTCATTCCCCGGGAAAGGGAATCGCCGATCTTGGGATTGATTGCGGGAGTTAGTTACTATATCCTTCACTTTGGTTCGAAAAGGTTGTACACCTGTTTATTGGGGCACTTTTCACACACATACTTCATTCACATGCATAATCACCAACTAAAGTCGGAATACTGGCCCGTGAACATGCTTTCGCAGCTCGTCCCTAACTTGAGGTATATTCATATTGAATACAATGAGAATCCATGATGTAATTACGCGTTTTCAGCACGCTACTTAATTTTATGCGTTCTTGCACGGCGATTTTGGCGTGCACACTCGTCTAAGATTTTCGAAGAAACCGCTGATTTCATCTTTATGCCTGTATATGAAGGATTATGCCTCTCCGGCGTGATTCATTTTTATTGGTCGGATGGCACACTCCGTGAAAGAAATTTTGAACTTGGTACTAACATATTTGTCCTTATTCGGTGAGCCAAATCCTCACTTACCAATTTTTAGCGTGAAATTGGGACTTCCCCCGAAATATATCGCGGAGATTCTCTGTTTTTCTTCACAGCGATTATTTCACAAAGGATGAAGGAAAACTTTCCCTTCGGTCTTGCCTTGCGGCCACATAGTGCTTGCTCCTGTAGAGTACACTTTCTAGTTTCGAAAACATTTCCTTTGGGGCAGTTTTCCAATATTAACTATTACTTCACAAAGCATTCTACCGATATTAATTCTTAGTCTAGGCCTTAACTAAATGTTTACAGATTACTTACCTAAATAATCTAAATTATCCTAACACTATTTGTTTACCTACATCACAAGTACTTATGACGCTAATATTATGTGTGTGTTCATATATACACACATTACAGGTGTTTATATTTATAAGTCACCCTTGTTTTGGGCTAATGACGGGACACTTCCGGTAATTGTGTTATAGAAGTGCAGTAGGGAATTATAGAGGGAAACAGAGAAAATAGCACAAGCAGTACAGTATGGTCCTCAAGTACATATATACTCGACATAGGTTTGTGTGATACCGGAATTATCAACGGATAAGATTTTATAATTTTATAAAGAAATTATAGGGAGATGGATGAGTAATTGCAATAAATACATTTCGTAGGTTGAAATCTATGCATAAGAAAATAATCCTGAATTAGTCATTAGCTAGGAAATGTAAAATTTTGTCATGAGGTCGTTAGCGAGTTTAATGTTAACTAAAGACAAATAGTGAGGCCAGTTTAGTTAGGTAACCAAGGTTACGATGAAACTCAGTCGACCAGCAATACCAGTAGCTTAACTGAAATTCGGATGTTCATACTGTCGCCCATCGCATTATTGTCGGCACTACCGCAAAGGAGCCGAAGGGAAGAGACAGAGAATGGCCGCATTGTTGGGGCGCTTGCCGAAAGAGAGAAAGGGATAGGGACTTCTGGAATTTTCTGTTTTGTATTTCACCGCAATAATAACTGAACTTTCCTGAAGTTTCCAGAATAGTGCCTGGGATATATAAATAGCGGTAAAGTGTGAGAAGGGACAGTTTTTGTGTTACGAATTCGGAGCCGTGCTGTTGGTGAATCGGAAAAGACTTTCTTGCTGTTGCAACGAGTGTACAAAGTTACTGTTTACGGAAATAAAAATGTTTCTTTATCTCGACTACATCTGTCTTCTTACTTTACACCCACCAAAGTCACAATACGTGGAGAGGTACAATTGCTATGCTCTTAAGAGAAGATTCTGAAAATTGTAGAGAAAAATAAATCCTCGGGATTTTGGAATGGCACGTAGTAACGATAGTGTTTCAGATGTAAATTAGGAGCTTTAATATTTGGCAACAATGTGTAGGAACGTTGGTGGGGAGTGATGCCATATAGCCGGGGCTTAAGTTAACAAAAGACCTTGCATTGGCGTATTTTCCTTCGTGTTTCTAATCCTAAAGAAGTGTCCACTGTGATCGAATATAATCGGCTTATGTAGATTTAGCGGTGATTTCAACGTAACATTTCTACGACTAGTGGCAACATATATTTCGCATTATCATTACAGAAACAGTTTTAAATCGTAAAGTACAGATACGATAGAATGGTTCAATATTGAAGTTTCCCGTGGTAAGATTTAGAAACAATTTATTCTTCAACTTCAAAAGTCAGCAACTCACTTCTAATAGCCTTTAGGCCCTCGTAGCCGCTGTCGCAAGAGCGTATGACCTTGGCGCTCCGCCACGCAGAGAATCGCGGGTTCGAGTCCCACCTCGGGTGTGGGTTTTTGTGCATTGAGCATACCTACGTGTAAAAAACGCGGACAACAGGACAAACAGGAAATATTTCCCATAGTTATCCACGAAAGAAAGAGCAGCAGATACATCCGCGAAAGAGATTGGTAACGGTGTCGAAGGTGACACACATCACGGCCATCATGTTCAAGGAAGACATTTTTGCGAATGGTTTACGTAGTGCGTCGTATATTACTGTTAGCGGATGCAATTTGATGATACACTACAATATGTGTATATGAGCAGTGTTGTTTGTGGCGTCCGTAGTCGTTAATCAGTTGTTTTTATGAAGGGTCCTATTCAGGCAGCTGCACTGAAAATCTCACGTCTCTATCTAAATGTATTAAGAGGAACACAGTCATTACAAGTACGTGTTGACAGTGCTACCAATTCAGTGCACGTACCCTGGGTTCCATATATGCCATCCCTACTGCTTCCCAAGACATTTTACCTACCTTCTCAGCCGGCGTTTACATAGCAGGGAGGTGTGCGTGTATGTGGGGTGTGGCGTTCAGCCTTTGTTGTTCGAACGAGCTGTGGTGTATGTAAGGAACCCTAGGACTAAATTTTTGGGTGAAATTTACACTTTCGGATTTTGGATTACATCATAAATATTCTATAGACACATTTGAATCGTTTTGGCTCAACATTTTCCCATTTTTAAAAGTCTAGCGACATTGTTGTAGTCACCCGTGCACTTCATTGTAACCACACTGGTGATTTTGTCTTTTTTCTTAGTTTTGCAGTTTGTATGAAATTCTTTCCTTACATTTCAGTTTTGCTCTGATTTGTATGTAAATTTGCATGCATAATCTCAAACGTGTTACCTAAAGATTGAAATATACATTTGATGATTGCTTTATTCATTGACTCACCAAAAATAATTCATGCTTAAAGGAAATTTTAACACCAACGGCTTCACAAAAACAAAAATTGAGTTCTCTGCAGGTAATAACATAAACTTCAGTCAACTACTTTAATTTATTTTTAGTTTACTTAAGTATAAGGAAATCCACTGGTGTAAGTACTTCTCTGAAAATTGCGAAAGCAGTTTTTGAAAAATGAATTTTTTTCGCTAGTAACAAGTATTTCATTGTATTATCTGGGAAAATGTTTGAATTAGAACACTGAGCTTTTGCACAGTTATTTCTTTATTTATTCATATTGAGTGTGCCAATTTTCAAATAAGTAGATGTGAAATTGAGAACCTTAGAAAATTCAGTCCCAGCGTCCCATAACTGTAGCTGACGCGCGCGATGTATGGAAATATGACTGAGGTGCATTGGGGAAGAATTTTGGGTGTGTAGGAAGCCAATTTGCCATTTGAAGATATTGCCGTACTTATAATCGCTCCATCCTTAGATCCGCACTAGATGTAACACAAACTGTCAACAACTAACCCGCGATACGCCGAAACCAAAGCACACCACAGAGTATAGCACCTTAAATATCGGTGATTATCTGCGAGATTTCAAGAAGTGTGATAACCCTGGTAAAGACTACTTGAATATAACGCGATAGCAGCGCTATTCCTATAAATCACGAGTAAATGTCATTCTGTTGCAACATGAGGCATGAGTCCACGTGGTGTTTGTTTGTGTTAGTCGCAGCTGATACGAACCTAGGTTAGCGTGAAGGGATACAAAGTTGAATCTAAGGCTAGATATAGTATAATAATAAAGTTTAAAAATGGAGATATTAAAATACTATATACTTACTCACATAGAATAGCTTGAAAGTGAATTAGGCTCACCTAATGATCTCTTTGGAACAAACAACCTACCAGTTGTTAAAATAACACTCTCTGATTACCAACACTAATGGTTATTTCTCCTAAATAAACAATATACAGTCACTCAATACCTAAGGTGGAACAAAATCGGTACCTGTCGATATTCTATACAACTTCGCTATTAGCCCAAACAAACTTCTACTTCTGGTACCTCAAATAGCAATAACACTGAACTGGTTAGAACAACACATAGGTATTGATTTATGATTATGACCAAATTCTAAAATAACTCAATTTATTGGCCAATCGCCACATTTTCGCAGTCGTACTTACTATGTAGTTTATAACAACCTTATTGAATAAAATACCGTGCTTTAATGAATTCCTCTATGTGATTACGAATGCTTTTGAGAGCACACACACTTGGAAGTAAGCTTGTTTCACACTTTTAAGCAACAAGGTGTAGAAAATGTTTACATGGTACACTTCTGTTGTCAGTATGTCATCAGCGAACTGCATCTGTTCCAACGCTTCTTCCTAGCGAGTTTCCATGGTTGAATTGAATACAAAATGTCCTTTTTAAGAAAACTACTAAAGGCAGTCTGGGGGGCCCCGCGCCGCGGGGTGTGCGGGGCCGTTATATACGCCACTGCTCAAAGTTATACAGGGTGGAAGTGAAATGATCCGCCAGACTTTAACAGCGAATTTCTCATGCTGTGAACAACAAGAAAGTCTAATACCAAAATGTTGAAAAGTTTATAGTTTTTTAGAAAAAAAATATTTTTATCAAAAAAAAATTTATCATCACTTGGCTGAAAAATTATTCATTGAAGGTTCTTCATTTATGGCTATATTCATAGAAAATTGAATAAACAACTTTTTCCTTTGACAAAAAATTGTGGGTTCTTTTAAATTTAATTTTCACGCATGCAGTGGCGTCGTGTTTAACGTTCACAATTCTAGATTATTCACATACGAATATACAGGGTGGAAATGAAATGATCCACCAGACTTTAACAGCAAATTTCTCATGTTGTGAATAACAAGAAAGTACGCCCCTTCCTTGCTATACATACTCCGTCAAGAAAATGCCTCCCGAAGCTGCAGGGACGACATACATGTTGATCGTCCTCGTAGCATTGTGGTACCTTTGTCACCTGCATTGCGAGTGGACCCATGTTTGATCATTTGAATTTGCCCATGTGAAGTCTCATTTGGAGTGCACTGAGCCATCTTAGGCCCTTCGAGACCAATAGAGGAGCTCTAGAACTACGGCTTCGTGTAAAATTAACGTAACGGATACATGTGGCAACGTTGCCAAGAGATATTTAAATATTCATGTTATACTACCTAAAGCAAGAGGCGGACAGATAGGTGTTGGATGGTTACACAAGCTGAAGATCGGGCGTTTTTTCCTTAATGGCCGTTTTCCATTGCTGAAAATCCATATGGTCATTGTATTTCTTATTTTTCTTTGAACTAACTGCCCTGTAAATTTAGATATCAAAAGGTGCACGCAAAAGCTCGCGTATTACAATATCAGGGGGATCCTAGTTTGACTTGGGGATTCAGATGGTTTTATACCTTATTTTAAATACAGTCATTTCAAAAATTGTTTATCAAATACAGGTGGAAAGTGAGTAGACGTCCATAGCTTAACCCCTGATGCATGTAGCACTATAGAATATTGTGGTAAGCTTTTTTCCCTTTGACCACTAAACATTGGTTTGTGTAAGACATTTAACTCTGTATTACTCTGGTGCAATTTAGTATAAATGCATACTCAAGCTTATGAACAGTTCAAAAGAAATTGAATATGTGTTGCTCAAGATGTTTAATTTTATTTATACAGAAGAATTTTAGCAAAATTTCGGCATTGAAATCTTCTCAATCTTATTTTCATGTTGTAGTGCATCTGAACACCAAGAAACGGTACCCGCCGTTCGCAACTCAACCCTGACCATCACTCTCACACAGTTTGAGGTTTCAGTGGATACGAGCGGTTGCACTTTGCACCGAGGTGAAATTATCTCTCCACTCTTGATAACACAGCGTCATAACTAAACCGGGATGCGCGAGGAAACAAAGTACACCGGCAGCGGCAACACAACAAAGGACGGACGGGGCCAGGTTGCCCCATCCCACTGGCGCGGCGAAAAACAAAGGCGCTCAAGGTCAAGCTTGCCCACACCACTCACGCAAGCAAACACGTGACTAACAATAATCAAGCCGCAACACAAAGGGTTTTCCAGAGCATTCGAGAAGTGTCCAGTAACCGGCTTGTTTGTATACTTTCGAGAAATATCTGGCTACGTCATCGCCGGTATAAAAGCTTGGGGAGCGCGTGAAGGAAAGCAATTTTCAGTCGGTCAGTGTGTCAGTGAGTGCGAGACAGCTGTGGAAGATACGCTGCGTCGAAGTGAAGAAGTTTTAACGACTGTCGGGTGATTGTACAGTTCGTGAAAGCGGAGAGACACTGAAAGGAGTGAGTCAAGGCTACGAAAAGAAAACAGTTGTGAGATGTAATATCACGAAAGGCTAGACAATGTTAACCTCAAAGAAGAGAACTTTTTTGCAAAAGCTTAGAAGAAAGATAGGGTGATAGAAAAATAATTGGACTGGACGCTTTTCATTTTGCCACAATATGCAGTATTTTATACCCTATCCGGCCTTAGAATGGGTTTGGAAGGAAGTCAACATTACGCGGCACCACAACTCTTGGAGCGAGTGAAAACAGCTCGTTACTATATTGGGTATATTTTCGCTTATTTAATACATCCAAATAATGAAGGGGGTGCATAAGTACTTTAATTCAACTTTCAAAGCATTTAAATGTGTTAAATATTTTACTTCTATTTATTATAGCGTGGTAGTCGGTACTTCCCCGATTACAGGGAAGAGATATTCTGGCGCTCATCCTTTTAGTAATGTGGGTGCGCGCGTGCGGTCATTATTGCGGAGAATTTAGATCCGAGTGGTGCAGAGAAACACAAAAGGGCAACCCTCTTAAAGCTGGGGAATAGGTAATTGCATTAAAGGCGTTTTAATTTTTTTCAACGTTCCGACACCCTGGCTGTGAAAGACGTCGCATGTGACCGCACGCGGTACCTCGCTGTCCTCATAACATATTTCATTAATTTTCTTCAACCATTCACCCAACTTCATACGACCAGCAATAATTATCTGAGAGCCCATTCTAAGCCTGGAGGTACAATAAATGTGCGAATTATCTGACGTTTTAAGAACTATGTCAATCAAATATAGTTCGGAAGCTTCGATTAATGTGAAATAGTAAATAATATAAGTGGTCGGTGTTTCCGAGTGGATCGTTGCATGCGCGCGTAAAGAGTAAAGAAACGGAAGCATTGCGAATACCAAGGAAGAAAATACATAGATGTAAACCAGAATTATAAAAGCAGTGAGTTTACCAAATGTTCTATTCGTAGGAAACTAAGCAATAATTAAATACTTATTCCTCTTTTAAGTTTACCTTCGTAAATTGTGCTAGAATTTAGATTTAGGATTGTGAAGAGAATTATAATAAATAGGTATAGTTATTGACATCACAGACGGTAGAGACAGATCTTACACCTCTTCCTTATGGATATGCAGCTGTTGATTATACGAGTGTCATTTTAATTACCTTGCGTTTAATTTCAACTTTTATCATCATCATCATCATCATCATCATCATCATCATCATCATGATTATGATGATGATTATGATTATCATCATTATCTCATTATCATCGTTATTATTATTATTATTATTATTATTATTATTATTATTATTATTATTATTATTATTATTATTATTATTATTATTATTATTATTATTATTATTATTATTATTATTGTTGTTGTTGTTGTTGTTATTGTTATTGTTATTGTTATTATTATTATTATTATTATTATTATTATTATTATTATTATTATTATTATTATTATTATTATTATTCAAAAGAAATGGTTTTATTGCGTTATGAACATGAGACAAGAGTCCACATTAAATTTGTTCGTTCCTCACATGAGGCAACGCAGAGGTAAACAAAATGTCTTATATCGATTATATATAGGTAAAAGTTCAGCTTTAGAGTTCCAGCTTCGAAGCCTTTCACTTATCGGCAATAGTTGGAACTTTTTTGGAGAGTTTATTTTGTCTGTTGGTGTTGAGTACACCAACGGGACAGATAGCTGTACGTTTTTGGTTTATGATTTCTGCGGAGCAACGCGTATCACTAATTATTGCTGCAGTTCCTTCTATTCATTAGCTCAGCCTAGAGAAGTGTGAAATTCAATGCTTGTTTTAGTCGCAGTGCTTCGTGTTTTGCAGTTCTAATTGTACACAAGTATATGGAATGCCGGAAAAATAAACTTGGTCTTATCATCGACTGCGGTATCACAGTTGGCGATAAAACGTCCGTTGGAAGCTGTCTTCCAGTGTTAATATAAATGCCATCACAGAACTCGACGGTGGAAACATTGTAGATCCCAAAGCCACAGCCATATTTCATTTTTCACAGGATTGTACATTTCAAAAACTCGTGGTCGCGGTCAACAGTGCGAAATGGGTTTCCACTGCAAATAGGTGCTGCTTTCATTAGTATAATGATTAGACTTTAGGGTGCAATAGGGTGCACGGAAATATGCCAGTGCTTCTGGTTTCCTGTAGTGCGTTTTTTTGTTTAATGTTGGCAGTAACGCCTTATCTTACGAATGGTGATTTTTTGCAAATGCAATATAGTGCGAAATGTCCCTAATGGCTTGCAGGTTTTTCATTTTTCATGACTCTAACCTACTGTTTAATGTATTTTGAAAATGCGATAAAATGTCGGAATGTCTCAAAATGCGAAAATTATACTAAAGTGTAATATAAATCTGAAATATAATGCAATTCATGAACCGTTTTTCAAATGAAAACGTAAAAAGCAAAACGAAAGCATCTAAATGGAATGTTTTCTTTAGTGCAATAAATGGTTGATCAGTCCCAAGGAAGAAAATGCAAATAACATTATTTTTCTCTCTCAAGAGGTTGGGGAAACTTCTCCATTTTGTTTGTTTTGACTCAGTAGTGTTAGTAGATTTGAAAGATTTAAGGGAAAATTAAAAAAAAGTCCAGTTTTTTTTTAAAAGTTAATATGCATAGTTATTCCTTTTTTCTTTTTTCTTGAGGGATGTACCAATGCAAAGCTTAAATTCCGTATCACAAGTAAAAATAAAGTAAATGTGAATTTGCATACAAATCCGATGTATGCAATTATGTTTAGTAATTGACTTGAGGGATAGGGGCTATCAAGACTTCAGCTGCGTTATACTGAACGTAGTCATTAAGCTGAGATTTGATCGAGGAATTCAATTTATTCGCATAATGTCCTCTTGTTTCTTTTAGATTCGGCCGAAATGCTGCGGTTTTCTCAAGTCAAAATGAGTAATGGTTTGAGATTGTGAAGTAAGTGATATATCACGTGTTATACACTGATACTGGATGTTTTGCATGTGTAGTAAAAGGTTTAATTTGGCCGTTACCTTCTGTTAAATAGTGAACATTCCTTGGACTACATTATGTATAATATAAAACATCATTATTTAAAATAATAGTAAGAAATATTCGAACTACACGCTTATAAGTAGATGTAACCATAAGGACATCTCTAGCAACAATATTTCTGTGCTCTATCAGGTCAAGCTATTTGTAAAAATGTGATTTATACTAATCTGACAAATGTCACTGCCATTATACGAATAAACAGATATACTTTGGCTCTATTATGTTTTCCAGCCTCATATATGAAAAGTAATTCAAAGGAGAGAGAGAGAGAGAGAGAGAGAGAGAGAGAGAGAGAGAGAGAGAGAGAGAGAGAGAGAGAGAGAGAGAGCTCGAAGAGGCACCATTAATAAGAGTGCCGGTAGATTAGAGAATATCAGTATAGAAAGACATTACGCCTTTAAATTCGACAACTGTTTTGCAACGCCTACAGGGCGACAGTTTTATTAACAGCTGCCGGCGTAGTATAAGGTTACCAGGTGGTATAGGTGCCATTCGTATAAAATGTTATTCGTTTGTTAACTTCAGGATAAACAATTGCCTAGAACTGTTAATCGGCAATTTACACAAGCTAGTTTTCATTAGTAATGAACTCGTGGGATAAAGAAGGGCGAATAACACATTTTTGAACATGCAACTTAGAAGAAGCATCGAAGGTTACCTTCCGGCTGGGAAATCTTAAAATCACGAATATCCTAGAACATCCTTCAATTACTCTGTGTATATCCCGCAGTTAACTACGTCGGTCTGGTTGGCTCAGTTGGTTAGACGCTGGCATACTGATCCCAAGGTCGCGGGTTCAAATCCGGCCCAGACCGATGGTTTTTAAGTGTGCTTAAAAATGACACCTCTGTCAGTAGATTTACTGGCATGTAAAAGAACTCCTGCGGGACGAAATTCCAGCACACCGGCGATAAATAAATAAAATAAATTATTTTGTTCTTTAACGACGCTGTCAATTGCAAGGATCACATCAGCGTCGCCGGTGTGCCGGAATTTTGTCCCGCAGGAGCTCTTTAACATGCGAGTAAATCTACTGACATGGAGCTGTCGTTTTTAACCACACTTAAAAACCATCGGTCTGGGCCGGATTTGAACCCGCGACCTTGGGATCAGTAGGCCAGCGTCTAACCAACTGAGCCACCTAGACCGACACACCGGCGATGCTCATGTGATCCTGGCAATTGACAGCGTCATTAAACAACAAAGTGATTTGATTTAATTTGCAATTAACTACGTGGTCATATCGGCAGCCTTTTACTTTTGAAACACATGGTGCATTTGGTACATTAGATCACACACGCGCACTCGCACTTTCATTCACACTTCCAGACTCTGGGGAGGATAGGTAAAAAGCCCCCCCCCCCCCCCCCCCCCCCCCCCCCCACAGCTTGTGATTCCTTGGACAACAGCCAGGTGCTCTATCGACTGAGCTGCGCGTTCAGCCCGTCTCTGAAATTGCTTGTGCTACCTTTTCTCTTTCTTTTTCTTTCTTTCTTTCTTTCTTTCTTTCTTTCTTTCTTTCTTTCTTTCTTTCTTTCTTTCTTTCTTTCTTTCTTTCTTTCTTTCTTTCTTTCTTTCTTCCCTTCCTCCCTTCCTCCCTTCCTTTCTGCCTTCCTTCCCTCCTTCCTTCCTTCTTTCTTTCTTTCTTTCTTTCTTTCTTTTTCTTTTTTTAACATCGGTCGCAAACGTGAATATATTCTTCATTTTCTTGAAGTGAATATTTCTCACCCACATGGTTTCCCAGTAACCTAAAATCCAGCGACAATGGATACTATTTAACGGGCTGTGTGCAAAAAAATTCAAGATGTTTCTATTAGTCGTAACAGTACCTCAAACATTGTTGTATCCAGTTTTCAGAGCAAATAATGAACAATATAAGGTGCCTAATTCAAGTATGAATAGTGGCACGCGCACACACTCCCTAACGCACAAACACACGCATAAATCAGAGATGTCAACAGTTGTATTTCCGCTGAAACCACGTTTCCGGATTCTAGTTTGGAATATTAAAGAGTATTTACAATATGTTATCTACCTCAGGTACCTTAGCGTTAGAGAAGGTAAAATTCCTAGCGAATTCAATATGGCATCCTTGCGTTTAATAATAGTTACACGTTCAGTTAGATTCACATTCACATTTTGTAGCTCAAATTTATTTTGCTGTAAGTTTATAAAGGTAGGTGATGCAACAAGAAGCTACAGCTGCATTTAGAATAAATTTGATATCTAATCCGCAAAATTTCCGAAAGGGTAATTAGCCATTTGGTGTCAAGTTCGACAGAGGAATATTAGAGCATGTGGTGTAAAATTGGGGCAATGAGCCATGCACCGGAGTTAACACGAGGCCTGGTGCCATTGGTGGTGGTACTAGAGACGAACGGAATAAGTTTGCCCTTGCCCTCAATAGCAGCAACTGAGAAAGCGCAAAGACGAAGCGAAGTGCGATATCATTTTGCAGTTGCAATTAAAAACAATGGAAGACGGGAGCAGATGTATTCTAGGTTAAATAAGCATCATTGAGACATGATTGAAGCACTGCATTGTGACTGGAACAACAATTGGGTTTACTGAGTGTGTAGTGTTTAAGGGCCCATCGAGAACTAGGTCATTAGGGCCCGAATTAGGTTTAAAAGGCATTTTTCCAAGGAGGGAAAAATATGCACTGAACTCTCTTCAGTAGTACGAGAGTGCTGATGGTTTGTTCAGTAATTTAATTGAGGTTAACGAATAATTATCTAATGACAAGAAACATAAATTTAAAATCTCAATGAAATTACCTAATAAAACCTAAGCATGGGGTGTATTCAGTAAGTAACTTACAAGACATCGGATTTGAATGCAAACCCATATTTGGTTTCTTTCTATTTGTGATATGGAATTAAGCATTCCAGTATGTTTCATGTCCGGCTGTGCTGTGTATTAGGTTCAACAGTGTATATAATTGCATAGTTTCGATTTATTGCACATTTTATCAGTTTTCGTGCATCGATCGTTTAACTCGCACATTTTTAAAATTAACATTTAAACACAGTGACAAAATATTTCTTACTATAGAAGCCCATATCGTTCGGAATAAGCTTGAAAGTGCTGCTTTAACGCATGCAGGAAAATTACGCGGTACATTCTTACTATAGATTCCCATATCGTTTCTCATTGAGGCTCGAAGTTGACTGGAGAGTGCTGCTTTAAGGTATGCAGGGAAAAATCAGCGGTAAATTCTGCAGTGCTTTAGAGACAAATACAGGCATTAAAGTTTTGTGTTCTGTAGATATATATCTTCAAGGTGAAGACGTGGCGCTTCCTAATGAAATTTCTCGTGTTACTAAGTGCTCTCAAGTTTTGCTGAATAACATCTGTAGACGTGGAAAGAACTTCTCAGCATACAAACTTGTGTTAACAGATAAACGTCTTAAACTTCCTCCTGAGCATTTGTAGAAAATGAGCATTGTATACTGTAAATTGAATTACAATGACCGCAGTTTTGTCTAAGGAAGATGTTCCATTTTAAGTGCCAAAACATAAATGCGTAATGTTGACAATGTTATCGCGTGATTATTTTGATATGTTAGAAATTATAGAGGATATTTTTGAAGATTTTGACAGCGGAAGTGCTTGCATATTTTAGATATGTTTCATGCATACAAATCGGATGTGTAATAATTTCTATGTGACAACGATGCCTTGTTTTTATTTTTAGGTTTAACATCCCTTTAGCGGATAGGTCATATCGGAGCAATGAAGTGATGAAATGAGTCCATAGAAATTTTCCTGCATTCATCTTTTCAGAATGAGCGAAAATCTTAAAACCTCATATAGGTAACGCACCCTATTCGAAATTCGTACTCGGGACCTCTTGTATGTATGGCAGACACGCTACAGCCACACCACGGCGGTGGGCGATTCCCATTTTTTCTTGTATTTTTCTTTCTTTACTTTTACCGTAATCAGTAGGTCTAGGATTTTGATGCCCTATAAAATACTAAATGGCCTAAAAATCTTAAAAAATGCCCCGTAAAATTTATAAAATGCCCTTAAAACTGAAAAACTTTTATTTTAATATCATCAACAGGGTTTAAGCCATTTAGGGTTGTTCCGGTATCGTATATTTTTAATATTAGCATAAAGGAAATTAAAAAGTACACAAAATAAAACAATGCAATTAAGCGAAGAACAGGTTCAGTTAATACAGGTACACAAATTGAAAGGATATTCTATAAGTAATTTATTTATTTTGCAAGAAAATGCTAAGCGTTAATTTCATTAGTCCTGAATTTTTGCAATGCACAAAAAACACCATTTGTAGATTTTCAAAGGAAAATGACTGTTGATTATCTCCTAACAAGGTCTTCTACATTGAACTTGCACTGATACCAGGGGAGCATACTTTAAGTAAACTATGTTACTTGCTTCCAAGTCTCCTTGTAATTCTTCTCCAAGAGAAAAGTTCCCACCCGACAGTTCATCTGCAATGGAACACGATTTATTTTTATTCAAAATGAGCATTAATTTGTTCGCTACAACCTTCCCCACATCCCCACTCACATTTTCTAACTTAGTTTCACTTTTTTCACTAAATCTCTCTGCTCCACTAACTTAATTCCAGATTTTTCAAAGCAAGTTAAAACGCCAGATAGGAATCCATAATTTGACTTCATGTACGAAAGTTTACCTGCAAGTTCTCTGTGCAAAAGAAGTTCCTGGGAACGTGGATAGAAGTCACATCACTATTATGAAACGTGTCAGTGATCTTTATCATATTCATGGTGTTCTCGCAGTAATAGGTGCATGCTTAGATCCCCCACCTGGTCACAGCAAAGGAACATCAGTGGCGTTGAACTTGAATGCTTCAACTTGAAGATTCTCTTGATGCATCCTATTAGCCGGTCAACTTCAGGAAACTGACTCCGCAATTCTGTGTAAAGCATGTGCTAGGCACGTTAAATGCACCATCTTCGAGTAAAGAGCTTTAAGAGAATTAGCAGCTTCTACTGCGTGTGGTGCAGCATCGACCAACAAGAGTATGTTGTGCTCTCCTGTATGTTTTTTTCTAGGAAGGCGCGTAATTTGGGATTACTCACTGCGTTCAATGGAATAACTGCACACAAGAGTCCTTCCCAGCGTTTTTCAAAGAAAAATTAACCTGAAGAAGAACCAGCTTCACCAAGTAACATTTGGTGTGCTGTGTTTTTACCCTCAAGCTGTTGTAGACCTCGGAAATGTTTACCTCTCTTCACACGTTGGTCTATAGTGAATTTTATTGTTGCCACTTTTACTTCGTAAACCTTCCAGGAAAGCCTGTTCCCATCTGCGGTGAAAACCTTTTCTTTAACCTATGCGACGCACTTTGTTTTACTTTAGCCATGATGAACTCATCACCTCAATAATAATTATTTATACTGTGTAAAAGACTTAATCTGCACCTGCCATTCAGACGATATTAAGAAACACAATGAGCCATCTACCCAAGCAATGCGCCTATCTGCTACTCGTTAAGTGTAACCTGGCCTGCAACTGGTGCCTGGGCAACTTCATCATCATTGGAAAGATATAACAAAGCGGTTGTTGACACCATCATATAGGGGAAGGAATGATCACTCTAAAAAAATAAGAAACAGGGAACAGAAAACTGATATAGGTAAATTTTCCTTTACCAATAGAACAATTAATGACTGGAACAATTTGACTGCAGAGTTACTGGAGACTTTGCCTCCAAATGTAAATAATTTCAAAGAGAGGTTAAAAAGAAATCCTGTATAGTTACCATAGTGCATGAAAGGATTGTATATATGTTGTAAGGAATTGTATATTATATTGTAAGGAGTTGTATATTATATTGTAAAGAATTGTATTTCATATTGTAAAGAATTGTATATCATATTGTAAAGAATTGTATATTATATTGACAGCGCTGCCACCGGGCCATGCTCTAAGCAGTGAAATAAAGTATCTATCTATCTAATCCACAGAACGGAAAGCAAATGTCATTGTCTAGTTTCCTGAAACGTAAGTGTAATTTTAACCCGGTACTACTAAGAACCAAGCAAAGTAATTTACTAAGGAATGAAATATAAATACCGGAAATGGTCCTTTGCTCTTGAAGACAAAAAAATGCAAAATGTACTTGTGTTTAAAATGGATAAATATGAAATAAAACTACCTGAAGTATATAAAAATGCACAATAATGCAATAAAAATCCTAAAAAGTGTCATATACCACAAAATTAGCGAAAAATACAAAGAAAATACCTTAACAAATATGGTTAGTATAACTTTTACTCTGAAACAGATTTATATATAACTCATTAATGAATTGGACTTGCCAAAATAAAGATGCAAGGTCATCCAAATCCTAGCGCTAGTAATCAGTAATAACTGAAGTGGTTTACCTGTTATGCTGCGTTAGGTCCTGCCCTGCTTTTACATTTTAGCAAAAGGACAATTGACGAGTTCTACTTCTGTCACCTGTGTGACAAAGACGACAAAATCAGCCCAGTTACTTTTCTATCACTTTATTTTTCTTCTAAACTTTTGCACAAAAACACAGTTGTGTTCTACTTAGTTAACACAGTCTATGACAGTGCTGTCCAACTTTATGTGCTCGGGCACATTTAACTCGAGCCTAAGGATGGCGTGTAGTTGGTATAGTAATTTTTTGTTCAATCCGTTCATCAATATGGTATTGTAGGATGGGGCAGTTCGTTTACTATTGCATTGTGCCTTTAATATTCTTACAAAAAGGCTTAATTGCTAATCTTTTTTACAAACAAATCTGTTGATTATCAAAAAGAACTAAATTTTACACACAAAAAATCTAAAAAAAAAAAAAAAAAAGTAATTCCCGTTATATTGCCATAAATGCAGAACTAAACGACATGAATCTGTGCGCTTGTCTCAGCTTGAATCTAGTGCAGCCTTCAAGCCAGAGAAGAGGGACTTCGGAACGGTGGAACTAGCGGAAGAGGCAACCCTCCTGTTCGAGGTAAAAGAATAGGAAGTGCTGCCTAAGTGGGAACTTCAAAGGTTTAGGGAAGAAACCCCCAGTAGGTCTAGATATTCAGAAGGCAACCCCTTCACCAGGCTATGGGCCCTGAAGGCCAATAACCTACATACCTGAGATTACCTTATTACAGAAACCACAAAGAGGCCCTATGCTTCACTTAGGAGATGCAGGGCTATCGTCACCATCATCATCGTCGCCACCGCCACCGCCACCATCATCATCATCATCGCCTTCAACCACAGTAGCAATCTTGTTTCAAAGTTTTACACTATTATGACAAAAATAACCAGGTTTGCAGCAGCACAGCACGAACATCAGTTTTGCATCCTTTAAATCAGTTGTATCAGCCCCTTTTCTTCTTCTTCTTCTTCTTCTTCTTCTTCTTCTTCTTCTTCTTCTTCTTCTTCTTCTTCTTCTTCTTCTTCTTCTTCTTCTTCTTCTTCTTCTTCTTCTTCTCATTATCAGTACCGTTGTTGTTATTGTTGTTGTTGTTATTATTATTATTATTATTATTATTATTATTATTATTATTATTATTATTATTATTATTATTATTATTATTATTATTATTATTATTATTATTATTATTATTATTATTATTATTATTATTATTATTATTGGCTGCTAGTTATTCAGTTCTTTCCATTCCGTTAACATCAAAATAAGACATCAAAAATAAATTACAAATGACAATTGCTCTTTAATCACACTGCAAGTGATATATGCTTCTTTTTAGTATTAATTTATTATTAATAGTATTAATTAATACTAATATTGTAGATTTTACTGACATGTAAAAGAACTCCTGCGGGACGAAATTCCGGCGCACCAGCGACGCTGATATGATCCTTGCAATTGACAGCGTCGTTAAACAACAAAATAATTTTATTCATTTTTTCCCTAGAGAAGGATGGCATGTCTTTCAATTCCAGGACTAGGAATTCTGCAAACTCATCCTGCAAGACGCCAAAATCACTGAAACAATGTTGTATATGCCATAATTATACTTTGGTAGGTCTCTGTAGAATACAAATGACGTAAGTACAGCGTATTTCCGTCTATAAGGTAACGCCATACATAATAGGTTTTCACCTATTAGTTTCCTACTGGCGTCTGGTATAGCTAGGGCAAGAGGTCAGGGTTTAGTACATACATGGTAATGTGAGAGCGCCAGACATGCAAAGCCTTGTGGGATTTCCTTTTTCATCTAGTTTCTTAGTTGATGTGATGGTGGTGTTGGCGGTGGCGGTGGTGGTGGTGGCGGCGTCGCAAGACTTCGCTCGACCAAGTAGCGTTTTGTTGTGTTCAGTGCTACTTGTTTTCTATGAATAATATAGTTTATTCAGTAATCGTTTAGAAAGATAAAACTACGAAACATACCGTATTACTCAGCTTTCCTCGCAGAAATATAACCTCAAGTTCAGCAACTTCTGGTTTGCTGTCCATGTTCACTTCGTGAAAAACAGGTATGTATTAGTGTAGAGGATGCAGGACCTTCGAGTCACTGAGATTCAAGATCCAGTTCACTTCTCACCTAGAATTAGCATCTGTTCATAGTTGAACGAATTTGCACCGGAATTCAATTCATAGTAATAACAAATTGGCTCATCAAGGTGCAGATATGGACTACAAACGATAAGGAACTTCTGCCAACATCAGCTAACCAAAAACATAGGAAGTTAGATGCATCGATCTATTTTCGTGCTCTCGAGTGCGACAGGGAATGAAAAAGGAAGAAACAGGGCAAGAATAGGTTAGTTGCAATTAAAGTCAAAAGAGATAGAGAAAGGAGCGGAATTATCGTTTCTATGCAACCCGAGTTAACTAAGTGGATATTGCAGATAATGGGAAGCACGTAAGTTATATCTCACTCTACAAAGAATTTAATGGCTTTGCCATTCATGCGGTATATGCCAAAAGAAAGAAAGAAAATTGAACGAGAGCAAAGGAGAGATGAATGGGGGACAATTGGCCACTATCTGCTTGACGTTCGCGTGAATAGGTGAACACGCTGTGTATGAAACCATCTTCAATCGAAGAGGAAGAAAATATATACTCGTTATAAACGTGAAAATTGTAACGGGTTCTCCACGTTGATGCCTCGGTAGCTCAGCCGGTGCGGTAGCCGCCTCCGCGTTGAACGTCCCTGCCTGGGATCGCCGCTGGTACTCCCAGATTACAGGCTCTGCTGCTGACGACTCCGTTGATTTGCTTAGGAGTAGGTAATGGGATTTAAGGTAGGCATGAGTCGGAGACTTAAGTCTTCTCAGGCGCGAGGTAAGAGCAATACACTGCACTGTCGTTTTGTGGTTTATTTCGCTACACATAAATGCCTCGAAGAAAACGTGGGTGAATTTCTGTTATTCTGTGTTAACCTTTCCGTATCGCCCTAGCAATTTACCGCATCCTTATGCTAATCTCTTCCCTTTCGAGACTGCGACGTTTTGGCGCGAAACTAGACCTCCGTTGGTCACAGATTCACCCTTGGCAAGGTCCACTACAACCGACCCCGGTCCTATTGAATTCCCAGTACCTATTTATAAGTTTTTCACCCACGCCAACTTCTGCCTGTCCCGTTACGAGGGAGGGTATCTTACCCCAGCTGTGTCCTTGTTTTAAGGTTAAACTCCCGTTCAAGTACTATGAATATGACAAAACGGTTTACTTAGTTGTATTTTCAAGTTTAACTAATAAACCCCAAAAACTCGTATTTTGAACACACAATTGTCTTTAGCTGTTGGAAACCATTTGTGAGTGAGTGAGTGTGTTGTGTTTGAGGGCCCGTCGACAACATGGTCATTAGGGCCCGACCATTTTATTAGGAAACTGAGAAAACATTTGTATGGTTTATGATGTTTTACATTTTATGTTTAAAAATATAAATTTTCAAAAATGTCATGAAAATAGCATAAAACTCAACGTGTTAAAAAAATAACTGAATTTCAGAAATCCTGTTTAGTTTATACATATCTACATATAACAGAACTGTAATAAAAAATCTTCAAGTCTCGTAATTTTTTATTTTGGAGGAATAGGTAATAGTAACGTGTTGATGGGCTGCCTTGAAACGAAAAACCGTATTTTTCCTATTTGTACTCGTACTTAGGAGTAACTAGAGGAAGTATTATATTCCATCCAAAAATTCGATGTCGAGATTTCAACGAAAATAAATGTTTTGAGGTCCCTAAAACCCAAATAAAGAATTTTAGAAGAAAAAAAAGCTGGTGTTTATGTTCGCACCTTGACTTAAAGAAGTAGAATCTGTTAAATAGAAAACATGGTATTTTAAGTTATTAGGACTTTTCAAGGATGCTACTCGAAGATTCTGAAGAAAATCGCCACCACAAAGTACCCCTTTCATGCAAAATGTTTCGATTTTTTTTCTCAATAAATGGCTAACAATTTGTATTAAAATGTCATGTTCAAGTTATTTTCATGACAAAATGTATTTCTTTAAATTTCTGGGAATAGTCTTAGAAGTCCGGTTTATTCTGAAGCACATTTGTACAATTGCTGAAACGTAAGAGTTAGAGGAAATCAGACTAAAAATCAAAGTACATATTTTGCCAAATTGTTTGTGGCGTTAAACGTTTCTGAGATATTCCTTGTAATTGGTTTCTATTGTCACACATTAGAATTTTCGCAACTGCATATCCCAGTTTGTTTCTTTCCTTTTCGTGTTAATGCAATGAGAAGAGAGTTTCAATGCCATCACGTAGCTATTAGATCGACTAGAAACAGATTTGACTATCGCTTTACCTTGCTGTGTTTTACTTACACCTACAACGAAATGAGTAATGAAGTATTACCCACGCTAACGGCAAGTAGGTGGAAGAGTAAACTTTAGTAAGAATAGTTTGTAAAAGAATGAACGGGGAAAATCAGGTGAATGCAACATTTTTGTACGTGCTATATATCGTGTACTACGTTTTCAGGAAGGCTGGTCACACAGATTGCTATTAAACTTGGTACACAACATATTAGGTCTTAACTTTGAAGCTAACTTATATGGTAGTATACAGTGATAGAAATAAGTATTCATACGGTACTACATTTTAAATTGACTACTCATATTTCCATATTAAATAATAGCGCTCAGATTTTAACTAGACGGCTACACCGAATAGATAACTAAAGTCTATAATCATAATCAGTACCCGGATGTTTATGACCTAAAAATGTTAGAAACATGCACGCACTTATGACCGAAAAAAGTTACAAAATATGACAATAAATATGACCTAAAATTTTGGGGTACATTTTCGAAAACTTTAAAAATGTGTTCCTCTTTAAATTAACATTATATTGAAAATCAACTTTAAAAATCTTGCACATTAAGTAATATTAATTTTATTGTTGCATTTTAAATTTATTTATTGCTCAAGAAAAAGACCTTTATTTTATTTAAGACCGATCAGCAACAATGCTTTACAGATCTGGGTGAACATATATAAAGCTAAGAACACTATATAGGTGTTGAGGTTGGCTACATCAGTGTAGCTCCTTGAACATAATTACAGTAATGTTTTACAAAGGAGGTAGTAACAATATATCACAGAGACAAGGCAAATGTGCAGTGGAAGAGTTTGTGAAGGCTAAAGGTCTGAGTCTTCGGAGCTTGAGGTCGAACTGAGTAGAATATCTTGAGGCAGGCGTTTGCGGAGACGGGTTGGCCGGCGTGTTCTGACGCCGAGATGGTATTCCACAGCTCCAGGAACCTCCTGTAGGTGGATGAAGAAACGGCGGGCTGCCTGGCGAATGAACTGTGGTATAGGGAGAAGTCCTAGTTCTTGATGGAGCTGTTGGTTGCGGACAAACCAGGGAGCATTGGTAGCGAGCCGCATCACCTTGTTCTTAATTACTTGCAAACGATGGAGGTGGGATTTACAAGCACCGCCCCAGATAGGAGCAGCATAGGTGAGAATAGGACGAATAAGAGAACGGTAGAGCAAGAGACAGGAATCAAGTCCAAGTGAGGTGCGTCTATTGAGTAGTGGATACAGCTGAGAAAGCCGGGCTGAGGCAAGGTTAATAGTACGATTGACATGTGGGCGCCAAGTAAGGGTGGTGTCGAAGAGCACTCCAAGGTACTTCACTGGAGTAGTAGAAGGTAACCAGGGAAAAGAGATTTTATGGATACTCAAGCATGAGGGTGTACGAACTTTACGAAGAGAGAAAATTTTTGCCTCTGTCTTGTAAGGATTCAGAGAAAGGTGCCAGGTAGAACACTAGTGAATAAGAGAGGTTAAGGATTCCTATAAGGCGGCAATGGCAGTAGGAAGATCTGGATGGGAGTAGTAGAGAACGGTGTCGTCGGCATATAACGCCACTTCGGTATGCTCGAAGTTCGGAAGATCTGAAGTGAAGGCACTGAACAGAAGTGGAGCCAAGATGGAGCCCTGGGGGACTCCAGCCTGAATGGATTTCGGTGAGGAGCAGGTGCCACCTATACGGACCAAGAATTGCCGATTCGAAAGATAACTAGAAACGATATCCAGTAAGTATTTGGGAAGGCCTATAAGAAAGAGTTTGAGCATCAGGCCATCGTGCCACACTTTATCAAACGCCTGGGCGACATCCAAAAACACGGCCGGTGTATATTGTCGATTTTCAAAGCCGTGAACAATAGCTTGAGTGAATCGAAGCAGTTGGTGAGTTGCAGAGTGATGTGGTCGAAAGCCAAACTGAAAGGGGGGGGGGATAATATTGTTGCTAAGGATGAACTTAGACAGGCGATGGTGAAGAACCTCAAAAAGCTTGGAAAGGGTGGGTAGTAAACTAATTGGGCGGTAACTTGGTGGTAAATGCTGGGGTTTATTGGGTTTGGGAAAGACAATGATGTCTGCAAGTTTCCAAGAAGTGGGAAAATGCCCAAGGCGTAAGGCAGAGTTCATAATGGAAGAAAGGTAAGCCAGGGCCTTTTTGGTGAGATGCATTAAGGCGATGTTGGGCACCATATTATGTCCGGGAGATTTCTTGTTCGGAAGGCGGGAAATGAAATGTGATAACTCCCTAGGACTGGTAAGAGACAGACGGACAGGAACAGTGGGTTGCGATTGGAGGGCAACAAGTTCTTTGTGAAGAGATTGCGAGGCAGGATCATCGATACTAGGATGAGGAGTAAATGCTTGTGCGAAATGAGAAGCCAGTATCTCACATTTGTCAGAAGTAGACGTCACTACGGTATTGTTGTGATTAAGACCAGGAACAACGGTGGGTTTTCGAAGAATACGTCTGGTCGTATGCCATAACATGTGATCACCTGGCGAAATATTGGCTAGATGTCGTTGAAAGGTTCGGAAGCGGTGTTGCTCGAGCTCCAGTTTTACACGACGTATCAGGCCATTTAATCTTCGGCGCAGCCAAGGTTGGCGTTCCCGTTGCCAGCGACGTCGAATATGATTCTTCAGTTGGATGAGAGCAGAAAGAAAGGGTGGTAAATGAGAAGCCAAAGGACGGTGAGAAGGAACCGTGGACTGGCGAACACAGGAGCAAATGGTGTCTGTAAAATGGTGAACCGCTGCATCAAGATCTTCCCGTGTAAGGATGTGGTACGATGTGGTCAAAGCCGAATTCAGTCGTTCTTGGAAAGCAGTCCATTGCACGTAGCCATTAATAAGCCTTGGTGGTGGTGGAGTGAAGTCCAGAGCAAGGGAGAAAGTAGCTAGGACTGGGCAGTGGTCAGAATCTAATTCGGCCAAAGAGGTCATAAAAAGTGTTAAACCCAAGTTTCTAGAAATACCAATGTCAAGAATGTCTGGAGACACTCTAGGATTGCTAGAATAATAAGTGGGGTCAGAAGGGGCCAGAATATTGCACAGAGAACTACTGAGAAAGTGTTGGAGACGACGGCCATTGGGGTTAGTAGTTCTACAGCCCCAGGACATATGTTTACTATTCAGATCACCCAGTAAAAGAGTGCGGCCACGATCGGGAAAAAGCAATGAAAGAAAAGTGATGTTGAGCTGATAATTAGGAGGTTTATAGGCACTGATGAGGGCCAGATCGTTACCATCAGGAGATTGAAGTTTGATACCAACAACTTCTAGGGCTGGGGAATCAGGCAGAAATATAGCACTATGTTGGAGACAGCGGCGCACAGCAATGGCTACACCCCCTGAGGCCGTTAAACATACCCTATCTCGCCTATAAACATGATAACCAGGAAGAGTAAATCTTCCACTGGGAAGAAAGTGTGTTTCCGTGCTACAGGCGATATCGATGTTATGAAGTGTGAGGAATGAGATAAAAGAAGCACGTTTGGATTGGAGGCCATTAGCGTTCCAGTTGAGGAGAGTGAGACTATTAAGAGAGCGGCGATTAGGGACCGCCATTGTTGCTAAAACTGGTCAGGTATGTGTGGAAAAGGTTGAGAAGCTGTGGTAAATAGGGCAAAAGAAAAGAACGGAGGACAGCAAAGAGTTGTGTGAGCAGATCAGTGATCCACGCCCAAGAGAATCACTCACCTGCGTTCTCCGCAGCAGGCATAGAGGCATTACAACCAGAAGGAGGAGGTCGCAGAGCGTCAGCAAAAGATCGGCGTGGAGAAGTGCGACCAGAAGTCTGGTCGGGATGTAGTGGGGGTTGTTGTGGATGTTGCTGTGGCGGAGTCGGTGGAGTAGACACATCTTGAGGCTGACGAGGCACGGCTGATGGCGCAAGTTGCGGTGAATGTTGTGGTTGAGAAGCACCTTGAGTGGTACGTTGCTTGAGCTTCAAATAGTGGGGACAACCACGATAATTTGCTGGATGAGCTTGATGGCAATTGACGCACTGCGCTGGCGTGGTTTTAGGTTTGGGGCACTGAGAGTAGTGTTCACCCAGACAACGAACACAGCGAGGCCCTAGCTGACAGTAGTTTTTAGTGTGACCGTAATTTTGACACCGGGTACACTGCGGTAAGTCTGCATTGCGGCGACGAGGTTCCACGCTCACTACATTGTAGAGTAAGCGGGTGAGATTCAGAATATTTCAGCCTGAATCATCGTTCAACAACTCGATGGCACAGAGGGGAATGGGCTGTTTAGCTCTATTGAGTAAGAGATATACTTTTTGAACAGGATATTGCAAAGCACTGAGTTCAGCGTGTATTTCTTGGTCAGTGAGAGAACAAGGTATGTTGCGAATGATCACAGAGAAAAGCTTATCTGCTGGGTTTCTGTAAGTAAAGTATTGCTGGTTGATGCTGGTAAAATACCTAGTGAGATTACGAAAGTCAGAGGAGGTAGAAGAATACAATTTAACGATAGATCCACGCAACTCAGTATGAAACTCTGACGTAACATGTTGCTTGATGTCATGTAGAAGTAGTTGATAGTTTTGCAGATCACGTAAACAAATGGGTGGAATGCGCTCCTTAGATGTGGAACTTGTCGGAGAAGTTTCCGTCCCAGCGTCATCTTCTAAAGCAGGCATGTCAAACCTCACTCCCAGGGTGTGAAGAGAGGGGTCTACCCCTCCTTAACTGCAGTAGCACGCGCTCGTAGAACCGGTTTTCGCTTTGTTTTTCCCGTTTTCCGATTTGATCATCACGGAGGGAGGGAAAATAGGGGAAAATTTTTCACGCCTGGTGAGTGCTGTTTGACACCCCTGTTCTAAAGGCTGAAAACGGTTGTGCGTAGGGATAGCATAACGTGGAACATTTGACGGTTGCGAAGGCGCTGCTACACAAAGACGTTTGGGTTGTCCTTCCAGCAATGGAGCAGAGCGCACCAGGCTGGTAGATGTGGCGCAAAGGCCGTCAGATGGGGCACAATCCACCATGTGTATATCTGCTGAAGATTGTTCAGTAGGTGTGGTCATAATACCTAGTAAAGATGGCTGAAGTACAGAGTACACGGGCACCGCGGAAGCAGATGTTACAGAGTTAACAAATGACGATAAACTCGATTGTGTTGATTGTGATTGCACTATAACAGGCATGTCAAACAGCACTCGCCAAGTGTGAAAATATTCCCCTATTCTCCCTCCCTTCAAATCGGAGAACGAGAAAAACAAAGCGAAAACCGGTTCTACTAGCGCGTGCTACTGCAGTTAAGGAGGGGTGGATTCCTCTCTTCACACCCTGGGAGTGATGTTTGACATGCCTGCACTAAAAGGTGCTCTTGTTGTACATTAGAAGCATGTTCTTGATCAGTAGTACAATAAGCTACATTAATAGCTGATCGAAGAAGATGGCCGGTGGGAATCTCCGGCATGAGAGCGGTAAAATGCACTTACTAGAAGAAAATAAAAAATAAAAACTAAAAACAAACACTACTGTTAACACTCACAAAACTTCGCGAATGCAGAAATTCACAGAGAACGAAGACGAAAACTTTCTTCCGCGAACTGAAGAATGCGCACGGAGAGGCACATAAACACGACCTTCCTCCGCGAAGGCTCGCCTATCACTCCAAGAAAAAGACCTAATATTACAGACAAGAATTAGGAGATGTGAAAAATCGTCTTTGGGACAACTGCAAGCACATGCAGAACTGGAATAGAAATATAAAAATAGGACAAAAATAGGACAATTTAAGAGAAAAGATGGACTATAATATGAAAAATGACAAAAAACGCTAAAAAGCCAAAATATTACTTTATATGACCCATGAGAACTGCATAATTGTAATCAGTAATCACCATCGATAAAATAGTGCTTTGCTTATGTTTTCCATGGAAAAAAAAAAAAAAACACAAACAAAACCTATGACATGTCATAAACATCCGAGCCTTGATCATAATACTTTTAACACTTATTATTATTTCAGCATGTTCAGTAGAATGAACTTCTAATTTCCGTTAGGTACTGTTATTGGATTACATCGAACAAGATGGCTCCGCGGTAGCGTGTGATGCTCGCGTTCTGGAGGAGCAGGCTCGACTCTCTGCGACCGCCCACTCTGACCATGGGTTCTTGTGGTTTCTCCGGATCTTAAATCCTTAGCCAAGCTTCCTTCGGAAGGGAAGTAAAGATGGTGGTTCCGTGTCGTAGATTTACGGCACGTAAAGAGGTACATGAGAAGAGGCCTCTGAGCAAAATTAAACGGTAGTTTACGTCCAAAATAGAACGGGTCACTGAGAAGCATAGCAGTTAAACAACATTCATAAACGAAAACTCAACTCGGTCCCGGTTTTGGAGGCCACTTTGTGGCTTTTTGCACCGTTTATTGGACTACGCAAGATGTTTATCGCCGGGAACAATGGTGTTCTAATTGCATCGCAAGCATAAAGAATGGCACAGGTAGTACAACGCTGTGTACTGTTAAACCATTTACGAATATCTTAACTTGTATTAGCAACTCAGGAGAAACAGATTTCGAAACCCCACTCGCAATTCCGCTTGCGGTCTGCAATCTCCTGTGGCTCCTTCGCTTCATTTCCCTCCTCATGGAGGATGGTAACCACAATGGATCTATGTGGATTTAAGTCTGGGAGGTGTCCTTCTGTTCTATAAGCCTTACCCAAACAGTTGACACTCGTTTAGATCGTAGAACTGCAGTCAATAAGACCATGTTGCCACTGCTGCTGAACCGAAGGTTCAAATGCTTTTAAAAGTTTCCGTCAAATCCCCAGGCTTGCTATACACACCCCAGAGTACGTTAGAGTGCGTTTTCAATGTTTAACCCTTGCAATGTAAAACCTTATTCCAGAACTTATACTACCAACGAGGGGGGGGGGGCTTTTTAAAATTAGGCATATCTTGTGTTTACGAAGGTAATATTTAACATTGCTTAACTATTTCGTTTTTACCTTTTACATGAATCCCGTTATACCGACGGGGCAGTACTTTAAGACCATCTTGACATTTGAGTGTTTCCCAAATAGACCAACAATGGAAACTTAGAAACAATTACGCAGTTTAGTAGTGGAAACAGTGATTGACAATAACTATTAATTGCATGCCTTTAATCAAAAGTTTAAAAAACAGAATTTAAAAGATTACAGAAGGTGGACATAAAGTCCCCCCCCCCCCCCTTGGTAATGCCAAGGTTAATACTCATTGTTACTGCATACGGCACCACAGTTGGTGCAGGCTGTTGACTATGAAACTAATGATAATTTGGAAGGAAACGTGTGCAGGCCTAAGTAATGGCACTGTCATTGACTCAAGAGAATGTCTTTTTTCTTGAACGTGTAATCGTGGTGTGGAATGAGGAGCTTCTTGGTATGATGTAAACAGGATAACATCAGCAGTTCAAAATTGCGGTCTACAAGGCATTTGGACTGTAAGCAGTGCCAGTGTTGCTACAGTATTATGAGGGTTGGAACTTTAATAGTGACAACTATTTATTTACAATTGATACAAAAGAAATACATGTTACTAAGCTTTACTGTCATTCAAAGCAATCATCAGTGTTGTGTATAATCTGTTGTCAGCGACGTGGAAGTCGTATGATACCCTCAGCAGCGCCGGTTCTGTTGACAGTTTGAATGGAGCGGTCTGCTGCCTAACGAATTTCTGGAACAGTTGTGAACCAAATGCCACGAAGCGGTTCCTTCATCTTCGGAATCAAATCAAAGTCAGAAGCACTTCCCAGCCCCATCGACTGAACAAATTAGTCACAGCTTGCGCTGTATGCGGCCAAGTAACGTAGTATCATAACCGTTTCTGTATTTCATGCGGAGCCCATCGTGATGCAATTGTTCTGATGCCCAGGCGTTCCTTCAGAACGTGAATCACAGTTGTATGTGCTAATCTGGTATCACGGGCCAGCTCATAATAATATGGCGTCGATCAGTATCCAGTAACACTGCAAAAGCATGCACATCTTCACTGACACTATGGCGACCTGGCCACATTGTCTGCCACACCTTGGCATAATTTGTTAAAGGCGTTTACCTATCGTGCCACTGTTCTGTAATGCAATGCAGATTCTCTGCAAGCCTCTTGAAGACCTTGATGCCACTCTTGTATAATGCGACTTCTGGCACATTCAATCTTTTTCCAATTCTGTTGTTCCTGCTTCGAAAATATCGTGCCATTGCATTAGACCAGGCGTGTCAAACAGCACTCACCAGGTGTGAAAATGTTCCCCTATTTTCCCTCCCTTCGTGATGATCAAATCGGAAAACGGGAAAAACAAAGCGAAAACCGGTGCTACTGCAGTTAAGGAAGGGTGGACTCCTCTCTTCACACCCTCAGAGTGATGTTCGACAGGCCTGCATTAGACCGCTAGCTTATGCAAGACTTTCTCTCGTCATTGCGCATGAGCGTGATGTGGTAAGAGAGAGAGTCTATATGCTCAGGAGTAAGGTAGGTATGTGTGCGGAATAAGCTGGCAGCCAGCATGTAGAAAGAGAAAGCACTACTCACCGTCTCGCTCGCACGCAGTGTTGTGACGATCCTCTCCTGCTAACTAGGCAATCTGAGTAAGAGGTGTCACAGTGAAAGAGATTTGACAACAAGAACGATTCTGACCGGAAAGGCTATTCCCTTAAGGGTTTGGCATGAGTCTGGCTTCTTTTTGAGCTTAATGTATGCCATCATGCAAAACACTGTTTCCATATCACCATTTCCCGTTGGTATCACAAGTAACATTTCAGCTAATTTTGAAATGTTTGAGACGACATGCTTCTCTCAAAAACTTTAAATGGCTAAATTAATTTTATACAATATTAATTTAAATATTATACAATACAATAATACAATATAAATACAATATTAAGGCTTAAATGTCCCTAACCGTAGCGTAATTCCTCGCTGGTTGGCAACTCCAACGTTATCTGAAAAAGAGAGGGCTGGATTGTGAACATATCAACGAGGCTTAGGTCTTTTAGAAAACATACCCACTTTTGTAAGCAATGCGAATACTAACATGTTGCAGTACATTTAATGTAAGTAGTAGAGCTATTTGACATCATCGTGAGCTGTCATTAGGCAGTATCCCTTCTCACCTTTCCAGGGAGCAGGACACCCCGCAGACGTTTTGTCGTCACAGGCCTAGAGTAGGTATATGTCGGCAGTGTAACACAAGGATGTCATATTAAACATTTGTAACACACATTATGAATTCTGAAATTGTACTGATGTGTTTGCTTCATTATTCAAATAAATCTGCTGTATGCTTTCTTCACAATTTTACGTTTCTTCCTGTGTAACTGTATACTGTATGCCTCTATATACTTATGACCAGGCATAGGAATTCTAAGCATTAAAGCCAGCATGAAGGGAAATAATGTCGAGGGTAACAAGTCACCTCCTAGCCCTCGAACAATCTATTAGCGTTTGCCTGCAACATTCACTAGACTGATTTTACCTGCTGTCAGTGACCCTTGGGTGATGCTGTTTACGTTCTTACTATTGACATATATAATATGCTTTGAGTGCGGATAACTTGAGACCAACTGCTTAAGAATCCTTATGTCTCGGACTACCAGTGGGGAGGCGGTTGTAAGACTGTGACCCGACATGAGAAACTTCGCGCCGCGTCGAAAATTACATATATGTAGTGTAAATATGTTTGTCTAAACCCTGTTTCTTATAAGCAGACATTGACATTTCTAAGCACTAAAGTCAGAACGGAAGAAAATACGATTTAAGTGTAACTGGACTGTAGGCAAGGACGTGGTAAATAACAAAGAATCCTTCATCCCTCGTACAGTCTTTTGATCTTCGAACCTGTTTTTTCCTCCCTGCCACTACACTTGTGTTGTATTCTTTGTGGTACAAAGTTTGAGTGTAGATAAATTGAAGCCAACGGCTTAGGAATTCCTATGGTTGCTTATAACCTATCCCGTTCTTCCGTGCTGTCTTCCCCTCCCCTGTTTCCTGATTGGGTAATGTGCTCCTTTGAATGACGATATGCAACTTCTGTGCAATACGATAAAAGCTATATATATACTCCTGTCACGATAGATGCACATGCTTTTGTCATTTGAGAGGCAGGTTCTCGTATCTATTTGTTGATATGAATTTACATGCATTACTTATGCACCAACTGGCTTACATAATATACATTTGCTCTGTGTACATCACAAGACAAAACTGTACTGTACTGACAACTATGTTAAGTAGATTTTCCGGGCTTGTGGGCCGTGGTCGAGTTGAATTGCCTTCCTCCGACGTTTCGCTGAAAACTGCGTCCAGCATCTTCAGGGTGATCCAATTAGTGAACTCCCGAGTCCAAAGACTAGAGAGCTATGCCTTCCAGCGCGCTATATATATAGTCGCACATGGAGTGAGGGCGCTGGAAGGTCTCTAGTCTTTGGACTCGGGAGTTCACTAATTGGATCACCCTGAAGATGCTGGACGCAGTTTTCAGCGAAACGTCGGAAGAAGGCAATTCAACTCGACCACGGGCCACAAGCCCGGAAAATCTACTTAACATAGCTGACAGCGCCGGCCGTGAAAGCCTCAGCACTTATATTGTACTGCACTGGTTTCTAATGTATTGGCCCGCTAAACTCTGGGCACGGCGATTGGCTCGCTGCTGGCTTTGCCACTCAGGGCCATGATTGACACCACTGCACTAAACTATATGTCAATACAAAGAATGTAAATAACAGCGGCTATGAGTACCTGACTGGCAGGTAAACACGGTCGAGCAACGCTGTCTACAAACTCCAATAGTGTGTATGAGGGATGAGAGTAATTTGCAATCTACGACGTCACTGTGTCAAGTTAAGTATCATTTCAACCGTATTTCCTGTCATCCTAGTTTAAGTGCTTGGAAATGCCTATCCCTGCTAATGATGTTCTTAATGTTGTAACAGTCACTGTATGGCGACCACCTTAAGGATCATCACTGAAGTTTTGTGAAAACCTCTAGGAAGTGAACATATTAATAGCTTGACCAAAAACAGTGAAATCTTTTAAATTACACTTAGGTTTGTGATACTTTGGACGTACACATTTATATCCAAATGTTTCTTTTGGAATATTATTCTTAGCTATTCTTTTTTCAGTGCTTGCTCTGTAATTCAAAATGATCGCCATGAAGTTTTCTTATAACTCTTCTGAAAGCGTTCATGCATTCTAAAGGGCTAACAAACTAAATTTGTTACATAATATAGTATTATCGTTCCAGACTATGAAAATGTGTAATTATATAATTCTAGGTCATCTTTGCCATTTTCTATTTTCGGACTTTTTTTCAATTTTATGTCATTATTTTGTCATTTTTTATTCTTTATTTAATAATTTTCTTGTGTTTACATTGGTTATATACATATGTTCATATTGTTGGCCTTTTAGGTATATGTAACTTTTCAAACATCAGAAATTTCAATAATCAGCTGGGAAATTAGGAGTAACATTTTCTTGTATATCCTTCACACATTTGCTTCGGAAAATCCTGTTTAGTGATTAGTGACTGGTCAGGAGAGCATATACCTTGTATTCAGATTTATTAGGCCTTTGGCGAGAGTTAATCATGTGCTCATGACGTCAGTACTTCGAAGGAGGTTTATCAGCAGTGTCTTTGGCAGAGGACTAGCGAAAGGTGATTGGAACGGATGGTTGTAGGCAGTGTCGAAGTCACCGTAGTGAAATGGAACTTACATCTCACCTCTCCAGTATTCACATTTGTTTTTCATACAGTCAGTTAATCGAAAACAAAGTTCTTTCACGTCTTAACTGTTGATGCAAAATGTTTTGAATTTGACTCTTACCAATGCCTGGCACCCAAATAAATTCGAAGGATATCCGTCTTCTTCAAACATTGCTCGAAGAGCGGCAGTATTTTACAGCAGTTCTTGGGCATCCTTCGCGAAATTCATCACTAAGAAAAAAAACAACGATATTTTAGAATTCGCTGTACCAGTTATTAATTCTTCGCCAAGTGCATTTCTTAGCCGCGTTTTATATTGTTTAGACGTTAATGGCTACCTGTTTAAAATAGTAAAAAATCATAGCCCGGTAAACTTCTGTAGTCAAATTCACATTTGGGTGAAGACAAAATCCTTAAAATTATGATAGTTAATTAATTATTGGACCAAATCGAACAGAGTACACGGCAACCAATTCACAAAACTTTAGAAAGTAGCTGTCAAATGTAAACCCATTACATTTGGTTTTATATGGCATTCTAAAAATGTTCAGACCAGATGAGTTCATTATAATCCTAGCTTACTGGAAAGAGAACTCTCCCAGAATAATGTTGTATATAGCTCATTTTCTAAGATGCAGTTTGAAATTACAGTGTACGCAGAAACGATTGACTAAGAATGAGTGATTAAAGGAAAATTGTTTCCAAATTAAGTTAATATTTCTCTTATATGATAACAAGAGGGGCGACAGGCAGATTTCACTTTGTTATGGATAAGTGTAGCAATAAAGTGACATGTCTATCATTTTTATATTAGTTAAAAATAATAAAGTGGGCTTAATGTTTGATATGTTTGTTTGAAATGTTGGATATATATTTGCTCATTTAGACCATCTGCTATTTCGAAAATACAATTATAGTTTAGGTTGTTAGAGAATTAAACGGAAAGTTTATTGCACAAAGACGTACTTAAATTCGGACGTTATTGGGAACTTGATTAGCAGATGTCAGTTAAAAAAAACGCGATTAAATTATATTGTTTCATAAACAAATGAAGGCAGGAATCCTACTGGAGCTTTCAAATAAGCTTCACGACAAAATTTGCAAGCATTTTTCGGGTCATAGGTGTTAGGAGGAGCGGACTTCTACATAGAACCCCGAGCATATCGAGCATTTGAGTGTATCATCGTCATCATCAAACTTCAAGCTTCAAATAATTTATATTCCTACAAAACGCTTTCTGCTTCGAACACGCCCCCTCCCGTGATCTTCAGGTAGGATTATCAGTTTGCCTTTGGATGATGAACACATATAGTATCGCTTTCTGTGCATTAAATGTATGGACAATCCTTTAGAAGCCCGCCTCGATGGTTTGGGGGATATCTTGTCTATCTTGCATTCAAGAAGTCCCCGAATTCAAATTTCGGTTAACTGAGTTTATAAACTCGTTAGCGAATGTTGGCCAACTTTAAGATCTATGGACCCCGGGCTCATTCAAGTATCATTTGTACATTTAATTCATTCGTAGTACAATAAGCCCTGCCAGGCGGAAGGATGCAAAGAAGAAGAAAAACAAAACACTCGTACGTTGCTCTGTTTCTGTATAATGCATGTGTATTCTGGAGCATACAGTTGTTGAGTTTGTTGCAATGTTTGATAAGTACGCTTTGCCAAATAATGCAACCTTTTAATAAAGAGAATTTTCTTTATCTTATCTAAAAATGCTAGCAACCGGCTTCAGCTGCCAAGACCATTTGGCAACAACTTCTAGTGATAAGAGGAATGCAGATATTTAGGCTGAGCAACATAGAAAATGTTCAGCCTCGCGTATTACCAGTATTGTTTCCAAGTCTGGAGGTCGTCAATGGAACTTAGGTTATTAGAATCGTGCCTCAAAATCGCCTAAATATGAGGGCGGCAGTGAAAATTCTTAGAATGCGATGTACCGAAAAGCAAATGATTCAGTTTCCTCTAATAGTAGTTGTCATAATTTAAAGATTTTGTGTTTATCCAAAATGAATTGACTAGAGAACATTACCAGTCTATGATATTTTGTCATATTAAGTCGTCATTGATGCCTGAACAATGCAAAGATCGGCTTAGAAATGCATTTGGCGAAGAAGACCCATCAAGAGCAACAATTTATAATTGATACAATGAATTCAAAAGAGATCGGTTTTCTCTTAGTGATGAATTTCGTCAAGGACGCCCAAGAACTTCGTTACTGATGAAAATATTGTCGCTGATCGAGCAATGTTTGAGGTACATAAATGGACATATTTCCGATTTATTTGGGTAACATTTGGCATTCGTATGAATCAAATCATAAACATTTTACATCAACAATGAAGAAACATTGTTGTAGGTGGATCTCACATAAACTGACTCCCTATCAAAAGCAACAATGCTTTGGGTACAGAAAAGCTCTGGGAAAATTCCAAGGCGGCACTTCCAATTTGTTTAGGAAAATCGCTACTGGATTTATTTTTATGATCCGAAAAGAAACGCCAATCGATTCAATGTTTCTTTAGAACAGAAGCTAACCCTACAGAAGTCCGACGAATTTTCAGTGCTGGTAAGAAGATAGTTGCTTTTTTTCTTTTTTCCTTTTTCTTCTAAGACGTGCCAGATTGCTACTGCAGCATTCGAAGAACGACATACCGTTATGTCGATTGGTAATTAAACGTCTGTGTACCGCACATTTTTTTAAGAAGTTCGCGAAAAACGCCCAAAGGGAAAAATAAATTTGCATAATGACAACGCACCGTCGCATACGGCAAAACTAACAATTGAGTACATTTCTGGAAGTTCTAAAGGTTGGCACCGTGGACTCTCCACCATACAGCCTTGACCTAACACCTTGTGATTTCATTTTGTTTCCAAAAAAAAAAAAAAAAAAAAAAAAAAAAATAAAAATAAAATAAAATGCATGGAATCAATTCATCATCGTATGAAGCAATGGCGCATTATAAACAACTGTGTAGCTGTGTAGTGCCCCAGGAAGAGTGGCATCATTGTTTTAAGGACTGGTTTCATCGAATGTAAGAATTTATTGATATTAATGGGGAATATTTTGAAAAACAATATAATAATTTAAACTTTTTTTAAATGATCCTTATTTGATTTTCTAAAATTTTTCAGGTCGCCCTCGTAATTGCCTAGATACCTAAATGTACATGTTTTCTTCCATGTTTAGTTCATTCGATTCATCTACAACACATTGCACCAAATTACTAAGGAGCGTTCATGTTTAAGGTGAACACATTTTAACGTAAATTTTATGATGAAATTAAAAAAAAAAATACTTCTCAAAATATATGACGACGATGCGCACTTATTTAAATTTATTTTTAGGTTAACAAGAAAGCCATGTGAAACCGCTTTAATTTGTGGCCACAATATAAATGTTAGTTTTTGCAGTTATATGGATGTCGGCAGTAATAGGACTCGCTCACGATAGTTTTCTCGATACCAGATACGTTACAGAGTTATTACATTTTAATAATTAGACCGTGGATACGTAGGTTAAACCTATTCTTTGTCTGAGTTCCTAGTTGCAGATAAAATTGCACTAAAGCGTTTTATGACTGATCAAACTAAAAGCTATTAAATTTGTAACATCTAAAATAGTCAATTTTGACGTTAGCACGTGTTTTATATTTAAAATCCCCCCTCCCCCAGTGCCTATTTCGTTTTAGTATAACACAAAAGTTGAAATTCGATTTTAAAATTCCTGAAGATTAGAATTATTGCTTCCAAGAATCTGGGAGAACATTTCTTTACTGGAGGAGGCCAGGTTAAGCGGGAGAAAAATTGCCCGCTAAAGATGCCGAAAGTTTTGCAAAAGAACAACCCTTGGACGACTTATAAACTAATATTACTGAGAAATACAATATTTTATTTCTGAAAGACCTAGATTCCAAGTTTGTAAATTTAATATGCATTTCAGTAATAGCTGTGTTCTGGGTTGTATTTTTTAACTTGTAAAATACAGAATGTTTTCTAGAATCTGTTTGAGCATTAATATTTGCAATGTTGTGTTACTATACATACTGTTACTTTCTTTGTTTTAATTAACAAGAATGTGTATATTTGTCAGCACTGGTTACTGTATATTATATTTGCAGCTTTACTCTATACTTTCTAGAGAAGTTTTATATACCTGTCCTAAATGAGGTACCGAAGAAGTCTTTTTTCGACACCTAAAATGCACTCTTTACGACCTAAAAATGTCCGGATTCTTGATAATTAAATAAGAAACTAAGAATAAACGTGTCTTGAATGTTGTTGAAATTTCTCCCTTTTAAGAAAAATCGTAGCTAAGCCCACCATTCAAGTATTTTGAAAACATATGTTGTTGCATATTTCAGGAAAATATGAGAATTCGATATCATTTTTCCCTGCTTTGCTCCCAGAAAGAGAATTGCATATTGTTTCAAGTTTTAGCCAAAATTATGGCATGAGCTTTTAATTGGGCGTGGTTCTGAAGTCATCGGTTTAAGACGTGCAGTTTGGAGACGCATGCTAAAACAACTGATAGCTCATATCTTATCTGATAGCTGAGAACGACAGAACT